>CM034299.1:28146019-29346019 GCA_019925795.1 Dendrobium chrysotoxum | reverse complement strand
GATCGGCACCTGTTTCTTTAACTTCTAGTTTTTTTTTTCTCTCTCTCTCTCTCTCTCTCTTTTTGAAAATTTCATTGAAGAAATAGGTGAGATGTTGGAATTTCATTAGAACGTTAATAAAGTTTAAATAAAAATACTTGAAGAAACAGGTGCAGATAATCCACATCAGGTGCATGAAAAAATTAGGAGAGGTTTAGGATTTAATGATTCGATTAGGGTCGGAAGTAAATAATAAAATAATCATATAATAATATAAATTTTTTATTAAAATTTAAATTGGATTCATATATTAATAATATCTTCTGTAATTTTAAATTTTAACATATTCGATCTTTAAATTTAATTCAAATTTAATAAAAATTTAGGTTATATATAAATTTATAAATTAAATATAAATTATTATTAATTTATATTATATATTTAGATATAATTTACACCTATAAATTATATATTGAATTTATATTATAATTTTACATTTATAAATTATTAAGGTTAGAATATTCATTATTAATAAATAAATAAATAAATAGTTTTTATTGTACGTAAATAATAAATGAATTATATAATTTATTTAATATTATTAATTAAAAATAAATGTTATTTACATCATACAAAGTTTATTTAAAAAATTTGTTTTAAAATATATAGTGTATGTTATAAATTTAAGAAGTAACAACTTCAACTTATTTAATCTCATATCACTTGAAAATTTTCTCTTAACAATATTTATATTACTTCTTGAGTTTGGATGAAGTAAGAACTCGTGTGGAGAGATTGAGCTATATGAAATGCTTAAGTAAAATTTTTTTATTTAAAATTAAGTATTTTAAATTTAAATTAATTTCTTAAATTATAAATATTACTTAATATTTTATTCTTAATATATTAAGTAAATTTATTTAATTATTTAAATAATTAAGAAATTGAACTGACCGGTTTTCTGGATTTTAGGCTAAATGGGCCTTCCCGATTTAACTCTTTAATTTTTCTGAACTGTTGGTACTCATATACCCAAAATTTGACGACTAGCTATTTTTTGACTTAAGATTTTGATGTCCCAAATAAGATGACCGTTAGAAAATTCATTCTACCTAACATAAATCTTGCCCGATGCACAATTTATAAATTTCAAAGCACCTGAAATTTTAAGCAAAAAACTTATGAAATTGACTTTGTCATTTGAATTCCATTGTGATATATAAATGATTGAAATAATGTAGCAATACAAACTCTTAATTATCAAAATATTATCCACTATGATCTAAAAGCCTCAACACAAACTGCTCTATTATCACAAGCATTTAAATGCTGACAAAAATAATAAATTATAAGAATATTTTCATGTGATTTGAGAAAAAATGACTAATTAAATGCTTATTTCGACTAATTAAACCAACCAAGCTAAATTGTAATATAGTAATAAGATAATTAAGAATTAATTCACGATATAATTAAGATTATCAAATTATATAAAATGATGTGAGAATAAGAGGGAAATGTTTCTCGATTTTTTGCCGAACGAATTTATATAAAATTCAACAAATGCTTATGAGGCTTGAAAAGTTAAAGGTTTTTTGTTTACTCGTTGGATTTGTTAGAGAATTAGAAAGGTAAGAGAAGGAAAAATGGCATGACTCGGACTAATAAGAAATCTTGGTAACTCTTCAAGCTTTATTAAATTTCTAATTTTTTCTCTTTTCTTGAAAAGTATTTACTTCAAAAGTTATGTCTTATTGGCTTAAATATTTTACAATCTTACATTTCATTTATTCAAGAAATTATTAAACTTTTTCTCTTGCACTTCAATACCAATTATGACACAAGGAATACTAAAATCTCACCTCACTGAAGTGAAACAATCAATTATTGAAAAAAAAACTTCAATTCGCAATCAATACTGCCGAGACATAATAAACGCCAACTAGATCGGCATATGATAACTGATTTCAACACCATATTTAATACAATTTCTCCAGATGATTGATAATATGTCCTTAAATATGAACCCACTAATGTCATCATCGAACTACTGGGAGCAGTGTGCTTCGGCAAAGTGGACATATCCTATGCCACCAGAGCTATTCATCCGCGCACCCAACATGAAACTTATGCTCGCAATTTGGTAATCGTCATATCATCTCTGCATTCTTATGACAGACAGACAAATACTGCAAAAAACATCATTACTAGTTGAATCTACCTTATCTTCACTATACATAACCTAAGGATAGCTTTCCAAAGTCGCTTCGTCAATTCGTTGCTCCCTATTCCTCCAAGAAAGAAACTAGTAGATAATGAAGGTTATGATGATGATGATGAAAATAAAGATGCTTATGACTGTGGCTCTATGGCAGTCAAAGGCGTCCGAGGTCAAAATGACACCTGCGGCTTAAACTATAGAGTAATTTCTTGTGAAAGAGTGCTATTGATGGCTGGTGGCGTAGAGATTCAATGCGCTGCTCTTTACAAAAGTGATAATATTTACACCATGGCTTTTGAAGACCTGAATTCACTTACTTTTGGAGCTCCAAAGCTTTTTCGTTACTTGATGGATCTAAGCTTTAACAAAATTGCTGTTATGGAATACTTGCTTCAATGTTCTTTGCCAGCCAAGGCAAATTTTTAACACTAAGCATGATTAGAATCATAATTAGCCCGTTAAGCATCATTTTTTTAAAATTTAAAAATAGGCATAATCACCTGTTTGATGGGCGATTAAGTGCAGCCATAAATCGCCCGAAGAATGGGCGTGAAGGTAAATCGCCCATCAAAGAGGCGATTTACCTGTGGAAGTTTTTTTTTTTTTTAAAATTTAAATAGATTTAGATTCACACAAAATGAAATAATATTAAATTTTGATATTTTATGAAAAACTCAAGTCTTATTTTATATTTTTGAGTGACCATCTATAATGATTGATAAATGTAAAAGTTTCAATTGGACTAAATGAATGCAGTAAATTTATTTTTTGGTAAGGTTACATGACATAATTAATAATTAAGAAATTAGTAATTATTAATTAATACATTGATAGATGTTATAAAGAAAATTTTTTATTTAATTTATTCTAAAATTACAAATTATTGGGGATATTGGAACCCACATTTAAAAAAAATCTGTGAAAGCATAGGATCCTGATAATGTGAGAATCCTTTTGAAATAACAAATCATTTAACTTACAATGATACATCACATCACATGTCAGAATCTTTGCTGCTAGTGTTTGTTGGGAATCTTTAATCTAAGCTATTTAAAGGGTGAGTGGTAGAGTGATGTAGTATAGTTGTTGAGTTATTGTTTGAGTTATTCAGAATGTTTTTGTCATGTATGGAGAAATTTAAAGGTATTCCCAACAAAGAAAGGTTCGATGAAGCAAGTCGAAGAATGCATGCTTGCATAGCACGCGTCGGTGACAGGCCGTTAGAGCATAAGGCTAATCGAAATGAGATATTTAGGTGTTGCATACATGAATGGTCAAAAGATGAGGATGACTGCCTCTGGGATATGAACGGCGAGTTAATTATGGTAAAACTTTTTAAGAGTAGAGATTTCTTAAATGCCGCTGGCTGGAAATCTCTTCAAATTAGGTTCCGTGAAGTGAATGGTCATCATGTAAGTCTTCATTTTTTACATATGCGATACCATGAGATGAAACGCCACAGAGATAGTGAACATTCCCCGCCTGATATTGACTGCAGCGACCATGATCATGAGCATATAATTTTATATAGTGATTGGTCTTCGAGGTCCGACAAGTTTATTATGGATTTCTATAAAGAGCGAATGAATGAGGTATTACCTGATGGGAAGCGTAGAGAGTTCTTCATTGTAGATGACTGGCAAGACCTTCAGTATGAGTTCGAGTTCGATCAGAAATGTTGTCCAACTCAAACACAACTACAGTCACGCTTATATATGTTGAATAGG
Organism: Dendrobium chrysotoxum; assembly: GCA_019925795.1. Lineage (NCBI taxonomy): Eukaryota > Viridiplantae > Streptophyta > Magnoliopsida > Asparagales > Orchidaceae > Dendrobium > Dendrobium chrysotoxum. Next base: position 29,342,092 of record CM034299.1, on the reverse strand, counting down.
AAATAGAAAAGATATGTCCTCCTCTAAATGTTATGTATACTAACATCTCAGTTTATTTCTTGCTTAGTAGGATGCATGTCTAAGTATTTGTCTTTGTTATGTAATGTGTTACTTTGCTTAAATTCATGTCGTTGTTAATGTTCGTATTTTCGTGTAAGATTAGTGTTGAGAATGATATAATGTTCATTTCTTTCATTTGATGTAGTCTCATTATATTTGTAGTTAATTTAAGTTTATTCTAATCAACATTTAATAAGGAATCTGGAAACTAAATTAGCTGAATGAAAGATAAGTAAACTCATAGTCAATAATCACTAGATATATGAACATCAACAAAAGTCTACATAAGATATATTAAAAATATAACATCAACTAACGTCTCCTACGTCCTCTATGGGGTAAAGCATGACTGTCATGTGTGTAATGCTGTGGTGGACGTACAGGCCTATCACGTAACACATGCTGCTCGACCCCGATGACGCCTTGCTGCTCTGCCCCAACTGTGCCTGTTGATGTACTGTCTGGAACATACTCATGTGGGTACCATCCTGGTATAGACTTCAGAGTCGGCTGAGTAAAGAAAGGCTGAGAAGGTCCTAAATCTTCATACGATGATGGTCCCGCATTTGTAGATTGAGGATCAACTGTCACTGCACTGAAGGTGCCATATGGATGCCCTATATATCCATGCTCTAAGTAGTGCTCATAAGGAATATGAAGCTCTATACGCAAATCCTCTGTCATCTCAGCAATTTTCTTAATAATACTTTCGGTATTGCTGTAGTCATGTGAACTCACCAAAGGTAACACTGCCCTCTCTGTGTCCAGGAAGAAATTACGCTGAACGAAGGAAAAAAATTAAATTACTATAAAGTGAACATTCTTCCATAATGAAATATATACCACACTAATATTACTTAACAGATATCGCTCTGAAGGTGCTCTAGGGTAGTATGTTGTCGGTGGTGTTGATGGTGGCTTCAACATATATAATGTTGCCCAGGACCTAAATCACTGTAGGTAATCCTGAATGAAGTGCTCAATATCAGGTCCAGCAGGCATTCCTTCAACAACATATGTTGTCTATTCTCCCACAGTCCAATATAAGGTAGGTGATACACCATCCAATCTGTGTCATCTTTACCACGCCCATCTACTCTCGCAAATTTGTTCTCTATGGGTTGAACATCAGTAGTAGGAGTAAGCCCGAACTGTCGAACAACTCTATCTGGTAGGTGCCACTCCACTCAAGACCAACAAATAAGAGGCACATGAGCTAACCATATTGCTTGTCCTGATAGGCATATATCAGCAACTTGAGAACGAATTTCTGAGGTGTAAGGCTCCCATATGACTGTTGACCTCATTTTTGTATGAGGTCACTAGGACCCACTTGGGTTTCTTTTTAGTGACCTAATGAGGTGGAGATGTCCACCCCTCAGTCATAAAGGTCCTAATAAAGACCCAATTTAATCCCAATCAAACCCAGCTCTATCTTTCAACTCAATCTTTAATCTAGCCTTCAGTCAACATTCAATCAAATTTTAAATCATATCCAATTAATTTCAATCTTTCATTTGATTTTCATTGATATGAATGGTTCAAGGTCAATCATTTAACTTTTAAATCCAACCCAAATCCAACATTCCAAATCAAACCTTCAAGGTCAAGGACCTAGGTCCTGAAACCCTTTTTGGGTGAACTTTTTGTCACCTAGAAACCTAGTCAAGTGACCTCCAAATCATGATCCGTCAATTGCATATTGTCCAAACATGTCTTTAAGATCAACCCTCCAAATTTGAGCTCAATCCAACACTCCTAGCCTCTCAAATTGAATCTTTTTCCAAAGGCTGCAAAACCTTCAATTATTTACAGCCTATGCCACTAGACTTGCCATCCAGAGCAATTTGACCCTGAGACCCTCTCCAAACCCTCCAATCATAATCATGACTTTTTCTATAATTGGTTGACCAGTAAATTGCACTTTTCCAGACCCAGTTTGACCTAGTGTTGACTAGGGGTCAAAATGACCAAAATACCATTTATTGGGATTTTTGATCTTTTCCCCAAAGTTCAACATGATCTTCCCATATCAATATTCAAAACCTATTCCAATGGATCCTACATATCATTAGGAATACATTGGACCCAAACTCAAGTCTTGGTTTGACCTGGTCGACCAAGTCAACTAAGGTTGACCAAAAATGTCCCTTAAGATTTCAAATATCAATTTCAATCCAAATGACCTTATCAATGTATGAAACCACCTCCATTGATCTCAAAATACTCATTTGAACCTTTTGACCCAAATTCAACCCATGTTTTGACCAGGTTGACCAAGTCAACCATGGTTGACCAAATCAACCCTTAACCTACATTAAGGTCAATTTCAATGCTTGAACCCATTTTAAATCAAATTAATCCCTCAAAATCATTCAATTGGACACCCTTGACATGCCCAAAGCTTTCCAAGTCAAGCTTCCCCTTGGGATGACTTGGTCAACCCATTTGGAGAGGTCAAAACCTTCTCCAAACCCCTTTAAACCCATGAGAAAGAGCTAAATCATTGCCACATCACCATGACACCTTGGAAAACCCCTATCTCAATCCAAAACCTACTCAAACCTGTTGTAAAATAGACTATTTTCTCTCTTAATAAGCCCTAAGCCAAACCCTTTAACCAAGCCAAGCTTTGGTTCACCCAAATGGGGGAAAAGGTGTGGTCCCCTTTCCCATGGACCAGGAGAGGTCACACTCACCACCAACACTATTCCCTAGCTTTGGGTAGCTTAGGAGACACTTGTCATGCATCCAAACTCCCTCTAAACAAATCAAGACCATCCAATCCAAAAGCCAAGGGTTAAGGTGGGAGAAACCTAACCTAAGAGAGAATCTTCATTCTTCACTCTCCCTCAACTCTCCCCCAACTCTCCTCCAGCCTTCAACCTTCCAAAACTCTTTACCATCTTCTCCAACTATTTCTAAGGCTTTCCCAAGCCTCTTCCCACCATTTTCAAGCCTCAAATCACTATTTTAGTGAGGAGAGAGCATTCTAGAGAGAGAAAGAATATTTTTCAACATAAATTTCGATCCAGAAAGATCTAGCTCTTGGTGTCTTCATCAAAGTTGTAGAGGATCACTGCAGATTTCCAATGAGCCTAAGATCTCAAAAATCCGATGGTTGGATTGTAAGTTATGCTCATTTTAAGTTTAAATTTCAATTTGAAACTACTCAAAAAATTCATTGTTTAGGGTCTCCAAACTCTAGGCAATGAAAGTTCATGTTACCATGAGCTTATGTTTCAAATTTTGTTAAATTTTGACAAGTATTTTGAAAGTTATGAGTATTTCAATTTTCTAGTTCATTTTGAACTAAAACGGCCTTAATCGATCTCGGCCGTCCGATTTTCTATCTTTCTTGATCGAACGGCTTGGGGTTAGTGATGGCATGGATAGGTGGTTGATAAACATTCCTTCTCATGTCAAAATGCCACACGCCGCCGCCGTTTTGGCGCCGATCATTGCCAATGATTGGCGATTCAAAAAAATTAGTCATAAATTTCAAAATTCATAGTAAATTCATTTCTCCACCAAATTAAGTGTTTTTGGGCTCGTTGGAAAGATAATTTAGTCTAGTATTTATTAAAATTAATTTTAAGTTGATTTGATTACTGGATTGTGAGATATTTTAATTTCTTTGAAATGGGTTTTTGTGATTTTCTCACAATCCAGTGGTCAATTGAGCCCCAAAATTTTGGTGGAAGTTATTTGGGTATCTTAGGCATGTACTATAATTTTCTTAAGTTCAGATATCCATTGAATTGATGTGATGTGAATTTTAAAAGTAATGGGTCCATTTTGGACCCAAAACTTTGAAAATTCATAACACCTTTTTTTTATAGAATTAGGCTTCATAACTTTTGTGGTGTGATTTCATATGTGTAAGGGTTAGACAAACTAAATTTCAAGCCTATTTGAACAGTAGAGACACCTAGGATAAATAATTAAGAAAAAGTCTAGAAAAATTAGAAAATTTCTAGGGGATTGTACACACACCCAATAGGGGTGAAATTTGAACACAGTAAACTTAGTAACACCATGTACCTTATGTTAAAATTTTATTGAATTTGGAGGTCATTACGTTAAAAAATTAATTACCCAAATTTTCAGAACTTTTAAGGACCCAGAAAATTCAAAAAAATACAATAAATTCAAATTAACTCTAAAAAATACAAATAATACCTCAAATTGACCAGAATAGCCCTCTACCTAGGAAAAATTAAATCCCCTTGACTGGACTCCTAATTAAACTTTAATTTGACTTTTAATGAAAATCAACAATTAATTAAATTAATTAATTAAAAATCATTAAAAATCCCAAATAATTTCCAAACACTTGGAAACACTCCCATGGGTCATTCCTGACCTTTGGGATTAATTCCATGTAGTTTGGGATGAGTTTGGATCAAAATGATCAAAACCTTCCTAATTAGGCAATTTTTAAAAATCCAATAATTAGTGAAACTTTAAAAATTCATAACTAATTACAGAAAAATCCAAATTGAGCAAAATTAGTGTCAATCAACTCCAATTAAGGTCTAGTATTTTATAAAAATGTTAAACCTCTAAAATATGGTCAAAATCAAAAAGTCAACTTTTCGGTCAACCGTAGTTCAAATCTAGGCCTAAACTTCGAAAAATCATAACTTTTCATAGAAAACTCCGAATTGAGTGTGCTAACAGTCTAATAACTCATCATAAGGTCTAATATTTATTAAAAATTTGAAACTTACAAAATTAGCTTTAAATTGAAAAGTCAACTTTTAGACCCCTTAATTAACATAATTAAATAATTCCAATAATTTCTAAAAACCAAATAATTCATTAAAACTCCATAAAACTTTAATTTGATTAATAAAACACTCAACCAGCACTCAAATACATAACAAACACTCCAAAGATGAAGTTTATTGGATGGACTACTCCGGGCTGCGGAGCTAAGTGTCCTTAGGAGGCCTGGTTCCTCGAGCCTGGTGGCACAACGCCACGAATGAATTCAATGGAGTGTTAAACATCAAAATTAAGTTAATTTGAATTACTTAACCAAGTTAAAACCCTTAATTCAACTATATCAGCAAGGTTTTTAGGATGGACTACTCCTGACTGCGGGGCTAAGTGTTCTAAGGAGGCCTGGTTCCTCGAGCCTGGTGGCACAACGCCACGAACCTGTTGATGGAAAACATAAAATAATTTAACTTTTAAAAATCAGTAATTAATTAAATTAATTAATATTTGTTGACCTCGATTTTCACCAGTTTACCCTCGAGCACCTTTGATCGACTTAATTAGACCTCGTCGAGTCCAGTTTGAGCTCGAGTCGACTCGAATTGAGTCAAATTAGGTTCGACAAAGTTTAATTAAACTCGAGCATTGCTTGCCATCCTCGTCGAGTTCAATACGATCTCGCATTACAAATTGAGTCGAATTAGACCCAATTACTTTCTGTTAGGCTAGATTAATTTATTTGAGCCTCGTCGAGCTTGATTCAAATTTAATTCGCATTTTTTTTCTCTAGCTTAATTTCATTAATTAAATTTGGTCAAGTCTGGATTAAACCCGATCGTACCCAAATTGACCTGAACCGAGCCAAATCAGATATGTTTTTTAACTCATTTTTTTTAATTCAATGCATTTAATTTGATTTTGATTGGAGTTTAATTGGCTTCCTAAATAATTTGAATCGATTTCCTAAACTTTGAATTTGCATTTATGGCTGTAATCACGATTCAGCCGGGATGGTGCCATTAACGAGCAGCGTATAAGGAAGAATTTGAAAAGTTGACAAAAGGGGACTCTCTCGTTTCGGCAGGAATTGACCCAAGGTGATCGCCTCCTGCTGGTTGGCACAAGTCCAGGGATCGGCATACCTTTCCGGGCTCTCTGGCTCGTTCCCTCGGATTCGATGAAGCCAAGGTCGACAGCCGCAAAGAAAAAAAAAAGGGAGAGGCAGCCTCAAGGGGGGAAGACTCCTATTCACGCACAAGAGCCGGCCCTAGTTCCTCTCTTCTGGTTCGCGAACTCCATGAAGCAGCAGGCCCTCTCTCGGGTAAAAAGGGATTGGTGTTTCTCTTCTCCCTCGGCGGTCTCTCGCTAGTTTAAAGAAGCCTAGATGGAACTCCTCTCCCCCGCTCTAGCTCGAGGGGCAGGGGCAGATAGAGATCCCAAACCGAAGCCCCCTCTGATTTTTCTCTGGTTCGCACAACCCAGACAAGGCGGAAGCTCCCTTTTCTTCGTCTCCTGCATTGGCACCTCCAGACGGAACCCCCTCTTCCCTTCGGCTCTCTATTCACACGCCTCTCTCTTCGGAAGAAGCTCCCACACAAAGCAGCAATTTCGGCCAAGGGTGAAGCATAAGACGCGAGGGCTGATGTTCATTGCTTCAGACAACCAAAAAAAAAAAAAAATAGAAGGTTGCCCAATGAGTTGCGATCTCTGCCATGATCCATGGAAAGTTGCATTACTTTGAGCTAGCTACAGACAAATGGTAATCATTAATTATATGTACTTTGAAATTTTTTTTTTATCACTTCCAAAATGAAAACCTGTAGTAGCTTGTGACCATTTCTATTTGAGCCAAAACATGTAATCTATAGTGACGTTATCTCAAATAATATGATATTCTATTTTATTTATTATTATTATTATTTTCATTATTATTTACTTATTTATTTCATGTTAGTTTTCATGAATGGGATATACACATATATAATTCGTTAGAGATTAGAGACGGTAGTTCTATTTTATTACTATAATAATTATTATCATTGTTAATATTTTAATAACATAATAAAGAAGGATTAATTTAGATTTTAAAGAAAAAGGGTTAAGGCTTAGGGTGACTCTGGTCACGAGTAGATTCCACATATAGTTGCATAGAATGTTGTATTGAGAATGTAAATTATTATTCAAAAATATTGCAAATAACTAAACCGCATAAATGTTTTATTGTGCCACGTGCTCTAGTCAGAACTTAAAATATACTAAGGTTATTGTTTGATGCAAAATTAGATCACATTATATTTTCTTGAGGTTGACTTCAGATAGTTGTCTTCGCTTTATTAGCATTATTTGATAGGAAAGCTTTGAGTATTTGTTATTTTTGACATTGCTAGTCCTGAAGTAGAGTTTTAATCCTATCAATGTTAAGAGCTTTCTATGTCCCATACGAAATTTTGAGATTTTAATTTTACATGTCCACTTTTGCATAGCTTATAGATATTTGTCGTATTACTTTGTAGATTTGTTAACTTAATTGACGATTATTATTTTCCCCGCAATCAACTCATATAAAAGGTAGTCGGATACTCTTGGATTTTCTTTATTTGATATACATTTTCTAATCAACAGTCTCAACAATATGTATATTTCTCACCAATAATTCTTAATATGGAACGTCAGATAAAATGAAAGAAAAATTGGAGGGCCCGCTATGCCTAAAATATTTCATGAAATGATATTTATTTTGACTACTAATTTGATTAAAATAAAATTTATCTATGATAATAATTTATACATATTCAAATTACTTAAAAAAAAAAAAGATTTTGAAATTACTCACAACTTAATTGCTTTCTTTTGTCGATATAGATTCTTACATTAATTTCTATTCAATTTAGCTTTTTCATAAATTATGATGTTGTTTATCCTAATCATCATGCCTAAATCTATAATAATTAATATAATTGTGAATACACAATAAATCAACCTTAGTATGTAATATTGGTAATCATATAAATTTCAAAGTAAAGTATATTCTATCGCATTCCATAGATATGCCACTTGATACAAAGGCTTGTAATTGTATCGAACAATTTCATATGCTTCGTGTTACATTAATCCTCATTTTTAAGATTGAGTTTCGAGGATATGTGAATATTTAGTTTCATATGGAACTTGTAAACTGATTGATCGATTTCACATGTATACTTGAGATTGCATTGTAGAAAGATTGATATAATTGTTAGTAAGCTTCCATAGGCTCCGTGTATGTCTTCTTTCTATAATAGTAAGCTTCTATATTTGATGGTGCTAGATTTTGATATGATTCATGCATAGCCTCTCTTTTTGTCATATGCTATAAACTCTCACATTACTTCATATTCTGATAGTGACATGTATATATTAGATGAATTGGAATGTTGAATCACTCACTAATTAAATTTTTATTTGTTTGCATTTCTTTTTGAATAGCCTCTACGCTCACTCCATATTTGCTCTCTCTCTCTTTTATTGTTTGCGAGGTACTTTTGGGAGGGCTAAGAGAAGGATCCTTTGGAGCGATAAACGAAGGAGCTTGGAAAATCGGATCCGAGCATCAGTCGCCCCCATTCATTCTGGTGGGGGTGCTACGGGCGGAACCACCGGGTCGTAGCCCCTGGTGTAGTGAGTATTCTTAAAACTTAGATAGCCTTTAGGGAGCCCGTCTGTGTGTACGATCCCTTACCTTTATGACCCTATAGAAACTTCAATTCTTAAGTAACTTTCTTCTCTTATTTTGTTATAGATCCCTAAACCCATTTACATATATGCGAATGTCTAAAGGGTTAGAAATAAACATCTCTTCATCTCCTATGACACTAGTGGCACCTAAGGATAAAAATTAAGGACCGAATCTTAGAGAACTTAGACTTAGGATGCATGCTCCCTTAGGATAGAGACATAAAACATAGAAAACTTAGTGACACATTATCCTAAGATTAGTTTGCTTTAATTCATTAATAATTAAGCAATAAAATCAGTTACAATCTAAATCAAATACACTTAAAATACTTAGTCCTTAACCAAACTACAAGCAACATACATAATCACTATGAGGTAAAATTTGAATTAAATCTCACTAATTTATTTATCATCCTTTAATTAAATATTAACTAAATAAAAATTATTAAAATAAACTTAAATTTAAGGGGTTACAAAATTGGAAAATAAACCTAATTCGAACCTAAAGGACCTTCTAATACCCTAACTTCAGAAAATCATAACTAATTCCAGAAAATTCCAAATTGAACAAACTAAAAGGCATCCAACTCGTATTAAAATCTAGTATTTATTAAAAATATTAGGATTTCAGAAACCAACCTAAATTAAGAAGTCAACAATCCTGTCAAACTTAGTTCAAAATAAGATCGAAACTTCAGAAATTCATAACTTTGGATAGAAGAATCCAAATCGGGCATACTAACTGTCTAACTGATCATGTTAAAGCCTAGTATTTTATAAAAATATTAGCTGTTCATAAATTCCCTTTAATCAAAAAGTTAATTTTGGACCCCCTTTGCTTAATGTATAGGTGGACCCCGAACCCCCTAAAACTCACTAATGCAACTTAAACTTTAAATATTTTCACCCTAAGAACTAAAACTGATCCACACATCAAATCAACTAAGATGGATCTTAATTCACTAATATTTAGACTTTAAATAAAATTTCCTTTTTAGACCTACAACCAACCTGGACAGTAGGCAATTGTAACTAACTACCTAGCTTAGGATCTACCTCAGCCACACAGGCTTTTACACACACTGTAGAATTGTTTGCTAGGGCACCATTTCTAGACTTAGGCTAGGCCGGTGTTTACTTTTCTGCTGCGTGCCGAGCTTTTCCGGATTTCATTGCATGTTGTGATTGAACTATTGATGTGTTTGCTTACTTTTACTGTACTATGGGATTTGATGTGATTGCACGATAGACTATCCATAGGTTAGGATCGAGGTTGATACTAACGATGTCTTCTGTAGGTGGCCATGCTCATGCCATGCTAAAATAAAGGGGGGCAAAATTCATGATTTAAATACTAACGTTGTTTCATGCAGATGCTCCAGAAATTGCTCAGCCCCCCTAAATAAATGAGGGCTAATTAAAAATCATTATAAATTGCCACATGTGCTTCAGAATTGCTTAGCCCTTAAACAATTAAGAGCATGGCCAAGTGTGGCTGTGATGAGTACTTTTATTTTTATATAAATTGTTTGGGATGAAATATTAACTGCTTGCGATGATTTTCACTAGGATAATCTTACAGGAGAGTCTAGATTTACTGCTTTCATTTAATGTAATTATTTGTAATCTGGTATAGAGTTGTGAAAGTTTATTTTAAGTGGGGATACAAGAATCCAAATGTTGAATGCCCAAAGAGAAAAGGACACCCAATATGAGGGTAGTCCTTTTCTATTTGGGAATCCAAATTTGGATCATTTTACTACCCGAGGAGTCCAAGGAAGCTGAGATCCAAGGAGTCCAACGAAGCTGAGATCCGAAGAGTCCAAGGAAGAGAAGATCAAGAAGATGAAGACCAAGTGTATCCCACTCAAAATAACTTGTGTCAGTCTTAGGATTAAAAATTCGGGTTGTTGGCAGTGGTGCCCGGCCACTTTAATTTTCTGCAGACCCTGGGTTGTAATTAAGGGCAGTTGGCCTATGGACATTTAATTGATTTGCTTAATTATGTATTATATTTGATTTGATGATGATTGCGCATAGGTTGTATGCTTTTTATAGTTTATTGGCGATCTGCATGCCGCTTTTATTTTAGCATGGATTTCGTTAGGCTCTCTAAGGACTAAAATATTTTCTACTCGCAACTAATATTTAAAATTATAAGTTTTAAGCAATTTAGAAACTTAACGATCTAGGGAATCGCCGGAATCGTCCAGGGTCGCATGCATATTAATGCATTCCTTCTTTCCTTCTATAAGACACTTCCCTGCCTGCGGGTAGAGTCCGGATAATCTGACCTATGAGGATGAGGTGCCGGACCTGGGGAAGCCCAGTCTAATTCTAAAAATTATTTTTATAAGCCTTTTTTTAAAATCCTGTGCATATCTGATTTGGATACTTTAACCAGTATGCATTGCATTAGAAATCAACTAAATCAAAATTTTAATTGCATTAGTCATAGGAGCATTCACCCAACATCAGTCTGGGGCCAACTAGGAAATCCTCTAGATGTCGGCCCTATTTTCGAGAACTATAACCTACCTACCCATCTTTCATAAATGACTGGACAGCATGGTTTTAAAGCGATTAGGTGGTTAGCTGGCTCCCCCTTCCAGGCCGGGGTAAGTCCAGGTTTTGCATTGCATTAGGTAGGACACGGGTGTTAGTGTTGCGTAGAACACTAAACCCATTAGATTTAGGATTCAAGGCTACTATTATTTCGTAGTACGCCTCATCAGTAGGTAGGTCTTCTGTCTTCTAGAGACCCTAAACCCTACATATCCGCGTCACACGGATGACGCCACCTCCATCCTTTCCTCCTGCATGTTTCGAGTGCATGATTTATTTATTTTTCTCTAGTTTCTTCTCACTACCTTAGTCCCTCCGGATGCTGATGTGAGCCGTGCATGTTGACTAAGCCTAGTTGAACCTCTCTTTCCCTTCGAGTAGGACTTCCTAGTCTTCCCCCTATGTGCCAATCCCAATTCAGAAAGTATAATATAGAATCCTTAATCGAGAGTATTCTCAAGCTCTGGCTTGAGATGTAATTAACCACGGGGGCTTGCGCCCGTGGAAAACCGAATCCCACTCTCAAATAAACCCCATTCGAGCTAATGTATCGGGTGGGGGAAACCCGTTACGATCAGATCATATATATTATTACCCATTGGGGTGTGCTGGTGAGAGCCGCTATCCTCAATGGTTAATCATATGTGTGATCGAATCTGCCCTTCCATTGGCCAGATACTGTCTCCCCTCACGGGGCGATGGTGTTTGTAGTCCTTTCGGAGGTCCACAGGTTTCTGGCGACCACGGTGGGACATATTTCTCTCTCCATCTTTTGATTCTATATTATTCTTTCTTGTGTGTACTCCGGGTTTGGCACTCCTTAGTTAGGTTCGTCCTACTCTTAGTTAGGGTCCTTCCTTAGTTAGGATTGTCCCCTCTTCTTAGTTAGGATTTCCCCCTAGCTAAGTTAGACTTTTTAATGTGTAAAGTTTTGTTTAAGATTTTGAGTCTACTAGATTGTTTTCTTAAAATTCTCAAATTCAAATCTATATGTTATTTTTGATGACGTGATTCATACATTGTCATAAACTCCAATCTCTATCGTCTTCCTTGTCTGAGCTCTTTTAGACTAGATCTCGATCCATATCAGTCTAAATAAAGATCTAAATTATATCTTCAACGATGGGGTCCTTAAATTTGACATATGCAAGATTTTTAAAAGAAAAGTTAATTTGAGAAAAAATTGAGAGTTTGAAACACAAAGTAAACTTTTGAGGAAATTTTTCTTGGAAAGTACGTGATTTATTTTTCTTAATGAAAGATTTACCCCTGTCTTCTTTAAGAAGTAAAGTAATTGGTGGTTGACTCCCCTAAACACTTGAAGGAAAATTATGATGATTCAAAAAAAAAATGCATGCCTTCCCTCCCATCCCTTGTTCGGGGTTATTTCATTTTTTGAACTAAAATCTATATCAAATTGAAATTAGATTTAGAGACAAATATTTTCCCCGTCATCTTGCAGTTTTCTATCTCATAGGCATCTTTTGCATGCTAATGAATCTACCTCATAATTTTCTTATTCAAGTTGTTCATTCTTATTATATGATTGGATTTGCTTTGTGGATTCTTCTTCTTTGCACGAGAGAGTGAGTTTTCTTCTCTCATGTTAGGAAGATAATCTTACAACTGAGAGAGTTTTCTTTTAGGGATTTGGAAAGGGAGCCAATTACAAGAATGAAAGATACATAAAGTGTATCAAACAATGAAAAGATGTGCAGTGCGCCAAAAGTCAAAGATACACAACATGTATCAAAAGTGGAAAGTTACGCAAAATGCGCCACAAAGTTAAAGATGTACAAAGTGCATCATGTAATTAAAAGATGCGCAGTGCGCCAAATCAAATTGAGGGGCTCAAAATGAGCCCAAAGTGGATAAGTAAATGGCTTCCCTTTCTTGTAAATCTCTAAGTCTCAGAAAATCCATACCCCTTAATATTTGTGATACTTGAGTTTGAAAATCATGATTTTGGATTCATCATCGTGCAAGGGTGTTCTATTAGATATAAAATATTTTCATGCGAGAAGATTGAGAGGATTCAGTTTCTCTCTCTAATTTACACCCTTTTAAATTAGATATTTATTCAAAATATATAAGGGAGAAAGCCCAGCTTAGCTTGTAGGGAGCTTAAGCTGGGTTAGCAAAATTTAAATTCCTAACCTTCTCGGGTTTAGATGGAGTCAACCTATATTGCTAAACTTTTAGAACCTTTTTTTAAGGTTCAAGATGATTAAGAGGTTAATTTTCCATTTCTAAAAATAGTCCTTTCACTCTCTGATGAAATTTTTACTCTTTAGAAAATGTGTGAATCAGACTTCTCTCAGATTGATTGGTGAGGGCTTAAACATCTCTTAGTGGTCCCACTATTGAGTTTGTTTAAATACTTGCCATATTCTTTTAAAAATTCATGCACCAAAAATATTTTGACCCCACCATCTGATTATAGACCATTCTTAAGGACTGACATGAGTCTTATATTTATTGCACTTTTCTCTTTTGAGTTCTGGTTATTTGGGAGTTTTCCCCTCTCTGTTCACCCAGTTTCACTTGGTGCTCCCAAGTGTGGTCTGGAATATCAAAACTAATTCAGACTTCTTTGGTACTGGGTCCATACCAACCCATGCTAGTTAGGGATGGTAATGTTGACCCACTATCCTGATCAAAATTTCATTCACATATCAATCGTGTTAGGGTTGTGCCCCCAGTTCTATTCATGTGGCGAATATGGCCGGGGTTATCAAAGCCAATCTTACCTCCCTCTTTGTGTTCCAATCATTAGAGGATATCTCATACTAGGAGTAACGCACGGATATGATAAATGTTCCCTCTGTCGGGTGTTGTCTTCGACAGTACGAGATATACTTAGTCTATGGTTGAGAACATATAAAAAAATGCATCTATAAAATAAAAGAGGGAAGCTCTCAGCAGAGCAAAACCGGTTGCCCTTGTCGCAGGTGGAACCCGGTAACACTCTCTAAGAGCTCAAATTCCCCAAAGTCTTTCTTTTCTTCTCCTACGAAGCATCTGAGTGATCGCTTCAAGGATGAGTTTACACTTGTGATTATTATGGTCTTTTATAACCATGATAGTCCTTGTTAGTGGTGTGATACATCTCGCTCAAGATGTTAACATCTCACCTTCGCGAGCTCTGATTTCCTGGCAGGGAATCAGCTCTCCAGTTTCTTTTAGTGACCTACTTCTTCACCCTTGCCCTACTCTCAGCTACTAGAGCAGTCCTATGGGTCTGGTAGTGGTGCTCCCACCTCTCACAGGGTCCCACCAGTCAGTGTGGGTGTTACTGCTGTGAACTGCTGACGATTATTATTCTTATCCATAGTTGTTATCCTCGGTGGCGAGTGTGTCCTCTTGCTACCTTGAGTTGTTTCCCTAGTTGTGATGTAGTACATCTTGTCGTAGATGTTAGCATCACTCTCTCAGGAGCTTTAATTTTCTAACAGAAGATCAACTCCTTGGTTTCTTTACCGACATAATTTCTCATTTATGCCCTGCTCTTAAGTAACAGAGTAGTTCTATGGATGAGTTGAGGTCACTCTCACTTTCCACAGGGTCTCACTAGTTTGTGTGGGTGCTACCGCTGTGATCTTCTGATGATTATTAATCATAATCTTAGTTTTTATCCTGGGTGGCAAGTGTGTTTCCCTGCCACCTTAGTTCTTCTCCCCATTTGTGATATAGTACATCGTGCCTCAGATGTTACTGTCACCTCTTTTCGAGCTTTAATTTTCTAGCAGAAGATCAGCTCTCCGGTCTCCTGTGCTATATACTTCCCTATCGGGACCTGACTCTTGGCTGCCAGAGAGGTCCCGTGGAGCAGTTAATGTTGTTTTCACTTCATACAAGGTCCCACCAGTTTGTGTAGGTACCACCACTGTGAGCTTTTTCATAAATAGTATTCCCATGCAATGTTACTTCCCTTAGTGGCGAGTGTGTCCCCTCGCTACTCTTGTGTGCTTTCCTAGTTGTGATGCAGTACATCAAGTCTCAGATGTTAGCATCGCTTCTTAGTGAGCTTTGGTTTTCTAGCAAAAAATCATTTCACTCGTCTTGTAGTGACATACTTTCCCACCGTGACCTGACTCTTGGCGATGGAGCGGTCCTTGGATGTGTTTATGTTACTTTCCACCTCTACAGGGTCCCACTAGCTTATGTGGGTGTACCACTGTAGTCTTCTATGATTATTTCTCCCTAATATAGTCCTTTTCTCTGTAGCAAGTGTGTCCTCCTTACTACTTTAGCTACTCATTGGGAATGAGATTACCCTTCTCGCACCTTGCTGAGGGCGTACTCTTCCCTACTGTCTCTCGAGGCATTATCCTGATGCTTCCAGATTTGTATGATCTTGATTTCACCTAGGCAGTTTCACTGGCATTTGGATACTCGTGGCCACAACGACTTGTCCTCTACCACGTGGTACCCAAAACACTAGTTTGAAACTCCTTAGACGACCCTTCTCTCTTTGAAATTTTCTACTTTTTACTCCTCTTCACACCCCTACACATATGCATGTTAGGGTATGATTGAGATGACTTTCCCCTGATCGCTCTACTGCAGGCATATGCGCCGGGTAGGCATCAGACTTTACTTGGTTGAGAGTGCCCCACAGAGCCCCTGGGAGGCATATCTCACCACCTCTTTTCCCTGATTGCTCTGCTGCAGGCATATGCGCAGAGTAGACATCAGGCTTTACTTAGTTGGGAGCACCCCGTAGAGCCCCTGCGAGGCATAGCTCACCACACCTTTACCCTGACTGTCCTGCCGCTCTGGTAGACATCAGACCTTTACCCTGATCGTCTTGCTCTGATCAAGCAGACATCAGACTTTACCCGGTTGAGTGGGAGCCCGACAGAGTCCCTGGGAGGCATTTCCCACCACCCCTTTACTCTGGATGTTCTGTAAAAGACTACGCAGACTCCAATTTCGTGGCTTATTTACTTTTGTTGAGGTCAGGCAGAAGTATTGAGTCACCCCTATCCGCTGTTCCGAAAGGAGCAGGAGGAGACGAGATCCTTTCACCTTCTATTCTGCTGTTTGAAATGAATAGTCAGGTAGTTGGTTTTACTTACCGGTTGAGAGAGCCCGACAGAGTCCCTGAGAGGCATTCCTCACCACCCCTTTACTCTGGATGTTCTGTAAAAGACTACGCAGACTCCAATTTCATGGCTTATTTACTTTTGTTGAGGTCAGGCAGAAGTATTGAGTCACCCCTATCCGTTGTTCCGAAAGGAGCAGGAGGAGACGAGATCCTTTCACCTTCTATCCTACTGTTTGAAATAATCAGTTAGGTAGTTGGTTTTACTTACCGGTTGAGAGAGCCCGACAGAGTCTCTGGGAGGTATTCCTCACCACCCCTTTACTCTGGATGTTCTGTAAAAGACTATGCAGACTCCAATTTCGTGGCTTATTTACTTTTGTTGAGGTCAGGCAGAAGTATTGAGTCACCCCTATCCGCTGTTCCGAAAGGAGCAGGAGGAGACGGGATCCTTTCACCTTCTATCCTACTGTTTGAAACGATCAGTTAGGAGGTTGGTTTTACTTACCTGGTTGAGAGAGCCCGACAGAGTTCCTGAGAGGCATTCCTCACCACCCCTTCTTCCCTGATTGTCTTGCTCTGATCAAGCGGACATCAGACTTTACTCGGTCGAGAGAGAGCCCAACAGCGTTCCTGGAAGGCATACCTCACCACCTTTCACCTTCTATCCTGCTATTTCGATACGGTTAGGCAGGTAGTTGGTTTTCTATTTCTTTCACTCTTTGTTTCACTGTTTCGATATGGTCAGGTGAACATCGAGTTGTCCACGCCCACTGTTTCGATATGGTCAGGTGGATATGAGACCCTTTACCTTTACTTTCTTATCTATTCTGCCCTTACTATAGGGTAAGGCAGATAGATGATCTACCCTTTTTCTTTGGTGATCCTCCTTGCTTTCCCTGGAGGGTTATCCTTTACCATTTTGATTTGATTAAGTGATTGTTGGATCTCCCTTCTCCTCGTATCATCGTAGACATATTCTAGATGATCGTTGGGTCTTCTTTAGTTCTTTATGATTTTGTTCTGATTCTGCTCATGTGGGCATGAGATCCCTTTCTCTTCTTCCACTTTGCTGCTTCGATGTGATCAAGCAGATAGTTGAATTTTGTTTTCCTTGACTCTCCCTCACTATTCCGATTTGGTTAAGCGAGCATTGAGCCTCTTTCATTCGCTGTTTTGATTTAGTCAGGCGAATGCTGGGTTTCTTTCTCCTTCTCTTTTGTCCCACCATGCTTGCATGATTGTGTGAATACTGTATGACTGCATGATTAATTGAATGAGTGTGTAGTTATTGCATGATTGTGTAGTGGTGAGATGATCATTGCATGTTGGATTTCTCATTATATGATTTAGTGATTATTGCATTTAGTACATGAATGCATGATCATTGCATGGTTGAATGATTATGGCATTATTATGTATGCACTATTGTGTGATTATGTCATGATTGTCTGATCAATGTGTGTTCATATGGTTGTTGCATGATGGCATGTTTGTCACATGATTGTCATATGATTTGGTGATTGTTATTTGATTAGATGACTATGGCATAATTATGTGATGATTATGTGAATGTATAATTGTCGCATGATTTGATGACCATTATGTGTTTGGGAGATCATTGTATGTGTGTGAGCATTGCATGCTTGTGTGATTGTAGTGTGATCATTGCATGACTGATTGCTCATTGTATGGTTGTATGAGCACTGCATGTATGATCGAGTGATCACTTCATGTATGTGATTGATACATGCTTGAGTGATGATTTTGTGAGCGTTGCGTGATTGCATGATTGATTGCTCGTTGTATGGTTGTATGAGCATTGCATGTATGATCGAATGGTCACTTCATGTATGTGATTGATACATGCTTGAGTGATGATTGTATGATCGTGATGTGATCATTGCATGATTGATTACTCATTGTATGGTTGTATGAGCATTGCATGAATGATCGAGTGGTCATCATATGTATGTGATTGATATATGCTTGAGTGATGATTATGTGATCGTGGTGTGATCATTGCATGATTGATTGCTCATTGTATGGTTGTATGAGCATTGCATGTATGATCGAGTGGTCATTGCATGTATGTGATTGATGCATGCTTGAGTGATGATTGTGTGATTGAGCCATGATCATTGCATGATTAATTGCTTATAGTATGGTTGTATGAGCATTGTATGTATGATAGAGTGGTCATTGCATGTATGTGATTGATGCATGCTTGAGTGATGATTGTGTGATTGAGGTATGATCATTGCATGATTAATTGCTTATAGTATGGTTGTATGAGCATTATATGTATGATCGAGTGGTCATTGCATGATTATGTGATTGATGTATGATGGAGTGATTATTACATTTATTACATGAGTGCATGATCATTACATGGTTGAATGATTATGGCATTATCATGTGTACATTATTGCGTGATTATCGTATGATTGAATGCTTCTTGTATGATCATGTGATTGATGTATGATAATTGCATGATCATTTGCTCATTATCATGTGATTCGATAGGACTAGATGTTTATTGTATATTCATCACCTGGTTGTGTGGTGTTGACCTCATTTTTATATGAGGTCATTAGAGCCTAATCCAGACTTCGAATCAATCCTGAACCTAAGTCAATCTAAACCTTGATTCAGTTCAGACCTCAATCAAAACCCAGACTTCAGCCAAGTCCAGGATTCAAACTCTAGTTCAAATCTTGATCCTGCCTTTGATCTAGTTCAAATCATTTCCAAACACTTATGATCACTCCAAATGATCATGAATGATTGAGATGATTCAAATCCAGATATTCAAACTCAAGATCTATATCAAATTCAGATTTCCAAATCCAGAATTCAAGGCCAAAGACCTGAGTCCTAAAAGCCTTTTTCAGGGAATTTTCAAACATTTCAAACCCCAGTCAAATGACCTCCGATTCATGATCTGTCAGTTGCATACTGATTTGATACGTCTCTAGAGGCAAACCTCCAAGTTTGAGCCCATTTTGGAGTCTCTAACCCCAGAAACTAAATTTAAATCCCAAGGCTGTAAAACCTTCAAATATTTACGGCCTGTGCCACTGGACCCATTATTTTGGGAAATTTGACCTTGGAATTTCCCCCAAACCCTCTAATCACCTCTAGACCCTTGATATTGATGTGTTTAACATTAATCTACATCTTTTTGGACCCACCTCGACCCAGGATTCATCCGGGGTCAAAATGACCAAAATACCCTTTAAAGGGGTTTTTGGACTTTTGACCAAAATTTAACATCGTTCAACATTTTTAACTTTTGAAACCCCTTCCAATGAATGTTTTATGATATTTGAGACCCATTGAAATCAAACCCACTCCTTGGTTTGACCTGTTTGACCAAGTCAACTATGGTTGACCAAATCCACCTTTAAGCCAACTATTGTTATTTTCAACATTTGAATCCATCTCAAACCAATTTAATGCTTCAAAAACACTTGTTTGGACACTCATGACATGTCCAAAGATTTCCAAGTCAATCCTCCCTTGGGTTGACTTGGTCAACCCATTTGGAGAGGTCAAAACCCTCTCCAATTTCATGTATTCACTTAGAGTCTCAACACCATGGCCCCATGTCCCTTGATATTGACTCTTACAGCACATTTGACTCCTCCCATGCACATCCTAGTCATCATTGACTAGTCAACAAGTCAATGGGTCAAGTTATGTTGAAATGAGGCAAAATCATGGGCTTTTGACCATGCCACATGGGCAAGCCCTTCCCCTCTCCCAAAACCTGCTCCCACCTGCTCAAAAGGGACTGATTTCCCTC
Source organism: Dendrobium chrysotoxum (assembly GCA_019925795.1). Taxonomy (NCBI): domain Eukaryota; kingdom Viridiplantae; phylum Streptophyta; class Magnoliopsida; order Asparagales; family Orchidaceae; genus Dendrobium; species Dendrobium chrysotoxum. The sequence goes on along the minus strand of CM034299.1, from coordinate 29,322,173 downwards.
CCTAAGAGGCCACAAACCAGCTCCCTAAACCTTGCTTAGGCTTGGTTTAGCCAAATGAGGGAAAAGAGGTGTGGTCCCCCCCTCTTGGCTCAAGGCAATCCCTCTCAATCCACCAGCCTTTTCCTAATCTTGGGCTGCTCATGGGACACTTGGCAAGCATCCAAGGCACCCATGGTGGAATCCCAACCATTCATTTCAAATCATGAGGGTTAAGTGAAAAAAAATTGGCCCTAACCCTCATCTTGCTCATTTTCACCCTAAGTCCCAAACTCCAGCATCTCCAAGACTCTCCAGCAGCTCCCCACACTCTCCAGCACCTCCCAAGGCCATTCCAAGCCTTCCCCCATCATTTCCACCATTAAAACCTTCATTTTAGTGGAAAAGGAGAGAAAAAAGAGAGAAACACCTTCTCTCTTCGATATCTCAAGATCCAGCCGTCAAAATCTGTTGGGGTCTTCTGCAAACTTGAGCGTGGACAAACTACAAGTTCAGAGAGCCCAAGAACACAAAAATCCACAGGGTAGATTGTAAGATATCTCAACTTTTAGGTAGATTTTCATTTTGAAACTGCAAGAAAAATGTAATGCATGGAGCCTCCAAACTCCAGGCATTGCAAGTTCATGATACCACCTTGCTATGTTTCAAATTTCGTAAGATTTCGTTCAGTATTTTGAAAGTTATGGGCATTTAAAGAATTCCAATCATGGTTCAACCAGAGCCGTCCGATCGCGCCTTTAGCGCGATCGGACGGCCCAGATTTAGCCACGCCAACCGACCTTAGCCGCGCCGTCTGCCCCTGGGATCGAACGCGCGACCTCCCGCGGTCAAGGCGGGCCACGTGGCGCCATCTCCGCCGTCCGTCCGTTCCGCGATCGGATCAACGGTCCCGATGGACCGTCGACGTGTTTAAGTGGCGGGTCCCGCCCGCCACGTGTCATGGCTGGACACGCCGCCGCCGTTTCCGGCGCCAATCATTGCCAATGATTGGCGCCGGCGGCTGATTTGACCATTAATGGTCTTAAAAATTTAGAAAAATGCCCAGAAACTTCCAAAATTCACAGAAAATTCATTTTTCCACCAAATTTGATGTTTTTGGTATCGTTGGAAAGGTAATTCAGTGTAGAATTTATTAAAATTAAATTTGAGTTGTTTTGATCTCTGGATTGAGAGAAAACTGTAGTTGTTTGATTATCATTTTTCTCAATTTTCTTGCAATCCAGGGGTCAAATGGAAATCAAATTTTGGTGGAATGTTTTTAAGCATCTTAGGCATGTTCCATAATTTTTTTAGGGTCAGATGCTTAATAGTTTTCTGTGATGTGAATTTTTAAGGTTATGGGTCCAATTTGGGCCCAAAACTTTGAAAATTCATAACTCCCTTCCTTTGTAGAATTAGGCTGCATGTTTTGTGCTATGTGTGTGCATTTGGGTCAGGGTTAGTCACACCAAATTTCAAGCCCATTTGAACAATAGAAACACCTAGGGAAAATATTTAGGGAAAAGTCTAGAAAACTTAGAAATTGCCTAGAGGATTGTACACACACCCAATAGGGGTGAAATTTGAACACAGTAAACTTAGTGACATAATGAGCCTTAGGTCCAAATTTCACTGAATTTGGAGGTCATTAGGTCAGAAAATTAATTACCCAAAGTTTCAGCCTATTTAAGGACCCAGAAAATTCAAAAAAAATGCAATAAATCCAAATTAAAAGCCCCTTGACTGGACTCCTAATTTAACTTTAATTTGACTTTTAATGAAAATTAATAATTAATTATATTAATTAATTAAAAATTATTAAAAATCTAAAATAATTTCCAAACACTTGGAAACACTCCCATAGGTCATTTCTGACCTTTGGGATTGATTCCATGCAGTTTGGGATGAGTTTGAAACAAAATGATCAAAACCTTCCTAATTAAGCAATTTTAAAAATTCAATAATTAAGAAAACTTTGAAAATGCATAACTAATTACAGAAAAATCCAAATTGAGCAAACTTAGTGTCAATCAACTCCAATTAAGGTCTAGTATTTTCTAAAAATGTCAAATCTCCAAAATCTGGTCAAAGTCTAAAAGTCAACTTTTCAGTCAATCGTAGTTCAAAACTAGGCTCGAACTTCGAAAAATCATAACTTTTCATAAAAAACTCCAAATTGAGTGTACTAACAGTCTAACAACTCATCATAAGGTCTAATATTTATTAAAAATCTAAAACTTATAAAATTAATTTTAATTTGAAAAGTCAACTTTGGACCCCTTAATTAACTAATTAAAATAATCCACAAAATTCTAAAATTCAATAAATCATTCAAAATTCCAGAAAATATCAATTTTATTTTAAAACCAGCAACCAATCAGTTTAATTAAAAGTTAATTAATCTTTAAACTTTAATCAAACTCAAATCACTTAATTATATCGGGTACCACTGGGTAACCCAGGCCTACGAGGCTATTAAATTAGCCCCAAGGAAGGCGAAATAAACTTCATGGCCTCGGTGTGCAACAAAGGTGGTATTCAACAAATAATTAAAATCAATTTTAAAATTAAATTTAAACCATTAAGACTTAAACTTCAATTAAAATCTTCCTTAGCCTTTCAACTAATCAGAACATTAAACAACTTCAACAAATTACCCAGCTTAGGATCTACCCCAGCTACACGACCTACTACACACACTTTAGATGGTTTGCTAGGACAACCGACTCTAGATCTAGGCTAGGCCGGTGTTTACTTTTCTGCTGTGTGCCGGGTTTTCTGAGTTTTCATTGCATGTTGTGATTGAAATTGATTGATGTGTTTATTTATTTTTACTGCACTCTGTGAATTGATGTGATGGGCGATTAGATTACCCTTAGGTTAGGAACGATCTGGATGCTCACTGGATTTTCTGCAGGTGGTCACGCTCGTGCAGGGCAATAAAGGGGGCTAAATAAATCATAAATATAAATGCTACAGGTGCTTCAGCTGCTTAGCCCCCAAATAAAAAGAGCGTGGCCAAGCGTGTTTACTTTTCTGCACGTATATACATATAACTGCTTGGGATGTATTCTAATATTTAAATGCTTAGGATAACCCTGCAGGAGAGTCTAGAATTTTTATTTTTATATTCATGTAATTTGTTTGAGTATTGAGTTGTGAAAGTGACACTTTGATTTTGGGATACATGGATCCAAAGGTTGGATTCCAAAGAGGAAAGGATACCCCTTCGGGGGATAGTCCTTATCCATTTGGAGCTCCAAATTTGGATCACTTCACTACCCAAAGTGGAAAGAGTAACCTCCCCCTCAAGGGAAGAGTTCTCTTTTCCATTTGGGTATCCAACCACGAAGAATCTAAGGAGCTCGAGGAAGAGAAGACCGAGAAGTTGAAGACATAGAGTATCCCACTCAAAGTCACTTGCATCTGTATTAGGATTAGAATCCGGGTTGTTGTTAGTGGTGCCCGGCCACTTTTAATTTATGTAAATCTGGGTTGTAATAAGCAAGGCAATTTGCCTATGGACATTTACTTAATTAATTTGATTATTTAATATGTTGTGATTTAATTTGATTGCGTATAGGATTGCCTGTTTTTCCTAGTTCTTTGGCACTTGCATGTCGTTTTTGTTTTAGCCTGGACTTCGTTAGGCTCTTTAAGGACGAAAACTATTTCTACTTATAATTAATACTTAAAATTTTAAGATTTAAATAACATAGAAACTTAACGACCTAGGGAATAGCCGGAATCGTCCGGGGTCGCATGCATATTACTGCACTTCTCCCTCCTTGCTATAAGACACTTCCCCGCCCGTGGGTAGAGTCCAGATAATCCGGCCTATGAGGATGAGGTGCTGGATCTGGGGAAGTCTAGTCTTTTCAAAAAAAATTATTTTATAAGCCTTTTTTAAAAATTTCATGCATACCAGATTTGGATACTTTAACCAGCATGCATTGCATTAGAAACTTATTAAATTAAAATTTTAATTGCATTTTAGTCTAAGCATTCCACCCGACATAAGTTAAGGGGTCAATTAGGAATCTGCTCTAGATGTCGACCCCAACCTCTTAAACCAGTCTTAAATAACGTCCCTGATCACTCTGCATCAAAAGACCGGACTTATGGTTTTGAAGCGTTTAGGTGGTTTAGCTGGCTCCCCAATCCAGGCCGGGGTAAGTCCAGATTTTGCACTGCATTAGTTAGGTTCGGACTACTGTGTTCCAGTGTCCAAATTTAGATCTAAGATCTGGGGCAGGTCTCTTTTTGAATCATAAGACCCCAACCTCCGGGAATACAATCCCAAATTTCTAATAAAATGCTCAACTCAAATTAAATATTCTTTCAATCCAAAATTTAAAGCCCAACACTTAGCTTAAATCGGGGCACTTCTGAATTATTTCAGAATCCTAAAGTGTCCCCTACCCTTCCTCATTTGATTCCAAAATAAATGTTCAATCTTGCTCCAATCCCTTTTCAAAATCCAAATTCACCTCTTTGGCATCACTCCTAGAAATCTCTAAATAAAATTTCTGCCATTATTCTAATCGAAAGTTTTCGTAGGGGACTCCGGCCTCCCACGATGTAATTAACTACGAGGGCTTGCGCTCGTAGGAGATTTAGAACCCACATCTAATTTTTCAAAACTAATTTTTAAAAACTCGATTAGTTATCTTTGGGAAAAATCAAATCACTAATGATCGTTATCGTTATGTTCGAACGATTATTAACAAATGATATCTTCTCCCTTCAAGGAGATATATCTTTTGTTAAAATGAATTCGAATATAAAATTAACGATCGCTCCTCTTGATTATTGTAGCCCGATATTTGACTGAACCTTATTTCGACCCTTTAGGGGCCATATGAAGTTCTCTTTTGAATTTGGCTACGATATTCAAGATAGAATTCTTAATTCTAAATCTGAACCCCATCCTGAAATTTTATTTCCACCTCCCGAGGTGGTATAATATTTTTGATGGGATGTTTGATTTTAGAATTAAATTTTAATGTTAATTCAAAAAATTCCCAAAGAAGACTAAATTTTTCAAAACCCGCTTTCAAACACAAACAAAAAAATGGCGACCACGGTGGGACTTAATCTCTCTTTCCATCTTTAATAATGGCGAAACTTTGTTGCATCGGTAATTTTGATTACCTTTCCTCATGTTGGTCCCTCTACCCATTTCTCCCTCGGATGAGTGCGGCCAACATCAAAAAGAAAAGACATGTCGAAAAAAGAGGTATTACCTCCATCAAAATATATATATATATCAGACCCTGACCTTCTGCCCCCAAGTCAATTGGTGGAGCGATAGTGTCGGGTCTATCACTTGAGAGCCTTACTCTCAAACTCTACGAATTTTGACTATTGAGTCTTCCGTCAATATGTTGAGTTTTAAAGTAAAAAAATAGCTCTCTCAACTTTCAAAACTTTTCAATCTTCCAAATTCTTAGCTTTGACCCTCTACCCCCAAGCAGATTGGTAATGTGGGGGAGTCAAGCAATCAAAGCCTTTTTGAATTTTCCTAATGATTTTGTGAGCTTCTAGGTTGAGTGAAAACTTGACTTGTTGAGTTTCAAAGTCTAAAGGAAATTCATCAATTCCTTAAAATTCTGTTACGCTCCTAAAATTCAATCTTGAATTAACACCGGCATATGCTACTTTATGACGCAATATTGTAGTCTGGCATGTGTCGTGGGAATTTAAATCTTTTTTTTGTCATAACAAATCCTTATATTTTATTATCATACATCGGGTTATAGGTCCTATAGCTCGATATATGATATGAAATATAGATTTCGTTATGATTCTCTCTCAAAAAATTTTCAATTTCGAGAAAATTCTAATTCTGATCCTTTTGCTTCAATTTCAGAAATCCAAACTCCACAACAATGGTTGGTAAGTTGATCTTTTCCTTCGACAAAGACCTTGTCTGTGAGCAGATTGACTTAGGAAGCAACATACTGTTTGGGGTAGGATTCAACACCCTTGAGCTGTCGATGGATGGACATAAGATACTTGATTTGGATGCTACTAAGAACAATCCCCCTGCAGTAGAGTTGATCATAGGGACAGGACCAGGTCCCCTTGTTTTCAGTGATGAGGAGAAAGAACCCAAGCTAACTGTTGAATCCCCCACTCCTATCAAGTCTATTTTTGAGGAGGGATCGAGTTCAGGGATCCCATTTACTAGTAAGAATCAGAAAAAGAATTACCTGAGACGAGTAAGGAAGAAAATAGCCAAGTCAAGGAAGGCTGTGGGGGTCCAGACTTTGAGCCAAGTAGAGCCTGAGGCTGTCGAGGACCTGCCTATTCCTGCTTCCTCCCCACTCCTTAAAGGGAGTCGTTTTCACCCCCTTTCTGCTGCAGAAGGGGAAGAGAGGGCAGCCAGGATAGCTAGCTCCCCGCCATGCCTGGTCGACTACTCAACCAAGAGAACCCTTAAAGAAAAGCATCTCCAAAGAACGAGGACATTAAGAAATATAATCCATACTTGTGCTGCTCAATCAGGGCAAACAAAAGAGGAGTACATGAAACAATTGAAAGGAGTTATCTCCCACCGTTTCCAGAAAGAAATCTTAAAAGAAGAGGCATCTGAAGCTAAGAATTTGACTCCTCAACCCATTAGGGGGAACAAGAAGTTTATCCGACAGCCTGCTACATCAGTATTAGTTGATGGTTATCATTGGGTGCCATGCCCTCCATCCTCTAAAATGGAGGGTATTGTACTTACCGGGTCCGAGAAAGGTCGCCATCCTACCAATAGGCCGCCGGTCCCTTCCCCAAAGTTTAAGAAGTTGGCCTCAGTGATAGTCAAGACCAAACAAGACCCTGAAATTAACAGAATAATTCATGTCAAAGGAAAGAGGCCTCAGTCTCCAGAAAAGGGATATACTCCTAAGAAGATCAGTAGAGTTGATGTTCCTCCTCCGTCAGCTAGATTACTCCAGTCCCCAGTCGAGTTACCACGATTTCCGACCAGTGCTACCCAGACCCCAGTTGGTTTGATTGCCAGTTCAGATATCTCAGTTGCGGATCCAGTTGATACCTTAGTTGATAGCTCCAAGTTCCTACCTGTTACCCCTGAGCTCCCTACTCGGAGGTCTGAGGACTCTACCCTACCTGATGTAGGAACTTTCACCCTCCAAACTCCTACACCATCTATTGAGGTAGATGTCTCTCACCTGGTAGAGGATGCCACCCTTCTGACTACCGACTCTAATACAGTCGAAGGGGAAGAACCAGTTCAAGATGAAGATCATGCGATGATTGAGCAGTTAATAGCTGAACCTCCAACAGCAAATGAGCTTAAGTTACAGGCCATTATCTCTAGCCTACAGCAGGATGAGCTTTATGATATGGTAGAATACAAAGGTTACCTACCCATAGGCCCTGAGGAGATAGGAAGCCGGCCAGTCGATGAGGTGGTACAAGAAATTAAAGATATCTTGAAAAGAAAGGAACTTGACGAAGCATTTGACCCAGAATTGGATGATATGTTGATAGATGACGATCTCCCTGTTAGTGATGTTTACATGGTTGAAACTAGAGGGTCCGTTAAAGAAACTGAACCAAGTAAATGCCGATCTGGCAAAGAGGAGGGTTCAGCAGCTGTGGATTCAGATTCAGATGAGTCAGTGAGAGCTAGAGATGAGCATCACATCAAGAACCTGGAAGCACAAGTGGCAGAAATGTTACTACAGGTTAAAGAAATACAGCAACAGTTGGACAAGTCACATGAGACTTCCCTTGAGTTACAACAATCTGCTCGGGAAGCCACCGACAGAGCAAAAAGGGCAGAGGCCAGTTATAAAATCTCAGAGTCTGTGTCGGTGCTTCCGCCTGTCCAAAAGCCAGTATTACCAGATCTCCCAGTTCAGCCGACAGCCTCTTCAGTCCCTCCGATCATTCCTCCAGCACCAGCTCAAAAAGATATTAAGCAACTAATTGAGGATCAGGTAAGGGAGGCCTTAGCCCAATCGCAAGGAGCTACATCTATTCCAAAGGGTAGACCTTACCCTGAGGAATATGATTTGGTTCCTTACCCTAAGGGCTTCGTGCCACCATCTTTTAAAATCTTTACTGGAATTGAAAACCCGAGACAGCATCTGGCCCACTTTCGTGCAAGCTGTTGCAATGCCGGGAGGTCGGATGCTCTACTATTTCGCCAATTTATTAGTAGTCTTTCCGGCATAGCTTTTGAATGGTACGCAGATTTGCCCAACGGTTCAGTAAGAACCTTTACTGAACTTGAAAATCTATTCTTAAAGAGATTTTCAGGAGCACAGCAGCGCACTACTGTGGGCGATCTGGTCGTTGAAAAACAAAAGCCGGGAGAGTCTCTGGTTGAGTACATCTTAAGGTGGCGAAACCTTTCGATGAAGTGTGAACCCCAGCTGCAAGAGCAACATGCAGTGGAAATTCTTTTGAAGAATATCCACGGCCCTGTTGCTTTTCTTCTGAAGGGTTTCACTATAAAAACTTTTGAAAAACTTCTAAACAAAGCTAGTAACCTACAGGAAGAGGCTCCTAGGATGCCATTCTTGAAGGATCTTTCTGGAGAAAAGAAGGTTGATAAGCCGATCAAATCATTTGAAAAGAGAGCTACAGTTTCAACAGTTGATAAGGGGAAACAACCAGTTGTTAGCCAGCCTAGTGTTCCTTCACCACAGTTAGCTCAGAAACAACCTTTTCAAGTGACCTCACAACCTACAAGAGATTCCTCTTTCATTCCCTTCAAAGAAAGGTTGACAAAACCTTACCTATTCAAGAGGGAGGTGATAGGAAAAATCTTTAAGAGTCTTTCGAAGAAGTCAGATTTTCAATTGCCAGAAGCGAGGCGGCCAGATGACATAAAGAGAAAGGATGATCCAAACTACTGTCCTTACCACCGCATGGTCAGCCACTCCATCGAGGACTGCATTGTTTTCAAAGATTGGCTTGAAAGGAATATCAAACAAGGTAATATTGTGCTTCCAAAAGAGTATTTGGTCAATCCGGAACAAGGGTCCGTCAAGGTAATTTCAGGTAACAATTCTAACCCTTCTCTTTCAATTGAAGATGGTTGGGATATTGCTTTATCCCGGGCACTTAAAAGGTCGATTAACAAGTCTTATCATCTTTCTCAACAGATGCCCACGACAGCCCAGGGCCCGATTTGGGAGGTTGACCTGGATGCTTCGCAGGAGGATGTTGAGCTACTTCCCTCTCCAGTAGTCATAGGAACTACTGTATTGAATGAAAAAGAAAAGAGAGATCTTATTGTAGAGAGGAAGTATACTGATGAGAGATGTATTCGAGCGGCTGATGGTGGCATTAAAGCCCCATCCCCACTCTTGTTATCTGACTTTTACTTTGCCCCATCAAAGGCAAAGGGTCGTAAGTCTAATAAAAAATATCCTTCTGCTTCAATTTTGATGATTAACCATGAGAATGAAATGGAAATTGATAATTCTTCCAAAGAAGTTCAAAATTCAATTGAGATCGATCCAAAGCCTCAAAAATTTGATCTTCCAGATTTGACTTCTATAGGGGATGTCGAGCTTGAGATCTTATCAGATAGCGACCTCCCTGAAATTAATTTCACTGGGAAACCTATCGTGATAGAACTTTTAGATTCTGACTCCTCTTCAGATAGCGACGATGTGCAGCCTATGGAGAGTGTAAACTCCCCCACAGTTTGTCCTCCCGATTCAATCGTAGAGGTACAACTTCGTGGTGGCAAAGTCTTACCCCCTAGGCTTCCTCCTCAGGAAAAAGGCAAGCGAGTTGTCTCTAGCGATCCAATTCCAGATTCTCCTCATCATCCTGATTTTCCATTGATTCCACCGAGTTTTGAGTCTGTCGCTCCTAAGGTTGATTACAATGTCCTAGCCCATCTTAGGAAGTTGCCAGCCAAGTTGAGCATTTATGATGCCCTCATTTTGTCTAAGGAAATGAGAGAGTCTTTAATCAAGGCACTTCTCGACCCTGAGATTTGCCTTGCTCAACTGGCTTCAACCTCAAAAGATGAAGCCCTCTACTTCAAAGAAGTTCACGGAGTAACATTCTCAGATGAAGACCTACTATTGGGAACTGCTGATCATAATCGTCCTCTCTACATTATCGTTGATGTAGGGAATTTTAAGTTATCAAGAGTCCTTGTTGATCCGGGTGCATCGGTCAACGTGATGAATGTGAAAACCCTCGCCTACCTTAGAGTTGATACCAGTAAACTCGCCACTGACAGGTTGGTGCTACGTGGGTTCAACGAGAAAGGTGAGAGGGCTTTGGGTTCGATTACCCTCTTGTTAGAGATAGGAGAATTGAAAACCGAAGCAAAGTTTCATATTATTGATTCGGCAACGTCCTTTAATGCACTTCTAGGTAGGCCTTGGATTCATGAATACAGAATGGTTCCATCTACCCTACATCAATGCGTCAAGTACCAACGAGATGGCATTGAACATGTAATTATGGGTGATTTGCAACCATTCTCGATTCAAGAGATAGGGATCTACGAGGATGCTGCATATTTCATACCAAAAGGGTCTTCCCCTTATTCTAAAATTGAGATCAAAATTGAGGAACAAAAAAGTGAGCAAAGCTCCAATCAAAATCAAGAATCAAAAGGAAAAGAAAAAGAAAAAGAAAAGGAAAAAGATCAAAAGATACAAGAATCTGATAGTGAAAGCGAGCTCGACATCATTGTCCTTAGGCCTCCGAACATGTTACCTCAAAGAGGTGGGAGGATGGCTCAAAGGGCACGGGGTCGAGGCCGTGTTTCACTTGAAAGAAGAACGACCCCGGTGTATGTTAATCCGGAGTCAAGCTCCGATGAAGAGCTGGAAAAACGGGGGATTGAAATTCCTTTTGATTATCAAAATAAAAATGTTGCTCCAAAGTTTGATCTCACTTTAGATAAGGATAGTGACCCCGAGGTTGATATCCCAAAGATTAAAAGTGACGAGCCTGAATTGACAATGTATGAAAAGCTTAGTAGGAGAATTGAGGCCCTATCCTTGACCCCACTGTCGGCTGGCAAAGTTGCAGGGTTAGAGATTAAAGAGGCCCCTAACCTAAGCGGTGAGATAAGGAAAGCCTGAAAATTCTTCCCTGGCTCCTCCTCCTCAAGGGATGAAGGTGATGTAACCCTCGAGGAGGCAGATTTCAATGAATTAATGGAATTACCTTTTGGCTACTTTCCTGTTTGTGTAAAGAACACTTTTTCTAAAGGTCCCGTACCGTATCGATGGACTAAGGGTCAAGCTAGATACCATGAAAATATTTGGAAAATAAAGATCAATAAAAATTCAACATGTGGTATTGGCTTTGGTACCGTTAGTTCGTTTGATGACGACGAATACTGCTTAATGATAACTTATCATCTTGAATCTCAAAATGTCCCTACTGAAGCCGTCAGTCCCCTCGACGGACTTTGTCTGGAGACTTTAGACGATCCCGATGAGCCTCAAGTTCGGGATGCACCCCCTGAATTTGAGGAAGAGATTAAATCGACAGTCGACGAGCTAAAAGAAATCAACCTAGGAACTGACAACGACCCTCGCCCTACTTTTATAAGCGCTTTATTGAGCGAGGATGAGTCTCAGGATCTAATACAACTCCTTTCTGAGTTTAGGGATTGTTTTGCCTGGACATATGATGAAATGCCAGGTCTACCCGCCGAGGTAACAGTTCATAAACTTGGAATTCGACATGATGCCATTCCTGTCAAGCAAGCCCCTAGACGCATGCGTTTAGAGATCGAGCAACAAGTCGTTTCTGAGATTAAGAAACTGGCTGAGGCTGGCTTTATTCGAGAAGAACAATACCCTTCTTGGGTAGCTAGCGTCGTGCCGGTTCGAAAGAAAAATGGTCAAATCCGGATCTGTGTCGACTATAGGGATCTGAATAAGGCATGTCCCAAGGATGAATTTCCTTTACCCATACCCGAGCTTATGGTAGATATTGCCTCCTCGCATGCTGTTTTCTCCTTTATGGATGGCTTCTCTGGTACAATCAAATCAGGATGGCCCCAGAAGATGAGAGAAATACTGCATTCAGGACCCCTATAGGCATCTTTTGTTATAAAGTGATGCCCTTTGGTCTTAAAAATGCCGGCGCAACCTACCAGCGGGCCATGACCTACATCTTTGACGACTTAATCCATAATCAAATCGAGTGCTATATTGATGATCTAGTTGTCAAGAGTAAAGTCAAAGAGTCTCATCTTTATGACTTGAGAGTTGTTTTCGAGCGGTTGCACCGCTATGACCTTAAAATGAATCCCCTAAAGTGTGCTTTCGGTGTCACATCGGGGAAATTCCTAGGGTTCGTAGTGAGGCACCGTGGGATTGAGATTGATCCTTTGAAAATTGAAGCCATCTTAGATATGCCACCTCCTAAGAGCCTTACTCAATTAAGGTCTCTTCAAGGTAGGTTGGCATATATAAGAAGATTCATATCTAATCTCTCTGGGAGATGTCAACCTTTCTCGGCCCTTGCTAAGAAAGATGTCAAATTCATTTGGAATGAGAAGTGTCAAAGTGCTTTTGACAATATCAAGGAATACCTTACAAATCCACCAGTTTTGGCAGCCCCTATTCCGGGGAAACCTTTGATCCTCTACACTGCGGCCCTAGATGAGTCTTTAGGTGCCCTGTTAGCTCAGGTCAATGATGAAGGGAAGGAGAACGCTCTCTATTACCTTAGTCGGAGGCTTCTTCCTACGGAAATTCGATATCCTTCAATCGAGAAGCATTGCCTTGCTCTAGTTTTTGCAGCCCAAAAACTAAGACATTATATGCTGTCTCATTCAGTTTGTTTGATTTCTAAGGTCAACCCTTTACAATATCTTATGACCCGGCCAACGTTGTCAGGACGCTTGGCTCGCTGGTCCATGATATTGCTTCAATTTGAAATTACATTCATTCCCCTGCGTGCAGTGAAAGGGCAGGCCGTAGCCGACTTCCTCGCAGCACACCCGCTGCCGGCGGATTCTCCTTTGAATGATGATTTACCGGACGAACAAATCATGAGTTTAAGGGAATCCAATGACCATGCTTGGGAGTTGTATTTTGATGGTGCGGCGTCTTCTCGACGGGATAAAACCCAAAAATCTACGATCCCCGGGAAAGCTGGCATTGGCCTAATTTTCATAACACCGGGAAAGGGAATGATGCACTTTTCCTACCATTTGTCAGAACCTTGCACAAATAATGAGGCTGAATATGAGGCTCTGATAACTGGCTTGGAACTTGCAATCTTGATGGAGATTAAAGAGATTAAAATCTTTGGTGATTCCCAACTGGTGATCAACCAGGTCGCAGGAACCTATAAGGTTTTGAATCATAATCTCTTCAAATACCATCAATACACTAATCACCTACTTGAGCAGATCCCTGTAGTAACTTTGTATAGGGTTCCACGTGGAAGTAATTCTGCGGCCGATGCCCTAGCAAAGCTTGCAAAGGAATTTGCGTGCCCGGAAGAAGACTCAATTCCTATAGAGATTCAGGGTCGTAAGGTCCTATCTCCCATAGACTTAGAGCACATTAACAAACAGTCATCTCAAGTCCTTTCTGCCTCTTCAGAGATTAAGGAAGAGGGCGATTGGAGACAACCATTAATCGACTATCTCGAAGGTGGCAAACTTCCCCAGGACAAGTCCCTCGCCAACCAGATCAAGAAACGTGCCCTATCCTACACTTTAGTCAACAATGCGCTATACCGCCGCTCGTTCGATCAGATGTGGCTACGTTGTTTAGATAAACAGGAAGCCCTGAAGGTCGTTAATGAAGTCCATTCCGGACTATGCGGTGCCCATCAATCGGGTCCAAAAATAAAGTTGAAGATTAAAAGACTTGGATACTACTGGCCTACGATGATTGACGATTGCATGAATGTTGCAAAATGTTGCCATCAATGCCAAGTTCATGGTGTGATCTTACATCAGCCGCTTAATGTATTGCACCCCACGATAGCTTCGTGGCCCTTCGAAAGTTGGGGCACAGATATTATCGGGCCGATTGACCCTCCTTCTTCGAAGGGTCATCGCTTTATACTAGCCGCGACTGATTATTTTTCAAAATGGGCGGAAGCGATCCCCTTACGTAATGTAACATCACACCATGTTCTAAATTTCTTTCGTGACCATATCGTATATCGATTCGGCGTGCCCCGCAGAATCATATCTGATAATGGGTCCGCATTCAAGTCTACAAAAATCAACAGTTTTATAAGACGCCATAACATTGATTGGAGATACTCGACAATCTACTACCCTCGGGCTAATGGGTTGGCCGAGGCCTTCAACAAGACTTTGGTGCAAATTATTAAAAAGACCCTCGATAATAATAAGCGCCAATGGGATGAGAGGTTGGTGGAAGCTCTGTGGGCCTATCGGACCACTTATAGAACACCGACCCAATCCACACCATTTGCACTGGTGTATGGGTCCGAGGCCGTACTCCCTTTAGAAGTGCAAATTCCCTCGCTCAGAATTTCCATTCAAAATCAAATTACAACTGAGCAGAATGCAAAGCTTCGACTTGAAGAGCTTGAAGGCCTCGAGGAACGTCGTCTCCAAGCCCAACAAAATTTAGAGTTATATAAGGCCCGAATGGTTCAAGCCCATGATAAGTTAGTGCGACCTAGAACTTTCCAAGTAGGAGACTTGGTCTTGGTTCTTCGGAGGCCTATCTTAGCCCATCGAAAGATCGGTGGGAAGTTTGAACCAACCTGGGAAGGACCCTTCGTTATAGAGATAGTCTATGAAGGGGGCTCGTATCAGCTAGTCGATTGTAAGGGAAACCACCCGATGTTACCTGTTAACGGGCGTTTCCTTAAGAAGTACTATGCTTGATGTAGCTCGGACCCAATCAATAAAATATATGCCAGTTTGAATCAAGTGTGTTTTATGTCTATATATCTTTCAGATTTTACGCTTGCTCACCTTCTCCTTTAGGATAGGATTCCTCCTTTCCTTAGGATCACGTTCACTAGTGGTGGATAACGCCCTTTGTGGCACCATCCTAGTTTCCCTCCAGTTCTGATCCTCTGTGTGGAGCAAGCTTCCTCCCCACATGATCATCTACTAGTGGTGGATAACGCCCTTCGTGGCACCATCCTAGTTTTAATCCAGTTCTGATCCTCTGTGTGGAGCAAGCTTCCTCCCCACATGATCATCTACTAGTGGTGGATAACGCCCTTCGTGGCACCATCCTAGTTTTAATCCAGTTCTGATCCTCTGTGTGGAGCAAGCTTCCTCCCCACATGATCATCTACTAGTGGTGGATAACGCCCTTCGTGGCACCATCCTAGTTTTAATCCAGTCTGATCCTCTGTGTGGAGCAAGCTTCCTCCCCACATGATCATCTACTAGTGGTGGATAACGCCCTTCGTGGCACCATCCTAGTTTTAATCCAGTTCTGATCCTCTGTGTGGAGCAAGCTTCCTCCCCACATGATCATCTACTAGTGGTGGATAACGCCCTTCGTGGCACCGTCCTAGTTTTAATCCAGTTCTAATCCTCTGTGTGGAGCAAGCTTCCTCCCCACATGAACATCTACTAGTGGTGGATAACGCCCTTCGTGGCACCATCCTAGTTTTAATCCTGTTCTGATCCTCTGTGTGGAGCAAGCTTCCTCCCCACATGATCATCTACTAGTGGTGGATAACGCCCTTCGTGGCACCATCCTAGTTTTAATCCAGTTCTGATCCTCTGTGTAGAGCAAGCTTCCTCCCCATATGATCATCCGTTAGTGGTGGATAACGCCCTTTGTGGCACCATCCTAGTTCTACCTTTTCTTCTCTTCCTTTAGGATAGGTGCTGCCTTTCCTTAGGATTAGAATCACTAGTGTTGGAGAAGCCCTCCGTGGCACCATCCTAGTTCTACCTTCTACCTGGTCCTCTAAGGTTAAGGTTTCCCTCCTTTCCTTAGGATCAAAGTTCTAGACTTCACCATTTAATTCGGTCAACGCCAATATGTGCAATAGAATTTCATTCTATCACACATATTGGGGGTCCATTTGTTGACCTCATTTTTATATGAGGTCATTAGAGCCTAATCCAGACTTCGAATCAATCCTGAACCTAAGTCAATCTAAACCTTGATTCAGTTCAGACCTCAATCAAAACCCAGACTTCAGCCAAGTCCAGGATTCAAACTCTAGTTCAAATCTTGATCCTGCCTTTGATCTAGTTCAAATCATTTCCAAACACTTATGATCACTCCAAATGATCATGAATGATTGAGATGATTCAAATCCAGATATTCAAACTCAAGATCTATATCAAATTCAGATTTCCAAATCCAGAATTCAAGGCCAAAGACCTGAGTCCTAAAAGCCTTTTTCAGGGAATTTTCAAACATTTCAAACCCCAGTCAAATGACCTCCGATTCATGATCTGTCAGTTGCATACTGATTTGATACGTCTCTAGAGGCAAACCTCCAAGTTTGAGCCCATTTTGGAGTCTCTAACCCCAGAAACTAAATTTAAATCCCAAGGCTGTAAAACCTTCAAATATTTACGGCCTGTGCCACTGGACCCATTATTTTGGGAAATTTGACCTTGGAATTTCCCCCAAACCCTCTAATCACCTCTAGACCCTTGATATTGATGTGTTTAACATTAATCTACATCTTTTTGGACCCACCTCGACCCAGGATTCATCCGGGGTCAAAATGACCAAAATACCCTTTAAAGGGGTTTTTGGACTTTTGACCAAAATTTAACATCGTTCAACATTTTTAACTTTTGAAACCCCTTCCAATGAATGTTTTATGATATTTGAGACCCATTGAAATCAAACCCACTCCTTGGTTTGACCTGTTTGACCAAGTCAACTATGGTTGACCAAATCCACCTTTAAGCCAACTATTGTTATTTTCAACATTTGAATCCATCTCAAACCAATTTAATGCTTCAAAAACACTTGTTTGGACACTCATGACATGTCCAAAGATTTCCAAGTCAATCCTCCCTTGGGTTGACTTGGTCAACCCATTTGGAGAGGTCAAAACCCTCTCCAATTTCATGTATTCACTTAGAGTCTCAACACCATGGCCCCATGTCCCTTGATATTGACTCTTACAGCACATTTGACTCCTCCCATGCACATCCTAGTCATCATTGACTAGTCAACAAGTCAATGGGTCAAGTTATGTTGAAATGAGGCAAAATCATGGGCTTTTGACCATGCCACATGGGCAAGCCCTTCCCCTCTCCCAAAACCTGCTCCCACCTGCTCAAAAGGGACTGATTTCCCTCCCTAAGAGGCCACAAACCAGCTCCCTAAACCTTGCTTAGGCTTGGTTTAGCCAAATGAGGGAAAAGAGGTGTGGTCCCCCCCTCTTGGCTCAAGGCAATCCCTCTCAATCCACCAGCCTTTTCCTAATCTTGGGCTGCTCATGGGACACTTGGCAAGCATCCAAGGCACCCATGGTGGAATCCCAACCATTCATTTCAAATCATGAGGGTTAAGTGAAAAAAAATTGGCCCTAACCCTCATCTTGCTCATTTTCACCCTAAGTCCCAAACTCCAGCATCTCCAAGACTCTCCAGCAGCTCCCCACACTCTCCAGCACCTCCCAAGGCCATTCCAAGCCTTCCCCCATCATTTCCACCATTAAAACCTTCATTTTAGTGGAAAAGGAGAGAAAAAAGAGAGAAACACCTTCTCTCTTCGATATCTCAAGATCCAGCCGTCAAAATCTGTTGGGGTCTTCTGCAAACTTGAGCGTGGACAAACTACAAGTTCAGAGAGCCCAAGAACACAAAAATCCACCGGGTAGATTGTAAGATATCTCAACTTTTAGGTAGATTTTCATTTTGAAACTGCAAGAAAAATGTAATGCATGGAGCCTCCAAACTCCAGGCATTGCAAGTTCATGATACCACCTTGCTATGTTTCAAATTTCGTAAGATTTCGTTCAGTATTTTGAAAGTTATGGGCATTTAAAGAATTCCAATCATGGTTCAACCAGAGCCGTCCGATCGCGCCTTTAGCGCGATCGGACGGCCCAGATTTAGCCACGCCAACCGACCTTAGCCGCGCCGTCTGCCCCTGGGATCGAACGCGCGACCTCCCGCGGTCAAGGCGGGCCACGTGGCGCCATCTCCGCCGTCCGTCCGTTCCGCGATCGGATCAACGGTCCCGATGGACCGTCGACGTGTTTAAGTGGCGGGTCCCGCCCGCCACGTGTCATGGCTGGACACGCCGCCGCCGTTTCCGGCGCCAATCATTGCCAATGATTGGCGCCGGCGGCTGATTTGACCATTAATGGTCTTAAAAATTTAGAAAAATGCCCAGAAACTTCCAAAATTCACAGAAAATTCATTTTTCCACCAAATTTGATGTTTTTGGTATCGTTGGAAAGGTAATTCAGTGTAGAATTTATTAAAATTAAATTTGAGTTGTTTTGATCTCTGGATTGAGAGAAAACTGCAGTTGTTTGATTATCATTTTTCTCAATTTTCTTGCAATCCAGGGGTCAAATGGAAATCAAATTTTGCTGGAATGTTTTTAAGCATCTTAGGCATGTTCCATAATTTTTTTAGGGTCAGATGCTTAACATTTTTCTGTGATGTGAATTTTTAAGGTTATGGGTCCAATTTGGGCCCAAAACTTTGAAAATTCATAACTCCCTTCCTTTGTAGAATTAGGCTGCATGTTTTGTGCTGTGTGTGTGCATTTGGGTCAGGTTTAGTCACACCAAATTTCAAGCCCATTTGAACAATAGAAACACCTAGGGAAAATATTTAGGGAAAAGTCTAGAAAACTTAGAAATTGCCTAGAGGATTGTACACACACCCAATAGGGGTGAAATTTGAACACAGTAAACTTAGTGACATAATGAGCCTTAGGTCCAAATTTCACTGAATTTGGAGGTCATTAGGTCAGAAAATTAATTACCCAAAGTTTCAGCCTATTTAAGGACCCAGAAAATTCAAAAAAAATGCAATAAATCCAAATTAACTCCAAAAATTATAAATAATATCTTAAATTGACCATAACTTAATCATCTACCTAGGAAAAATAAAAGCCCCTTGACTGGACTCCTAATTTAACTTTAATTTGACTTTTAATGAAAATTAATAATTAATTATATTAATTAATTAAAAATTATTAAAAATCCAAAATAAATTCCAAACACTTGGAAACACTCCCATGGGTCATTTCTGACCTTTGGGATTGATTCCATGCAGTTTGGGATGAGTTTGGAACAAAATGATCAAAACCTTCCTAATTAAGCAATTTTAAAAATTCAATAATTAAGGAAACTTTGAAAATGCATAACTAATTACAGAAAAATCCAAATTGAGCAAACTTAGTGTCAATCAACTCCAATTAAGGTCTAGTATTTTCTAAAAATGTCAAATCTCCAAAATCTGGTCAAAGTCAAAAAGTCAACTTTTCAGTCAATCGTAGTTCAAAACTAGGCTCGAACTTCGAAAAATCATAACTTTTCATAAAAAACTCCAAATTGAGTGTACTAACAGTCTAACAACTCATCATAAGGTCTAATATTTATTAAAAATCTGAAACTTACAAAATTAATTTTAATTTGAAAAGTCAACTTTGGACCCCTTAATTAACTAATTAAAATAATCCACAAAATTCTAAAATTCAATAAATCATTCAAAATTCCAGAAAACATTAATTTTATTTTAAAACCAGCAACCAATCAGTTTAATTAAAAGTTAATTAATCTTTAAACTTTAATCAAACTCAAATCACTTAATTATATCGGGTACCACTGGGTAACCCAGGCCTACGAGGCTATTAAATTAGCCCCAAGGAAGGCGAAATAAACTTCATGGCCTCGGTGTGCAACAAAGGTGGTATTCAACAAACAATTAAAATCAATTTTAAAATTAAATTTAAACCATTAAGACTTAAACTTCAATTAAAATCTTCCTTAGCCTTTCAACTAATCAGAACATTAAACAACTTCAACAAATTACCCAGCTTAGGATCTACCCCAGCTACACGACCTACTACACACATTTTAGATGGTTTGCTAGGACAACCGACTCTAGATCTAGGCTAGGCCGGTGTTTACTTTTCTGCTGTGTGCCGGGTTTTCTGAGTTTTCATTGCATGTTGTGATTGAAATTGATTGATGTGTTTATTTACTTTTACTGCACTCTGTGAATTGATGTGATGGGCGATTAGATTACCCTTAGGTTAGGAACGATCTGGATGCTCACTGGATTTTCTGCAGGTGGTCACGCTCGTGCAGGGCAATAAAGGGGGCTAAATAAATCATAAATATAAATGCTACAGGTGCTTCAGCTGCTTAGCCCCCAAATAAAAAGAGCGTGGCCAAGCGTGTTTACTTTTCTGCACGTATATACATATAACTGCTTGGGATGTATTCTAATATTTAAATGCTTAGGATAACCCTGCAGGAGAGTCTAGAATTTTTATTTTTATATTCATGTAATTTGTTTGAGTATTGAGTTGTGAAAGTGACACTTTGATTTTGGGATACATGGATCCAAAGGTTGGATTCCAAAGAGGAAAGGATACCCCTTCGGGGGATAGTCCTTATCCATTTGGAGCTCCAAATTTGGATCACTTCACTACCCAAAGTGGAAAGAGTAACCTCCCCCTCAAGGGAAGAGTTCTCTTTTCCATTTGGGTATCCAACCACGAAGAATCTAAGGAGCTCGAGGAAGAGAAGACCGAGAAGTTGAAGACATAGAGTATCCCACTCAAAGTCACTTGCGTCTGTATTAGGATTAGAATCCGGGTTGTTGTTAGTGGTGCCCGACCACTTTTAATTTATGTAAATCTGGGTTGTAATAAGCAAGGCAATTTGCCTATGGACATTTACTTAATTAATTTGATTATTTAATATGTTGTGATTTAATTTGATTGCGTATAGGATTGCCTGTTTTTCCTAGTTCTTTGGCACTTGCATGTCATTTTTGTTTTAGCCTGGACTTCGTTAGGCTCTTTAAGGACGAAAACTATTTCTACTTATAATTAATACTTAAAATTTTAAGATTTAAATAACATAGAAACTTAACGACCTAGGGAATAGCCAGAATCGTCCGGGGTCGCATGCATATTACTGCACTTCTCCCTCCTTGCTATAAGACACTTCCCCGCCCGTGAGTAGAGTCCAGATAATTCGACCTATGAGGATGAGGTGCTGGATCTGGGGAAGTCTAGTCTTTTCAAAAAAATTTATTTTATAAGCCTTTTTTAAAAATTTCATGCATACCAGATTTGGATACTTTAACCAGCATGCATTGCATTAGAAACTTATTAAATTAAAATTTTAATTGCATTTTAGTCTAAGCATTCCACCCGACATAAGTTAAGGGGTCAATTAGGAATCTGCTCTAGATGTCGACCCCAACCTCTTAAACCAGTCTTAAATAACGTCCCTGATCACTCTGCATCAAAAGACCGGACTCATGGTTTTGAAGCGTTTAGGTGGTTTAGCTGGCTCCCCAATCCAGGCCGGGGTAAGTCCAGATTTTGCACTGCATTAGTTAGGTTCGGACTACTGTGTTCCAGTGTCCAAATTTAGATCTAAGATCTGGGGTAGGTCTCTTTTTGAATCATAAGACCCCAACCTCCGGGAATACAATCCCAAATTTCTAATAAAATGCTCAACTCAAATTAAATATTCTTTCAATCCAAAATTTAAAGCCCAACACTTAGCTTAAATCGGGGCACTTCTGAATTGTTTCAGAATCCTAAAGTGTCCCCTACCCTTCCTCATTTGATTCCAAAATAAATGTTCAATCTTGCTCCAATCCCTTTTCAAAATCCAAATTCACCTCTTTGGCATCACTCCTAGAAATCTCTAAATAAAATTTCTGCCATTATTCTAATCGAAAGTTTTCGTAGGGGACTCCGGCCTCCCACGATGTAATTAACTACGAGGGCTTGCGCTCGTAGGAGATTTAGAACCCACATCTAATTTTTCAAAACTAATTTTTAAAAACTCGATTAGTTATCTTTGGGAAAAATCAAATCACTAATGATCGTTATCGTTATGTTCGAACGATTATTAACAAATGATATCTTCTCCCTTCAAGGAGATATATCTTTTGTTAAAATGAATTCGAATATAAAATTAACGATCGCTCCTCTTGATTATTGTAGCCCGATATTTGACTGAACCTTATTTCGACCCTTTAGGGGCCATATGAAGTTCTCTTTTGAATTTGGCTACGATATTCAAGATAGAATTCTTAATTCTAAATCTGAACCCCATCCTGAAATTTTATTTCCACCTCCCGAGGTGGTATAATATTTTTGATGGGATGTTTGATTTTAGAATTAAATTTTAATGTTAATTCAAAAAATTCCCAAAGAAGACTAAATTTTTCAAAACCCGCTTTCAAACACAAACAAAAAAATGGCGACCACGGTGGGACTTAATCTCTCTTTCCATCTTTAATAATGGCGAAACTTTGTTGCATCGGTAATTTTGATTACCTTTCCTCCTGTTGGTCCCTCTACCCATTTCTCCCTCGGATGAGTGCGGCCAACATCAAAAAGAAAAGACATGTCGAAAAAAGAGGTATTACCTCCATCAAAATATATATATATATATATATATCAGACCCTGACCTTCTGCCCCCAAGTCAATTGGTGGAGCGATAGTGTCGGGTCTATCACTTGAGAGCCTTACTCTCAAACTCTACGAATTTTGACTATTGAGTCTTCCGTCAATATGTTGAGTTTTAAAGTAAAAAAATAGCTCTCTCAACTTTCAAAATTTTTCAATCTTCCAAATTCTTAGCTTTGACCCTCTACCCCCAAGCAGATTGGTAATGTGGGGGAGTCAAGCAATCAAAGCCTTTTTGAATTTTCCTAATGATTTTGTGAGCTTCTAGGTTGAGTGAAAACTTGACTTGTTGAGTTTCAAAGTCTAAAGGAAATTCATCAATTCCTTAAAATTCTGTTACGCTCCTAAAATTCAATCTTGAATTAACACCGGCATATGCTACTTTATGACGCAATATTGTAGTCTGGCATGTGTCGTGGGAATTTAAATCTTTTTTTTGTCATAACAAATCTTTATATTTTATTATCATACATCGGGTTATAGGTCCTATAGCTCGATATGTGATATGAAATATAGATTTCGTTATGATTCTCTCTCAAAAAATTTTCAATTTCGAGAAAATTCTAATTCTGATCCTTTTGCTTCAATTTCAGAAATCCAAACTCCACAACAATGGTTGGTAAGTTGATCTTTTCCTTCGACAAAGACCTTATCTGTGAGCAGATTGACTTAGGAAGCAACATACTGTTTGGGGTAGGATTCAACACCCTTGAGCTGTCGATGGATGGACATAAGATACTTGATTTGGATGCTACTAAGAACAATCCCCCTGCAGTAGAGTTGATCATAGGGACAGGACCAGGTCCCCTTGTTTTCAGTGATGAGGAGAAAGAACCCAAGCTAACTGTTGAATCCCCCACTCCTATCAAGTCTATTTTTGAGGAGGGATCGAGTTCAGGGATCCCATTTACTAGTAAGAATCAGAAAAAGAATTACCTGAGACGAGTAAGGAAGAAAATAGCCAAGTCAAGGAAGGCTGTGGTGGGATACTTATTACATGATTGTTGCATGATTGTCGCATGATTGTATGTTCCTTGAGTCTCATTAGTTGATTGTAGGATTACATCTTCTTAGTGAGTCTCGTTAGTTGAGCATAGAGTTGCACTTTCGTAGATGTAGGGAGGTCAACGCCAACACGTGCGGTTCACCCATTGTTCACCACACATGTTGGGGTTGTGTATGTTGACCTCGATTTTCACCAGTTTACCCTCGAGCACCTTTGATCGACTTAATTAGACCTCGTCGAGTCCAGTTTGAGCTCGAGTCGACTCGAATTGAGTCAAATTAGGTTCGACAAAGTTTAATTAAACTTGAGCATTGCTTGCCATCCTCGTCGAGTTCAATACGATCTCGCATTAGCTCGAATTGAGTCGAATTAGACCCAATTACTTTCTGTTAGGCTAGATTAATTTATTTGAGCCTCGTCGAGCTTGATTCAAATTTAATTCGCATTTTTTTTCTCTAGCTTAATTTCATTAATTAAATTTGGTCAAGTCTGGATTAAACCCGATCGTACCCAAATTGACATGAACCGAGCCAAATCAGATATGTTTTTTAACTCATTTTTTTTTAATTCAATGCATTTAATTTGATTTTGATTGGAGTTTAATTGGCTTCCTAAATAATTTGAATCGATTTCCTAAACTTTGAATTTGCATTTATGGCTGTAATCACGATTCAGCCGGGATGGTGCCATTAACGAGCAGCGTATAAGGAAGAATTTGAAAAGTTGACAAAAGGGGACTCTCTCGTTTCGGCAGGAATTGACCCAAGGCGATCGCCTCCTGCTGGTTGGCACAAGTCCAGGGATCGGCATACCTTTCCGGGCTCTCTGGCTCGTTCCCTCGGATTCGCTGAAGCCAAGGTCGACAGCCGCAAAGAAAAAAAAAAGGGAGAGGCAGCCTCAAGGGGGGAAGACTCCTATTCACGCACAAGAGCCGGCCCTAGTTCCTCTCTTCTGGTTCGCGAACTCCATGAAGCAGCAGGCCCTCTCTCGGGTAAAAAGGGATTGGTGTTTCTCTTCTCCCTCGGCGGTCTCTCGCTAGTTTAAAGAAGCCTAGATGGAACTCCTCTCCCCCGCTCTAGCTCGAGGGGCAGGGGCAGATAGAGATCCCAAACCGAAGCCCCCTCTGATTTTTCTCTGGTTCGCACAACCCAGACAAGGCGGAAGCTCCCTTTTCTTCGTCTCCTGCATTGGCACCTCCAGACGGAACCCCCTCTTCCCTTCGGCTCTCTATTCACACGCCTCTCTCTTCGGAAGAAGCTCCCACACAAAGCAGCAATTTCGGCCAAGGGTGAAGCATAAGACGCGAGGGCTAATGTTCATTGCTTCAGACAACCAAAAAAAAAAAACAGAAGGTTGCCGAATGAGTTGCGATCTCTGCCATGATCCATGGAAAGTTGCATTACTTTGAGCTAGCTACAGACAAATGGTAATCATTAATTATATGTACTTTGAAATTTTTTTTTTATCACTTCCAAAATGAAAACCTGTAGTAGCTTGTGACCATTTCTATTTGAGCCAAAACATGTAATCTATAGTGACGTTATCTCAAATAATATGATATTCTATTTTATTTATTATTATTATTATTATTTTCATTATTATTTACTTATTTATTTCATGTTGGTTTTCATGAATGGGATATACACATATATAATTCGTTAGAGATTAGAGACGGTAGTTCTATTTTATTACTATAATAATTATTATCATTGTTAATATTTTAATAACATAATAAAGAAGGATTAATTTAGATTTTAAAGAAAAAGGGTTAAGGCTTAGGGTGACTCTGGTCACGAGTAGATTCCACATATAGTTGCATAGAATGTTGTATTGAGAATGTAAATTATTATTCAAAAATATTGCAAATAACTAAACCGCATAAATGTTTTATTGTGCCACGTGCTCTAGTCAGAACTTAAAATATACTAAGGTTATTGTTTGATGCAAAATTAGATCACATTATATTTTCTTGAGGTTGACTTCAGATAGTTGTCTTCGCTTTATTAGCATTATTTGATAGGAAAGCTTTGAGTATTTGTTATTTTTGACATTGCTAGTCCTGAAGTAGAGTTTTAATCCTATCAATGTTAAGAGCTTTCTATGTCCCATACGAAATTTTGAGATTTTAATTTTACATGTCCACTTTTGCATAGCTTATAGATATTTGTCGTATTACTTTGTAGATTTGTTAACTTAATTGACGATTATTATTTTCCCCGCAATCAACTCATATAAAAGGTAGTCGGATACTCTTGGATTTTCTTTATTTGATATACATTTTCTAATCAACAGTCTCAACAATATGTATATTTCTCACCAATAATTCTTAATATGGAACGTCAGATAAAATGAAAGAAAATTTGGAGGGCCCGCTATGCCTAAAATATTTCATGAAATGATATTTATTTTGACTACTAATTTGATTAAAATAAAATTTATCTATGATAATAATTTATACATATTCAAATTACTTTAAAAAAAAAAGATTTTGAAATTACTCACAACTTAATTGCTTTCTTTTGTCGATATAGATTCATACATTAATTTCTATTCAATTTAGCTTTTTCATAAATTATGATGTTGTTTATCCTAATCATCATGCCTAAATCTATAATAATTAATATAATTTTGAATACACAATAAATCAACCTTAGTATGTAATATTGGTAATCATATAAATTTCAAAGTAAAGTATATTCTATCGCATTCCATAGATATGCCACTTGATACAAAGGCTTGTAATTGTATCGAACAATTTCATATGCTTCGTGTTACATCAATCCTCATTTTTAAGATTGAGTTTCGAGGATATGTGAATATTTAGTTTCATATGGAACTTGTAAACTGATTGATCGATTTCACATGTATACTTGAGATTGCATCGTAGAAAGATTGATACAATTGTTAGTAAGCTTCCATAGGCTCCGTGTATGTCTTCTTTCTATAATAGTAAGCTTCTATATTTGATGGTGCTAGATTTTGATATGATTCATGCATAGCCTCTCTTTTTGTCATATGCTATAAACTCTCACATTACTTCATATTCTGATAGTGACATGTATATATTAGATGAATTGGAATGTTGAATCACTCACGAATTAAATTTTTATTTGTTTGCATTTCTTTTTGAATAGCCTCTACGCTCACTCCATATTTGCTCTCTCTCTCTCTTTTTATTGTTTGCGAGGTACTTTTGGGAGGGCTAAGAGAAGGATCCTTTGGAGCGATAAACGAAGGAGCTTGGAAAATCGGATCCGAGCATCAGTCGCCCTCATTCATTCTGGTGGGGGTGCTACGGGCGGAACCACCGGGTCGTAGCCCCTGGTGTAGTGAGTATTCTTAAAACTTAGATAGCCTTTAGGGAGCCCGTCTGTGTGTACGATCCCTTACCTTTATGACCCTATAGAAACTTCAATTCTTAAGTAACTTTCTTCTCTTATTTTGTTATAGATCCCTAAACCCATTTACATATATGCGAATGTCTAAAGGGTTAGAAATAAACATCTCTTCATCTCCTATAACACTAGTGGCACCTAAGGATAAAAATTAAGGACCGAATCTTAGAGAACTTAGACTTAGGATGCATGCTCCCTTAGGATAGAGACATAAAACATAGAAAACTTAGTGACACATTATCCTAAGATTAGTTTGCTTTAATTCATTAATAATTAAGCAATAAAATCAGTTACAATCTAAATCAAATACACTTAAAATACTTAGTCCTTAACCAAACTACAAGCAACATACATAATCACTATGAGGTAAAATTTGAATTAAATCTCACTAATTTATTTATCATCCTTTAATTAAATATTAACTAAATAAAAATTATTAAAATAAACTTAAATTTAAGGGGTTACAAAATTGGAAAATAAACCTAATTCGAACCTAAAGGACCTTCTAATACCCTAACTTCAGAAAATCATAACTAATTCCAGAAAATTCCAAATTGAACAAACTAAAAGGCATCCAACTCGTATTAAAATCTAGTATTTATTAAAAATATTAGGATTTCAGAAACCAACCTAAATTAAGAAGTCAACAATCCTGTCAAACTTAGTTCAAAATAAGATCGAAACTTCAGAAATTCATAACTTTGGATAGAAGAATCCAAATCGGGCATACTAACTGTCTAACTGATCATGTTAAAGCCTAGTATTTTATAAAAATATTAGCTGTTCACAAATTCCCTTTAATCAAAAAGTTAATTTTGGACCCCCTTTGCTTAATGTATAGGTGGACCCCGAACCCCCTAAAACTCACTAATGCAACTTAAACTTTAAATATTTTCACCCTAAGAACTAAAACTGACCCACACATCAAATCAACTAAGATGGATCTTAATTCACTGATATTTGGACTTTAAATAAAATTTCCTTTTTAGACCTACAACCAACCTGGACAGTAGGCAATTGTAACTAACTACCTAGCTTAGGATCTACCTCAGCCACACAGGCTTTTACACACACAGTAGAATTGTTTGCTAGGGCACCACTTCTAGACTTAGGCTAGGCCGGTGTTTACTTTTCTGCTGCGTGCCGAGCTTTTCCGGATTTCATTGCATGTTGTGATTGAACTATTGATGTGTTTGCTTATTTTTACTGTACTCTGGGATTTGATGTGATTGCACGATAGACTATCCATAGGTTAGGATCGAGGTTGATACTAACGATGTCTTCTGCAGGTGGCCATGCTCATGCCATGCTAAAATAAAGGGGGGCAAAATTCATGATTTAAATACTAACGTTGTTTCATGCAGATGCTCCAGAAATTGCTCAGCCCCCCTAAATAAATGAGGGCTAATTAAAAATAATTATAAATTGCCACAGGTGCTTCAGAATTGCTTAGCCCTCAAACAATTAAGAGTATGGCCAAGTGTGGCTGTGATGAGTACTTTTATTTTTATATAAATTGTTTGGGATGAAATATTAACTGCTTGGGATGATTTTCACTAGGATAATCTTACAGGAGAGTCTAGATTTACTGCTTTCATTTAATGTAATTATTTGTAACCTGGTATAGAGTTGTGAAAGTTTATTTTAAGTGGGGATACAAGAATCTAAAGGTTGGATGCCCAAAGAGAAAAGGACACCCAATATGAGGGTAGTCCTTTTCTATTTGGGAATCCAAATTTGGATCATTCTACTACCCGAGGAGTCCAAGGAAGCTGAGATCCAAGGAGTCCAACGAAGCTGAGATCCAAAGAGTCCAAGGAAGAGAAGATCAAGAAGATGAAGACCAAGTGTATCCCACTCAAAATAACTTGCGTCAGTCTTAGGATTAAAAATCCAGGTTGTTGGCAGTGGTGCCCGGCCACTTTAATTTTCTGTAGACCCTGGGTTGTAATTAAGGGCAGTTGGCCTATGGACATTTAATTGATTTGCTTAATTATGTATTATATTTGATTTGATGATGATTGCGCATAGGTTGTATGCTTTTTATAGTTTATTGGCGATCTGCATGCCGCTTTTATTTTAGCATGGATTTCGTTAAGCTCTCTAAGGACTAAAATATTTTCTACTCGTAACTAATATTTAAAATTATAAGTTTTAAGCAATTTAGAAACTTAACGATCTAGGGAATCGCCGGAATCGTCCGGGGTCGCATGCATATTAATGCATTCCTTCTTTCCTTCTATAAGACAATTCCCCGCCTGCGGGTAGAGTCCGAATAATCTGACCTATGAGGATGAGGTGCCGGACCTGGGGAAGCCCAGTCTAATTCTAAAAATTATTTTTATAAGCCTTTTTTTAAAATCTTGTGCATATCTGATTTGGATACTTTAACCAGCATGCATTGCATTAGAAATCAACTAAATCAAAATTTTAATTGCATTAGTCATAGGAGCATTCACCCAACATCAGTCTGGGGCCAACTAGGAAATCCTCTAGATGTCGGCCCTATTTTCGAGAACTATAACCTACCTACCCATCTTTCATAAATGACTGGACAGTATGGTTTTAAAGCGATTAGGTGGTTAGCTGGCTCCCCCTTCCAGGCCGGGGTAAGTCCAGGTTTTGCATTGCATTAGTTAGGACACGGGTGTTAGTGTTGCGTAGAACACTAAACCCATTAGATTTAGGATTCAAGGCTACTATTATTTCATAGTACGCCTCATCAGTAGGTAGGTCTTCTGTCTTCCAGAGACCCTAAACCCTACATATCCACGTCACACGGATGACGCCACCTCCATCCTTCCCTCCTGCATGTTTCGAGTGCATGATTTATTTATTTTTCTCCAGTTTCTTCTCACTACCTTAGTCCCTCTGGATGCTGATGTGAGCCGTGCATGTTGACTAAGCCTAGTTGAACCTCTCTTTCCCTTCGAGTAGGACTTCCTAGTCTTCCCCCTATGTGCCAATCCCAATTCAGAAAGTATAATATAGAATCCTTAATCGAGAGTATTCTCAGGCTCCGGCTTGAGATATAATTAACCACGGGGGCTTGCGCCCGTGGGAAACCGAATCCCACTCTCAAATAAACCCCATTCGAGCTAATGTATCGGGTGGGGGAAACCCGTTACGATCAGATCATATATATTATTATCCATCGGGGTATGCTGGTGAGAGCCGCTATCCTCATTGGTTAATCATATGTGTGATCGAATATGCCCTTCCATTGGCCAGATACTGTCTCCCCTCGCGGGACGATGGTGTTTGTAGTCCTTTCGGAGGTCCACAATATTAATTGATCCTTAATTTTTAACAAACTAAATCAACTTAATCAACCCCGATTACTACTAGGTAACCCAGGCCTACGATGCTATTAGCTTAGCCCTAAGGAAGGTGAAAAAAACTTCATGGCCTCGATGAGCAACAAAGGTAGTAATCATTTAACTATTAAAATAGATTTAATTTAAATTTTAATATACTAATATTTAAATTTTAATTAAACCCCTCTTTGAGCCTTCCACAAATTAAAATATTAAACAACTTCAACAAATTACCCATCCTATGATCTACCCCAGCCACACGACCTACTACACACACTTTAGATGGTTTGCTAGGACAACCGACTCTAGATCTAGGCTAGGCCGGTGTTTACTTTTCTGCTGTGTGCCGGATTTTCTAAGTTTTTATTGCATTTTGTGATTAAAATTGATTGATGTGTTTGTTTACTTTTACTGTACTCTGTGGATTGATGTGATGGGCGACTAGATTACCCTTAGGTTAGGAACGATCTGGATGCTCACTAGATTTTCTGCAGGTGGCCACGCTCATGCAGGGCAATAAAGAGGGCTAAATAAATTATAAATGTAAATGCTACAGGTGCTTCAGCTGCTTAGCCCCAAAATAAAAAAGAGCGTGGCCAAGTGTGTTTACTTTTCTGCACGTATATACATATAACTGCTTGGGATGTATTTTAATATTTAAATATTTAGGATAACCTTGCAGGATCGAGTCTAGAATTTTTATTTTTACATTCATGTAATTCATTTGAGTATTGAGTTGTGAAAGTGACACTTTGAGTTTGGGATACATAGATCCAAAAGTTGGATTCCAAAGAGGAAAGGATACCCCTTTGGGGGATAGTCCTTATCCATTTGGAACTTCAAATTTGGGTCATTTTACTACCCAAAGTGGAAAGAGTAACCTTCCCCTCAAGGGAAGAGTTCTCTTTTCCATTTGGGTTTCCGATCATGAAGAATCTATGGAGCTCGAGGAGGAGAAGACCGAGGAGTTGAAGACAGAGAGTATCCCACTCAAAGGCACTTGCGTCTGTATTAGGATTAGAATCTGGGTTGTTGTTAGTGGTGCCCGACCACTTTTAATTTATATAAATCTGGGTTATAATAAGCAAGGCAATTTGCCTATGGATATTTACTTAATTAATTTGATTATTTAATGTGTTGTGATTTAATTTGATTGCGTATAGGATTGCCTATTTTTCCTAGTTCTTTGGTGCTTGCATGTCGTTTTTATTTTAGCCTGGACTTCATTAGGCTCTTTAAGGACCAAAAGTATTTTTACTCATAACTAATATTTGAAATTTTAAGATTTAAATAACATAGAAACTTAACGACCTAGGGAATAGCCGGAATCAGTCGGGGTCGCATGCATATTACTGCATCTCTCTCCCCCCTTGCTATGAGACACTTTCCTGCCTACGGGTAGAGTCCAGATAATCCGACCTATGAGGATGAGGTGCTGGATCTGGGGAAGTCTAGACTTTTTAAAAAAATTATTTTATAAGCCTTTTTTAAAATTTAATGCATACCAGATTTGGATACTTTAACCAGCATGCATCGCATTAGAAACTAATTAAATTAAAATTTTAATTGCATTTTAGTCTAAGCATTCCACCCAACATGAGTCAAGGGGTCAATTAGGAATCTGCTCTAGATGTTGACCCCAACTTCTTAAACTAATCTTAAATAACGTTCCTAACCACTCTACATTAAAAGACCGGACTCATGATTTTGAAGCGTTTAGGTGGTTTAGCTGGCTCCCCAATCCAAGCCGGGATAAGCCCAAATTTTGCACTACATTAGTTAGGTTCGGACTACTGTGGTCCAGTATCCAAATTTAGATCTAGGATCTGGGGCAGACTTTGAGTTATAAGACCCCAACCTTCGGGAATGTAATCCTAAATTTCTAATAAAATGTTTAACTCAAATTAAAGCATCTCTCAATCTAAAATTTAAAGCCCAACATTTAGCTTAGGTCGGGACGCTTCTGAACTATTTCAGAATCCTAAAGTGTCTCCTACCATTCATCTTTTGACTCTAAAATAACTGCTCAAACTTGATCTACTCCCTATTTGAGTTCCAAACTCACTTCTTTGACATCATTCCTAGAAAATCTCTAAATAAAATTTCTACTATTATTCTAATCGAAAGTTTTCGTAGGGGACTCCGGTCTCCCACGATGTAATTAACTATGAGGGCTTGCGCTCGTAGGAGATTTAGAACCCACAACTGATTTTCAAAATTTAATTAGTCTTCATTGGGAAAATTAAATTATTAATTATCATTATCGTTATGTTCGAACGATTATTAATAAATGATATCTTCTCCCTTCGGGGAGATATATCTTTTGTTAAAATGATTTCAAATATGAAATTAACGATCACTTCCCTTGATTATCGTAGTTTGATATTTGACTGAACTTTATTTTGACCCTTCGGGGCCATACAAAGTTCTCTCTTAAATCTGGTTATGATATTCAAGATAGAATTTATAATTCTAAATCTGAACTCCATCCTGAAATTTTATTTTCATCTCTCAAGGTGGTATACTTTTTCTGATGGGATGTTTGATTTTAGAACTAAAATTTTAATTTTAATTCTGAATTTTCCAAAGAAGACTAAATTTTTCAAAACCTACTTTTCAACACCAACAGTGACCTGCCAAACCAAACAAATTCTTATTCATTGAACTAAACCTATTATAATTTAAATGATATAACTTCTACATTACTAATATCAATGCAAACCTGACTATCCAAAAGGCCATCTAGCTCATCTCTATAACTGTTAAGGCTACTTGTTGGGAGCTGCCTTATAAATTCCTAGTTCCACCTACATAAAAAAATTATATATAATCATGTGATGTTGATAACTAAATAATTATACAGATTAAAAATTCTTAGCATATGGTTTACATTACCTGTAGCTAACAGAAAGACCATCCAAGCTGACATGATGTGGTATATGAAGTGCAGGACGTCCAACATGAAGTCGCTCCCAACACCAAATTTGGAGCAAATGTATGCAGCCTGTAAAGTTTGCCCTCTTAGGCTTGGTTGCCTCTGCAAGTTCCCTATACAAGTGGGCTAGTACTGCTGCCCCTAAAGAGTAAGTGCTGAATAAACCCAAGTCCTCTAACAACGGTAAGTACCTTAAATGGATCTCAGTACCTGAGGTGTCTGAGAGAAGGTAAGTTCCATCAGAAAGAGAATGTTGTTGACCTCATTTTTGTATGAGGTCAGTAGGACCAATCCAGACCTTAGGATCTTTCCAATCCTTAGGAATTAATCTTGACCCTAGGATCAAGCTGATCTTAGATCAATCCAGGCTTTAAATATCAATCCAGATTCAAATTGATTTAACCCCATATTAATTTTAAAACTCAACTCAATCAAACTCCAGACTAACCTAGACTCTAGGATCCTCCTAGACTTCAGACCCTAGGATCTATTCTAGACCCTAGGATCTACCCAGACTCTGGATTAGTCTAGGTCTTAGGATTCTCCTAGACCTCAGATCTATCTAGACCCTAGGATCTTCCTAGAATCCAGACTTTAGGATCTATTCTAGATCCTAAGAATCTTCTAGATCCCAGACTTTAGGGTTTCCTAGACTCTAGGATCTTCCTAGACTTCAGTCCCTAAGATCTACTCTGGACCCTAGCATTTCCCTAGATCAATTTAGGTCCTAGGATCCTCCTAGACCTTAGATCTATCCAGACCTTAAATCTATTCAAACTCTAGACCAAACCAGACTTTAATCCATATCCTTAATTCAAACCATGAGCAAAATCCAGAATTCAATCCAGTTCAAAATCCAAACTCTAGTTCAAACCTTGATTCTACCTTTGATCAAGCTTTAATCCTATCCTATCACTTATGATCTCTAAATGATCATAAATAATTTGGGTAATTCAAATCCTATCATTCAAGCTCAAAATCTAGTTCAAAATTAGATTTCCAAACTCAAATCCAAGGCCAAAGGTCTAAGTCCTGAAAGCCTTTTCCAGTAAATCTTTGAATACTTTAAAACCCAGTCAAATGACCTCTGATTCAAGGTCTATCAGTTCCACACTGATGTGACATGTCTCTAGAGGCAACCCTCCAAATTTGAGCTCATTCTGAGGTCTCTAACCTTAGAAACTGAATTGAAATCTAAATGCTGTAAAACCTTCAAATATTTACAGTCTATGCCACTGGATCTGCCACCCAGTGGATTTTGATCCTGGAGCTTTCTCCAAAGCTCCAAATTACTTCCAGACCCTTGATTATGACTCATTGATCAATAAACTGCATTTTGTTGGATTCAATTTGACCCCCAGTTGACCAAGGGTCAAAATGATCAAAATACCCCTTTAGGGTTCAAATGTACTTTTCAAACCATATAACCTCCAAATTGCTTGGAACCACTTCTAATAATTTTCAAATATTAAACCAAAGCCATTGAACCCAGAACCAGCCCCTGGATCAATCTGGTTGACCAAGTCAACCAGGTTGACCAAACAGGCACTTAAGGGTCAAAATGGGTCATTTTGATCAAATGATCTCCTCAGACCTTGGGACCACCTCCATTGGTCTCCAAATATCAAACCAAATCTGTTGAGCCCATTTCCAGGCCTTGGACCCACCTGGTTGACCAAGTCAACTAGGGTTGACCTAAAAGGCCCATTAAAGGCCCAAATAGGTCATTTTGACCAAATGACCTCTCCAGACCCTATGACCACCACCAATAGACTCAGAATGTCATTCTGAACTGGTTGGACCTAATCCCTGATCCTGGGTCAACCTAGTTGACCCATTGGGCCCATTAAGGGCCTAAACAGATCATTTGATCTAGATGACCATTCCAGACCTTGAAACTATTTCTACCAGACTCCAGATACCTAATCAAACCTGTCAAGCCCAAATCTTGGTCCTGGGTCAACCTGGTTGACCAAGTCAACCTAGGTTGACTACTTCAAACCCTTAAGCTCTTTTATCAAATCAAGCCCTAGATCAACATCAAACTCCCTCAATTTCCTCTGGCCATATTCCCCAATGATTTGGATTTGACTGGACCCATTGACCCAGTCAATAGTTAACTTAGTCAACTGAGTCCAAATCTAGCCAAATTTGACCCATTTAGCTCAAAATCAACTCAACCATCCAATTCAAGCCTTTTAAGAGCTTCAAACTCTCAATTTCACATCAATAACTAATTCAAGTATATCTAAACAAATTTGAAGTCAAATCACTATGGGTCTTCATTTGGTCAAACCCATTCAACATATTATCCTTTCATGACAGGAGATCATTTCAAGCCATTTGAACCTTGTCAAATTTCCAAAACTTCATTAAGTTTTCAAAACCAATTCACCTCATGATTTGGACCTATTTAAACCATTGGGTTAGGCAAACCCAAGTGGCATTGACCAAGTCAAACCTTTAATATTTGGTCAAACTCCCTCTTATGCATATGTATGCATTCAAATCTCAAGACTTTAGCCTTAAGCTCTTTCCAGATTAACTCAAAGGCTTCCTCCATGCCACCTAGGCAATCAAGTTGACTGTTGACTAGTCAAACTAGTCAACAAGCCTCTTGATGTGGTCAAATAACTTGGTTTAAGCCTATTCCCTTTACTCCAACTTATTCCAGCTGTCTAGAAGTACTCTAGAACATTCCTAGCCTCCCTCCCAGCCATTAGATTGAAATCAAATGGCTTGGATTACTCTCCCATGCCCAAGTGGGGACCAAGAGGCCTTTCCACCTCATGTGTCCTCTAGTCCTTTTATTCCCCTGCTCTATAACTATCTAGGGACACCTGGCAGCCATCTAGGAATTCCCACACTCAATCTCAACCCTCCATTTGACTTGGAGAGAATTGAATAGGGCAAAAGGGCTCTTAGAGCTCTCATTCTTCCCGACACACTCTCTCTCCAGAAAAAAGCCCCCAACTGAGCTCTCTGCTCATTCTAGCCTTTACTGACCTCCTCCTCAATTCCCAAGTTCGAATCCAGCGGTTAAAGGCTGCCGACGGTGAGCTTTCCGGCCAACCGAGCCAAAGCAACGTCCAGCTTAAATACCCAATGATCGAGGGCTTTTCAGAACGCGAAGTCTTCTACAAGTTGAATCGTAGACAGTCTACAAATGCAACAAGCTATTAAACGATTCATTTCATCCATTAAAGCAAGGTAAAATTCAAACCCTAGCTTAGAAACCTTAGTTTAATTAGCTTTGCATTAAGTGTTTTTCAAGCTGTCAAATAAACTCCACACTAATTATGTTCATTAGTACGACTCATGTTTAAAATTTCATTTAATTTTGTTGCCGGAGTAGAGAGAACGAGCTAAAGTTTGATTTTAGGGCTGAGTTCCTTTTCTGCATGATTTAAGTGAGATCTTAACCGTTGATCTGCGAATCAACAGATAAGATTTCGCTGTTTTATCCTTTAGTCCGACCGCGCGAGGCTTTTATTAGTTGGATTCCTCGTCCGGCTAAATCTCATCCGTTGATATGAGACAGCGGGTAATCCAACGGACCATAACGCGTGCTGACTCATTTAAGTCATTTGCGCGTGGGTCCCACCTCCTCTTTAATCAACGGGCAATGATTGCGCGGCGGCGCAATCATTGCCCATGATTGGATTTTTGATATGTTTTATAATCAAAAATTAATTTAAGGTATATTCTAAATAACCTTTAAATATTTAAATACTTAATATCTAATTAATATTTAATTAACTATTATATTAATTATCTTTCAAAATTAAAATTTATTTTCAAATTACAAAAAAAATCAGTAGATCTCTCAAATCCTTTGAAAATTATTTTAACAATAATTTTTATTTATTTTATTTTAAAACCTATATTTTATACATAGTGATACATACATATATTTATTTATTTTAAAACTATTTTAAAATATATATATTTTAAACCTTTAAATATTTGAGAGATCCTTTTGAAACTTTAAGCATAGGTTGAGTATATGAATGGAATTTGTGGAGGAATGATTAATGAATAATGATGTTCTAATTATTCACTAATCACTTTGTTAATCATTTTAATTTTTAAAGTATTGTATGGGTAGGTACACACACCACCTAGTTTTATGGCTCTCCTAGATTTAGGAATTGATTGTATTTATGTATATGCATTTTACATATGTTTGTTCAAGGGTTAGAGACTTTGATTTGAACCCATTTAAACTTAGTGTCATTAAGGACCTTTAGTCTAGAAAACTTAGAAAATTTTAATAATTATGATTCATTTCCTATTGACTTGAAACTTTAAACATTTAAACATAGTGACACTCTCAGCCCTAGGAAAATTTTTCACTGAATTTTGAAATCATTAAACCCCTCAATTAACTTAATCAAAATTTACCCTTAATTAAGCCATTTAAACTTCCAGAAATTCTAATAAATCAAGATTAATCCCAAAAATTACATATAATACCTCAAACTGACCAGAATTAAACCCAATCAATGAAAAATAAAAGCCCCTTGACTGGACTTCAAAATTAAATTTAATTTGAGTTTAATTGAAATTCAATATTTAATTAATTTAATTAATTAAAAATAATTAAAAAATTCCAGAAATTTTCCAAACACTTGGAGATCACTCCTTAGGTCATCCCTGACCTTTGGAGTTGATTTCAAGGAGTTTGGAGGTCATTTGGATTCAAACCATAAAAAGGGCCTTAATTAAACTAATTTTGAAAATTCAATAAATACTCAAAACTTCAAAAATTCATAACTAATTCAAATGAACTCCAAATTGAGCAAACTTAAAGGCATACAACTCATCTTAAGGTCTAATATTTATTAAAAAATTTAAGTTTCTAGAAATCAAACAAATTTGAAAAAGTCAACTTTTGGTCAAACCTAGTTCAAATTCAAGTCAAAACTTCAAACCTTCATAATAAAATCTAGAAAAATCCAATTTCAGCGTACTTATTGTCTAACTGATCGTATTAAGGTCTAGTATTTTAATAAAATATTAACATTTCAGAAAATATTTTAAATCAAAAAGTCAACTTTTAACCCCTTAATTAAATCAATAAAATAATCCAAAAAATCTCAAAATTCAATAAATCATTCAAAATTCCAAAAAATATTAATTCAAACTTAAAACTAGCAATCAATCAATTTTAATAAAATTTAATCAATCTTCAAATATTAATTAAACTCAAATCACTTAATTATATCGAGTACCACTGGGTAACCCAGGCCTACGAGGCTATTAAATTAGCCCCAAAGAAGGTGAAATAAACTTCACGACCTCGGTGTGCAACAAAGGTGGTATTCAATAAATAATTAAAATCAATTTTAAAATTAATTTCAAGTCATTAAGATTTAAACTCAAATTAAAACTCCCTTAAACCTTCCACCAACTAGAATATCAAATAACTTCAATCAAATGCCTATTTAGGACATATCAAAACCACACAGCCTACCTCTCACACTTTAGATGGTTTGCTAGGACAACCAACTCTAGTCTTAGGCTAGGCCGGTGTTTATTTTTCTGCTACTTGCGTGTGCCGGGTTTTCCGTGGCTTTCATTGCATGCTGGTTGCTAGATTTAAGTAATTGATTTGATGTGATTATTTATTTATTTACTGCATATTATGTTGATTTGATTGTACAATTAGATCTACCCCTAGGCTAGGGATGATTTGTACTAATTCAATCTTATGCAGGTGGCCATGCTCATGCAGGGCATTAAAAACTAAAGGGGGCAATCAAATAATTAAGCTTTAAATTAATGCTATTTTCTGCAGGCACTCCAGAATGCTTAAGTCCCCCTTTAATAATTAAAAGAGCATGGCCAAGTATGGCTGGTTTGAGTATTTTAAATTTTTAATATATTAACTGCTTGAGATGAATTATAACTGCTTGGGATGTCATTTTGAAATTGTTGATTATTAGGATGACCTTGCAGGATTGAGTCTAGATTTTTTCAATTTTGATTAATACAATTTGATATGAATTTAAGTTGTACTGTGTTAAGTACTTTGAGATTGAGATGTCTAAACATCCAATTTGGAATCCAAAGAGGAAGGAACATCCCTTATGGGAGAGTTCCTATCCATTTGGAGATCCAAATTAGGATGAATTTCAAATATCCAAAGAGAAAGGATAACACCCCTATTCAATGGGAGTTTCTTTTCATTTGGGTATCCAGACCCGACGATCCAAGGAGTTCCAAGAAGGCGAAGAAGTGAAGAACGAGAAGAATCTCAAATCTCAAAGTCACTTGAGTCTTAGGAGTAGAATCCGGGTTGTAGTCAGTGGTACCCGGCCACTTTATTTTCCTGCAGACCCTGGGTTGTATAATTAAGGGCACTTGCCTATGGACTTTCATTTTGAATATTTATTTAATTAATTTAATTATTTAATTGATTTGATTGATATGTTGATTGCGATTAAGGACCCGCATGCTTTTAGTAGTTTATTTGGTGATCTTACATGTCGTATTTGATTTAGCCTGGAATCCGATCGGAGGCTCGTGAGGGTACTGTCATAAACTATTTCTACTTAAACAAAATTTAAAACTTTAGGCTCAGATAGTAACTCTAACGATTTTAAGAAGTAAGCCCGGACTCGCCGGGGATTTTTCATGCATTCATATTGACTTTTCTCATCCGTGTTAGGCACCTCCCCGCCTGCGGGTTCTGGCAGACCACCTGACCTATTAGGGTGCAGTTCTGTCCAAGGGGATGTTGTGCAATCTCTAGGATAAAATCTATTTTTAAGCCTGATTTTTAAACTGCTTCATTCTGATTTCAAGCATTTAATCGAGTCAACTAGCATGCATTGTATTAGATACAAATTAAAAATTGAGTCTAAATCTTTAATTGCATTTTTAGCTTAAGCATTTCACCCAACATAAGTTAAGGGGTCAATTAGGAATCTGCTCTAGATGTCGACCCCAACTTCTCAAACTCAATCTTAAATAACATCCTTAACCACTCTTTCATAAAGACTTAGACTCATGGTTTTGAAGCGTTTAGGTGGTTTAGCTGGCTCCCCAATCCAGGCCGGGGTAAGTCTAGGACTGCATTGCATTAGCTAGGTTATGGGTCACTGATTTTTAGTACCCACTTTAGACTTAGGATATGAGGCAGATTTTCAATCTTAAGACCTCAACCTTCCGGGAATCTAATTCTCACCTTCTAATAAAATTGATCATTCAAATTAAAAATCTCTTTCGATTTAATTCAAGCCCAACACTTAGGATAGTTTGAGGTGTTTCTGAAGTAATTCAAAATCTTAAAACACCTCCTACTCTTCTTCCTTCGACTCCAGAAATAAGTGTTCAACCTTGAATCATTCCCACTTGAAATCCCAATCCTTAACCTCCTTTGACATCAAACGTTAAAATCTTTAATAAAATTCGTATCGCTATTTTAATCGAGAGTATTCGTAAGAAATTTTCTGGTTTCTTATGATGTAATTAACTACGAGGGCTTACGCTCGTAGGAGATTTAGAAATCCAGACCAGATTTTCAAAATCAAGTTTTTTCAAAATTTTAATTAATTATTTTTGGGAAATTCCAGAGTTGACGATCATTATCGTCATTTTCAAATGATCGATAACAGACAATATCCTCTTTCTTTGGAAAGATATATCGTACTATTATTGTAACTTTGATTATGAAATTAATGATCTCTTCACTAGATTGTTGTAGTTAAACATAGGATTAAACATCATTTTGATTCTTCGGGATCATATGTTGTTTCTCCTTGAGTTTGACTACGATAATCAGGGTAAATCAAGATTTGTAATCTGAACCTATTAGAGAACGATATGATCACCTTTCGAGGTGATATATCATTCATAATAAGTGTTCGATTATAAAATTTAAATTCCAGAAATTAAATATTTCCCAAAGAAAATTAAACACTTTTCAAAACTATATTTTTCAATTAAAACAAATGTACGCACGAACATGCTGCCAAAAATCTAGCTCGTTCAAATCCAAATATGAATCCCTACAGAAGGTCCAACGTAGCCATCTCAAAGGTAAGCATGTCTAAGCTTGTGTTTGTCCCATCCTGAACTTTGAAGAGACTCGTGGGTTGAATGGATCATGATACACGACATCTCGCTGTGGGTGCAGCCCTAACAGATCATCACAACAGTCAGTCCAACTAGTCCAACGTCGACCTGGATCGACAATATTATTTTTAACCAAAGCTGGCCCATCAAAGTGAACCCCTAATATCAGAGCAACATCCTGCAAAGTAATGCTCATCTCACCTACAGATAGGTGAAATGAGTTTGTCTGAGGTGACCAGCGCTCAACCAAAGCTGTAAGAAGATTATTGATCTACATTTATACATACGTAATATTAGATAGCGATCAATAAGATTTAACTTTAAAATAAAAAATAATCATTTCCTTCACAACAACATACCCTAGATGTACATTAGGGATTGCCAAGCCTATCTCCGCAGAATCATGCATCTCATGTACATGATCTAGTACAACTGAATTATGAATTTGAGCTGACAAATCTTCATCCAAATTATTTTCATTACGAATTTGCTCAACCTCCACATACAGAATCAGAACTTCATAAACAGCCAATGATAATGCAAATTCACAACCTTCATCATCCTCAAGCTTCGATGTCATAAATTGGTTACCCACTGAAAAATGACCTACAATGGTCACCGCGTACTTTGAGGGATCGAACTTCAGCGCCCTAAGAACCCGATCCTTTAACTGCTTCAAAGTCGAGCTGAATGGAACTTGTAGGAGCTGACATTTACCACTAATATATGTTGGCAAAAAGTTACCATCTAAGGATAACTCTCCGTTATATAACAACATTAAAGATGGTGGTCGTGAACTCATTTTTAATACCTACATTTACAATATATTTGAAAGGATATATTTATTTCATCGACACAATCATCAAACTCATAAAAATTACAATTACTAAAATTGACTTTGTTAATATCATCATTAACTCATGAAAATATAATTGTTATGAATAATAATATTAATCTCTCCTTATAATCCCACAAAAATTTAACAAATCTACTATTTTGGCAATATAAATTTTGGATTATTTTTAATTCATTTATATTTTCTGCAAATATTAAAAAATACATTAAAATAATTATTTAAAAATATGAAATATTTTTAATTACAAATAAAGAACGATTTAATTATCGATATATGCTTCAATGTAATTAACGAATAATTATTTCATAAAAATGCTACTACATTCTGTAAGATCAATACGAATGCTGGACAACAACCTCCCTAAACTTTGACAAAATAACCCTCATTTATATTTCCTAGCTTAAAGATAAAATATAGCAAAATATAAATAGCCATAATTACTTCATAACCAAATGATTAAGCATTAACAAGCTTAAAAAAGTCATAAAAATCATAAATATTTTGCATTTCTGGTTATTTATCCAAACAATTCTAAAAAAATACACATAATACATCAAGCACCTAAAACCACTTCATTCTACAAATTTACACGGTGCATTCTTTTTTTTCAACCTTACTTTAACTTCTATTCAAGAAAGGAATTTAAAAAGTTAAAAATTTTAAGCAAAAACACATAAAATATACTTACCTTAAATGGAAAAATCCGGCTGTTTGCGGCAGCTCTTCGGCGAAGCAGACTTCCGATCGACGAATGGGGGGACCTAGGGCTTCGGCCGATAGTTTTATAAGGCCAAAATCGCCTTTTATAAATCACCCAGTTAACGGGCGATTTAGGCGACCATACTTAATCGCCATTACAACAGGCGATTATGCCTATTTTTAAATTTCCAAAATACGATGTTTAATTTGCTAATTATGCTACTAATAATGCTTAATGTTAAAAATTGCCCGCCAGCCAATGCCTTTACAGTCACATACAGAGAGGATGCATAAGCCAATAAATAGATGCACGGTGAAACCTAGCTCCAGTACAGCCTTTCCAACTTTAAATTCCATTACAACAATCTTGTTAAAGCTTGGATCCATCAAGTAACGAAAAAGCTTTGGAGCTCCAAACGTAAGTGAATTCAGGTCTTCAAAAGCCATGGTGTAAATATCCTCCATTGGACGAGAGAAAGCAATATTCTTACCAGAGCTTGAAAATATCTTCCAACTCTCTACAAA
Source organism: Dendrobium chrysotoxum (assembly GCA_019925795.1). Lineage (NCBI taxonomy): Eukaryota > Viridiplantae > Streptophyta > Magnoliopsida > Asparagales > Orchidaceae > Dendrobium > Dendrobium chrysotoxum. The sequence continues at coordinate 29,278,804 of CM034299.1, read as the reverse complement.
TCTCTGATAGAAATTAGTCTAGCAGATAGATAAATTTTATTTTTTTCATCTCATGTAATATTTTGATAAAAAATATAATACTTAGGCTTCATTTGGGACGGCTTTTTTATTGCTTCTCAAAGCAGTTTTTTAGTACAAAAATTTCTCTTTTTTACAAAAAAGCTGATTTAAGAAGCAGCAAAAAAGTTGTCCCAAATGAAGCCTTAAATAGATGATTTCTGTGACATACTACTTATAAAACAAAACAATTTCAATGTTCCAGGAGATGATATATATTAGAATCTTCATTTTTCTTGTTAATTAAATTAAAGTTTATTCTAGGGGGCATTTACTTCCGAGGCACTTCCCTTCGAAGAACTCATCTTGAATAGAGGGTCATTAGGGGTGTCAATATTTGACACGACCCGAAAACCTGACTCGAATCCGATCTGAAAATTTCGGGTTTGGGTTGACCCGAACCCGAATCGGGTCGGGTTCGGGATTTTGACCCGTTTTTAAAAACAGGTCGGGTTCGGGTTGACCCGAAAACCCGAAATTAACCCAGTTTGACCCGGATTTCCGATTTCCTGCTCAACCGCCGGTCACTTTGTCCGTCACGTCATCCATCGCTTGGTTCGGCGCTCTCTCGCTCAGCCGCGTCATCCCGCACTGACTCCTGCTCAGTTAATGTCGCGTCACTATCATTTGGCTGCTCAAACCGGATGAGTGGACGACCTCCGCGGCTCCTCTTCGTCATTCCGTGCACCGGTGGCAGTCCGACCTCTACTCAGTTCACCGTCACGTTGTCATTTGCAGCTTGTCGCTGGCTGAAGTAGGTCGCCACCGCCTGAACTTGCCAACACCTCCTTCAACGACGTTCCTTCTAGTCCGGTCGGCAGCAGCAACGGCTGTCGGCTGCAGCGCCTCCTCCGACGACGAATCGCGAACGCACGCACCGTGGCACATGGCTGGCTCTTGGCGGGTCGGGTCGGGTTGACCTGAACCCGAAGCGGGTCGGGTTCGATTTGACCCGAATAGTGCCAATTCAGTTCCGGGTTCGACCCGAACCCGACCCATGACCCGAAATTGACACCCCTAGGGTTATACGATAGTAAGCACATGAAGCTCATCTACATAACAATAATAACTTCCTCAATTCCTCACTTGCTAGAGGAAACCACCATAGCTACTCACCCAAGGTACTTGTCAAAGCCATTCACTAGAGGTGCTGAAGGTTCATGTTAGAAATGATAGTCTAGGTGTACCTACTAAAGTTCTATCCATGTATCTGTAGTAATCAAATGATGTATTATTTTATTGTTACTTAGTTATAGCATCTCAGGTAATCTTCCTAACCTCATAAATATGGGGTTAAGACTCATTTATTAAACTTTTTTTCAATTACTATTCACAAAGAAGATAGAAGACTTTAAAGCATATCATTCTCACCCACCTATCTCTTCCTTTCTTCAAAATTTTCTAGGTAGTCTTGTGAGTAAGGTTAAGGCATATTCCACTATTGCACGTTAGAATATTCATAATGGTAAAATTAAAGAGCTTAACGGCTTGACATTGTGCAAAAATTCAGCAAATACACGCACACAGATAAGATAGGAGTTGCAAAAGATATCAATCAGAGTTTTTTGTGAAAACTCATAAAAGAAAAAAAAATCACAAAGCCTAGTCCAATTGAATGATTCTGATAGTGTTTGTCATTTGTTATAAATGATGTGCTCCACATGATTTGAGAAGGCATTAATAAAATATAGTATACATATAATGTATAGAACATATTTTCTACAATGAGTTGGAAGAGCCATATGTCTTGAGAGATGCCTTTAAGAGATCATTATTATTTGTTTGGTCATTCTCTTTTAAGGAGTGGGGATCATATACAAAAGTTTATCATAAATCTTGATGCTGATGTTGAGATTTTGAGTTGGCTTTGACGCATGCATCAACTTTGTGGGCAATAACATATATGTCATTGTTAGCAACCTTAGGTGACAAAGTCAGTATAAGTCGCCATAGCAAGGTGACAATTGCTAATACTATAGTTGGAAAACGGTAACCAAATGACTATAGTCAGATGACAGTGTTTAGAGGATCATAATTAAGCGATGATGGTTCAGGAATTGCAGTCAAGTGATGTTAGCTGGAGGATCATAATTAGATGAAGATGGTCAATGAATCTTAGTCGAGCAAAGGTGATCAAAGGACCTTGGTCAGGCGATAATAATCTATGGACTAGAGCTGAGCGATAATGGTTGAAGGAGAATAGTCAGGTGATGGATCTCAGAGGACCTTTGTTAGGCAATGATGATTGAAGGATTGTAATAAGGCAACAGTGATTTGTCAGTGGTCCGACAATTATAATCGAGCAGTGGTCTGATAGTAGTGGATGAGTGGTGTTCCAACAATAGTGCTCGATTGGAGCTCTGAGATTCTTCAAGCCTCGGAACTCCCTTGAATCTCAAGCCAAGAGTCCAAGCTTCTCTTTATATAGAGAGTAACAGCCTATATATATATATATATATATTGCATGCTCGTAATTACAACCAAAATTTGGAACACTCTATTTAATGACCTGTATTAATTCTCTCAACATAAGCCATTCTTTCAGCATTTAGTGCCCTTAATTACGTTGAAATTAGACAATTTTAGGCTTGTTGGTTTCATATCATCAAGATGCTCGATTTGACTATAAATAAGTAGGATTTGGATATCATTCGGTAGCCCAATTAACTTTCCAAAGTATTTTTATTATATTTTAAGTACTTGATCTGATCTCATTTAGACTCAGATCTGACCACTTTTAGTATCGATGGGTTCGTCTTGTCAAGATGTTCGATTTGATTATAAATTTATTTAAATAAATATTAAAAATTAAATGATCCTGAATTTAATTATGAAAGATTCTAAATTAAATTTGCATTGAGATTCGTGTCCAATCAATTCGATTTTTTATGATGTATGACCCATGAAAAAATTCGGATCCAACATATCTTACTCCTTATCTAATAATAGTTTGCAGAATGAAGACTTGTGAGAGTCACATTAGTTCTAAGAAGTTTTTAGTTTGAATTATGCGACACAGGAAAACCATGACGAAACTCTACCATTTTTTAGGCAACTTATTCTTTTTTCCTTAGAGCGGCTCAAACATAGATGACTTATGATTTTTATTGCAAGCAAATGTCACAATAATTTTGAAAAATGTTGATCTCCAAAATTTCTTCGACAAACTATACAAATTTATTAGCACCCTAGTGTAATTTGAAGATAAATTTGAACTCCTATTTGTAGAGAAATTATTATGTGCGGAGTTCGAACGTAATTCTACGTTTGGATAGTGAGTGTACACAGTATGTATAAATTAGATATATAAGTACATAGTGTGTACACTCACATATCCAGACGTAACTCTACGTTCAGACAGTGAGTAAACGCAGTATGTACAAATTATATATAAAAGTACATAGTATGTACATTCACATATCCGGACGTAACTCTACGTCCAAACTCCGCATGTAATAATTTCTTTTATTTATTGCCACCCTATTGTAATTTGAAGGTAAAATTGAACCCCTATTTATGGAAAAATTATTACGTGTGGAGTTAGGACTTAATTCTACGTCTGGACAGTGAGTGTACACAGTATGTACAAATTATGTATAAAAAATATATAATGTGCACACTCACATATCCGGATGTAACACTACGTCTGAACTCCACACGAAATATTTTCTTTTATTTGTGAGAGGTGTCCAAGGCCATATAACTCTCATGTATAATATCAATTAAATGTAGTCTTGTCCTTATGCAACCATCAAACATAAACATACCAACTATATTTTCTCCATTCCCCTCTACCATTAACCTTTCTAAATTTGAAAGCCATCAAAATTAGGGGTGTTAGTAAGTCGAGCTAACTTGTGAGCCGGCTTGAGCTCGGCTTGATAAATGGCTCATGAGATGAGCTCAATAAGCGAGCTAGCTTCAACTGAACTTGTTAGCTAATGATCAAGCTCGTTTAAAAATATTAGAATTTAGAAATTTAAGTATAAAATTAATAAAATATTTAAAAATTATATCCAACTCTATTATATCAAGTGATTGTTTATTAATTATCTTCTAATTTCTTATTTTTTAAATAATTTTATTATAATAATTACTTGAATCATAATAATTTCTTCTCTTTATGTATTGTGAGCCAGCTAGAAGTCGTAGAAGTAAGCTCGAGCTCTAGCTGGAGCTTGATTAATTGATTAAGCTCAAGCTCAAGCAAGGGGTGACTTGAGCTTGGCTCAACTCCATTACACCTCTAATCAAAACCCACTCCCTAAATCCCTAATTAAAGCCTGATATCTACCAAATTAGTATCTGATACTCTTCTTCTCTAATCTCCACATGGATTGTTTATGACATTAATAATTCCCCCAAAATCTATGGAAGAAAATTAAGTTAGCTGCAAATCTATGCTAAAAATACTTACAGGGTAAATTAACAAAGAAAAACATTTATTCAGAAATGAAAGACATTTATATAATAACTACAAGACAACTATTTTGTACTACAAAATAAAACTAAAAATCATTTTTTTATCCTAAGACAAAGCTAATTTACATTATATTCTGATCAAATTTTCTTCTTTTTTTTTAATTAATTGTTATCCTGCACAACTGATCACACAAATTTCTATGGTGATCTTAACTTTTTTTTCTTTTCACAGCATCTCTTTACCTCCCAAATCTCAAGCACTGTCCACTCCTTTTCTCTTTTCTTCCTCCCCCTTCATTCTCTTCTTTCGCAAGCCTTTGCTTTTCCTTCAATTATAGTAAATCAAAGGCATTTTGAGTCAATTATGGCCTTTACTCCCATCTCCTACAGTGCCAACCAATCGTCTTCTTCCTCAGAACCCTAGCTATATGTTCCACCAAAGGCTGGAGTCCAGAAATCAGAACTGGCTTCGCTGGTAACTGGGCAGGTGGTCGGTATTGGAACCAAACAGAGACCTCGGCTTCTGAGGTCTTGCCTAGTGTACTCCTCTCTTTTCTTCGACTTGCCTGAGTTCTGCTTAAATAATCCAATGCAAGAGTGCTTAATTACATGCATAATTTTTTTGAACACAAAGTCGAGTGAAGAGATCTATCTACCTTCTGCTGCTGCATGGGATGCGCATTCATCAAATATGGAGTGCTTAAGACCTGAACGTTCCGTTTACATAAAATCTATGTAAATATTAATATACAATTTTAAGCAATAATTATATTTCAGCATTCTTCCTTAATTGTATCAAAGAATTTAAGGACTTACACTGACTTGATCATGAAGTAATTTAATGTGCACGATGGCCTCGTGAAGCACTGAAGCTGTATCGGTCTGCAACAAAAGGGAAAGGAAGCCTTTAGAAGAAGATAAGTAAGCTATGGGCGGCAGTAGAGAGATGGAGTATTGGAGTGTTTAACGTCCTAATTTTGTACAAAGACCTAGCACGTATACATATAAGCGATAAGAGTTTAGTATTCATAAAAAACATCATAGTTTTTTCATAGAAACCCCTGAAAAGTGGAAAAAACTACGAGACCTTGCCCAGTTGAAAAAAAATTGACAAGTATTTATTGTTGATTACAAATGATCATGCCCTTCATCTGGGTAGGTGTTTGCTCATTTTCAAGGAAAAAAAAATTTCAAGGGTAGGTGTTGGCTCAATAAAGTGAATATACATCATATTGTGCAAATTATATGACAGGAGTTGGAAGAATCTAGTGATATCAGAGTTGTTCTCAAAAGAGTGTTGGCCGGTCGGTAGGATCGTAGTCGGGTGACTATGGTCGGAGGGACCGTAGTCGGCAGGCGACAGAGGTCGGAGGGACCGTAGTCGGCAGATGACAGAGATCAGAGGGACTGTAGTTGATGGGCGACGATGGTCGGAGGGACCGTAGTTAGCGAGTGATCGAGGTCATAGGGACCTTGTCGCTGGGCGATGGTGGTCGGAGGGACCATAGTCGGCGGGTGATGCTGGTCGAAGGGACCGTAGTCTGTGGGCCACGGAGGTCAAATGAACCATAGTTAGCTGGTAATTGTGGTCGGAGGTCTGACGATGATTTGTAGACGGGCGGTTGTTTAGTGATGGTCGGCGAACAAGTGGTTGTCTGGGGACGGTCGGCGGCTGGGTGGTGGTCCGGTAGCCAACCGGTGGTCTACTGGCGATCGGCGACTAGGCTGTGGTCCGGCAAAGATCGGCCGCCAGGCGGCGGTCCGGTTGTAATCTGCCGCCAAGCGGCTGTCCGTTAATGGTCAGCGGTCAGGTGGTGGTCTGGCGGTGATTGGCGGCTAGGCAAAGGTCTGGCGGTGGTCTACAGAAGTTCGCCGTCAATGGTGCTTGGGTAAAACTCTAGGATAAAGCCTCAGAGCTCTCTCCAATCTCTATTCAAAGGTCAAAGTCCCCACCCCCCTTCATGTGGGAAGAGCGAGTCTATTTATTGATTTTTGAAAGTGACATGCTCCATAAATATGGAGAAGATTCAAGGCGAAATCGGAGTGTTCCATCGGACGGCTTTTATTGATTCTCTTGATCATACATCATTCATTAAGAATTTAAGTGCCTTAATGATGTCATAATTGGGTGATCTTGGGCTCGTTGGATTTGTCTCGTCGAGCAGCTCGATTCGGCTATAAGCATGTCATATTTGGATATCATTTAGCCATCCAATTCATGTTTTAAACTTTTCAAATGTGCTTCGATCCCTTGATTTTGACTCATTTGGGCTCGGATTGAACCGATTTTGGTGCCGTTGGGTTTGTTTTCTTGAGACGTTCAATTTTACTATAATTTTGTTGAAATTGGAGTTCAGATGGCCCTACATTTAATTTCGAAAGTTTCAAACTTGAATATGCTTCGAGATGTGTTAGATCAAGGCAATTTTTGGTAGCGTATCATATAATTATTCTTCAAGAATATATATATTCTCAAAGAATAATTTGACTTTAAGAAAAAAAAAAAAAAAAAGAGATACCTTTCCAAAAGGCGAAACTAACTGTTGGAGAGCAGTGACTCTGTCGCCTAATTTCTCTTTTCTCACCTGCAAAGATTAAACTCCAAAGGCTATCATATTCATAAAGATTGTTTTTAAAGAAAATAAAAGAAAAAAGATCAAATTTTTCTTGATTAAATAGAAATTCTATTTTATTTTTTTTCAAGTCAATAAATTATAAAGGAAATATATGATAATTAACACACTTTAATTACCTATCACATTTTGTTGGTGTGTGAAAGGAAATAAATCATATAAACATTCCTAAGAAAATTTTCTCATCACCACTTGTTCTTACATTGAAATTAGTGCTTATGAGTCTCAGTTGTTCATTGAAACTTAGAAAGTACAGATCTTTGTATGAAGTATTGCTCTTCGATAGAAAATCTATAAGAAATTTCCCATCAAGCCCATTTTTCATCGTATAATGAAATATGTATTTTAAGAAGTTTATAAGGCTCTCAAACATTGATATAGCGTTGCAAAATCAATGAAATGAATGCATTCATGTATCAGATCATATAAGGAATTCCTTCTTGAATTTCTGTTCATTACTCTTCATTGAAAAAACAGATAGAATCCACCACCGTACTTTGAAGGGTGCTGAAGTCTCAATTCGAGGCTTTTTCAACACAGATTCGCTGCTGATCTTTCTTTCTTGAAGGCCTCCTGAGCTCTATCAGTTCATCACAAATTATCATAAAAAAAATCAAATATTTATGTATCAATCACATACAAAAGAAGAAAGAAATAAAAATAAGGAAAGAAGAATAAAACAGCTTCTTTCATCATAACTTACCTTAGCAATTAAGGAAGTGAAACTGGGCTTTGTCTCAAAAAACTGAGTCCCTATTGGGCTAGCAGGAGGATGATCATAAAATCCAGGGGAATCATTCAAGAATGTAGAATTATTTGTGAATTGAATCTGATTTATATCTGCAGATTGCTCCCTCGGAACCAAACCACTGAATGTCAAAGGGCTCTGATGAATCTCATTTGACCCACGGCCAAAAGCCATAATCATCTGATACTGGTAATCACTCATCTGCTGATCATCAAACAAAAATCGCCGAAACTTCGTATCTGGTTCGACTAAGCTTTGCATCATCGACATCGGAGTCCTTATTGCATATGAAGAAGAAGAGGATGAGGAAGAAGCAGCAGCAGCAGCAGCAGTAGCAGCAAGCAATAGTGGCTGGTTCGTCTCTTTGACCTCTTGCCTGAAAAAGTCTGCTGTGTTAACATCCTCTTGAAGCATAGCATGAAAGCCAATTTCAGCTATTCCACTTCTACTACTACTACTGCACAAGTATCATTTCAAATATATTCAAAAATTAAAACAGAGCATAAAAGATAGAAAGAGAAGTAACGAGTTTACATTGGAGTTTGGCTCCAATCACTGCAGGAAGCAGAGAAACCAAAGCCTGAGAACTGTAACTTAGAGTCAGAGTGCTCGTTGCAATTCTTGCTTTTGTTCCACCAGTTGCTGGGCTGAAAATCATCTGCCATGGCTTCTCTTCTTCTTCTTCTTCTTCTTCCTCCTCTTATATTTGGTCTTTCTCGATCTTCTCAACTTGCTCTCTTATTATCTCCCTCTAATTCTGGGCTTTGATGGTTTGAATGAGTTATTTGGTTTTGTACTCTGGCGTTTTTGATAGAACAGAAAGGATTTGGGGTATTTATATATGGATAAGACAGTTAGGAATGTAAGAAGAAGGTCATAGTTCGCAGGAATTCAGGTCAAGGTAATTCTGACTCTTACACGTTTTCAGTGGGGAGGGGAAAGCAGAAAGAGAGATAACTTACCTTAATTTTCACAACATAAAAATCATTTTAATTTTTATGATTTTGACTACTTTGACGCGGTTGGAATTAGAAGCTTGCCTGTGCTTATTGGGTGCCATTTTTTTCATGATTTTTCTTCTAAATTTAATATGAACAGAGAGATAGATGCAGAAACAGTAAGAGATCAGGTAATTTTCATGATAGTTGAAGCTTCATATTCCAAAAAAAAAAAGAGAAAGATTAATGTTGATGTTAATTGTATCTTACTTGAGGTGCAAATATTTTTTGCTGTATCTATTTTGTTATTTATATTAATAAGATGGGGGGCTCCATCCTCTTTTCAATAAAAAAAGCAAAAAAATTTATCAGTACCACCTTTTAGAAAAGAAAAAAAAAGTATGGAGAAAAGGACAACAATAATATTTTCAAATATAGCACATCTATAATTAATGTCTAATATTAGCATTATCCTATGTGACTTTATTAAAAATGAAAAAAAAAAATACACACCAATATAGATATTTTATTTTAAAGAATAAAAGGCCTTTGCCTAATAATAAAAAAAAATATTTATGTACTCTCTGTGTATTTCTATAAAAGATATCTTTGAAATTTTATGAAATATAATTTTGATGGGGAGACTTCGCAATCTAACCCTTAGTCAATGAAAGTCGCAAGTAAATTTGAGGTCTTAAGGAGGACATCTAAAAGAGAAGTTTGTTGTTCATGTTCAATATGTTTACAACTTACTCTTAAGGCAACTAAGGCTTTGTTTGGGACGGCTTTTTTGTTGCTTCTTAAAACAGCTTTTTAGTATAAAAATTAAAAATTTTGTACTAAAAAGTTGCTTTAAAAAGCAGAAAGAAAGCCGTCCCAAACTGTAAAGTAAACCAGTTGCACTATTAAAATTCTGAAATTAACCATTTGCAGAATAAGGTTTAACAATTGCTTCTGTATTGTTTTAAGGAGATTATATACTATCATCCCAATTTACCAGCACATATAGCATCCCCTTCACATCAATAAGAATAATGAACAATTGGACAGTGCAAAGAAAATTCAACAAGATAGATTTTAGGCTTTACTTGCCTGGCTAGCTCCTTCCCTTGAAGAGCATCTAAGTGATCAAGGAAAGAACAAGATGGACAAGCTTAATTAAACCAAATATAATGAGACTTTTTCAATGTAATTAATTGAAAATCATCTTTCAACAGCCTTTAGACATCAGCAGTAACATAAGTATGGGAAAAATTAGTAAAACAAAGCAGTTTTCTTCCAGAATCTGTAGTAAAAGAACATTGATTAGATATATGATAAGCAGTTTAACATGTTCTTTTATACTGATAGCAGTTCATGTCATCCAATTTGGGTGGAAATGAATCAGGTCGAGTTTGCCCAATGATGGCAAACTTCATGCAATCCTCCACTAGCCCCTGCGGCACACCATCAAATCCCTCTGCAGCTTCCTAGGACTTGTTGGTTAACCAGCATTGTCGCCTCACTCACTGCAATGCTCCAGGATGCTAACTTCTTATAGATCGTAAAGGTGAAAGAAGCTAGCACTCCACTTGTATTAGCTTCGTAAGAAACAAAACCAATTACTTCTTATAGCAAATAGCTGATCCAGAAAATACATTAATAAGCATCTGCATGCATGTGTTCCTGCAATGTATTGCTTCTCATGAGATTAAGGCTTCGTTTGGTTATTTGGTACTTTTGTAAAAGGTAGTTTTAAGAAACATCGGTTCAGAGAAAGGAGTTTTCTAACGGAGAAGCATATATAAAAAGCTTTTTCAAAACAGCAGAAAAATGACAAAAATGGAGTTATTGGGAACGAGGTTTGACAAACCAAACAGTAAAGAAAAATAAATTTTACTGCTTTAAAAAGGAATAAGCACCAAAAACGCCCAATCAAACTAGGCCTAAGGCTTTATTTGGGACGGCTTTTTTATTGCTTCTTAAAATATAATTTTAGTACAAAAATTTTAATTTTTTAACTAAAACTCCGTTTTAAGAAGCAATAAAAAAGCCGTCCCAAACGAAGGCTAAGTCGGCTATGTTTTTCTATCAAAAACAAACCGGGGATGTTTAATAGGGTGGCTGATGGCCTTGTCCACCCAAGAAGACGAATCCCCACATCTCACACAGCAAATCCTCTCTAACTTAGATTTTATTTGGGACAGTTTTTTTATTGCTTCTTAAAATAATTTTTTAGTACAAAAATTAAAATTTTTATACTAAAAAACTGCTTTAAGAAACAGTAAGAAGGCTGTCCTCGAAAAATGGTGCACAAAACTTGCTATTGACAGAGTACATCAATAACTCTTACAATGCCTTACATATGAATCCGAGAGTCTTCCTAACTGGACTGCCCGTGTTGGCCTCCTCCGAACAAATGGTTGCATTATAATTCTAGCAGACTCTTCACTTAGAAAGGACCTCTAGCATCGTTATCATTATCGCATAGGAGTGATTGGCGACATATATGGCTGGTTACGTAAAAAATAAAAAGAATACATTTAAAATAAGAAAGATAAATATAACATTTAAATATTTTTAGCAACTCTATATTAAATTTATTATTTTTTATAGAACTAATTAATTTATTTAATAATAACATTTTTTAGATAAGACAGCTCACAAACTTACGGTTTGAGTCGTGACTCTCTCAAGCTCGTCTTATTAGCTCATCGAGCTTAGTTGAGTTTGAGCCTGCCCATGAGTCGGGTGAACTGAAATACACCCCTAACAATGTAGAGATTATTCTATGCGAACACCGGACGATATTTCTGTACGATATGCTCGGTATCCTAGCGGTACAGAGGGTACCGAACGCGGCTCGGTACCAGTCGGTACCGAGCTCGGCACCTAATGTGACGAATTTTCATTGAAGTATGAATGACATCCGGACTCCACATAGAATAATTTTTTCTAAAAATGAGCATATATTGAATAATTTCTTATGAAAGTTATATTTATACAAATAAAAAATATATAAATATGTATAAAGTTATTTTTAATTTTGAAAAAAAAAAGGCACGATAATGATATGGTCAATTTGCTTGTTTAAAAGTAATAATATTAATAATACTAATTAATAAATAAGAGAAGCTTAATTAAGTGCCGCGTGAGTCATGGCCTGATAAATAACAGGTGGACTACACCGCGACGTAGATATAGCACTAGCCGTTAGTAGTGCTACAATTAATAAAAATAAAAAAGAAACGAAAATTATGATATATATAAAATAATAATAATAATAATAATAATAATAAATTAATAAAAAACTATTATTTAAAGAGAAAATTAAATGAAATATTATGTAGGAATTTATTTTAGAAAATCAATATTAAATTAAAATATCGTTGCCTTTGCTCAAATCTTAAGCATCTTAAGCAGAGAGAGGATTGGCTTAATGATCTTAATTAAGATGCAACTTGCTCGGCATTAGGTCCCACAAGTGAACAAATTGTTCTTCTTTTTTATATATGGCTTACTTTAATGGCTTGTTTGTTAGCAAGAATTTAGTATTGAATGATAATTGAAGTGCATGTGATTTTTCAAATTTGCAAATAAAAGTGATTCAAAAAAATTTTCTTTAATTAAAGCATCCTAGGAGAGGTACTAATCGGACATAATCCTAACGAGAGCTTGTCCCTAGGGCCAAATCGCGACATTTCGAGCCAAGAACCTTGATGGGAGCTCGCCTCAAGCCAAGAATTGGCTAGAGGCATTTGAGCAATGAGTCGCGATAGGAGCTCTTTCGGAACTTGTGAGTTATGATCAAGATGAATCACAACAGGAGATTAGGATTTTATTCGGGACAATTTTATTACTGTTTTCTAAAACAATTTATTAGTACAAAAGTTTCTAGTTCAAGAAATTTTTGCACTAATAAATTATTTTAGAAAACAGTAATAAAATTGTCCCGAACAAAATCCTAATCTCCTGTTGTGATTCATCTTGCTCATGAATTTCTTGAACTAGAAACTTTTGTACTAAAAAGTTTTTTTAGAGAGCAGTACAAAATTTGTCTCAAATGGAGCCTAAGCGGAGAAGGTGCCAACATGAGCAACAATATATGAACGAACAAACTAAGGGTCTGTTCGAGACGGTTGTAGCTTTTTATAAAGATAGTTATAAAGCTATTGTAGAAAAAACAACTTTTTTAAAAGCTATTGTAGAAAGCAGTTTCATAGCACAAAAATTTATTAAAAACAGTTAAAAATTATGATCAAACAAAAATTATGATTGCAAAAATTATGATTGCAGTTAAACAAAAAATTTTGTTTTACGCTATACTTTTAGAAAGATTAGGTAGAAATAATTTAAAATTGATAGTATTTATTTATTTATTGACATGCTTATAACTCTTTTAGTGACCTGAAAAGTCAAAATCGATTGGAAAGCCGACTCAATGGTCAACGCAGGGAGAAGTGCGAATTAGCATGCGCGGGGAGGTGGGAGCGACTTTTGCGAACGCACGTAAATTAATACTCGATAAAATTTAAATGGCGTTCAAATTAGATATAATTTAATTTGATTTAGTTATTTTACTAATTAATATTTTTTATTATTTATTTATCAATATTATAAATCAATCGAATCATCATAGTTGTTTCGTTTTACAATGGGAAGTGTGGTCATATATTTGTTTATAATAATGTCTCGTTCATGCTTTCATTTTGTTACTCTCTCTTTCTTTCACAGTGGGAATGATTTTTATAGAAAAAAATTTATGTGTTAGAATATTGCGATGCAAAATGGACTTTAAAATTCTTCAATTACGTAAGAGATTAAATTATATGATGTAGAAAAACTAGCAATAGAGCGTCTGCTCTTCATATTCTACTTATATATTACTTACAATCTTTTTCTCCGAATTTTCATATTTTTAAATTAGTGTACAATCATTTCACTATCGTCAATATTAAATATCTCCTTTTTTGAGATCGCACGTATAGCTCGTTGGTAGAGCGAAGCCCTTCCTCCGACGCTGCTCGTGTCCGAATCCCCTAATTGAAAAATAATATCTTGATTCAAATCTCTACCGCTAAAGACAACTCCACTTTGTAATTGCATGACAATTTTGTTAAGTTATTTTTCTTATATATATCTGTTATTTTACACGAACATCCAATAATAGAAAAGCTTAAACTACACAAAATGAAATTTAAATGAATGAAAATTCTAGTTGGTATATCATCAAAAAATTATCAAGCACAAATCTCAAGGCAAAAGCGCATTGGAAGCTTTCGAAATTAAATCTGGGGCCATCTAAACTCTGATTTTAGCAAACTTATAGTCGAACTAAATGTCTCGAGAAGACGAACCCAAAGACACTAAACTCGACTCAATCCAACCAAAATTGGTCCAAATAGAAGTCCTGAAATGCATTTGGAAGAGCCAAACTATAAATTGAATGACCAAACAATTTCCAAATATGACATGCTTATAGTTGAATCGAGCGGCTCGATGAGACAAATCCAACGAGCCTAAGATCATTGAATTCTGTTATCGTTAGCTCACTCAAATACTCAATAAACGATCCATGATTAAGGGAATCTATATTGGCCGTCCATTCGAACCACTCCCAACGTGCTCTTGATCTTCTCCTTATTTATTGGTCATGCCACTCCCAGAAAACTATAAATAGACCTCTCATTCTTCATGTAGGGGAGAGAGAGGACCAGGGCAGGAAGCAGGGGAGAAAGGAAGAGAAAGAAGAGAGGAGAGCAAGAGAAATATGAGATCTCTCTTACCACTAAACACCTCCTCGACCACCACCCAGCCGCTGACTATCGCTGGACTATCGCCAGACTTTCGTCGGGCTTCTGCCTGGCCACCATCTGTCACCGGTGGTGGGAAAATTTATGTCACCACGCAGATTTTGATTTCCCCTGTTTTGTAATCGAATACTGCATCCAGAATAAAATACAGTCTCGGGAGACTGACACAATATTCTATAATGGATTCAATATCAAAACAGGATTTTAAAAAATAATATTTCTATAGTCAAACACAATTCTACAAATAAAATATCATCTCGAGAGATGAACATGAAATTCTGTAGAATGTGTTTAAAAATAGAAATATAGTTTTGAAAAGTTCATCCATCCCTTTATTTAGGTGTAATAAGGAGAATATTGTATCATCTGAAAAGACGAACATAACATTCTTCAAAAACACCCAAAAGAAAAAATGGATTTTATAAAAGTCATCATTTCTAAAATTGAATATAATAAATAAAATATTATATTACCTGGAAAGATAATAATAATATTCTATAAATATATTTAAAATTAGAAATGAGGTTTTAAAATATGTCTGCGTTCTCAAAGATTTTTCCCTTGTTTTATAAGAATAAAACAAGGTTTATTTTAATCTGGGGTTCTCAAATCCCTATAGGGGCAAGCCCCTATAGTTAATTACATCCTAGGAGCGGTACTCCTAAGAAAACTCTCGATTAAAGCAGTGATTTCTTACCCTTTGATTACAAAGTAGAAGGCAAGGAAAGAAGTAAGAATTTTCAAAGAGAAAGCTCAACGTTGAACAGTTATTAACGAGTCAAAGGAAGAAAAGTAGGAGGTACCGGATTCTGAGAAGCTCAGAGGCAACCTCAGTCTACCCTATGTTGGGCTTTATATTTTAAGAGAGAAATTTCATGTTTAAGTTGACATTTTATTAGAAATTTGGGATCATATTCCCAGAGAGTGAGGACTTAAGATTTGGCAATCTGCCTCAGAACCTAAAACTAAATTGGGTACTACAAAGTAGTGACCCGAACCTAGCTAATGCAGTGCAAATCTGGACTTACCCCGGCCTGGATTGGGGAGCCAGCTAACCACCTAGGCGCTTCAAACTCATGTGTCCAGTCTTATTATGAAAGATGGGTAGGGACGTTATTTAAGTTTTGAGGAATCGGGGGCCGACATCTAAGACAAAATCTAATTGGCCCTTTTACTTATGTAGGGTAAATGATGCCCGAGAGCATAATGCAATTAAAATTTTAGACTCTTTTAATTAGTATTTAATGCAAATGCATGCTAATCGACTCGAATGCATAAAATGATTTATGAAGCAGTTTTAAAATCAGGCTTAGAAAATAGATTTTTCCCTAGAGATTGCACAACATCCCCTTGACAGAACTGCACCCTAATAGGTCAGGTGGTCTGCCAGAACCCGCAGGCGGGGAGGTGCCTAACAAGGAAGAGAAAGTAATAATATGCTTATGCTGACTCTCGGCGGTCCGAGCTTACTTCTTAGATTCGTTAGAGTTTCTATGTGAGCTTAAAAATTTTATTTTAAGTTTCAAGTAGAAAAAGTTTATCGTGGTCCTTACCAAAAAAAAAAACACTCCGATTCGTATCCAGGCTAAAACAAAACACGACATGCAAGAGTCCTAAAAAAAAGCTACTGCACAAACAATGTAAACACTCAAATTAAATTATCCAAAAATATAATGTCCAATATCCAGTTTATTTACAACCCAGGGTCTGCTGAAAAAGTAAAGTGGCCGGGTACCGCTGACAACAAACTCGGATTCTAATCCTAAGACTGACGCAAGTGATTTCAAAATGGGATATACTTTTCTTCTTATCTTCATTTCTTCGTCTTTTTCTATTCGTCTCCCCATTTCATCTTCTCTTTCTCTACGAGCTCCTTGGATCCGCTACGAGCTCCTTGGGTTCGCCGTGTCTGGATATCCAAATGAAAAGAAACTCATCCCCGAAGGGGTATTTTCTTTTCTCTTTGGATATTAGAACCATCCTAACTTGGCTTTTCAAATAGAAGAAAATACTCCCCTGAGGGACATTCTCTTCTCTTTGGATTCCGAGTTGGGTGTGATATCCCACTTTTGAATCACTTTCACAACACTTGACTTTAACAAATTATTACATTTACATCTCAGAAAGAAAAAGAAAATCTAAACACACCTGCAGGGTTATCCTAGACATTTATAATAAAATCATTCTCAAGCAGTTATATATTCATATTAAATTTATCAGCCACACTTGGCCATGCTCTTTTAATTTTAAGGGGGCTTAGCATTTTCTGAAGCACCTGCAGAAATTTTATGTCAATTTAAATCTTTAATTTTCCCCCATTTAATTCAGCCCTGCACGAGCATGGCCACCTGCATAAGATTCTGTGAGCATCCAGATCGTTCCTAACCTAAGGGTAATCTATCGCCCATCACATCATTTCACATATAGCAGTACAAGTAAATAAACACTGACATCAATCATACAAGCATGCAGTGAAAATCGAGAAAGCCCGTCACACAGCAGCAAGAAAGTAAACACCGGCCTAACCTAAAGCTAGAGTCAGTTGTCCTAGCAAACAAATCTAAGTGTGTGCGGTAGGTTGTGTGGTTTGGATATACCCTAGATCAGTTATTGATTGAAGTTTTCTAGTTGATTGAATTTAGTTTTGTTGAAGGGGTCAAGGGATTTGATGTTTAAATTTAAGGTTTGGGTTAAAGATATTTACTAAACCTAAAGTGAGATGTCACTAAGTTTTTTATGTTCAGTGTTTTCTATCTTAAAGTGTGCGTGCAACCTAAGTCTAAGTTCTCTAAGACTCAGTCCTTAATTTTTATCCTTAAATGTTACTAATGTTGTATGGGATGAAAAGTTTGTTATTACTAACCCTCAGGACATTGCGCACGTGTAAAGGAGTTTAAGGATCTAAATTAAAAAAAAATGATTTTAATAAAATTGAAGTTGCTACAGAGACCTATAGGAGAGGAGTTCGCACAAAACACACAACGGCCTCCTAGGGGTTTTCTAAGTTTTAAGAAAACTTACAACACTGGGGGCTACGACCCGGTGGTTTTCGCCCGTAGCACCTCTACCCGGTTGGATAGAGGCGACTGACACCTTTAATCTGCTTCCTCTTGTTCACTTGATTGGTACCGTTCCTCGCAGTTCATGCAAATAAAGACAAGAAAATAGGGATTAGAAGCATATTTAATAATTATTTAATGAAATAATTGAAAGTTACTAAAAATAATACGTACCTTTCTTCGGGCTTGAAGACCGGCGCAAGCTGTCTACCTTTTGAATTGTTTCCTTTTAAAAGAACACTATTTATTTTTCCAACATTCACCTCGAGGCACAAGAAGGGAGAGTAGTAGAAGAAGGAGAAAGAGAGGGGTAGAGAGAGAAAGAGAGAGGCATTGCTTTTTCTAACTATCACCCAAACCATTTATTCTCCAACACAAACACTTCTCAACGTAAATACTTTTTTTGCCAAAAGCACAAGGCACTTTTCACCTTTCTCACAATAAGTTTCCACTTCTCTTTCCAAACATACACTTATCTCCTTCCAAAGAAACACACAAAATACTTTCCAAAATCTACACCTTTCACCTTTCAAAAATCACACAATTTGCTTTTCAAAGCATTTCACCTTTCCAAAAATCCACACACTTTCATTTTTCACAAATACACTTATTGCTTTCCAAAATATATACACTTCATCCATCAATACATACACTTTCCACATGAAACACCTTTTCATATACATATACTTACTTTCCATCTTTCAAACCATTTCATTCTTTCAAAATGCATGCACTTTCCAATACACATATCTCAAAATCATACACTTCATCATTCAACATTTGCACACTTTAATTTTCAACACATTCACACCTTTCAAAATACACACTCTTCAACTCTCCAACAATCAAACTTCACTTTACTATTCACATACACCCTTTATTTTTTCAAAACATACTCATGCTATTATATTAAAGAAAACATCATTGCTGCATACAAGTCCACATAAACCCTTCCACCAAAACAAGAATCAATCTATTTTTGATATATCATGTAGTGTTAAACCTTACATATGAATGCAATCCTTCCAACTTACTCATTTATTCCAAATTGACACATGCCAAATGAAGTTTGAGAGGGGAAAGGAGAATTATAGTAACTTCATACTCATTCAACAATTATTCAAGAAAGCTTCGCATATGGCTACTCAACTTTCCATCTAAACTATGCAAAGATGACATTGAAGCAGGTGTATGCATGAGCCTTACAAAACTACTCATGAAATGATTTGTTCGTGGAATCATGTATGAATTTCTCCAAATAACACATGAAACGACAATATACGCATCGGTATCCAACATAGCCATAAACTCTTGTATAATTTATTTATGATGTAAGGAAAGGCTGTCAAGTTGCAAGAGAATCATCAATCATCATATCTTGCATCAAAGACTAATGAAAATCAAGACCAATCAATGTACACATATTTATTTTCTTAGAGTGCCCATAGGATATGCGCATTCCAACAAGTCTCCACATCAAAAGCGCCCTTCAATCATGAACTAAAATCTTCCTTAAATGATTTGAAAAAAAAAAATTTTAAAAGGAAGTGCTAAGAATAACTTTGCATTTACCATGTATATTCCCCAAAAGAAATTCACATTTAAACTTCATTTTAAGATCCACAAGAAAGATTTAAATGGACATGACTCCATTTCTTTTTTTTTTTTTAGAAAACAAAGCTATACATAAATCATTCATTCATCTATTTTCAAGAAATTGAACAAAAACTTTTATCAAACCTCTTTCAAATCCCTTTTGAAGGAATAGAAAAGCGCATACATTCATGAATCCTACAGATTTTTACATCAAGAAAACAAAATCTTCCTTAAATGGGGGTTCCTTTTGATCCATAGGATAAAACTAAACAAGGAACTAGAAGGAGATGAAAAAGAATTGGAAGAAAGAGGAAGTTACCAAGTCGAAAAGTCCTCTTGAAACTCACGGGCTGTTAGGGGTTGTCGGCTAGGGCAGGCAGTGCCTAGGATGGTCGGCCCTTGCGGAACCCAGAGGGGAGATCACCTGGGTGGTTCTTGCCTTGCGAATCAGAGAGACAGGGAGGCTGGGAGTTTCGGCTTGGGCTCCTTGCGAATGGGGGATCCCACCTGCAACTTCTCACGTAAGAGAGCAAGGAAGAGGAAGGGTGAGTTCCGCCTGGGTTGTGCGAACGGGTGAGAGCGACGGGCTGGGGGTCTCGTTCGCCCTTCTTGTGAACTGGGAGAAGACGATTGGAGAGGGCTTCTTGCGAATCAGAGGGAATGAGATGGATAGGAGCAGGGGGCAGTCATTTTGCGAATCAGGAGAGGGAGAGCCAAGAGTAGTTCGCAAAAATATGAGAGCGTGGTCCCAGAGGGTTCGGTTAGTTTGCTAATAAGAGGGAAGAGATCGTGGGTACCAACCCTAACTAAACCCAAAACCAATTGCATGCCCAAATCAGCCTTAAACCTCATCTAAGCCTTCTCTAATCAATTGATCAATTTAATTAGCTTTTAATGATATAGAAAATTAAATTTTTATGAAATTTATTGCTGATTAAATGAAATTTGATTAAAAATAAAAAAAAACAATTTTGATCAATTCGAATTAATTTAATCAATTTGATTAATGTCAATTGGGATTCAAATAACTCGCAATGAGTCAAGTTAGGCCTCTCAGGTCTATATTTTGCTGAACTGAATTCGACTTGATTTAGTTTATTTCAAAAGTGTTTTGATCAATTTAAATTCAATTAATATCAAATTTAATGAATTTAGTTTCTTGATTGAGTTCAAATAGTTTGATTTGATTTGGGTTAAATTACAAGATCGAGTCAACGCTAAGTCATTAGGCATCCCCCTAAGAGAAGTCCTAAAATCGACGTCTACACTAGGCTGCGAAGACCTAGGTGCTAGAGATGAGCTCAGGGAAATTGACTTCTAACAATGAGGTCAACAGCCGGACTTATGCCAGGCCACCAACTAACCTCGGATTTACACCCAGTCACTGACTGTCGTTAGTCATTCCGACCTCCGTCGCCAAACAATGGTCTTTCTGACCACTATCGTCCACCAAATACAATCATTCCGACCTCCGTCACTAGACAACGATCTTTCTAACTAGACAACGATCTTTCTAACCACTGTCTCCCGTCGACTACCGTCCTTCTAACCTCCATCGCCCATTGATTACAATCCTTCCGACCTCTATTGCCAGACAACGGTCTTTCTGACCATTGTCCTCTGTTGAATATGATCCTTCTAAACTCCGTCACACGTTGACTTCTGTCCTTTCGACCTCCATCACCAGATAACGATCTTTCTGACCACTATCACCCGTTGACTACGGTCCTTCTGACCTCCTTAACCAGGCAACATCTTTCTGACCATTGTCACCCGTCAACTACGGTCCTTCTGACCTCCTTAACCAGACAACGGTCTTTATGACCACTGTCGCTCGCAGACTACGATCCTTCTGACCTCCATCGCCCGCCAACTACGGCCCTTCTGGCCACATTCACCCAACTATAGTCCTTCTAACATCCATCGCCGACAACGATCTTTTTGACCACAGTCGCTTGCGGACTATGATCCTTTCGACCTCCGTCGGCCACCGACTACGATCCTTTCGACCACCATCACTCAACTACTGTCTTTCCGACCTCCGTCACTCGCAGATTATGGTCCTGCCGACTAAGCAATCATGTCAATACTGATTGTTTCAATTCCCACCATGTAATGCACGCTATATGATGTACATTTGCTACTTAAACCAAGGCTTTCCCTTACGGAAGGGCCTCATTTGTAATGACTATAAACACTAGTGGATTTATTCAAACTGAGCCAGGCCGCGTGATTTTTCCTCATTTCCAGGAGTTTTCACGTAAAAACTCCGGTATCTCTTACGAACGTTATACCTTCTTTTTTATCTAATTGTGTATTGGATCTTCATACAAAGCTAAGATGTTAAACTTTACATTTCTATATCGCCGCGAATATTCCAATACGCAGCTATAGTTAAGAAAAAGTTTTTGTTTGGGACAGCTAAAACTTTTATGTTTTTGCTTTTCAAAAGCTCTTTTCTCACTCATAATTTCAAAACTATTTTTTTTCAAAAATAAAAAAAATTATCTTTCAAATACATATTATTTTGTTGCTGACCGTTTTTCTTGTAAGAAAAACAATAAATAAATTATTCCAAAGAAAGCCAAAGATGTTCAAGCCAATAAATTTCCTCAAGTAAAGATAGACATGATAGATTCCATCAAAGTTGAGCAATATTTTTTGCAATCAAGTTTACCATTGAATTATCTTCACTTTTTTTTTCTTTCTTGTATAATAACCATGCGTTGTCCACGTGATTTTATTCTGAGAAAAGGATTATTCTCAGCCTTGAGATTGACTTGTGACATTTACGGAGTTGAAATTAGGAGAAAGGTCAAGATCTGAATAAGCTTTATTCATTTTCTTAAAGAGAGGACCCTTTTTTTGAAATTTGAAGAGAAAGGACGAAACTTCTTTAGATTGGTTGGTTTAAGCCTCAGATGATGCAAAGAGGTTGACACTTTAGACATATATAAGCCATTGATGCGGCTTTGTGGTGCTGTGGGCCCACCTTAGTCTCACGTGGGACCCACATTGATTTTGCTTTTTTTTAAAATTATTTTTTAAGTGCATTCATACCCTAATTTCAACAAATAATATGCTCCTTAAAATTTGATCTTCTTATAGTCACTCATTATTATTATTTACAAAATTTTTATACATTTTATATATCTAATATCTAAAATTTTTATTTAATTATATAATACTTAATTCTTTAAATTTTATAAAAATAATATTAATATTAATTTATTTATAATTAACTTTTGAACGAATTTGTTAAATATCTGATTAAATTTAAAAATATTTAATTGGATAGTAATTCGAAATTATAAAACTTAAATATAAAAATATTATTAATAGTTAACTGGTCATTTTAAGTTTTTTTTACAATTAAGAATATTTGAATGGATACCCAAATAAAATTATTAATGGATATCCGAACAAAATTGCCAATGAATAAAATTTTAAAAAATAAAATAGAAAACATTAGATGAAAATTTTAAATAGTTAAAATATCAATTTACATTATTTTTAATAAAAAATAATTTAAATGAAAATATAAATTGAATATCAAAACATATTGTTGCCAATATGTTATATTAGTTTACAAAAATTATTTAAATTGAATATCAAAATGAAATTATAAATTGACCTACTCAAATTAAACATCTTAAATTATTTTTATAGCTTAAAATATTTCAATTTATTATTTTATAATTAAAACTATTTAGAATGGTTATTAATATGAAATTGTAAATGGATATAAAAATGAAATTAAAAATGGTAAAAAATTAAATATAAGATAATCCATTTGCATAATGTAAATATTAAATTATTAAGATTTATGATCTAATACAAATGAATTATTAATATCTAAAATAAATGAATGGATAAAAATTTATCTCCGCACTATTAGATGATTAAAGTCTAAATTGATCTAAAATGTTGAAATTATATCGATTATTCGGAGTGATGGTGAAATATATGAGGATATTATTAGTAGAATTAAAGTTGGATGGTTGAAGCGGGGGAATGCATCGAGCTTGTTATGTGATAGAAAAGCTCCCCTCAAACTTAAGAGAAAATTATTTAAGATGGTGGTTAGACCTGCAATGCTTATGGTGCTTATTATTGGCCATTAAAAAAGAAGCATAATATTAAGTTAAGTGTTACAAAGATAAGGATGCTCAAGTAGATGAGTGGCTTTACTCTTAGAGACGGGATACAAAATAAACATATATGTAAAAAGCTTGGAGTAACTCAAATGAAAGATAAGATTAGAGGGAGTCACCTTAGATGATTTGGTCACATAAAATGACAGACTTCTAATGACCCAATTAGGAAAATAGATGTATTAGATTTAACTTATCTTAAGAAAGGTAGAAATAGACTTTAAAAATCTTGGTTAGAAAATATTAAAAATGACCTTTCTTTATTAGATTTAATAAAAATTTAACTCTAAACATGACACAATAGAGAAAAAAGATTCATATAGCCAATCCCATAGTAGGATAAAAGCTTGATATTGTTTTGTTGTTTTTGCAATTGTTCACTCTGAAAAAATCGAACAACAGGCATAAACTTCGCTCTCATAAGCTTAATATTGTCTTATTTTCTCGGAGGTAGATTAAATTTAGCATTTAATCATATTTCTCCTGAGAATAGTGTTAGGATTTATTTAAATCTGAGTTCGACTTCCTATCAGAGCTTGTTAATTATCCCTCCTAACGCATTAGAAGAGCACTCTCGATTAAAGATGAAATATATCTAATTCGTACAGCAATCCACTAAAGTTATGAAATACCGATGATGCCTAAAGGGCTTTCTGTTTTGCTCAAAAAGAAATTCAATACATAAAACTTCAAAATTCTTTATTTGGTTGGATGAAAGAAAAACAAAATAATTTAGTGATGCATTTAAAATTTCCCGTTCAATTCATTTTCAATATATTTAAAATTTATATGATTTATGCAAATTTTGAATATAAAGCATCACACCAATCTGCAGACACCCATAGCCGCCACCTGCCGCCTTCCACCATCAAACACAATCAAAAACTGCTTAACACTAAATTCATTTTACTTCAAGTGAAACACAACTCTTGCGTTTATTTTACATTTAACCAAACAAAATGTAATACATCCCACATACACTATTATTTTCAATATATTATTTCTACCTTTTTTTTTTTTTTTTTTTTCCAGCAAACCAATTGTGTGGCCCCTGAGATATCTAGCTATTCAGTATTCACGCTGAAAAAGACGAACGGTTGGAATGGTCCAAAGGTTGTTTACAAGTGTGATATGGCAAATATAATTTCATGCATAGAAAGCTTCGGGCATGCATTGGGAAGTAAAGCAAGAGAGACCCACAATTAAATGATGTCAAAGAATGAATGTGATAGACAAGACCAAGAATTGTTATAGATTACTTGAAAGCAGGTGTTTTAAAGGAAGATTGTGAAGGAAATTATGCTCAAAGAAAGTAATAGCTTTGGCAAAAGCTGTGATTATGAAAGCGGGTGGATAAAAATTTGATACAAATGCCTTATTTTCGGCTGCTGTCCAGCAACAAGAAAAACAAAAAATAAAAAGTCACAAAGTATAGCTAGAACAAGTAAATTTTCAGCGATCTATCGTGGTGAATTACTTCATTGAGAAGCTTTTAGTGACTACCAAGCAATTATATGTTAAAACAGAATAGGTTGGGTGGAACATTTATCATAAATATATTGGATCCTTACAAACTAATGAAAAATATTGGTTAAGACCTGGATTTGACGGCTGATTTGGGGTGTCTTTTTACTCTTCAAATAATGCAAACCTTTCAGATTAGGGCGGTTAACAACTGAATCTTGAGTCGATCTGAACCCAACTAAAGATAAACTCTTAAGAAATTATGTCATATATTGCACTAAACCAAAATTGGTTATAAGTTGGCCCAATTAGAGCCAAGCATGGCTCATTAGCTTCAAGCCAAGGGATTTGAGCTAAAAAATTGATCTAATCTCACCTATTCCTCAATCTCCTAAGAAAACTTCTTACTCCATCATACATACATACGCTCACAGATGTATAGATTCATATATACATTTATTCAAATTAAAATACATACATAAATATATGTTTAAGTTCATTCATCCATAAAGACATACTGCTAGATTCAATCTTGAGCTATCTTGATCTTATTCAGGTTGGCTCAATTCAAGTCAGGGTTGGCTCAATAGTAGGCTCATTGACTTTGATGCGAGCTCGATTAGAGCTAAAAAATAATCATATAATTTCTGCGATATTTGAATCAAATTCAAAGCACTATTTTAGATTTGCATTACCTTCATAAAAAGATACCCGACCTCATTTGTACCTTAAAAGAAGGGACATGATATAAATATCAAATAAGTAGATGAGTAAAAGAGTATCAAGCTCTTTGGCCCAAATGTCTGCGATGGGATACCTAAATCAAGCTACAGACATTATTCTTAGAAGACGAGATGCCAAGATATAGACAATATCTTTCTATTAATGCATTAATTAGCTTTGATCTCTAACTATCCTCATAAAAAATGTACTATAGAGACCACTTAATGCAAAAGGAAATCAAGAATTAATGATGAGGACATCAGGCCTTGGAGAGTTTACCAGAGGCGGGGCTGACGATCTACGGCCGCGAGCGCCCCGATTTATTTTTGAGTTATTTTATATATTTGGATTTATTTGTGTACTTTTTCGTTTTTACCCTCATTTGAGGGAATTGATGTTGGTAACCCCAAGGGGTACTTTTGTCTTTGGTTTTATTATTGTACTTTGGGCTATATATAGCCTCCTCTTATTCATGTAAAGGTTAATAAAAGATTATTATGAAGAAATTTCATATTGTGTTCTTGTCTCCTATGTGTTGTGAGAGAGAGCTTTGGTGAAAGCTCTAGAGAGGGAAACCGAATCACCCACCAGCAGCAAGAAGTGTCTGGGCTCGTGGTCATCGTTGTCATTCTTTCTTTCCCTCCTTTTTTCCCACCTCCTGTCGATCAAACCCCCCAAGCCGCTGTCCAAACACCCGCCCCACCACCCCTTTTCTCCTATAAGCCGTCGGCCTCTCCCACAACCCCCTCTTCTTCTCCACCGAAATTCCCTATCCCCATCCTAAGCCTAACTAGTCATCCCCCCCCCCCCCCATCTTCCAAACCGCCAACACCCTCACAAACCCTAACCCTAATACCTCCATAGCCACCGGCCACCTTCTTTCCTCCATTGGCTCCCACAATTTTAGCT
The DNA here is from genome assembly GCA_019925795.1 of Dendrobium chrysotoxum. Taxonomy (NCBI): domain Eukaryota; kingdom Viridiplantae; phylum Streptophyta; class Magnoliopsida; order Asparagales; family Orchidaceae; genus Dendrobium; species Dendrobium chrysotoxum. The sequence goes on along the minus strand of CM034299.1, from coordinate 29,252,309 downwards.
TGTATTCAAAACCTTCATATTATATACATCTTAATTGGGTAACGAATTCGAATTCAAAATTCAAATTAATTTAAATTTGAATTTTTTTCTAAATTAGGATTCTTATTTTAGGAAGGTTGTTTAAATTAGGTCCAATTAAATTTCTGATTGGATTTGATTTCAATTAATCTTCCTCAATTTCGGATTCCAATCAAGGCCCACTTTAATTCTCTTTCCCTAAACCCACTCCTCTCTCTACCCGTCGCCTCCTCTCTCCAATCTCCCTCTCTCTCCACATTAATTCTCTCTTTAATTCCCTCAATCAAGCCTCTCATCAAAGAATAATTTTCCCTCCTTTCTCCTTTACTTGAAATTCAAATTTCAAATACCCAATCTTCCCTTGGCCAAATCTGAAACCCAATTTCAGATTTCTTTCTTTGGGAAGGGGCTGTTTTCCCTAGCCTCAGCTGACCACCACCTTCCCTTCCCTTCCTCTCTCCCAAAACTGTCCCCAAACCCCAACTCTAGGGTTGTTACAATGCTGTCCAGATTTTCTGGACAGTATTGGGAGGCTATCTTGCTGCCCAGGAGATCACCGTGTGCAGTCCGGAATACTCAGGTTGCTGTCCAAAGATTCCAGCCCAAGTTAGCTTGCTGCCCACCATCCCGAGGTCACCAAATTGCTGTCCTAGGGCAGCTATGAGTTGTGTGCTGCTGTCCGCTATCTTTCAAGTACCCAAACGTCAGCACCGGAGCTTCGTATCACTTTTCCTTTGGGTAAACTCTTCCTCCAACTCTTTTATCTTCCTAGTCACTTTTCAATTGTGGTTTTAGTTTGATTCACAAAGATCATGTTAATTCCCCTCCGCTAAAGCCTAGTGATTTAGAGAGTTAAGTGAGGGATTCCTGCATAGTGACTATTTTCATTGTTAGTTTAAGAGTTGTCGTTGAAAACCACCCATGTATACAACGTTAGAGTAATTGATTATTTTACGATCTTAACTTTTATGCATGTGATTTGGCCTAAGCTTGTTTTACCGCTCTTTATGTTTTATCTCGTCATTTAAATTCACTATAAGAATATAATTGATTTGCTCTTTAAATATTAAGCGTGCAAATTCCTAATCAAATCATCGTTGCAATTATGTCCTGCATCAATTAAACTGCTTCAAAATAGATGTCAAGATAAGCTAATGCATACACAACCATAAATGCATACATGCATTTATACGTATAAACATGCATAAAAGTTAATCCGATCTCAAGCTACCTCAACAAGCATAAAAATTAACTCAATTAGAGCCCAATTCTTGCCATACCTAACTTGGTAATCGACTTTTGATGTTGATTAAAACTGGATATATGCCAAAATAAAACCAACCAAATTTCAAGCAATCGGTAATTTTCAATTCAAATTATTATCTAATACTTTGCTTACAGATGTCTGGTCGAACAAATATCCAACTGAAAATTAAATCAGTCCAAATATTGCTAGCAATTTCGGTCATTATTCTTTTTTTATATAATAACTCCCCTCCTAATCGTGTCCATTTGTCTATCAAGACTTGTATCCATGTAGAATTTGGCTCCTGTAAGACAGCTAAGAAAAATGAAACTGAAAACAGTCCCCCTACTTAAGCTATCACTGAATCTCTCCGTCTTTCCTCTCAAAATATAGAAGCATCAATTCTCCATACTCCTCTTAATCAACGAATCAGAGATCTGTCAAGATATATCTTCAGTTCCTCATGGTAGCTAATTTCGATTCTTAGTAGAGATTAAAGTCAAATCACAAGAACTTCAACACGTCCTCTCTGGCATCTTGTTCTCCTCCAAATGGGGAACGAAATATTCAAAAATTTATCATGAGGAACATTTGAGGCAAAATGGTGGCCGTCCTGCACCAAGAAGTCTTTTTCCTAGTCACGCCATCAGGGGAATATGGGAGATTAGGTAATATGCTAAGTTTTAGAAGATCTTTACTTGGAATATATACCCTCTGCATTCCCTCATCTCAGCCTCTCGTGATCCTACCTTGATTGGAATGTTAGAATATCAAAAATTAACAGATATGCCCCATGGAGAAAGTAACTAAAATTCACACTTTAGGGACCATATTGGCCAACTTGAATGCACATGCAATCAGGAAATGAATGACATCCAACAGACTAGACAGGAGAGTGAGATGACAAAACACAGCCGATTATCATAAAAAACTGTGGAAATATGTAACATACTTGTAAACTGTAACGTACATATTGCAACAATGAATACATAAGGCTGCAACAATATAGGTGAAAATTATGGAAACTTCAAGGCAATCATTAACATTATTACAAATTCAGCTATTTTGACTAAATTCTTCAACACTTCTTAGTAACTAACGAACCATGTAATCATACAATAATATTATAATAAACCGCAAATATTAAAGTTCTCTGAAAATGGATATTAACAGCTATTGTCAGCCAACCATAGCAGCTTTGAGAATCATGTGTCTGTTTTTCTTCCGAAATACCAAGAGTTTGTTTGCTAATATACATAGGCAGATACAAAACTTTCGATAATTCCATTTCCTTCTTTTAAAACTATTATTTAGATATTTCTTATGCCATTAGTGTTTTTAGAAATAATAAAAAGGATATCCTAATCATTCCGGTAACTTTCAATAGCTGTGGATTCGCAGGGTATCCTGTAGTATTCTTAGGTTCACATCTCCGTCAGAATCGACTCTTATCACCCCTAGTTCAACTCCGCGAAGCTTTTCCTAATTTAGCAAACCAAGAGGCCTGAAATCAGCACTCAATTGCAAGTAGATATGCAGCTCCACACAGATACAAGACTACCGGCACAGCTTGTAATTCTCATATTCTTGCTAGCAACCACCACTTGCGCAAGTCAGTATACACAGGCTCTACCTTCTAAATTTTAGAAAATGTTTTTATCCTTATCTCATATGATGGAACATAAAAACACAAAAAAAAGTTCTCATCGTAATAAAAGCCCATACAATGTCATTGTAATTCGGACATTAATGGTTCAAAAATTAAGTTTGTTATAAATAATATGCTTGCTATAACTTTTGTTTGAAATATTAGGTATAAAATATATGTTTCAAGTGGGATAGAAAAAATACTTTTAAGAAAAAATTCCATTCCAGTAAGGTAAATAACAAGAAATTTCACCCTTTCCGATGAGTGCCAAAATACAGTCTACAAAAGGCCATGATCGAAGCAAACAAGGCTATCCACATATAGTCCAACTAGTTACTGCTCCGTATTGTTTCAAAAGTTGACTTCTTAAAGCACAAAAAAGATATCATAACTCAAACCTAAATTCCAGCTAAAATACGGCTCTGCTACTCTGTATTCTTACTCATTCAGGCTCGTAAACCAATGAGGATAGAAAGCGAGCTCCATACGTGCAAGCAAAAAAGACAAAATCAGAAAGCAAAATAAGAGTTCAGGAGCTTAGAGCGAGATGACACCTCGTCAAAATTCCAACGAGAAAAGATAAGAAAAATGCTAGCAAGAGAAGTCTGTAGCCTTATTTGATAAGTGTGGTAAACAATAACTGCTATCGACAAATGAGAGGCATCGTCCTAATCTGTGTAAGGATAAACCTTCACAAAATTTCTAATCACCATCACTACCATTGCCTCAGGGAGAAAGCCCATTGTATTGACCCTGAAAATTAAATTTTACTTATAAGGGTGGGTAATTTTAGAAAATTTGGCCCTTCCACTCTTCCCCTCTAAATAAAAAAATTTGTCCTAACTTAAAAGAGATTCGCCAGTAGCCATTCTCAACACTATTCACGCAGGTGCAGCCGCTCACTTTTTCTGTGATATCTTCCATCTGCTGCTTTGAAGTCGCCACCCCACAACCCACTGAAAGCCCTCGCAGCCTGTGTTTCTATGAGCGCCCATCGCAATCATTGCCCGCGCTTAAAAATAAACCTAATTTCGACCCTACTTTGCCTTACCCAAACCATGATCAACTTTATAAATTATCTTTTCTTAACCGTTAAATGCAATGAGAACTCTAGCCTGAGTTGGCCATGTTACTTTTGACCTAAAAACTAGTGTTGGATCAAAGTCAGAATAAGAAAAACTGAGGGATAACATCAGCTTTACATAAATATCAAATTTTAGCTAAATTTTGATTTATTCATCTTATTGTCGTATCTTCTTTAATTTGATGAACATAAAGTTATTATCCATTATCTTACCTTCAGTTTACATGTCTAATCAAAACACAGTTAATCAAGGCTTGCTGAACTAGTTGGTTTAAGTACCAAAAAAAAAAAACCGAACTAGTTGGTTCAAGTAGTGAGACAGAAGGAAGCGTCAAGGAAAGCTGAACTTCAATTCTAATAGTCAAACTCAAATTTTGGTTCGCCTTGATAAAATGGCAATCTACCCACTTTAAAATTTCCTGCACATATCACAATGGGATTGTGTAACACTAGCCCCATGTGCCTTAATGGCTCGAAATGAAAGACGAGTATCCTGACAACTTAAAGTTAGTAACTTCCAAAACCAAAGTTGTGTATCGTCTTATTTGAACTTCAACAAACAATTTATTTATGAAATGTTTTTTCGTTTCAAATATGATATGCCACTTTCACATATTACCATAACCCCTCCCCTCCCCTCAGCCCCCAGGCCGCCGCTGCACATGCTGAAAAATCTGGCATTTTTCCCTTTATGAAATATCTTTTATTTCAGATATAGCATGTCCCATTTTCTTCATGAAACCACACAACATCTAAGTGTTTGCATTTCTATAGCACCAAAATCTATGTTATAGAAAATACAATTCAAAGATTTGTCCCTCTCTGCCAACATTTACTCCGACAATTTCTCTATTGTAATTAATCCTCACACAATCTTCAGTGTTACTAGAACTAAGTCTTGAAAATCTCACCTTTGGCAAGCCTGAACTTATTTTTAGTGCTTATTTATTACTTAATACTCATATCTATAACAAAAATATCATATTAAATAACATTCATAAAACATTTTATAGTCTTAACTATCCAGCTCTAACTTTAGAAGTTATGCACTAATTTATATCCACATTCTTTACTCGAATAAGCCTAATATACTTAAACTTAATCAAACCTAGATATCACTCCAACTTATAAAATTATTGATTCATAATTGCTTTGGAGATCAGATTTTGACCATCCACTTCAAAGAATAAGAAGCAGCTTCGCTTACAAATGGGTATCAGATCGCAAAGAATCAAGAGGTTATGCTTGTTAAAGTTTTGACGATTCAATTTTTTATGAAGAATGCCAATGCCATTAAGTTTCAAATCACAGTTGAGATAAAAGAGAATGCTGAGTACATTAACTTGATAAGATCAACAATCGGACAACATAAGAGGGAGAGCATAGCGCTGGAAGTTGGAACATTGGAGAAATTTTAGGTTCCAACAAGATAACAATAAACTTGAATTTTCTAAATTTGTTTAGATATTCTTGTTTTTGAATTTATAATTCAAGATTAGGATAACTCCTACTAGAATTATTGATTAGTATGAGCTTATCAAGATTGTTATTATATATAGGATTTCCTTTTTTTGTTGAGTTTATTAGGAATGCATTAAATCTTACCCTCGATGCATTTGCCTATTTAAAGGGCTGAATTTTGAAATAAAATAAATCCTAAAATTTCTCAAAAGTCGCCTTCTCTCCCCACTTTTCTCTCTAGGTTTCGCTAGCTATAGGTCTCTAGCTCCTTCCCTATAGCATAAAATCATAAAATCACACCAATATTCAAGCCTTCCCAGCAAAATACCACCCATCCTGCAATTTACAAAACAAATATATACACCCTCTATCTTGATGATCCTGCCGGGAATAGAGCTACAAGCACTAGCCAAGTACTGCAATAAAGAAAAACAAAATTTTGTTTGTTGCCTAGAACAAAATAGAAGCAAAACACAACAGTTTGATGCCGATCAGAGGAGAAACTAAAAGCAAAAGAAGGGATATATTGCTAACAATAGATAACATCTAAAAGTATAACCTATCAACACACTGTGAGGTACCTGTATTTTGACTAATAAGATATCAAAAAATTCACTTAACTTTTTTTGAATCGATTGAAATGTTTGGCTACAAATCAAGTTGGTATCAGAGCAAAAAAAAAAAAAAAAAAAAAGTTGGTATCAGAGCATCAATCCCTGATGTATGTTACAAACAAAAAGAGGATATTAAGATAAGGGAGAGCCATTTATTGTCTTGGAGTCGCATTGAAAATCGAAAAATAGACCATAACAAAAAAGTCAATCAATAGCTATAAAACGATTCTACACCAAATCTAGCCAATCAAGGAGCAAAACTGATTGAGTAGAAGACCAACAAGATAGAGTGGATGAGAATTCATCATTGTGACTAGTGCGCCAAATCATATTCATCCTCTTCCTTCCATAACAGATGCTAATAATCTTTTTTTTTTATAATTAATATAAATCTTAATGCATTTTCATCATTTATTGACAAAATCTTTCATTTTTCAATTATCTCTTACAAGTCATCACCCCCTCACCAAATCTATCTCACATCTAATATGTGAACTGCTTCTTCAACAAACTATTTTTTAAAAGTAACAATTTCTAATGATTTAAGTGTCATTACCTTATCCTATGGAAATTATTTATTTCATTAATCTTTTAAAATTCCAAGGTTTACATCTATTTATTATTAATAATTTTGTAGTTGAACATTCTCCCAAGTTGATCTTACTATTAATGAAGACACCATCTAGGGCTAATAATATGTAGCTAGACTAAATGGATTTAGCTAGCTAGATAACAAACCAAAAGAATTAGCTTTGTCGGTTAGTATGTTTTTCACTTGTATTATTACTTGTTTATTATTATTATTATTATTATTATTATCACTTAATGTATGGTCAGCCACATTATACGGAGAAGGCATTGCGGATTATTTACTTCTTCACTCAACTTTATCATCTTGGATTATACATAATTTTTTATGCATAATGGCATAACTATTCATCTTTCTCTTTTCCATCTATGCAACTTTATTCTGCAAATAAAAATTCTAACAAACTTAGATATGATCTCAAATCCTCTACTAGCCTGATCACAAAATATAATTTATAGTTATCGTCCCATAAAGCATTTGAATGGAAAGGTCAAGCCTCTTCCATTATTTTATGTAATTGTTGATGAGATAACTTTCGAGTATACTAATCACACCATGTATGAAGAATTGATAAGCTTCTTTCTTAGTTTTGTGAACTTATTCCAGAGAAAACTATTATTATTAAGAGGCATCTAACGCCTTATTTGAATACAAAGAAGTAATTTGGGCTAACGAAACAAATTTTATGCAATTTGCATGAGGCTGTTATATGAAAAAGCCTGGGACCTTGGATTGTGTTCGTATCACTCAAGTCAGACATAGAAGTTGCTTGGTAAATGGGCTATATAATAGCACAGCAAATATACTTTCAACTAAATAAACTTCATTTCTAATTCTCCATATTTCTTACGCCAAAAAACACAATGTTCTGTATAAATGGTATGCCATGCTTTTTTTTTTTAAGGAATCGATCCTATGATCTAATTTTTTTGGAAGACAAGGGACAAAATTGGGCCATGCACCCAGTGGTCTTTTGTTTGTTAAACACATTTAATATTTTAATGAGTAATGTTTAAAACTTTTAGACCATGTTGTTGGCAAATTCCTTGTATATTTTAATGAAATTCAGAAAATATTATTTTGAACCTAAAAGGCTTGACCATCTTTGTCAAGTTTTCTTTATTCCTCAAGAGGTAAAATATAATATCATTTTGAAAAATTGCATATTTCTTCAGTTTAAAAGTCAAGTTCTTAGTTTTTGAGTGTCATCAAGAGTTGTTAAACCTGATCCATCAAAAAACAAAGCCATCGCTGACTCACCTACCACGTGCTCTATTTTTAACATCCACAATCTTCATGGTCTTGCTTTTATCGACGAATCAAAAGGAATACTAATCTGTTGATTTTTGGATTGATTAATTAAGTGACTATTTATTTTGTTAAAAAATGCATAAGTAAAAGGAATAAATCATAAAATAAATACAATGTATTAAAAATATTTTTGAGTTATTTGATTGAATACATTAAAAATGACAGATATATTTTTTTGTATTTAGTTTGAAGTAAAAACAATTCAGAGTATAATTTGCCAATGACAATGGCAAGACAAGCAGCTGCCAACGGCGATGACAACGGCCATGCGGTCGATGGTTGGGTGTGGTCGATGGTTGGGTGTAGTGACGATGGCCAGCAACTGGGGGCCGATGGTGGTGGCTATAGCGACAACAAAGGACAGCCAATTACAGTGGTGGCTAGCGGCGACAAAGAGCAATGGTAGTGGGGGTGGCACAAAAAAGTCAATGAGTAATGGCAAGTGATAGCCAACAATGCTTCACACAAGCAGTGTATTCAGAATTCACCTAAATCAGGTGAATTCCAAATACATAAAAAATGAACAATATGGGAAATTCCAAATACACCACTATGTTACTCCGTATTTGCTTTTCTTCCAACCAAACACCAAATCTTGCATTAACTTTACACTAGTAATACTAACAACAAAATAAAACCTAAAAAAAATAAATGTTAAGTGAACTTGGTTTATTGCTATGGCCTCCAATCAAATAAAATTTTAATTATTGTTTCACTCATTTTTTGTATATTTTGATAAAGCTATAAGTGGTGTCCTTTATCAAGATGATCATCATATTGTGGCTTATCTCAGAAAAAAAGTTGAATGAAGTTAATCTATATATTAGCATGAATTTATGCCCTTGTTATTGGTATCCCTATATGTTACCTATAAAGAATCTTGTTTTTTTATCATCAGGTTAAAATTTATTAAAACATCAAAGAAACTAAATGTTGGCCATGCTAATGGATTGAATTTTTGCAATAGTAATCTTATATTTAAAGCATTGTCCTAATCTAACCTATTGATACCCATAGTCATGGCTCCTTGTTGATAACTTTAATGCATATCAATTTCCTTGGCTTTGATAAAATTAAAGATGATCTTACCTGTCATGACTTCCATCTTATTTATTATGAGTTTAAGAATTTATTGTCTTAGATTATGTTGTGTCCTTGGTTAGAGATGATTATTTATATAAGGGCAATAAATTTGTACATAGTGTGATGGTGACATTGCAAGTCATTTTGATCGTGCATGTGATAGGAAATACTTGAGTTCGCAAGTAACCCTAAGGGAATACTTGAGTTCGCAAGCAATCCTAACCCAAATTGAAGCTCCAACAGCAACGATGTTGCTGTTTACAGCAGGAAAACAGCCCAAACAGTAGCAAAACAGTGGAAATATGAGAGAGATCTTGTAGGAAATCAAGCAAAGACTTATATTCCACTAGAGGATGGATAAAAATAGCAAACGATACAATAATCTTCAATTCGAGAGGAAGATAATCTCTCCAAAACTCTCTAGCAAAGCCTAGAGCCCAAGCACAAGACAAGATCTCAAAATTTAGCCAATCTCAAGATAAAAACCCTAATTCCCTCATAAGCTCCTAATTAACATCAAAGGACAATTACACAATACCTAAACAGCCCTTACATTCAAATTTTTTCCCTCCCACCATTGAATTAATCCAAGCATGGACCCCACTAGGCTTCCGCCCCCTCTCCCCCTGTTTTTCTGTTCCGCCCCCTCCTTGAGTAGAACCGGACCGGTCCAGGTTGGACCGGTCCAACCGGCCCCTCCTGGGCCGGCATAACATTACTCCCCTCCCAAAGACTCACCTTGTCCTCAAGGTGAAAGGAAGGAAATTGATTTTTCATCCTTTCAAATGGCTACCACGTAGCATCGAAATCGAGGAGGCCTCTCCATTTAATTAACACTTCTTTGTTGCCTTCTTTATCTGATCTAACGTCGGTTAGCTCCAGTGGTTCTTAAACCACTTCCAAATCCTCAGTCAGTGTAGGTGGTAAATCGGCACTAACTGCATGCTCCCCTAGGGCTCTCCTCAACTGAGACACATGGAACACTGGGTGTATGGTGGTTGATGGGGGTAACTTCAGCCGGTACGCCACTGCTCCAATGCTGTCCAAAACCTCATATGGGTCGAAGTACCTTGGAGCCAATTTCTCATTCCTCCTTCTTGCTACTGTCCTCTGCCAGTAGGGTCGTAATTTTAGGAAAACATTCTCCCCCACTTCAAACTGCATGTCCCTCCTGTGTGAGTCCGCCTGTTTCTTCATGATTTGTTGTGCTCTCAGTAGATGTTTCTTCAATTCTTCTAACATTCGATCTCTCTCTCCCAAGTACTCCTCCACTGACGAAACTGGAGTACTGTTACTCCCAAAGTGCACCAAGTGAGGAGAGTCCCTTCCATACAATACTTTGAACGGCGTCATCTGCGAAGCCAAGTGAAATGAGGTGTTGTACCAGTATTTCGCCCAAGATAGCCACTTGGCCCACAGCTTGGGTGTCTCTGACACAAAGCATCTCAAGTAGGTCTCCAAGCTCCTATTGACCACCTCTGTTTGGCCATCTGTCTGTGGATGATAAGCGATACTCCTCTTCAACACTGTCCCCTGTAACCTGAACAACTCCCTCCAAAAATGACTGAGGAACACCTTATCTCTATCTTACACTATTGCCTCTGGTACCCCATGCAATCTAACCACCTCTCTGATGAAAGCTGAAGCCACTGTCACCGCAGTATAAGGATGTCGGAGGGGAATAAAATGAGCATACTTGCTCAATCTATCCACCACCACCAGAATCACCGTAAAGCCTTCTGAACGGGGTAGCCCATCTATGAAGTCCATGGATATCTCCTCCCAAACCCGTCCCAGTAATGCTAACGGCTGTAGTAGTCCCCCTAGTGACATAGCCATGTATTTGTTCCTTTGGCAAGCCTCACACCTGGCCACCATCTCCTTTACATCTCTATGCATTCCCTTCCAATAAAGCTTCGTAGCAATCCTCCTATAGGTCTTCTACACCCCTGAATGACCCCCAACCACGCTCCCATGAAATTCCTGGAGTATATTTGGGATGTGGATTGAAGTCCTGGGCATCACGAACCTCCCTTGATACAGCAATCTGTCCTCCTCTACTGAGTACCCTAGGTGGCTATCACATTCCCTCAATAGATCCGCCCTGATCTTTCCCAACTCCTCATCTTTCAGGCTCTCCTCCTTGATGGCCTCCCAATCTAGCATCAAAGGAACAGACACAGCCACTGTCTGTAGTTCTCCCATACATCTGGACAAGGCATCAGCCGCCTTGTTCTCCCCTCCTGGTCTATACTGAATTTCAAAATCATACCCCAACAATTTCGACAGCCATCGTTAATGCTCTTCAGTCACCATCTGCTGCTCCAAAGTATTGTAGACTCCTTTGATCTGTCCTGACAATGAAATGCCTACCTAACAGATAGGGTCGCCACTTCTGGATGGCTAAGACAATAGCCATCAACTCCCTCTCATAGACTGACTTCAGCCTGGTCCTGGCTGCCAATACTTGACTGAAGTAGGCAATGGGTCGCCGGTTCTGCATGAGTATTGCCCCCAATCCATACCCTGAAGCATCTGTCTCCACTATGAATGTCTGAGTGAAGTCTGGTAGAGCCAAAACTGGTACCGTGGTCATAGCCTTCTTTAGTTTCTCAAATGTTGTTGTGGCTGCCTCTCCCCATAGGAATCCATCTTTCTTCAACTGCTCTGTTAGCGGCCATGCTATAGTACTGTACCCTTTAACAAATCTCCTATAATATCCTGTCAACCCTAAGAATCCTCTCAATTCCTTCAGATTCTTAGGTAAGGGCCATCTCAACATCGCCTCCACCTTTGATTGATCAGCTGCCACCCCTTCCTTGGATACTACGTGACCCAAGTACTCCACACTGGTCTGGCCAAAGCAACACTTCTTCAGGTTGGCTCTCAGCTGATGCTCCTGTAGAACTCCCAAGACCAGCTTCAAGTGCTTCAGATGCTCCTCCTCAGTTCTGCTGTACACCAAGATGTCATCGAAAAACACCAGCACAAACTTCCGGAGATACGGTCTGAACACCCTATTCATCAGTGACTGGAACCTAGCAGGGGCGTTGGTAAGCCCAAATGGCATAACCAGAAATTCATAATGCCCCTCATGTGTCCTGAACGCTGTCTTAGAGATGTCTTCCTCTCTCATCCGGATATGATGGTACCCAGACTTCAAATCCAGTTTGGAGAATATCACTGCTCCATACAGTTCATCCAACAGCTCGTCAATCACCAGATTGGGAAATTTATTCGGAACAGTCTCCTTATTCAACGCTCTATAGTCTACACAAAATCTCCAGCTACCATCCTTCTTTTTGACCAATAATACGGGGCTAGAGAAAGGACTCACACTTGGTCTGATGATTTTCGCCTCCAACATCTCTCTAATCAGCTTCTCAATTTCATCTTTTTAAATCTGGGGGTAGCGGTAGGGTCGTATACTAATCGGTGGCATCCCCTCCTTTAGCAGAATTGCATGCTCCTATTCTCTGAATGGTGGTAACCCTTGAGGTGGCTGGAACACCTCCCTGAACTGCTGTATGACCGATTGCACGACAAGAGGAATGTCTCCCTCTTCCCCCACACTGACTCTCTCCAATCGTTGCAATTCCACCAAATATCCACCTCCAACCTCCTGGATGGTTTATATCATGGACTTGAGAGATACCCCTGTTCTAGATAGGCCGGCATCTCCCTGTATCACCATCCTCTTTCCCCCCACTACCAGTTCCATCTTCAGTGCTCCCCAATTCACCTTGGTCTCCCCCAAGGTTTGTAGCCATTTCATTCCCAAAATCACATCCGTACTCCCCAATTCTAAGGAAAGAAAATCCTCCCTCACCTGTATTCCCTGAATGGTCAACACCACTCCCCTACAAACTCCTATACCCATTTCTACCTTCTCGGTGCCCATCATCACCCCGTACCCTCCTGTATCCACCAGTTTAACCCCCAAAAAATCAACAATCTGGGTGGAAAGGAAATTGTGGGTTGCACCACCATCTATCAGCACTACCACCTCTCTATCAGCTATCTCTCCCTTCACCTTCATAGTGCGATTCGGGGTGAATCCCACTACTGAGTTTAGGGAGACTTCCGCCACATCCAAATGCAACTTCTCCTCCTCTTCCGTTTCTATCCCGCTTCCACCTCCCTCTTTAGCTTCCTCGTCATCACAGACGATGAGAACCTGAAGAGTTCGGTCCTTACACCTATGCCCTGGCATGTACTTCTCATCGCACCAAAAACACAACCCCTTGGCCCTCTTCTCCTGTATCTCCCTTTCAGTCAGCTTCTTAAAATTTCCCTTAGGCCCTCCTCCTCCAGACTTCTCTCTTGGTACTTCTCGTGAACCTCCCGGTACGGCTCCTTTGGGAGCTAGAAAGGTAGTCGTCATCCTGTAGGATCCCCCAGAACTACTGCCTCGAGCCCCCCTCTCCAGATGCTTCTGGTCCTCGACCAGCTGTGCCAACTCCATGGCCTCCCCCAAGTCGTGCAGTCTCATCACTCTAACAGCTGTTCTGATCTCGGATTTGAGCCCCTTCATGAAGTTCCCCTCGAGCACGGTCTCAGAAAGGCGATCCAGCCTGCTAGCTAGGTACTTAAATCGATCACGGAACTCTGCCACTGTCCCCTCCTACGTCAGGGCAAAGAACTGCTCATAGAAGTCTCCTCCCCTACTGGTTCGGAAACGCTCTAACAGACAGTCCTTGAACTCCCTCCAGCTTCGAATAGGTCGCCTCATGTCTCGCCACTGGTACCACGCCAGTGCCTTCCCCTCCAAGCAAAGTCCTGCCGCTGTCAGTTTCTCCTCCTCCGTCAACCCGTTGATGGCAAAATATCGCTCCACCTTGTAAATCCAGCCATGGCCATCCTCACCCTCAAAGATGGGCATCTTCAGTTTCCTCACCTTGGGATCTCCTCCGTATCTCCGGTATCCTGCATACCCTCCCATTCCTCGAAGAGGATGTGCTCCCCAAGTGTCCCGATCGTCCCTCCGACGATTATACCCGAACCCTTCCTCGTATTCCCCTCTTCTCCCTTCGACATCAGCACCCCTGCGGTGATTTTCTTCCCTTCTTCCCCCAAAATCAGCACCCCTTATGTCGTACCCCAGGCTCACCTCCTCTCTAGAAAGCGGTTCTAGAGGAGGCATGTCGTTCTCCCCCTCAAGGATCTCCACCTCCGGAATTCTCCTCCCACGAAACAGTTTCAGATTTCCTCCTATGCCATGGCCGTCGGTGGTCTCTCTCACTTCCGATGTTGCCGGATTGGTCTTCATTTCAAGTAGTTTCTTCATCATTTCTTCCATAGCAGTGAACTTTCCTTCCAATCTCTTGTTGTTGGAGGTGATTTGATATTGAAAATCAGAAAATTTTCCCTCTAAATCTGATTTTAACTGACCAAATTCGCCTTCCAAGACTTCAACCTTCTTTCCGGCCATTTTTCTTTTCAAGAACTCAAGCAAAGCTTCTTCCGGATGCCCAAAATCCGCTGAAATTTCAGGATTTCAGCCGCCGATGGTCCCAAGACGATGCTCTGATACCAATTTGATAGGAAATACTTGAGTTCACAAGTAACCCTAAGGGAATACTTGAGTTCGCAAGCAATCCTAGCCCAAATTGAAGCTCCAACAGCAACGATGTTGCTGTTTACAGCAGGAAAACAGCCCAAACAGTAGCAAAACAGTGAAAATATGAGAGAGATCTTGTAGGAAATCAAGCAAAGACTTATATTCCACTAGATGATGGATAAAAACAGCAAACGATACAATAATCTTCAATTCGAGAGGAAGATAATCTCTCCAAAACTCTCTAGTAAAGCCTAGAACCCAAGCACAAGACAAGATCTCAAAATTCAGCCAATCTCAAGATAAAAACCCTAATTCCCTCCTAAGCTCCTAATTAACATCAAAGGACAATTACACAATACCTAAACAGCCCTTACATGCAAATTTTTTCCCTCCCACCATTGAATTAATCCAAGCATGGACCCCACTAGGCTTCCGCCCCCTCTCCCCCTGTTTTTCTATTCCGCCCCCTCCTTGAGTAGAACCGGACCGGTCCAGGTTGGACCGGTCCAGCCGGCCCCTCCTAGGCCGGCATAACAGCATGATGGTGACATTGCCAGTCATTTTGATTGTGCAAACTATTCACTTTCTTGAATTTAAATTTATCAACTAGCACTTGCACGAGATATACCTAGAGTTGCTAGTCAACGTAGTAGCTGTAAAATGGGTAATTTATGAAATAGTGTGCAGGTTTACACAATGCCATACATGTTCCTTCTACTCACTAGTCTAATTTAAGTATGAATTTTCTTTTTGCATTACCATGGACTTTTCATGGTAGTGGTATACCTTGCTTCAAATTTGATGATGCTTTTCATATGGCCCAATTATTCTCTAAATAATATTCAGGACAATAACAAGTTGCTAGACTTAAAAATGAATTAAACCGACTTGGTAACCAGCCAGAAAACCTAGCCTGTTGGCTAGCTCTTTTCCTTTCCTATTATTTTATCATTAATTATTATCACTGCATTGTATAACTGACCATCCCACGTGAGATAGGACCTTGTAGGTTGCTTTCTTATCTCACAATCTTATCATCTTAGATAAGATTTCCACTCCCCATCTTTATTTTTATTAATTATATTCCATCCTGGTTATTTTAGTCTTTTAATCACTTGGCCCTCTCATAAAAAGTGGCCTCTTATGATGTATTTGGTACTAGAATTTGATGAATGAAAACACTCTCCCATAAGAAAAAGTAGTTATTTCCAAGGTGGTCGTGTTCTTCTTTCAGGTCCAACTTGTGCATGCATATCAAAAAAATTGTGTGATGGTTTATCAATTTTCTAAGGCACTAGGTGCTATATTTCTAAACCTTCTGGTAGTTTTGTGTGGAATCTGCTTGGGTTGTATTATTTCCTCAAACCTTAAATTCAATCTATTGAGCTTGCTGGGGTCCTCTCCCTGCTTGAGTTTGGGTGCTTTACAACAACAACAACAACAAGCCTTTGTCCCACTACGTGGGGTCGGCAACATGAATCCTTTTTCTCCATTGTGTCCGGTTCAAAGTCAAATTCTCGTTTAAATCTAATAAAGAAAGGTCATTTCTAATATTTTCTAACCAAGTCTTTTTAGGTCTACCTCTACCTTTCTTAACATAAGTCAAATCTAATACCTCTACTTTCCTAACTGGGTCATCGGAAGGCCGCCGTTTTATGTGACCAAACCATCTAAGGCGACTCTCTCTAATCTTATCCTCCACTGGAGTTTGGGTGCTTTACACTAGAAAAAAAAAATTTCCATACAGTGCCTCGACAATGTGTACCCGAGTGCCCCGGCACTACATAGTTTGGTGGAAAAAGATAGCGAAGCGCTGCGGCGCTCCAGACCCAAAGCTAGGACACTATTGTGCAAGCTGAAATCAGACAATGGGAGAGTCGCGGCGTACAAATTGACGCCACAACGCTGCGAGGCAAGTTGGGCAGTTTTTTTTCTCGGTTTTTATTAAGAGTTGTGTCCCTTTGTGGTTGTATTGTATCTCTTAGTTGGTTCTAAGTTGAGAATGTTGCAAGAGAGAAGCAACGAGAGTGTGGGAAAGAAGAGAGATCTGTACTATTTCTCCCAAATTTTCATAATGAATTTCTTGGTGTGCTGTGGCTCCGAGGTTTTTCCCGGTTTTGGATTTTTCCATGTTAAATCCTAGTGTTATTTCTTTTCGTAGCATTTTCTATTTCTTGTTTGTTTCTCTGTGTGGTCTTACTTCCCACAACATATTGATCTCTTTTAATCTCTTCTTCTTCTTTTCTCAATTTATTTTCTTTATTGGCTAAGCAGACACCGAATTCTCTTTCGCATTAGCATTGGCATCTTTGTAGAAAAATGTCAAACCTCAATCATACATAACAAAGGGAGCAGCCTCTTACAACCTTGGCTTTTCTTAAGCCTATTCCAAGAACCTAAACTTGACTAAATAGATCTATCTCATCTTCATGCAGATTTCTCATAATATGTGGCTTGACAAGATAATTAAAAGCCTTAAGAAAAGGCATAGAAAGCTGAAGATCCTAAAAAGATGTTAAGCAACAATATATTCTTTTGAATTCAAAGATAGTACAACAAAAATGTCAAGAATGGGTGAACAATTCAGAAAATCGGCATCAAGATAATAAAATATTTAGAGTCTATCATAAGAGAAGAAGGAAGCAAATCTTTCAAAGATTGGGAGCACTATAACAATTGGCCGGCTACAACAACTCGTGGTTCAATTTATTACAACATTAAACCGGTCTCAAACCCATTGCATGTTCTTTTATTTTACATGTGTTGAACTAACTGGTCTAACCCTTTATTAAACCAAAAGCTGGTTTATGTAAACACTATAAATATACCCTAAATGCTGTAATTGAATTTACGAAATTAGATTTTTGTTTTCTCCCTTTTCTAGTCTCTTCTTCCTCTTCGTCTTCGTTAAGGAGTCTACGCATACTCAAAAGGTGTCTTCCCCTTCTTTATGTAGATCAAAAAGCGTGACAAATGATGCATTCGCTGCACTAACATCTCGCCTCTGCCGATTCAAGAAGCTGCCTCCACAGATTTCAATCTCTACCCTCTTTCGCAACCCTCCTTCATCCGTAAGAATTTCCCATCACATAATTCCTCAGTAGGAAACTTGCATCGCAGGCCTTCTTCTCCCACAGGTCCACACGCTCCTGCAGCTGAGAATTCGTTTGCCCAGACCTCTATCCTTCGCAAAAAATCTTCCGCGGGCAACCGCCCTTGCACCACCTTCAAGAAGCTCCAACCAATCCAAATTCTGCTACAGCAAGACTTTTTTTCAGCTATAGCAAAGCTACTAATCACACCTTCAATTCGGTGAGCTCTGAAGCATTTCTTTCAACAGTTAGCCCACTTCTCCAAAGCTAGCCACCCTACAGCCTTTTGTCTTGACAGGAAGTCCTCAGCAGCCTTCATCTGCCAACTTCAGCCATCAAGAACAACACTCTTTAGCCAACAGTCTATGATTGTCTTCAGCCATCCTCTTCTTGTTGTTTTCTTCAGCAAACTATTAGACTGGTCCAATGAACTAGTTCAGCTGGTCCATACGGACCGGCTTATGAACAACAGAGGCGGAACTTCTCCGCCTCCTACATATGCCGATCAAACCGCCCAATTCAAAAGAGCAAATCAGGAAGGTTTTAGGAGAAGTTTAGGAGTGAAATTTGAATGTAGGGATTGTTTAGAGTTTTCCTTTTGGATTGTATGCATTAAATGGTTTGTTTTCCTAGGGTTAGGGTATCTTGAATGGCTGAAATTTGAGATCTCGCTTAGGTTTTGGGCTCTAGCGACGTCTAGGGATTTGGGAGAGTCGAATCTTCCTCTCCAATTGAAGATCCACTTGTATCTTGTATTTTCTTTCATAAAACATTCAATAAAAAAGTGATCTTGTGTGTTTTATTCCTAGTTTTGTTATTATTGGTTTTTCTGAAATTGCTGAAATCAGATTTCAGCCAAGGCATTTCCTAAATTTCTACAAGCACTTCCTATCAAATTCGTATCAAAGTGGTTTCCGGACTATTTTTTGAGCTTTTTTTTTTAGAATTCTGCAGCAGTTTTTTTCTATTTCAGGCAGTGAATTTTGCTATTTTTGTGGTGAAAATCCGGATTTTCGAGCCTAACAAAGATCCGAGGACTTATAACGGGAAGAAAGGTAGAAGTATTAGAATGGGAGATCGGACAAATGAAATCTAAAATTTGAGATCTCTAAACTCAAGTTTTAGAATTAAAAAAGGATATTTCGGTCATCCATGATAAGATCGATTCGAAGTTTTTCATCTTAGAGGAGAAGTTAAAGAAAGTGCTCGAGGGTCAAACCAAAATACCGCCATCAGAGATGAGGGAAGGCGCCGACAGCCAGAGAAGTGGGGAAAACCCTAAGCCAATCAGATGAATGGAAGATCAAAAGGTGGAGATTTTGGAGGGAACAGAAAAAATGCCTTCCCTATAGCCTATTCCTAGGGAGGAGTCGAGTACAGGCTATGGGGAGAGGTGGGAGGAGGTAGGGAAAGAATGAAGAAGTGCTGATTTGGAGAGGAGAGGGGTAGGATTTGAAAGGAATAGGGGTAATTATGACCAAAAGGGGGCTGAATTTGAAAGGAGAGAGGTTTGTTATAATCCAAGGGGTGCTGAATTTGAAAGGGGAATGTGAGAATTTGATGAAAGGCTTGGGTATGAACGTAGAAGGGATGATTGGGACACTTGGGGAGAACCACCCCCTTGAGAATGAAAAATTATGGAGTGAACAGAGGGAACGGAGGCGATCTGAGAGTGAGGAAGTTGAAGATGCCTATTTTTGAGGGAGAGGATGCCCGTGAGTAGATCTACAAGGTGGAAAGGTACTTTATCGTCAACAGGTTGATAGAGGGGAAGAGACTGGCGGCAGCCAGAATGTGCTTGAAAGGGAAGGCTTTAGCATGGTATCAGTGGAGGGATACGAGGCGATCGATACGGACCTAGAGGGAGTTTAAGGACTTCTTGTTGGAACGTTTCCAAACCACCAGGGGAAAGGACTTCTATGAGCAGTTCTTCGTTTTAATGCAGGAGGGGACAGTGGTGAAGTACCGTGAGCAATTGGAGTACCTCACCAGTCGACTAGATCGGCTTCCAGAGATTGTACTGGAGGGGAACTTAATGAAGGGACTGAAACCAGAGATCCACGCAGCGGTTAGAGTGATGAGGCCTCGTGACTTGGGAAAGACTATGGAGCTAGCTCAGTTGGTGGAGGATCATAGGCATCTGGAGAGAGGAATGGGAGGCAGCAGCTCAGGAGGCTTGTACAGGAAGACCACCACCTTATTGGCATCCAAGGAGCCAACACTTAATACTTTTTGGGGGACTTCGAAGGAAAAGACTGCAGGAGGAAGACCTGGGGGCAACTTCAAGAAGCTAACAGAAATGGAATTACAAGAGAAAAGGACGAAGGGGCTCTGTTTGAGATGTGATGAGAGGTATACGCCAGGGCACAAGTGTAAGGACCGAACTCTTCAGGTTCTTACCGTTTGTGATGACGAGGGAATCTAGGAGGGTGTCATCTTTCCACCTTACGGATAAGTTGGGTCTTTAGGAGGGGAGTATTGTTAGACCGGTCCACTGGATTGGTCCAGAACATAGACAGAACTTCTTCGCCTCCTGCATATGCCGATCAAACCGCCCAGTTCAAAAGAGCGGATTAGAAAGGTTTTAGGAGAAGTTTAGGATGGAAATTTGAATGTTGGGACTGTTTAGAGATTTCCTTTTGGATTGTATGCATTAAATAGTTTGTTTTCCTAGGGTTAGGGCATCTTGAATTTGGCTGAAATTTGAGATCTCTCTTAGGTTTTGGGCTCTAGCGGCATCTAGGGATTTGAGAGAACCGGATCTTCCTCTCCAATTGAAGATCCACTTGTATCTTGTATTCTCTTTTATAAAACTTTCAATAAAAAAGTGCTCTTGTGTGTTCTATTCCTAGTTTTCTTGTTGTTAGTTTTTTTGAAATTGCTAAAATCAGATTTCAGTCAAGGCTTTTCCTAAATTTCTACAAGCACTTCCTATCACAAACCATCCTTCCAAATCTTTCCTCTTCAGTTTCCTGCACATTCCTGCCGCCACTCTCTTGCATTCAGCATTAAGAATCCGCCTTCACCCAGCCATCAGGACCTGTTGTGATAAGGACATCGACAGACGCTTCAAACCTGTTTATCGTCGTCGAAACCGTAGATCGATGGCCACGATTTATGATCTTGATTTTTGATGTAGTTGTTTGTATACTTGATTATGTTCGACGTGTTTACCCTTTTAGTTATTTTGATTGAGATGTAAGCCCAAGGGCATAATGGTCTTTTCTTTCCTTCAAGTTGGCCCCTATATTAAGGCCTTCATTTTGTATTTTGACATGATGATTACTTTATAAAAAAAAATTTCAGATTTCATTTTTTCTAAGTCTCATGTGCAAGTTTTGAGATGAGAAAGAGAGAACCTAGGAGAGCCTAATCGGAGTACCCAACAACTCATCACCGTGGTGAGTTCTTCGTTTATCTTTCTTTCTTCTTCTTTCCTACTTATTCACTTCCCCAACATCATCACCTAATCCCTTGATCAATTCCTCAAACCACCCCTACCTCCCCTGCACCCGTCGGCTAGAGCTCCCACCCAAGCCGCCGGTCAGGGCCGCTCCAGCCGTCGGCCTTCCCCCCCCCCCCCCCTGCCACCGCCCACCCGTCGTGCTCCCCTCCTCCACCGGCCGACCACCTCCCCACCGTCCCGTTAATTTTCCCTCCATTGCATTTAATTTGTTTCCTAATTCGGAAAAGCCACTTGGAGTGAATATTGAATCCAAAATTCAAATTTGAATTAGGATTTAATGCTCCCTTAATCCCCTCCCTTTAATTAAGGAATTAATAGCAATTTTAAATCTGAATTAAATTTCAGATTTAAGAATTAATTTACTTAAGTATTTGGGGCCCACTTAATTGCAATCAACTCCCCCTCTCCCTCTCTCTCTCCTAGGCCGGCCCCTCTCCCTCCTCCAATTGCCCAAATTGGAGCCAATCAAGGCTCCTAATTAACTCTCCATTAACTCCAAAATTCCCTCCACAACTCTCTTATTTCAAATTCAAATTTTGATTTGATTAGACCGCAACTAAAATCAATTAAATTAAGAAAATCTGAACCAATTTCAGATTTCTTAATTTTCTTATTTTTCTTCCCACATACTTTCCTACCCCTCTCCCTCCTCCTCTACTAGCTTGGCCGGCCCTTTCCCCCACCCGGTCAAGGCCACCCATCTCTCTAGCCGCCCCATCTTCCCCTCTCCACCTCTCTTCTACAACTATTACTATGAATGGCCGATCCGGATGTCGACCACGGGTTCGTTGAAGACACGAGTGGCCGCACTGACATCTTGAGATCCCCTTTCTTTGACTTTAATCTCAACGTTGATGATCCCGTGGAAGAATACGTAGAACGTATTTCCTTCCAACTTGTTCTAGCAATTGAGAGCCGTCTCCCAACCGAGCCGTGGACACTTATTGGACGCTATCAACCTCTTCTTCCGCCGCCGGCTATCTCTCCACCAACAAGGATCCTAAGCGCCTCCCTCCTCGTAGCAATCTCTTTTCTCGTTTGGTGCTTCACCTTCCACTAAGCCCTAGAGTACATGAGTGAAGAGGACCCAAGGTGAAATCCTTCATTATTAGATTGTGGGTTTTTGTTTAAGCATTTTGTATTATTGTTTTATTTTTTTTTTTTTTTTTGGAGATATCTTTATATTGGGATAGCAACTTTAGTGTGTAAGTCTTGGCCTAAGCAAGTCTAACTCTTGAATTCTTAACTCGTTTTTGTATTGCAAGCCTTTAACTTTGTGAAAGAATTAATTTGAATCACTTTTCTTACTGATTTCATTTAAAACTCCTGGTCGTATCACACCATGTTGTTTACAAGAAAAGCCGACCTTTCCCCTGATCAAACATCGCCCAATGCAAGAAGCTGTTAACCTCTGTTTCAGCTGCTGATTTCAGCTGTCGGGAACCTCTGTTTCTCCTGTCCTACCATCTACGGCCTGCTGATTCCCATTTCTTTCCACTGCAAACTGAACTCAAACCTTCATATTCTTTCAAGAACGCATCAGGTATTAGTTCTTGCTATCAAGAACCCCATCTTCTTCCACTTTCAGCAGCCCTCACAGATCTCTCAACATGAAAAATGTAGAATCGGCAGAAGCTCTCCACACGTAACAAAGAAGTCACATAAGACAGAAATCGGCACAGCCACATGGAATAAGAGTTCCAACATTTTATGAAAACAACTGAAGTCAAAGAAGTCGGCACATCTGATAGCTAGACCAATATATATATAACGTTAAGTTCAGTGAAAGTACAAGCAAGTAAAGCATACATGAAATAAGCGTCCAACATTTATGGAAACAACTGAAGTCTACATGCTTCAAAAATATTCAAGGCACCTGCAGAGCACCTTTGAAGAAGTGTTTTGAGGCACAGGACAAAGTTTTATCTTCTCACACAAAATATGACTCATTACATCGTGATCCATGATGAAGGCATCTCAAAACAGAGCAAGATATCGCTGCTCAATAAATAAAAACCAAATCATAGCATGACAATGATAATACATAACTTTTGACCTCAATGACGTTCCAGCGTATGCATAAATGTTTACAACATTTAACTTGTCCGAGACTCCTAGTGATGCTCCTTCAAAGGTGATAACTAATGTCTAGACCTCAACTCTGATGATTATGTTGATTGTTTTCTTTTACAAATTTTATACCGGAAAACTTAAAATCAAGTGCATACATTGTTGAAAGGCGTATGAGACGCCCCGCATACAATTCAATGCTTTTGATGCATCTAAAACAACTGAAATCAATATGAATATAAAAGAATGGGAATACAGTGAAATGGCAAGAAAGAAACCCGTTAAAGTTTCGTTCCATTATTATTATTCTTTCTCATAACAACCAAAGTCATGGGAGATCCATCCAGAGTAAAATTCCTAACCTCAACAATGCTCGACGTTTTGAAGAGCTTCTCAACGTGCTCCACACCGTCCTTGGGCTCCCAACCGTCAACTGCCAGTACCGTGACGCCGGCGTTCCGCACTGTCCGTTCTATCTCCTCCACAAACCGCCTGGGAAACAGGGCAGCGGCAAAACCGGTGCTGAAACCGAGATCAAAAACCCCGTCAAAGAATGGGAGGTTATGTGGGTCAGCACGCTTGACGAGCGGCGG
The DNA here is from genome assembly GCA_019925795.1 of Dendrobium chrysotoxum. Classification (NCBI taxonomy): domain Eukaryota; kingdom Viridiplantae; phylum Streptophyta; class Magnoliopsida; order Asparagales; family Orchidaceae; genus Dendrobium; species Dendrobium chrysotoxum. Next base: position 29,228,474 of record CM034299.1, on the reverse strand, counting down.
GAAGTCGATGACCTCGACCCCAGTAACGTCAACAACGCCGGAATCCTGAAGCGCAGCGACCTCGTGGCCAGCACCCGCGGAAACGCAAAGGACGTGGGATGAATTGGAGAGGATGCCAAGAGAGCGGAGGGATAAGAAGAGGGAGGAGAAGGATTGGACGCGGCGTTGGAAGGCATGGGTGGAGCGGAGCTTATGGAAGCGCTTTTCTGGGGGGATAATGTCGCGGGAGGCGGCTTCGCAGGAAGAGCTGGGAAAGGGTGAAAGGGTTAGGGTTAGAGATTGCGACTGGTTTCTTCGGTGGAGGAGCGAGGTATCGCAGGAGAAGGAGGAGCGCGAGAAGAGGTGGATGAGAGAGAGTGTGGCAATGGCCGCGAAGCAGAGGGAGATGCGATTCAGGAGTCGTTCAACGTGATCCTCCATCTCCGGCGAGCGCCGGCGGTGGCGGTTACAGAGGAACGGGAATATTTATCGTAATAGTGATCGTCTTAGCCAAATTCAGATATCCGGCGGATTGTGCATCTTCATCTATTTAGTTGCCATTGGTAGCAAAATAATTTTAGGGACAATTATATTTCGTTTATGAATTTTCGAAATCCTTAGAGAGAAGGAGAATGAGGGCCGTCTCATTTGTCTCCTATTAATTCTTAGTTGCACGGCACAAAATGAAATGTTAAGGGGCATTTATATAGAAAATACTTAAAAATAGGTAAATTATATATCTAACACTAAAAAACTATTCATTTATTCACAATACTAAAATCTTTAATAACATCAAAAATACATTACATTATTGATGATACATAAGCTGTCAGCCTTATCTCGATTCACTTCTTGTAAGTTCCTTTTCACAACGCATTGGTAGTTAGTCCTATCAATATATTTTCGACTGAGATCTCATTGGGGCTTTCTCAACTTTTCTCCTTTATTAACATTTTCATCTGTCAATTCTCTTTTGTAGTAAGAAACCCTTTGACTTCTTCACTTCTTTTTCATTAAATCTTACATGTTGTTGATCATGTTGAGCACCCCCCTTGATGAGATCCCATTATGCTTAGTCTCTTTCTTCATCATCAAGGGCTTCAAAATATAATATTACAAGTAAAAGGTAACAAAATTTTTGTTTAGTAACTATAAAATTTAAGTGTTATACATATTATATATGTTAAATTGTTAATCACCCAATTGTTCAAGATAAAATTATAAGATTCACTAAATTGTTAAAAATTAAATGTATGTAAAAATCAACTAGGGGAGGATTGATACAAAATCATTAAAAATCAATTATTTGGGCTTCATCGATTTAAATCCAATCAATTATATTATTTAAGACTAACAATATATTATATATCCCAGTAGTAGCAAGCTACGACTCAACCAACTTGCCAAGGGTTATGGACACTTATAATGGATCAACTTGGATACGATCTAGCCAATAGGGTCACTCACTCTAGCCTGTAGAGCCACTCACCATAAACCATGAGATCCCTCACTAGCTTGAGGGGCCACTTGTTAAGTTAGCAGAAGAAACTAGCCTATGCCCATCCCAATTTGGTGATTTCACTAGCAAGTCAACATTTCACTTGCAGGTTTGCAATCTCATCACGTAGTCAATGACTCCTTTCAGTCACTCGCCTACGAAGTTGTCCATATATACTCAATGATTCTCTGATTGATATTTTCGCATGTGCATATTGGAGCTTTGTTAACATGTTCGTGAATATATTGTCATATATTTTTTATTTATTCATTACGATGACAAGTGATAGCCTCTCCTCTAACACCTCAAAATCTTATACTTATGGGCCAAAGAGTCATTTTCAAATACATAATAATTCTGGGCATTTTATATTGGTAATAAAATTCTCAAAGCTTCTCTATTCTAAAATTCTCTTTCTTACCATCTTCTCTCTCTCTCTCTCTCTCTCCCCCCTATTCTAATCGAACCTAGTAAGCTTTAAAAGTATGATTTTGATGTTGCCCTTGAAGAGATATGAATTCAGGATATATAATCCAACTCTTCAACAAACTAACTCTTCTCATATCTAAAAAAATATCTTTGATATTCATCTGAAATAAAGGTCTTCCACATCCAAATTCGACCCATTTTAAATTTTGAGATAGTTTGTGATCATTTTTATTTTTATTTTATATTTGACATGAAATAAATATAGTTAATATACTAAAATAATATTTATTCTTGTAGATAATAGTGGTAGTGGTTATTGGCAGGGCAACAACGAAAGCTTATGAGGAATGGTGGTATAGGTGATCGCTAGCGTTGGTGATGGCGACGATCGTCAATGATTACTGGTTGCAATAGTAATGACGACAGTTGTGATGACCAATAGTAGTCATGTATTTGACATTAAATACAATCAAAATAAAATTAAAAAAATCAAACATAATATTATTTTGCAATGCAATAGTTGGCAAATCATAATATTGTACCAACCATGGTTTGTGGTTCAAGCAAAAATAAAGCTGTTCATAGGCCTCGGACCACATTTGACAATTAGTGGTCCATGCTTATGTGTTGCCCAACCAACCATGGAGATTTTTGTTATTAGCCTCTTTTGCTGAACATCAATTTGCAGTGTAAATCATAGGGATTTTTCTATTTTTGAAGCTTGATAGGGGCTTATTATTAAAGCTTGTATTAAGCTTAAAAACGTTTTTGTTGATTTGAAACAAATAAAGGGGAATGCACGGCCAACGAAATAAGGTTTGCATAATAAACGCCAGAGCGGCTGAGAAGGGTGCTTCCCCTTGTCTTGTCGTTTGCTGGGGCCTGGGAGCAGGTGCCTTGCGGTTGTCCTTCAATGCTTTTCGATTTTTTTTTTTTTTTACATCTAATATGTGAATTTTTTAAATGTATATATATATTAAAAATAATTTAAGCATTACCCTTAATTAATATGAATGCTATTAATTGGGCTATCAAGAAAATTCAAATTTTAAAAACATTTAAAATTTATTTGAAAATTGACTCAAAATATAAATAGACTTGAAGGCTTCATTTGAGATGACTTTCTTATTGCTTCATAAAGCAATTTTCTAGTATTGCTTTACGAAGCATTAAAAAAGCTATCCCAAACGAAGCATTCAACTTCATTTAGAACAACATTCTTAATGCCTTACTTTTCATATCCAATTATTATTTTTGTTTGGCTACTATTTTTTCATTGTTTTCGAGAAATTTATATGCTATGAAGTTACTTTTTATAGCTACTATTAAAAAAAATTAATTGCCCCATAACAGCTTCAGAACTACATTTATAAAAAATTGCAACGATCTCAAATAAACTCTTAAGATCTATTTAGGACGACTACAATATTTTATAAAATTGATTATGAAATTGCTACGAAAAAAATAGCAAATTCAAGTAGTCGGAAACGGCTATATTGAGGAGAACATCCACAATCTTCCAATTGGCTAAGCTATGACGCTCTCCCCAATCATCAAGCAACAACTATCCCATTTAACCATGAAGAATTTAGGCTATTCATCACAATTACTAGTTATTGAAGCAAATAGTAAAAACATAGTTTATAATTTGAATTAACCTTTGAATATGTATAGTAAAGGAGCCTAGACAAAGATCATCAATTCTCCAAAAAAAAAATAATCTAGAAGAATATTAAGATCCTTAAAATACACAGTGATTCTTATTTTTTATAGAACTTTGATAACTAATAGTATGTTTAGGATGGTTGTAGTATTCTCTAAAATTGTTGTGAAGTTGTTATAGGGTAAGCAACTTAGGCTTTGTTTGAGTTAACTTTCTTATTACTTTTTAAAACAGCTTTCTAGTACGAAAATTTATTGAAATAGAAATTTTGTACTAATAAGCTGTTTTAGAAAATAGTAAGAAAGCTGTTCCGAATAAAACCTTAGTTACTCTAGTTATAAAAAATAGCCTTTCGATCTAAAAAATTTTCAAAAACAACGAGAAATCAACAAAAATCCAATAATCAAATGAAATTGTGATTACAGTATGAAAATAAAATAGTCAGAAAATTATCCTAAACAAATCATAAGAGTCCAAAAGCTACTTCTATCACATCTTTATCTTAGAGGACAAGTAATGGTTTAGTTAGATATTATTTTTGGATGGAAATTCATAAGTTAATTTTAATATTTAAAAATTGAATTTATTATTAAAAATATCTAATAATTGTGATATTTTAATTAGGGGTTTCAAAATCAGGTTTTGGGTCGGGTTCGGGTCGAACCCGGAATTGACTCGGGCTCAAACGGGTCGACCCTAACCCGACCCGGATATGTAAACGGGTCGGATTCTCGAACCCGGACCCGACCCGTCGGGTTGTCGGGTTGACCCGACCCGACCCGGTTGCGGCGGCGGGACAGCGGAACGGCGGGCTCCGGGCGGCGGGCGGGACGGCGGATGGCGGTTGGCGCGGACGCAAGCGGGCGCGGGCAGCAGCGAGCGCGCGGGAGCGGGCAGCAGCGGACGAGCGTGGGGCGCGGGCAGCAGCGGATGCGTGTGGGCAGGCGGGGCAGGAGGGGCAGCAGCGGGCGCGGGTGGGCAGGCGGGGCAGCAGCGGGCGCGCGCGAGCCCAGCGGGGCAGCAGCGGGTACGTCCGCGCGTGCGGGCAAGGCGGGGCAGCAGTGGGCAGCCTCGGGACCGCGCGGGCAGGCCTTGGGCAGCGCGCGGGAAGCCTGGGTTGACCCGACAACCCAATGGGTCAACCCGAACCCATTGGGTCAGGTCTTTGTAAACAGGTTTCCGGGTTGACCCGACAACCCAATGGGTCAACCCGAACCCGACCCGTTTTTCAAACGGGTCGAATCCTGGAACCCGAACCCGATCCATTTTGAAATCGGGTCGGGTCAAACCCGAAAATTCCAGGTCGGATTTGAGTCGGGTTTTCGTGTCGTGTCAAATATTGACACCCCTAATTTTAATATGTATCTATTATTCACATATTAGGCCATATTTTCTCGATATATTCATTGTATTATTAGATTTTATTCAAAATTATATTGACAAAATGCTATTTACTTGCATATATATAAAAATCCTTTTTAGCTTTGCTAACATAAAAATCTCTCTCCTAAGGAAAAGAGATTCTCTAAGGAGAGATTTTTTTTTCTTTTTTAGGCATTCTGAAACTTAAGAATGCAACGTTGAACTATCTAAAAGTAATGTTTTATTAAATAAAAATATTAGAATGGAACATTTTTTTAATTCTCTTGCTATAGCTTTAATTAAGAAAAAAAAATTCCTAGTGCCATAATTGATAAAAAAAAGAATTTAAAATAACTCTTTAATTTTCTTATTTTATTATTTAACATCTAAGTTTAAATATTTTCATAATATAACATCTTTTTTAACTCCATTAGCTTGCCCTAGTGAGCTCCGTCATGACTTCCTACATTGGTGCCGGCAATGCCTTTCCATAGCACTCTCAGTTGCAACTTCTTTTTTCTTATGTTAGTGACATCTGGTGGGAAAATTTATGTCGCCACGCAGATTTTGTGTTCTCCTATTTTGTAATCGAATACTGCATTAAGAATAAAGTACAGTCTCGGGAGACTGACACAATATTCTATAATGGATTCAATATCAAAACAGGGTTTTAGAAAATAATATTTCTATAGTCAAACACAATTCTATGAATAACATATCATCTTGAGAGATGAACACGAAATTCTGTAGAATGTGTTTAAAAATAGAAATATAGTTTTGAAAAGTTCATCCATCCCTTTATTTAGGTGTAATAAGGAGAATATTGTATCATCTGAAAAGACGAACATAACATTCTTCAAAAACACCCAAAAGAAAGAATGGGTTTTATAAGAGTCATCATTTCTAAAATTGAACATAATAAATAGAATATTATATTACCTGTAAAGATAATAATAATATTCTATAAATATATTTAAAGTTAGAAATGAGGTTTTTAAAACATGTCTGCGTTCCCAAAGATTTTTCCCTTGTTTTATAAAAATAAAACAAGGTTTATTTTAATCTGGGATTCTCAAATCCCTATAGGGGCAAGCCCCTATAGTTAATTACATCCTAGGAGGGGTACTCCTAAGAAAACTCTCGATTAAAGCAGTGATTTTATACCCTCTGATTACAAAGTAAAAGACAAGGAAAGAAGTAGGGATTTTCAAGGAGAAAACTCAACATTGAACAGTTATTAACGAGTCAAAGGAAGAAAAGTAGGAGGTACCGGATTCTGAGAAGCTCAGAGGCAACCTCAGTCTACCCTATGTTGGGCTTTACATTTTAAGAGAGAAAATTTTTAGGTTTGAATTGACATTTTATTAGAAATTTGGGATTTTATTCCCGAGGGGTGAGGACTTAAGATTCACAAATCTGCCTCAGAACCTAAGTCTAAATTGGGTACTACAAAGTAGTGACCCGAACCTGACTAATGCAGTGCAAATCTGGACTTACCCCGGCCTGGATTGGGGAGCCAGCTAACCACCTAGGCGCTTCAAATCCATGTGTCCAGTCTCTTATGAAAGATGGGTAGGGACGTTATTTAAGTTTTGAGGAATCGGGGCCGACATATAAGACAAAATCTAATTGGCCCCTTTACTTATGTAAGGTAAATGATGCCTAGGAGCATAATGCAATTAAAATTTTAGACTCTTTTAATTTGTATCTAATGCAATGCATGCTAATTGACTCGAATGCATAAAATGATTTATGAAGCAGTTTTAAAATCAGGCTTAGAAAATAGATTTTTCCCTAGAGATTGCACAACATTCCCTTGACAGAACTGCACCCTAATAGGTCAGGTGGTCTGCCAAAACCCGCAGGCGGGGAGGTGTCTAACAAGAAAGAGAAAGTAATAATATGCTTATGCTGACTCTCGGCGGTCCGAGCTTATTTCTTAGATTCGTTAGAATTTCTATATGAGCCTAAAAAATTTTATTTTAAATTTCAAGTAGAAAAAGTTTATCGTGATCCTTACCAAAAAACACTCCGATGCGTATACAGGCTAAAACAAAACACGGCATGCAAGAGTCCTAAAAAAACTAGTGCACAAATAATGTAAACACTCAAATTAAATTATCCAAAAATATAATGTCCAATGTTCAGTTTATTTACAACCCAGGGTCTGCTGAAAAAGTAAAGTGGCCGGGTACCACTGACAACAAACCCGGATTCTAATCCTAAGACTGACGCAAGTGATTTCAAAATGGGATATATTTTTCTTCTTATCTTCATTTCTTCATTTTCTTCATCTTCACTTCTTTGTCTTCTTTCCTTTACAAGCTTCTTGGATCAACTACGAGCTCCTTGGGTCCGCCGGGCCTGGATATCCAAATGAAAAGAAACTCATCCCCGAAGGGATATTTTCTTTTCTCTTTGGATATTAGAACCACCCTAACTTGGCTTTCCAAATAGAAGAGAATACTCCCCTAAGGGACATTCTCCTCTCTTTGGATTCCGAGTTGGGTGTGATATCCCACTTTTGAATCACCTTCACAACACTTGACTTTAACAAAGTATATTTACATTATATTACATCCCAGAAAGAAAAAGAAAATCTAGACACACCTGCAGGGTTATCCTAGACATTTATAATAAAACCATTCCCAAGCAATTATATATTCATATTAAATTTATCAGCCACACTTGGCCATGCTCTTTTAATTTTAAGGGGGCTTAGCATTTTCTGAAGCACCTGTAGAAATTTTATGTTAATTTAAATCTTTAATTTGCCCCCTTTAATTTGGCCCTACACGAGCATGGCCACCTGCAGAAGATTATGTGAGCATCCAGATCGTTCCTATCCTAGGAGTAATCTATCACCCATCACATTATTTCTTAAATTACAGATGTAAATAAATAAACATACATACCAATCATTTTTACAAACAGCATGCAATGAAAATCACGAGAAAGCCCGTCACACAGCAGCAAGAAAGTAAACACCGGCCTAACCTAAAGCTAGAGTCGGTTGTCCTAGCAAATAAATCTAAGTGTGTGTGGTAGGCTGTGTGGTTTGGATATATCATGAATTTACTTTTAGTTGAACTTTTCTAATTGATTGAAATTGATTTGTTGAAGGATCAAAGAGAATTTTAGTTTAGATTTAAGTTTTAGTATCCTTACTATTTTGAATTTTGTTTTAAATTGAATTTTGATTGTTAAAGTTGATTAATAGGATTTGTTCTTTAGTGTATTTAAATTAACCATTTTTTTACTTAAATTATTTAATTAATGATTTATTAAAAATTTCTAATGATTTATTAAATATTTTTAATGTTTTGTTAATTTTAAATCATTTATTGAAATTTTAATTGACTTATTAAAGTGTTAATATTTTATTAAAATTTTAATAATTTTATTTTATTTGTTAATGATTTATTAGACTGTTGATGATTCATTGAAGTTTAAAAATTTTATTTAGTTCTTATTTGATTATAAGATGATTTACATATTAATTAGATTCAATTTTATTTTTATGTTCAAGTTTAATCTCTTAGTAGTTATGTGTGTTAATTATGATTTGATTATTAAAGATTATGTGATTTTCGTATATTTTTATTTGAATTATCATTAGTGTATTTGAAATTCTCATTAATTGATTATTTAAGTTTAATTAGACTTGATTAAGGTTGTATTAATAACATACACTAATCCTAAGGAGAATGTCACTAAGTTTTCTATGTTCTATATTTCTTCCCTAAAGTGTGTATGCATCCTAAGTCTAAATTTTCTAAGACTCAGTCCTTAATTTTTGTCCTTAAATGTCACTATTGTTGAATGGGATAAAGAGATTTTGTTATCACTAACCCTTAGGACAATACGCACGTGTACAGGGGCTCAAGGATCTAATAATAACAATAAAAAAATCCTAACAAAATTGAAGTTGCTATAGGGACCTAAAAGGGAAGGGTTCGCACAAACCACACCACGGTTTCCTAAGGGCTTTCTAAGTTTTAAGAAAACTTACAACACCGGGGGCTATGACCTGGTGGTTCCGCCCGTAGCACCTCTACCCGGTTGGATAGAGGCGACTGACGTCTTTAATCTACTTCCTCTTGTTCACTTGATTGGTACCGTTCCTCGCAGTTCATGCAAATAAAGACAAGAAAATAGGGATTAAGGGGTTAGAATAAATTATTTAACAAGTAACAAATATAATTCTAATTTTAAAAAGGAAACAAGTATTTACCTTTCTTCGGGCTTCTTTGTTGGTTGAGATTGATTGTACTTTTGAGATTATAGTTTTTTTTTTTATTTTTGCAAAATTTTGAGAATATATGATAACTTATCTCTTTGTTATAAGAAATTGAAGGGAAAGAATTCAGGAAATATAAATATGTGTTGTTTATATGGAGCTTTCATATATCGTTGAAGTTCAAAATATATATACCAATTAAAGTGCAAATAGGCACATAAATTATTTCAAGATTAAAATTTATTAATGAAATAATTTGGATATAAACTCACATATAAAATCCTTACATTGATTGTAAACCAAATAATGACGAGAACTTATAAATGCTCTATATTAACTTCCATTCAATGTACTGCATATACATAAATAATAATGGAAAGATGAATAATGATATAATCATTCAATAATATGCTGATTGTAATAAAGATGTAATAAAATATTCAAGCTATGCAAAATGATTATTAATATTGCTGAAATTTTTTTTTTTAATGGGCATTATTATGTTGTTTCAAATGAAGTCCTTATGTTGACGAATTACTATCAAATATAATGATTAAATTCATATCAGACGTTCAAGTTCTTATTTTAGTAAACTATTACATTATAATATAATTCTGGCTATATGAGTTTAACAAAATTATATAAGTTAAAAAAAAAATCCTGCTACATTTCTTTACTTTATATGATAAAATTCCGTTAATGCATTATCATTAGAGTACATGAGTTGAATAAAGTTAGATTATATTGTTAAGGGGATTTTACCTGCACATAAAAAAATAGCCATTCAAATAAAAGGTCTTGAATGTGTAGATATCTTGACTGAAGCCTTCAATAGTCTATCTAATAGGTGTAAGACTTGGTAACAAGAATCTATAATTTTAAGTCATTTCAAACACAGAATCTGACATCTCATCATTTCCTTCCAAGTAAATGATCAAAAAGTAAATGCGAGATTTAACATATCAATTCCAAAAATAATATCTAATACCTTTGTACTCTTTGCTGAAGATCATTCGTTAGAATTAAATGAATGGAATTTGCTTGAATGGGATTTCACACGAGAGAAGGGGAAGAGGCGGACGGGCTCTTGCCAATCCGAGAGGGGAGATCGCCTGGGTCTTCTTACGCGAGGGAGGACGTAAGCTGTTCGCGAACTGGGAGCCGGGGTGGGGGTTTCACGAATTGAGAGGCGACCAGTGGTGGGATTTCGTTTTTTTTACCAATCGGGGAAAATAACAGTTGTCCGACTCTAAGAAAGGGACGATTGGGGATTTCCGACCTGCGGAGAGAGGCGGGCCTGGAGGGAGATTTGCGAACTGCCGAGAGTGAGTGGGGGGAGACTTCGTTCCTGCTCTAACCTCTTCCATTTATTATGTTTTTTTTTATCAAATTCGTTTTTATTTAGTATAGTTTGTTAATTAAATATATTATTTAAGTGTTTTATTATAAAATTTTAGATTTTATTGAATCAATTTTATTTAATTTATTTTATTAGAGTTTCTTAATTAAAGATATTTTTTTAATTGATTTTAAATTTTTGATTAGGCAATGTATTGATTAACTTTAATTAATGAAGATATAAAGAGGAGATTTTAAGATGGTTGGATCGTTAGTTTAACAAATTTTGTTCAAATTTAAAACAGTTTGAAACCAAGATATCTAACCTAATTAACTTTGATTCAATTTTAATTAGCTTACGATGAGTCAATTTGAATTAATTGAAGTTGATGTCATTAAATTAAATTTGTGTTGAGTCAATTTTTATTTAGAGTAGTATCGATTTAGGCTGAATTAGGAAGTTGAGTCGCTGCTACGTCAATAGGGATATCCACCTAAGGGGATCTTAAAGATGACGTCTATACTAGGCTACGAAAACCTAGGTGCTAGAGGTTAATTCCGAGGAAATTGACCTCGAATAATGAGGTTAACAACATCGATGTATTGCCCTAGCGAGCTTAATTACAATCAAGTAGCTCTATTCAACAGCATACAACGAAAGCCACAAGACCAATGGTTTGGTGATGCAGAGCATCTTAGTTAAAATAGGCCTTAGGAGTAATTTGCTTATTTTGTACTTGTTTTCTAGAATTTTCTAGAAGCTTATATTGCCAAATATATATATAAACTTCTTTAGGAAGAAAGATATGAATGATATTTTTGTAATATTATTAACATTAATTACTATTGGTTGATGTTCTTGCTCTTAGGAGCAATTACTTATGATGATTCTTCAACGATCTTCCCACGTTAGTTGGTACCAGAGCCTTAGGCTTCTGCTACATCAACCCTTGATATCAATTGTAGTTTTTGGGTGCTTTGGGAAGACTATGGATGAAGATAGGCTGTCGACGACATTCAAAGCCTCCATCGGCCGGCAACGACAAAAAAATTCTCCCCCGATGGCAACCATGCCGTCAGACATCTCCACACAAGATTCGCCCATCCAAGACATTGGTTGCGCTCCTCATGATTGACCTGCACCATCGATCTGCGTCAGTGCCCTTGTTTGTCCAGTCCGCGAGAACGGCTATGCCCGCTTTCTAGGCCGCTCGCGACACCAGACATCACCTTCGATCTCGTGATTCGCATTCCGCGACCTGCCTTGATCCCGTCTCACTTGACTTCGGCCCGCCTGCACAACATCGAGCTCGTCCGCATGATCTTTTGCTGCCCGACCCCGCTTCAACACCAATCCATGCCCGCATAACCTCCGCTCCAGCATATCCACTAGACCCCCGCATGATCACTCCTGTCTCGTGCTAGAGTCCAACCAGAGATTCTGCTCCCGTCTCCACGCCCATGTCGCATCCCTCTCCAGCCCACTTTTGCAATCCACGAATTAGAGCCCCCATTCTGCTCCGTGCTCTGGAATCTTCAGACTGGAGGAATATGATGCAGAGCATCTTAATTAAAATATGCCTTATGAGTAATTTACCTATTTTGTACCTATTTTTTAGAAGTTTTTATTGCCGATTATATTTGTAATTAAGCTGCTTTAGGAAGAAATATACAAATGATTTTTTTTGGAAGATTAACAATAATTACTGTTGTGTGATGTTATTGTTTTTAGGATCAATAACTTGTGATGATTCTTCAATGATCTCCCCACATCATTTGAGAAGGTGGCTACTGCCGACAACAATGAGATCGACAGCATGCTAACACATGTGAGTCCAGGAGAAAAAATCACCACAATGTTTGGGGTAAGCGGTATTTTTGTATATTTAAATTTTAAAATAGTATGTGAGTAAATAATGAAAATTAGATGTTAATTATATAAAAAACAAATTTTAAGAAGAAGCATGGTCAAAGTTTAAATTATGTGAATGAACAAAATTTTATAAAAATTTAAAAAGAAGCAAACTAGCCAAACTATTTAGCGATTTTCATTGAAAACGCCAAATAGTTTGGCTAATTCTAAAAAGGCCAAACTATTTGGCGTTTTCTATAGAGCCAAATTCTGAATACACCAAATAGTTTGGCTAATTTTATATAATTACTATTGAATACTCATATTTTCACTAAGCATCATTAGCAATATCATTAGCTGATTAAGGACGCATTAAAAAAAATTAAAACTATGTTAATGGGCGATAAACTCTTAGATTAACTATTCACCCGCTTAACGGGCTATTAGTTATTTTGAATTCATTAATTAATTGACAAATATTTTAATTTTAGGAAATTAAATGACGTTATTTTTTCTTTATTAGTTATTTCGAATTTATTACAAAATGCAACCTACCTAATTTAAGTAGTATTTTTTTTAAAAATGTCTAACATAAGTTGATCAATGAACAATTTTAAATTTTATGTAAAATATGAATAACTTACTATTTAATGTTAAATAAAATAAATAATAAAACTGATTTTTTAAAAAATATTTGAGCCAAGGCAAAATGGCCCGTTTAACGGGCCATTTATCCACTAATGGTCCGTTAAGCGGACGATTAGTTAATCTGAGAGCTTATCACCCGTTTACCTAGTTTTAAATTTTTTTAATGTGTTCTTAATCAGTTAATGATATTGCTAATGATGCTTAGTAAAAATATGAGTATTCAATTGAATTAGTCAAATAGTTTGGCTAATTCTATAGAATTAGCCAAACTATTTGATCTATCTATAGTTTGGCTTTTTTAGAATTAGTCAAACTATTTGACATTTTCAATGAAAAACGTTAAATAATTTGACTAATTTACTTCTTTTTAAATTTTTATAAAATTTTGATCCTTCATATAATTTGAACTTTGACCATGCTTCTTCTTAAAATTTGTTCTTATATCAATTGAGAATCATGTCCACTATATTCATTGATAAACTTAAAATTACAAACTTTCTATGGTTGACAAAAATAACCTTCAATGACAATTTTAATCTTTAAAATTTCATGTCATTGTGGAAGCCAAGACAAACATGACAAATAGAAGAAAATATCAAGGTACAGATTGTGATACAGTCAAAAGGTCAGTTTTTGGATAATTTTAAATAATTGTGCTGTTAAAACAATATCTGCCCCATCAAGATAAAACAGATAATATGCCAATTTTAAATTGAAAATTATTTTATTCAAATTTTATTCAGTCATTATTATGCACAAAATAATAATTTTTGAAGCATAATCAATTAAAAAAATAGTTTTTTTTAATAAAAATATGGACTAGGAGAAAAATTGAATCAAATGGAACCTTCATCTTATCTCACTTACAAAATTTATGCTACTACGAAAACTTTATTATTATTTTTTTCTAAATGGAACTGTGAACTGCGGTGGCAAGTGGTGGCCTGCGGCAGGTGACGGGTGCTGGTTGGTTGCGATGGAGGCAAGCGACATGTTATGGTATTGGGCAGTGAGATGTGGCAACGGTGGCAGGCTGGCAGCGGTGGTCAAGGGCGAGTGGCCAGTGGAGGGTGGCTTTGGGAAACAACAGGTGATGGGCAATGGCTGGCGATTGGCAGACGGAGGCTGCATCAGTGACAGAGAATTTGAAAATCATTTAAATCTAACAATTTCTAAATTCATCAAAAATTGAATTAAATCACAATTTTCAATTTCTCCAAAACTTTACAATTCCTTTTATTTCAAACCAACCATCAACATTATTAAAACTCCTATATTTAAAATACTTCAGACCTCTTTTACTTCAAGCCGAACAATTTTATAATAATTTTGATATCTATAAAAAATTTAATCAAAATATTCTGATCCAATATCATTTAATACATATCTCAGAATATTATAAACAAGATGATATATAGATTCACAAGTGGCTCCTAATAAAATTAATATTTTGCATTATGAAGCAGTGGTTGTATGTAACTATATTCTAAATGCTTACTATTTTAACTATTGAGAGTAGTTATCCTCATCCCCTTTTAGAGCAAAGACAAAAGTCATGTGGCTCCTCTGAGGACCTATCATTGGAGTTTTGGTGTAGTTGCATTTTTTTAAAAGAGAAGTCCTTTAGAGCAAATAGTAAGCTTGATGGTATCCTATGATCAGTTCATAAGATTCTTTAAGACTTGCTTGTAATATTGTATTTTATTTCAATAAAGATAAACTTATAAAAATAATATATTTGCCTAATATTATGTGATATTGACAATATTGAATAAAAAAGTCTTACTAAAACATTTTATTTAGATTGAGAGTTAAAAAAATCAATCAATTATGCAGCTCATTTTGATCTGTTTGTTGAGAGCTTTGGCTATCAACCAAGAGGTCTTGAGTTTGAGCCAACTTACGTATGTAATATATCTGTGAGTTTGTCTTAATTGACCTAAATGTCCAAAAAAAAATTAATTAATAGTCTGTTAAATGCAGCTTTCTAGCTTTTTTATATTTTCAGATATTAATCATAATTTTGTTTGGCTATTATTTTTTATAAATTTATGTGGTAAATAATTAATTTTAGTAATAAAAATAGCTAAGTTATTTTACTCACAACAACTTCATAACCAATTTTATAAAATGCTACAACTATCTCAAACATGCCCTTAATATATTAGGAGAGAAGAAAATCTTAGGTTATATCTTTTCTTTTGAAGCTATCATTGATTGAAAGCTTCTTCAGCCAATTAAATTATATATATCTATAAATAACTCTCCTGACTGCTATTTGAAATCAGTAAGGAAATAAATTATATTTTTGATATCCTTGAGTTATAGTGTTTAGGGGTATAAAAGAGTCAAGTTTGAGCAAATCGGGGGTTCGTTCATGTTCGGCTTGTGTTTGAAGCTTTTAGAATGTATTAAATATGACAAACTTGTTTGGCTCTTATTGAGCTCATTTGGCTCGAAATAATAGAAATTTTCATTTTATATATATACACACACATACACATTAAACAAGTCAAATATGGTTGAACAAAGTTTATTAATGGTCAGCTCGTTTATCGAATGAATGAATTGAACATAGGCTACTTATTGAGCTGAAGATGAGCTACTCCCGAATTATGAGCTTTTTTGGCGAAATTATTACGTGCGGTCACCAGACGCAGTTCGGAGACCAATCAAAATGCGTCACGTCACTAATACGTTGTGTATCATTACTATGTACAGCTGTGCATCGGATGACGTGACCCGTCCTAATTAGCCTCTGGACAGTCCGATGACCGCACGTAATAATCTCTCACTTTTTTGACAGCCCTAATGATATTTACTAGTTGATAGGACATTCAAATGTGGGAGAAGTATTAGCTTGGATTGGTTTTGGCCTTAAAGTGGTGCCCCCAATTATCAAATAGTAGATATAATTCTAGCCTTTTAAAGATTGGAGCTGGTAGATCACTTTTTTGGGTGTGGGAAAGGTCACAATAATTTCCTTTGCTGATTGAAGGAGAGAACATTTGAACAATATTTTTTTGGGGGGTCAATATTATGCAAAGAAGTAATATAAGAGAGGTGCTTTACAATTTACATGTGGATATAAATGATTAGTTTGATCAGACCATATAAACAAATCTTTTTGGCTTTTGCTTAACTTTAGGTACTCACGCATTAATTTATTTTATGCATTATTGTCATCGGGTTCATTATTTATGGCATTGTATTTGAAAGCAATAATTTTTATATGTGAAGTTGATATACTCTCTCATGCATCGATCATATATTCCATTTTTATCATCATAATATCTCTTGTAGTTTTGTAGCAATTTTTTTTATTTATTCCACCGTGTAATTAATTGTTATATAGGATTAAGGTTTCGTTTGGGATGACTTTCTTACTACTTTATAAATCAGCTTTTTAATTTTTGTACTAAATAGCTGCTTTAAGAAGCAGTAAGAAAGTTGGGACATTTTTTTTATTGCTTTCTAAAGCAATTTTTTATTTAAAAATTCTTCAAAAAAATTGTATACTAAAGAGTTATTTTAGAAAGTAATAAGAAAGTTGTCTCAAACGAAGCCTAAGAAAATTCATAATAGCTGATGTTGTTTTGATGTAAGAAGGGGGATATGTAACATAATATTTTTAGTTGTTGTTTGGTGTTTAAAAAAAAATTGCTAATATAGGATAAGGAACTTTTTATATTATAAAGATAATAAGTTAATAACCAATGATGCTATCTTTGTTTGAAGTAGGGGTGGGGTGAAATCAAGTTGAGCTCAAGCAAGCTAGGTTAAAGTTGAACTTAAAAATAAATGCTCAACTAAAATTCAACTATAAATTGAAATAATTTCAAGTTGGGTCAACTTCATTAGAAGCTAGGTTTTAATTATTTAAGAGAAAAATATAAATTTTATATTATGTATTATATATTTATTATATTATATATTTTGTATAAATACTTAGGCTTCATTTGGGATAGCTATCTTACTGCTTTTTAAAGCGGCTTTTTAGTATTAAAATTTTTAAATTAAAAATTTTTGTATTAAAAAGCGGTTTAAGAAAGCAGTAAGAAAATTGTCTCAAACGAAGTCTTAGGCTTCGTTTGGGGCAGCTTTTTTGCTATTTTATAAAATTGCTTTTAGTACAAAAATTTCTAATTCAAGAAATTTTTGTACTAAAAAATCGTTTTAGAAAGCAGCAAAGAAGCAGTCCCAAACGAAGCCTTAATTTGAGTTAAAATTTGAGTCAACTAATTTCATATTTAAGTGAGTTGGAATAAATATTTTGATGAAATTCCAAAGGAAGCATTTAAAAATATAAGTCAAGATTGGTAGCTATAGGATACACTCAACTTCAAAGAGTTCAAGTCTTTAAAACTTTGCTCTGGTTGCACAATTTGAGAAAATAAAAATGTTCATAGTGTATGTGCAATGGATAATTGGAAACTATATCAACTTGATGTGAGAATACCTTTCTTTAAGTGCTTGAAGAAGTTTAAGTTGTACAACTAACTGATTTTAAGAAGGAAATTAAAATGGTAAAGTATATAAGCTTAAAAAGGCCTTTTTAGACTCCAATAGGCCTTGTTAGATGCATTGATGATTACTTTGGGAGAAATAGCTGCATAAAAGCTTGTCTAACCTACATTATATATAAAATAGGTTGGAAATAAGCTCATTTACATATATTTGGATGTGGTTGATATAATCTACACTAGGAATGTAGTTAAACTTCTTGAGGAATTCAAGGGTTCAATGAAGGAGTTTGAGATGAGTTAGCTAGGAGTAATGATATATTTTCTTGATATAGAATTGGAGTTGTTTGAAGAAGAAAATATGCTCAAGAGCTTCTCAAGAAATTTAAAATGGAGATCGCAAGTCAATTTCTTCAATCCAATATGTGTCAACTAAAAGTTAAAATTAGATGATAGCTCTTGAAAAATAAATGAGCAACAATTTAGAGCTTAACTAATGTTTCTCATCAACACAAGTCCAAATCCAATTTTTTGCAACTAGCTGTATCTCATGGTTCATGCACATGCCTTCACAATAACACTAGTGTTGCAAGTCGAGAGATTCATAGTAGCAGAGTGAAAAAACTGTCTTAGTGATGCACGAAAATTCAGCACACAACAGATAATGATAAAAAAGCACCGAAATTTTTAAATGAAAAATCTTAAAGAGAGAAAAATCACGGGGTCTTGCCCAGTTGAAATGATTATACTAGTGTTTGAATAAATTACAAAAGTTGACACATCCCTTAACTCAAGTACAGGAAGAATATAATATGTTGAAGAGTTTGCCAAATTTCAGACGGTTACTCTTGGTGTTGATTGAATAACAAAGAATCGAATGTTCAACAAAGGTCTAATGATGGTTGGAGATCAGATGATAATCAGCTGATTGTCACCATGTGATGGTTTCAACAAAATGTTAATAAAAGTTGTCATCATGTGATGGTAGGCAATTGAATTAATCGTTCTCTTAGTTAGAGAGAAGACAAGGCAAATGATATTTTGTTGTTAATAAAAGTTGTCATCATGTGATGGTAGGCAATTGAATTAATTGTTCTCTTAGTTAGAGAGAAGACAAGGCAAATGATAAGCTGAGCATTAGACATTGATGGCCAACAAAGGCTAGTTGTCAATCTTTAGCAAACGTCAGTAATATGTGATGGAGAAATTTGAAGGTCGAGCAACTATAAGAAGTCGTTTTAATTATTCTTCTAATAGGAAGTGATGCCATACAATTTAAAAGGCAGATATTAAATGTCAATAGCTAACAAACATCCATTGTTAGTAAGTGTCAAGTGTAGACAAGTGGGGAATATAAAAAAAATAGACGATAATGAATGATTTGCTTTGTGATTCTCATAATAGAAGGGAACAACATTTGAACAAAAAATTGATTTTGGACCTCGGAGGATGATGGTCATTGGTGACTAATCGATGTTAGATATCGATTATTTGTTAACAATGTCAAACATAAAGCATCAATAATCAAGTAATGATGAGCAGTGAGTTTAGTCTTCGTTTTGAGAGGTTGGAAGATGGGACAATTAAGAGTAGGAGGATCATATGTTTTTTTTTAAGGAAAATTATACAGGATTTCCCCACTTCCATTAAATGAAAAAAAAATTTACAGAAACCTCTAAAAGAGAAAGCAACCACAAAAAAAAAAAACACACCCCACCTAGTTGTCAAGGTTAAGGGCCATCCATAGGAGACAAAATCATAGATACAAGAAAATAATAAACAAGACATAAACCAAGACAGCTGGGACAGAGAAGAGCATGAGCGACTATTTGACTAACAATCATCCAACAACAGTAAGAAGAGCGTAAGTGACCAGTTGATAAAAATTCATCCAGTAGCAAAGCAGAGCAAATCCAGAAGAGCACAGTTTGCCTCGAAGGTTGCCAAACAAAGCGATAACCGTTCAAAATAGTGGAGGAAGGAAGCCACATCATTGCCCAGAAAAAAAATCCCAGCAGACAAAAAGGAACAATTCCAGCATAAATCAACCAAAGCTCCAGCAATGACATCCAATGAATCCAAAGAAATCAGAAAGAAATTACAACATATCCAAAAAGAACAAACCAAAATCGGAACACGACTTAACATATGTGTCTTAAAAGGCTATCATGATTCTTCCAACAAGAAATTTTAGCTTTGATAGCCCTCCTAATCATAATCAAAGTAGTGTAAAAGGAGGAATGATAATTGTCATACCTTCTGATGTTATGCTCACACCAAATGTAGTATATGGAAGCACAAATGGATAAATAGAAATAACATTTAGAAATCACAAAAATCTTATGATCCCCATGAATGCATTTAAAAACTTGAATAATATTAGGTCTAAGCAAAAAAAATAATAGCACTTAGATAGATAACATTTAAAATGTTAAAAGAAAATTCACATTAATAAAACATGTGAGAGACTGATTCGTCACAGCTGTTCATCACAATTGTTACAAAGAGAACAAATTGGATTTGCATGGATATTTCTATATATCAGTTGATCAGCAGTTTTAAACCCACCAGCCAAAGCAAGCCAAGCAGACATAGTGAACCTCAAATATAACCTTTTGTGCCAGATGAATTTAAACAAATCAACCTCAATAGAATTTTATTAAAATCCAAAAGAAAGCTTTTAAAAGTGGGATTACCATAATTACATCACATAGGATAATCAAAATCAACATTAGAGATATTAATAGAGGAAATTGAAATATACAACGAAGGGGGAAGAGACTGGGGTAAAAATCAAACCCCATCATAAATGAAATCAGCTAATAAAGAGTTAGAAGAAAGAAGAGTAATATAGGCATATAGCTAAGAGAAATCTCGGCTAGAGATTTCACAGCACACCAATGATCCTACCAGAGAGAAATAATATTGCCAACAACAATGTTAAAAGAAATATTTGGTTTAATCAAACTTGCTACTTTAACCAAATGCTTCCAATAGGCAGAAGCTTTCCCATTGATAGGCTTCCAAAAGGATATATAAGAGTTCTTAAACCATCTGCTAAAAAGGGAATCACAAGAGATGCACCTCCAAATTAAAGAAGAAAAATAAGCGTGAATGAGAGCAGATAAAGAAAGAAGACTAAGACCACCTAAATTTTTTTGTAGGCAAGTCTTCCTCCAAGAAATAATATGAAGTTTCTTTCCATGAATATCGCCATTAAAAAAAGAATATGGCACAACATTTGTAAATGGAATCGCAACAAGAATTAGGAATAAAAGAGCTCCTTATCCAGTAGGCAATGGCATTCCAAATGCTAAATTTAATAAACTGAAGCATGCCAACAAAAGATAACAACTTAGCCATCTAATCATCTAACATATTAGAAATTTTATTCAATAACGAAGAAAAATCTACCACTTTAAGTCTCTTGGAAGCACTAGGAATGCCAAGATATTTAAAGAAATCGTCACTCAAAGAGAGCTTAAGTAAATTAGCAATAACCTTGAAGTTAGTAGAGTCTTTAGAGAAGAAAACATCACTCTTATCATAATTAATACTAAGAATAGAAGTATTTTTAAAAGTAAGCAAAATGTCCTCTAAAAAATTTGAGCATTAACTAAAAAAGCTTTGCCAAAAATCAGTAAATTATTAGCATAAAGTAAATGGGAAATAGAAGAACCAGCATGATTGAAACCTTGGAAGAGGGAAGGCTCATTACAGCTATCAATAAGATTAAAAAGAGCATCCATGATGATGTAGAGAAGATAGGGATGAGAGAGAGGAAAACCCTACCTCAAGCCAGAGGAAGAATTAAAAAACTCATATAAGACCCCCATTAAAGTAGAAAGAGAAAGGAACATAAAAAAATGCAAGCATGAATCCAAGAAACAAATTACTTCGAGAAATCCTTCTGAAGCATCCTATTTAGAAGGAAGCTTCTAGAGACAGTGTCAAAAGCTTTGAAGATATCAATCTTGGCACAAAAATATTTGAGGTTGTTATGAATATTAAATTTAGAAAGAATTTCAGAGGCGAGGATAATATTATCAGTGAAAATTCTACAATTGATAAAATTAGATTAACTAGAATGAATAATGAAGGGCATGACAGATTTAAGCCTCAAAACTAAAATTTTGGCAATCATTTTATAAAAGGTATTACATAAATAGATAGGACTAAAATCTTTAATGGGAGGAAAGAGGCCCTTTGGGAATAAAAGCTAGAGCAGTAGCCTTAACTTATTTGGGAAAAAAGGAAGTGATAAAAAAATGTTTGATAGCTTTCCAATTTACCAATAATGGTCCATGATTTCTTATAAAACTCAAAAGTGAAACCATGGGGCGGGTGTAGAAGAGTTAGGATTGGAGAAGATAATTATTTTGATTTCATCATCATTAACAGGAGCAATAAAATCAAAGATAAGATGACAGGGAGGGAAGAGCCAATAAGAAGATTACCTTGGAAGACAAAGCCTTGGGAATTAGAATTAAAAAAAAAATTAACAAAATGAGAGATCAAAGCATGACTCAAAGCTCCCATCAGCACTAGTAATATTTCTAATAGTATTATAATTTTGCCTCACTCAAATTTTATTATAGAGAAATTTCAAATCATCCTCATCATGACAAAGCCACTTGGCCTTGGCACAAAGAGACTGATGAAAAGAGAGCATGTCATTTAAAGAGTTCATCTTAGAATTAAGAGAATGAGATAAAGGGTTATCATTAAGTAAATCTAAATAGTATTTTTGCTGAGTTTGCAACTCATAAATAGTAGAAGCAAGAAGGGAAGAAGAAGACCAATTCATAGCTTTGATCTTCTTTTTGAGGTTAATGATAATATTATATCAAATATTAATAGGATCACTAGTATAATTCATAGAAATAGAATAAATAAGAGCTTCCCAATAATCATTATAATTGAGCTAGAAAATTTTAAATAAAAATTTATGCTTAACAAACAAAATATTATTAAAATCTAAAATCAAAGGAGAACGATCATAATGTAAAGGGCTCTCAACTTTATATAAGGATAGAGAAATTATAAAAAATTTATAATTGTGTGCATCATTGCCTAGTATGTTTTTGTCATACTCTTATTTATAAGGGTATGACAAAAATATCAGACAACAATGATGCACATAATTATAAAAATTTAATAAATTTTTAGTTTCTCTTTGCGTGCTTAACATTCTCCTTTGGATGAATGTAAAAGATTATTTTTTTGGGATAGATTCGAGCCTAAATAAGTTGGGAAAATGTGTTCCATCAACCACTCAGCCTAGGCCATATCTCATAAAAGATTATATAGTTATATATTTGAAGGAAGGGCATCTTTGTCCTCTCAAATCCTTTGCCGAGCTCCTGAATTTGATGTGAGCATGTGCCTGTCTGAGCTGATTGAAATTTCTAAAAGAAAACAATATCCTCCCTTCCATATTCACGCAAACAAAATTACAAAACACCTCACATCACAGGGCCCTTTCCGTAAATAACTCCCCTCACTGCCCAACTGCCAACCTTCCTTCTTCCATTCCACTTCACTACACTCCACTCCACTTCACTCCGCTCCTTCCTCCAAAGCTAAAAGCTTCTTCTTTTTCTCACTTCTCTTCTCCTCCTTTCCCATTCCCTAAACCCAAAACCCCACCTTTAATGGCAAACCTCCCCCTCCTATTTCTTATAACCTTCAGCTCTCTTCTCCTTCCCATCACCTCCAAAACACCCATCTCCATCCACCACCTTCTACTCCAACACGGCCTCCCCGCCGGCCTTCTTCCAAAGGCCGTCGAGTCCTACAAACTCGACCAAACCACCGGTCTTCTCGAGGTCTATCTCGACCGCCCCTGCTACGCCAAATACGACGGGTTGGCCTTCTTCGACCAGGTCATTCGAGCAAATCTCAGCTATGGAGCTCTCCGCGGCGTAGTCGGACTTAAGCAGGAAGAGCTCTTCCTATGGCTCCCCGTTCGTGGAATTCTCGTCGATTATCCTTTCTCAGGCGTTATTCTCTTCGATATTGGCGTCGCTCGTAAGCAGCTCTCTCTTTCTCTGTTTGAGGTTCCGCCGGAATGTAGGCCGGCGAGCTCTAAGCTGCCGGCGGGAAGAATTCGGGAGGTTTTTAATGGTAAGAAAGTTGAAAAGTTGGTAACTTTCTATGGGTTTCTGTTGGGTCTTTCTATTCCTTTTGTGCCGTTTTTCTTCGCATTTATTGCTTGCTAATTATGCTTTGGTTTATTTAATTCTTTCTTATCTGGTTCTTCTCTGCATTTGAATTCGGATTTTAATTTTATTTTATTTTTATTTCTCTTTTTTGGGCTTTTTTGGCTTATTAGGAGAAGAGAAGAAAATAAAATAAATATATAATTTTTGTATTATTATTGAGTGTTTTAAGGGAGGAGAAAAATATTTATTTCATTTTAAAATAAGATTTTACAAAATTGATATTTTTGATTGGAGGCTTTTATATACGGCAAGGGACGAGAAAGGTGAAAAAGGATGGGAATTAACTTTTGTTCCTTTATTAAAAGATGGTAGTTAGGGTATTCTTTGGCTCTTTGTAGATAAATGAAGAATAAAAATTGTATAGAGATATGTGATGCAATTTATTTCATGATGATAAGATAAAATATTTAGTTGGAAGATAAATATTTGAAGTTAGAATACAATTAATTTTTTGTGAAGGGGTCATTAAGTTGAGAGTATTTAGAATTTACTAGTAAATATAGCGTGTTTGCAAGTGAGAAAAATTTTTGTGAGTATTTGATTGGAGATGAAAAAACTATAATTTATTAAAAAAAAAACTAAACTAGGTGAGAGGAAATAATGATGGGGGATCGTTGGGCTAGACATTAATTGATGGGATTAGTAGGGTGTGAAGAGGGAGAAATTATTACATGCAGCCACCGAACGGTCCAGAGGCTAATCAGAACGCGCCACGTCACCATTTTGCTGTGTACCGATGTTGTGTACTGCTATGTACCGGATGACATGACGTATCCTGATTTACCTCTGAACGGTCCGGTGACCGCACGTAATAATTTCGTGTGAAGAGGAGGACTTTGTAATGCGAGCTCATTAGGGTAGGGGTCGGGTCGATGAGCTTGATAGTCTTTGAAGGAGATGAGGGCATTGTGATTAGAACTTGTTAGGATATAATTAGTACAATGAAAGTAGAAGAGGATTTCAGACGGGAGCTCATTATGGATGGGATCGGATGCATTTGAAGGATAAGAGAATTTTGTGATAGGAGCTCCCCCGAAAAGATAGGCAGTAGCAAATGCATTATATTTTAAATTCTTCTGATTCGGGTGATTTAAAATACATCAAAAGTAAATTAACTAACAAAATTGAGTTTCAAATTCCTCAAAATATGTTTAATTTACTTTTCAATCAATAAAATACTTCAGTTTTAAAACCACTGTGTCACTGTATTCATAATGCTAAATACTCAAAACCTCTTCACCCAAATAGCCTCTAAGACAAAATTAATTGATAATGTTATTTTTGTTTCTGTTTGCATGTCTTTAAATTTTGAGCATTTGTCTAATAACTCTTCATTTTGTCTTACCATCCAGATAGAAATTACATTGGGATATTTTGATACAATTTTTTTTCCTATAAGAATCCTTTCTTAGCGAAAATATTTATTCATTTGTTATTTCATTTCTTTTTATATTAAACTACAAACTCTATAGAGTTATTTTCATTATTTAAATTTTTCTTATGTTCAAAATTTATGTCCACAACAAAGCCTAAATAATAATACCTGGTTAATTTTGGTTTTGTTTGGGACAACTTTTTTACTTCTTTCTAAAGCTGTTGTAGAGAAAATAACTTTTCATCTAAAGCTGCTGCAGAGAAAATAACTTTTCAAAATTATTGTAGAAAATAATTTCCTTGCACAAATTTTTTTGAAAGCAACGAAAAAATAGTGACCAAATAGAAATTGTGATTGTGGTATGAAAGCAAAGCAGTAAGAAAGCTATCCCAAACGATCATTAATGTCGTTTGATCCGACTTGTTTTACATAGTTTTTTAAAGAGGATGTTTTTTATATTTTTATCATCAAATTCTAAAAGTGCAAAAAAGGGTCTGTTGGGAACAAGTATAGTATTTTATAAAGTTATTTACAAAGTTGTTGTGGGGAAAGTAATATAACTTTATGGTTGCAAAAAGTATCTTTTCAATAGAAATTTTTTTGAAAAAGTGAAAAAGCAACAAAAAGTAATAGTCAAATAAAATTGTGTTTGTTATCTGAAAAGCAATGCAACGAGAAAGCTGTCCCAAACAGACCCTTAATCACCCTTGCGTTTGCTTTCATTGATGTTCTTTCTTTAATACTTTGCAATTTATTTGTTGAAGTCTACATGGTTTCACCTTTACTTTCTTTTTAAGAAGTATTTCTATTGAGTAATAGGAATTTTTATGACTTAAAGAAATTAAGACAAATAGAATGGCTAATATGCATTGGATAAAAAAATAGAAGTAAAAATTAGAGGAGTTTTTAAGGCTTAAATAATTAGACTTATAATTCTAGAATTATCCTATGCCAATAAAAATTCGTAGAAACAATCCAACTCTAAATAATATGTTAGAAAATAATTATCTAAGAGATGGATTTTAAAAATGGGATTGACTTTTGATATGCTCAAGATTTTATATTCCATATAGTTTTATTACATTTACAAAAATAATTTAAACACTTAAAATTTTATACAACTCTTAGAATTCTTGAATTATCATTTTTGTTAATATCCAACAATTACCTAACACTAAATCATCCCCTTTTAGTTAGTCTAAACTTGTATCATGCCTATATATTTCAATATTGGTAGATGTTATTGAGTTGGCTATGGAGGGAGATATAGAGGGTTTTGATGTTGTTCGGGTTGGTCAACTAACAATTGTAGGTGTAGGAGAGAATGTGGGTTATAGGGTGGTTGAATTAGTGTAGAGGTTGTACATCATGTCAAAGTAGAGTGTAATATTGTGGATGATATGTTTAACGAAAGTCTGATAGGGGGATTAGGGTTTGGGAAGGACAGGAGGAAATCATAAGAAGATTCTTTTTGGAGGTGTCAAAAGTTACGGAGACAGATGCACAGAGAAAAAAAATAAACTCAAAACAAATTTGACATAATAAGAGGCATTAATGTTGGGCGTAGTGGTATCTTGATAGATATAAGCACATTGAGTGTGGGAGTAGTCAAGGAAGACGCATGATTTAGGGTTAGGTCGTTGTTGGATAAGTGGATGAGGCATCTGAATACATGAAGTTTTGAGCAGTTGCAAGGCAGGGGTAGAACCCCCAAGTGTCCAGGGGGGGCGACCCCCCCAAAAAAAAAATTAAAATACTATAGTCTTTAGGCAATTGCCCCCAACATAATTAAACATATTATGTAGAGGTGTTATTGTTAGGAAACAATGAACCAAATACAAATTCGAACCCCGTCAGGCTGGTTCTGCCCCTATAAGTTTGCCCCCCCCCCCCCCCCCCCCCCCCCCCCAAAATTTAGGCTGGTTCTGCCCCTGTTGCAAGGGGAGCCAAAGTGCTACTCATGTGGAGAAGAGAATTTAGTGTTGGCATGGGCATACAGTTTATAAGGTAAAATGTCATCACAAATGCATTAGTGCAATAATTTAGGCGAGGTTACATGCATGCAAAAAAAAGTGAGGGTGTCGGAGATATAGGATTCAATTTATACCATATCAACAAGGGAGGAAGGGATCTACTTCTCATATAACATATCAAAATTTATTATAGTGACTTTCAATTTTCTCATATGTTATAAGATATAGGCTTCGTTTGGGACAGCTTTCTTGCTGTTTTTCTAAAGCAACCTTTTAGTACAAAAATTTTTTGAACTAGAAATTTTTGTTCTAAAAAAATATTTTAGAAAACAGTAAGAAAACCGTCCCAAACAAAGCCATAGTATTCGATTAACGTAGCTAGCTATTATCATAATAAAAATCAAGCTAGGTCATCTAAATACATACCAAATAATTACGAGAATAAAAATTAAAAAAATGAAGTAACTAAAAATGTTTTTCTTACAATATACAAATACCACCACAG
Organism: Dendrobium chrysotoxum; assembly: GCA_019925795.1. NCBI lineage: Eukaryota > Viridiplantae > Streptophyta > Magnoliopsida > Asparagales > Orchidaceae > Dendrobium > Dendrobium chrysotoxum. The sequence goes on along the minus strand of CM034299.1, from coordinate 29,200,925 downwards.
TTGTCCGTGTCAGAAACATAACTTATTTTCAAGTAAAATTAAAATTTTGCAAGTTAGATTAAGCTATAGAGTAGTGCTCCCTACCAGTTAATCTAAAGCTGGGTTTTCTCTACTGTGAATGTTACTATCTTGAACAATTCAGTTACTTCTGTGTCTCGTTTGGGGAAGTGCTTTCACGGCTTAAAAATTCATTCAACCTAATAAGTTAATTTCTTTTCTTATTCGCACTTCTAATTTTTGTGACTAACCTGAACTGCTTCTTCATATTATTACAGGGCTTCTTAGCAGAAAACATGGATTCCAGGATCAGAGATAAACAATTAGTCTACTCTCTCTCTCTCTCTCTCTCTCTCTCTATTCTACTTCCTCTCAAATATATTAACCAGCCCCCTTCTTCCTGTAAGAAATTTGAAATGCTACTGTAAATTGTAATTCTGCAATTCAGATCTCTTTATCTACCAGTTCTTATTCCAGCTCAGTTAAGTGCTCTCCATGTATCCTTTTTTTTTGGTGCTTCAGGTGGCGAAGAAATAGAACGAAGATAAACATTTAAGTTTTTTTTAGGACAATTTTTTTACTATTTTCTAAAGCAAATTTTAGTATAAAAATTTTTAAATTAAAAAGTTAATTTAGAAAGCAATAAAAAAACTGTCACAAATAAAGCCTTAGCATAATTTAACTTATACATAAGCTCTTGGAAACCTCGAACTGCAATTTGAGTTACCAAACGGTCTCCAATTTTGACGACCTTATAGTCAAATCAAGCGGCTCGACGAGAAGAATCCAACGAGCCCAAGATCACCAAATTCCGAAATCATTAAGACCTTCAAATGCTCAATAAACGGTTCACGATCAAGGGATTCAATATCGGCCGTTCATCTGGATCACTCCTTATTTGCCCCTGATCCCTCATCTATTTACGGGCTATGCCACTCCAGAAAAACTATAAATAGCCCATCATTTCTCTTAAGAGGGGACCGAAGCCAAGAAGAGAAGAAGAGAAGAGAAGTGTAGGAGGGAATAACTCCTCCTCGACCATCGTCGGAACTCCACCGGACCACCGCCGGAACTCCGTCGGACCACCGTCGGAACTCCGCCGGAACACCGCTGGGCGCACCCGAAGTGACGTCGGAACTCTACCCGACGCCCGAGTAACGTCAAAATTCTGCCCAACTTCCAAGTGACGTCGGAATTCTGTCGGACACCCGAGTGACATCGGAACTCTGCTTGGCCTTGTAACTGACCTTCAATACTCATTGTAATCTGATCGTCCTGAATTTGAAGGATGAATCAGCCTCATGTATTTCAAACAACACTAGTGGAACTCTTTCAACTAGGCGTGGCCCCGTGGTTTTTCCCTTTTTCAGGGCTTTCCACGTAAAAATCCTGGTGTTCCTTCATTTTTTGTTTGTGTGCTGGATATACGTACAACGCTGAGACGAAAATTTTCTAAATTCTATCGCTGCGTATATTCGAGTCCGCAACAGTTTGGTGTCGTCTGTGGGAATCTTATTCCACAACTTCAAGTATTGCTACGATGGTCAACAGGCGCAGCAGTCGTATTGTTGGAGCTTCTCAATCTAACTCCCACCAGTCCAGAAATCAGTCTACCCCATGGGACAAAATATAGCCGGAGAAGGAACCTCGGGACCCTCCCTAGAAGAGAGAATTCGCAAAATGGAAGAATCTCAGAACGAGATCCTACAACTCCTGCGAGAGACTCAACAACCGGCGCTAGCACCACAGGAGGAGGTTCTTCTCCCTCGAGATCCGCCACGGGTAGAAGCTGTTCAACTCGAACATCTTTAAGCAGAGATTCATCCTCCTCCGCCAAGAAGACATCCGCAGTCACGCCAGGATAACGAACTTGTCGATACAGCAAGTTCTACACATCCTTTGCCCACAAACCGACAACCTCACATTCTTCCAGATCTCCCAGAAGACTTGGCCCAACCACATATTACCGAGCACCCTCATAACACTCTACGTAATGAATTACGGAGATTAGTAAGGGAAGAATTCCCCGGAGGAGATGTGAAGCAAACTCTTCAACAGCGGAGCTTTCAAGAGTCATCACCTTTAACTGAGACCATTCTTCAGCATCCCATTCCAGCTAGCTTTAAGCTACCAAGCATCGAGTCTTACGACGGGACATCTGACCCGTACGAGCACATCGACCATTACAGGACCATCATGCATATTCAACGAGCCTCAGACGCACTCCTTTACCAGGTTTTCCCTGCCACTCTTAAAGGACAGGCTCGGACGTGATTTTATTCACTCCCGTCTGGAACGATCCCCTCATTCGTCAAATTGGCCAAAATTTTCGTTGAGAAGTTCGTAGCCAATCGAAGAATTGCTAAAGATTCTTCCCACCTCTCTGGGATCCGTCAGAACGAGGGAGAAACATTAAAAGAATATTTTCAACAGTTTTCCACCGAGGCTCGACAGATTCCGGGAGTGGACCCAGAACTACTCCGAGGGGTCTTCCTTGGAGGCCTTCGTCCTGGTCCTTTCTATTCGGCACTCATACGGGACACAGTTCATTCATATGCTGACCTGATCCATCATGTAGAAGCTCAAATCTCCGCTGATGAAGCCATTAATGCTCATAGAAAGCAATTTAAGCAAACAACTGGAAAGCGTAAGAACACCCCTACAATAGAGGACTCATTTTCACAACGAAAAAAAAAATTCATCTCCTAGACCCCCAGTACCACAACGCGAGTTCCGAAATGAAAAAGAATATACGCCTCTCAATGCAACTTGAACCAACATACTAATGGCCATTCGAGATAAAGAAAATATCAAGTGGCCTAATTCTTTGAAGCCGAATGTTGGAAACCAGGAGCAATATTGTTATTTCAACCGTAGTCGTGAACACACTACCGAAGCCTGCAAGCAACTCGAGGATGAGATCGAGAGGTTGATCCGACAAGGATATCTCCGATAATTCATCCAAAACCCACCTACTCGAGATGAAACTGGTCCAACTGGGGGGTAAAATTAACAACAACAAAGACAACAGTTGAATAATATTCAAATGGTTGGTGAGATTGAATGACCACGCACTTTGTGTAGTTGTATTAGTAATACTACTTGTCTTATCTCATCATGTTAAATAGGGTGTCACTTTGATATCCCAAATGTTTTCTTCAAAGTTAAACATTGTGTTATTCTTGTACGTATATCTTTTATATTGATTACAGTGTAACTTGTATATCCCTAAGTCACACTAGGGATCTATTGTATTGTCTTACAGTAATATAATGTGTTATTCGTCCAGTTCTGATATTATCTCTTTCTTTAAAAAGAATACAAATGACAATAAAAAACTACCGATGAATATAATCTCTTTATCCATGATCTGAGAAATACGCAGTCTTTATTGCATCTCAATCACTGGAAGATCGATTCTAGGAGGATTCGATCCGGTCTCTTCCAAACATGTTAACATCACATCCTTGGTGGATTCTCTCAACCTCTTCTATATAGATTAACGTCGTCGAACAAAGGCTCCGACATACAACCTCGAAAAGGTCTCACATCATTGGTGGATTCTCTCGACCTCTTTCTCACAGGTTAACGTCGTCGAGCAAAGGCTCCGACATACAAGCTCGGATAGGTCTCACATTCTTGGTGGATTCTCTCGACCTCTTCCATACAGGTTAATGTCGTCAAGCAAAGGCTCCGATATACAACCTCAGATAGGTCTCACATCATTGGTGGATTCTCTCGACCTCTTCCATACATGTTAACATTGTCGAGCAAAGGCTCCGACATACAACCTCGGAAAGGTCTCACATCCTTGTTGGATTCTCTCGAACTCTTCCATACAGGTTAACGTCGTCGAGCAAAGGCTCCGACATACAACTTCGGATAGGTCTCACATCCTTAGTGGATTCTCTCGACCTCTTCCATACAGGTTAACGTCGTCGAACAAAGGCTCCGACATACAACCTCGGATAGGTCTCACATCATTTGTAGATTCTCTTGACCTCTTCCATATAGGTTAACGTCATCGAGCATGGCTCTGACATGCAACCTCGGATAGGTCATATATTCTTGATGGATTCTCTGGACATCTCCCACAGAGATTCTTGGCAGACAAAAAATCTTCAAAAAAGCATGTTACGTAATATATCAACTCATGTTTCAAAGATGCAAAAGCAAGTTTTCAACTTCATATAAAATATTATTGAAGTTATATTGCAAAAGATTGTACATCTAGTTCACCTTTGCAAGAATTTAAAAGCAAAAGGTACACTGGTGACATTCATACAAGCTAGTATCATCAAGCAACAAGCAACTTTAACACAGTTAAATATTCTTGGTCGATTTAAGTGACTTCTCCTTTACTGCACGCAAGCATCTCCTACAACTGCTCCTTCAAAGAAAGGACATAACTGGATCATCATCAGGCCTCCACTCAGTTGACAGTGTTAGTGTATTGCCAGAATGTTGCATATCACACTACTTCGGCCCCTTGATTCAGTAATATCTGATGTTGGCACACTTCAGTATGGATGAATATTGCCTTAAAACAATGCCACTGGACACCCGCCATCATCGGCCCTTCGTCGGATATCTGCCAGCGATCATCTACTTCATATCAACCATCATCGACTTCTCGCTCGATCGTTATTAGCAGTACACCCTCCAACACTTTGCTCTCTACTCGGTCATTGAATGCCAATAAACTTCCACCCGATCGTCCATCATCGACGAACTTCCGCTCAAATAGCATCGAAAGTCTCGTATCCTCTCGTACGATCTTCTAAAGGATTTTTAGAGGATGTGGGATCATCCATTTCACTTCCTTTACTAAAGAGGGGCGCGAATCTGAGTAGGAAAAATCACCTATGAAAGACAGCGGAAAGCCTCTAGAGTAAGAAGAAAAATGAAGGAGAAGGAATGAAAAAGAAAAGAAATTTCTAACTCCTGTACAAGAGGAGGGGCATTCTCTCAAGTAGGGAAAGTCACATACTGAATAACAACGGAATGCATCAACTGTCAGAAAGCCAGAATGAGAGAAAAAAAAGAAGAAGCCTCTAACTTCTACGCAAAGGGAGGGGCGCCGAGTCAAGTAGGGAAAGTCACCTACTCAAAAACGGCGGAATGCCTCAAAATGCCAAAAGCTAGAAAGCTAGAGGGAGAGAGAGATGTGGTGCAATTTTTTCTTACCCCAAGGGGGGTATTTATAGGATGAAAAGGGGGAGCAAAAGAGAAGGAAAGATTGAAAAAAGAGGAGGAAATTATTTGAAAATTGGAGGGAGAAGGCTTCTAGAAGCTTTTTCAAAATTTTCAGAATTTTTTCGGATTTTTTTGGGCCAAAAAATGGTCAATTTCGGATTTAAAAAAAAAGGGGTGCGGCCCCACGTTAAAAAAAAAAAAACCTCCCGCCCCCGCCTCTCCTCAAGAGCCACTTCAGGCGGCTCTTCAAAAAAAAAAAAAATTGCAGAATTACTGTAGCGCAAAATGTGTTCGCGGTACTGTAGCAATTGAACTGTAGATCCGGGGCACTGTAGTAATCGGAGAAAAAAAGAGGAATTGGCCCGGACAGTCCAAATTAAACATTTTTGGGGTCTCCGAACACGTTTTTTGACATTTCAGACTCAATTTTGACTCTTTCGGAGCTCCATGGGGCCTCTATGACCAAGTTTGAGCAAATTTTTATGTTTTGGAACGCAATTTTTTGGCACTTTTTACGATTCGACTAATTTTAAATGTTATGATATATATTTTCGGACTCCTGGAGCTTCAACGTCTGAAAATAGGGGGGGAACTGATACATCGTCAAAAAATTATCTTGACCGGGCACGAATCTTGAGGCAAAATCTAGTTGGAAACTTCAAAAATTAAAATTGGGATCATCTGAACTTTGATTTTAGCTAGGGGTGTCAATTTCGGGTCACGGGTCGGGTTCGGGTCGAACCCGAAACTGACCCGGCACTATTCGGGTCAACCCGAACCCGACCCGTTTTTGCAAACGGGTCGGTTTTCATGACCCGAACCCGACCCGCTTCGGGTCCGGGTCAACCCGACCCGACCCGAATGACCCGGTTCCAACAAAAAAATTGCTATTTTTCGGGTCAGAAACGGGTCAATCTCCACTTTTCGGGTCAAAATCGGGTCAGAAACGGGTCAATCTCGGGTTGCCGGGTCAAAAATGGGTTTTCGGGTCAAAAACGGGTCATTTTCGGGTCAATTTCGGGTCAACCCGAACCCGACCCGATTTTTGAAACGGGTCGAATTGTTGAACCCGAACCCGACCCGTTTCGGGTTCGGGTCAACCCAAACCCGAAATTTTCGGGTCGGGTTCGGGTCGGGTTTTCGGGTCGGGTCCAATATTGACACCCCTAATTTTAGCAAATTTATAGTTGAACTGAGCGTCTCGGAAATACAAACCCAACGACATCAAATTCAACTCAATCTGAGCCCAAATAAGTCCAAATCAAGGACCCGAAGCGCTATTGGAAACCTCGAACCGCAATTTGAGTTACCAAACGGTCTCCGATTTTGACGAGCTTATAGTCAAATCGAGCGGCTCGACGAGACGAATCCAACGAGCCCAAGATCACCAAATTCCTTCAAATGCTCAATAAACGGTTCACGATCAAGGGATTCAATATCGGTCGTTCATCCGGATCACTCCTTATTTGCCCATGATCCCTCATCTATTTACGGGCTATGCCACTCCAGAAAAACTATAAATAGCCCCTCATTTATCTTAAGAGGGGACCAAAGACAAGAAGAGAAGAAGAGAAGAAGAGAAGAGAAGTGTAGGAGGGAATAACTCCTCCTCGACTACCGCCCGAACTCCACCGGACCACCGCCGGAACTCCGTCGGACCACCGCCGGAACATCGTCGGAACACCGCTCGGCGCCCCCGAAGTGACGTCGGAACTCTGCCCGACGCCCGAGTAACGTCGAAATTCTGCCCAACTTCCAAGTGACGTCGGAATTCAGCCGGACACCCGAGTGATATCGGAACTCTACTTGGCCTTGTAACTGACCTTCAATACTCATTGTAATCTGATCGTCCTGAATTTGAAGGACGAATCAGCCTCCTGTATTTCAAACAACACTAATGGAACTCTTTCAACTGGGCATGGCTCCGTGGTTTTTCCCTTTTTCAGGGCTTTCCACGTAAAAATTCTGGTGTTCCTTCATTTTTCTGTTTGTGTGCTGGATATACGTACAACGCTGAGACGAAAATTTTCTAAATTCTATCGCTGCGTATATTCGAGTCTGCAACAATGATCTATTGGTTACATGATGAGGAAAATAGAAGACTAAGAGGTAGTTTGGGATCATTTTTTAGTTTTATTTAATTATTTTATTTTATTTAGATTCTAATATTGTATAAGACATATTTAATTAGTATCTAAGAAAATTTATTTTTATCCTAAAATCATATTTGGATCATTAAAAAATATTATTTTTATTGTATGCTGCATAAGGCTGTAATAGCGCTAATGGTGACCTATAATGGCAATGATCATTAATCAGCATTTTTGTTTTAAAAGAAAATAAAAATAAAAAAATAATTAAAATATAAATCAAATGTAATTTTAGAAAATAAAAAATATTTCCAAACGGCTCCTAAAAGATCACTCCAGAAGCTTAAAATTAATTTAATTAAACCACAATTTTACAATATGAGTTTTTTTTTGTTTTTTTTTTTTTGGAGGGGGGGGGGGGGGGTGGAAATACAATATGTGTTATATTTAATTGTCTCGGCATGGGAAAGGTTGATTTGACAATTTGATTTGAGCGTCGCTCAGCTGGCAGAGCATAGCCATAATATAATAATAATTATTACTATTATTATTATTTATTTTAAAAATAAGTAATTATTATTCCAACGAAAAGATTAAATATTACCTTTCAATTTTTAGAAGGGGCGTTAATATTTGACGTGACCCAAAAGTTTCGATTTAAATTTAACTAAAAAATTTTGGATTCAAGTTTCATATTATATTATGACTCGATTGTAATTTCAAGTTAAGTTCGAGTCAACTTAAGAACTTGAAAGTAACCCGAAATTGCTCGTCCTACATGTGGGTCGCTTAGCGCTCACGTTCGCCCATGTGTGCAATCATTTGCATGCACGCTCGTTGCGTGTACTCCAACAAGGTCAACGGGTTACGTTGTGTCGACCCAAATTTGAACCAGGTTAGATTCAGGTTCGAATTTATGACCAATTATCCTAATGGAGTCGGGTCAGAGATGACAGATAATTTTTAGGTTAGACCAGAACTCCATCCAAAAACCCATTTTGTCACCCTTAATTTTTAGATTAAGCATATTAATCTTATTTAAACAAAAATTTCGGCACATATTTTGCATGTTTTCATAAATTACTCTTTTTTTATATTTTATATATTTATTTATCTGTAATTCTGTGTTAAGATTATTTGAATGTAAACATATGAAAATATGACAGCAATAAATTGTCATATCTAAAATTGATGTGACATGTCATTCTTTTGTGAATTTTTTATGTATTTTTCTGAGACTAAGTAAAAATATATATGAAAATAATGCAAAATGAAAATACAGCGATAAATATCACAATATTACATCTTAATCAGTGAAAATTTATAGAAAGATGTAATGGTCCAAAGAGTCTGTCCAGACTCCACAGCATCTAATTGATAAAAGAAAGAAAATGATGCGCATATAAATTATTGATCTTTTTTTGGGACACCCATAACATCTTATAAACTTGATGGAGTTATGATTGTAAAAAATAATTTTCTCCAACATAAATGTTTTAAATCCAATAAAAAAGCCACAAAAAATAATATCCAAACGAAATTATAGTCATTATCTGAAAAATCAAAAGTCATCATAAAGCTGTCTCAAACAGATATTATGTTAAAATGAATTTTAAATTTATCTAAATTTCAAAAAAATTTAAAATTTATTATAATAAAATTAAACTATAATATATATATATATATATATATATATATATATATATATATATATATATATAATCACAAAATAACTTATGTATTTGTATCATAACTCATGCCTCTTTCATAAAATATGCAAAGTTAAAATATTAGAATTTTTTTAATTAATTTTGTTATTAATGAAAAATAACATGAATTAGCTTAGATAAATTTAAACATTCCATAATTATCTTGCATAAATGTTCATGTAAGAATCATAATTAGTTCAATATAAAGAGATTTTCATCATGGAAGCATAGCTTCACATATGGGTATATTCTCCAACACATACTATTTCAAAACATGCTACAAATAGAAATTTCATGTATTTTAGGGTTGCAGAATTGTATCCAAGTTTCCGAGTACAAGAAATATAAAAGAAATAGACCTTCAAAAGCCCTCCAATGAAAACCCAAGCAAGACTTGTTCTTCATTTCCCCTATTTTCTCTAATACTCGCCTCACTTTTTTCTTAGAATCTTTGTTTTAAAGCTCGTTTCTCAGTCACAATTTTTTAATAGTTTTTTCAAAAATACTTTATAAAAACAAAAAAATTTAAAATCAATGAAAAAACTGTCTTCCACACACACATTAAGTTTTTACTACTTTCTTTTCTTATCACAAAAGTAGTCAAAAGATGTTCCAAATGAAGCCTTAAGTTTCATTTAGGACGACTTTCTTACTGCTTCTGAAAGCAGCTTTCTACCGAAGCTGCTTTAAAAAGCAAAAAAAAAGCTATCCCAAATGAAGCCGGAATATCTTATCATGCCAAAAATCTAGCTCTCCATCACTCCAAGCTATAAGACATGCTATCTTTTTGTAAATCATGCAATAATCATGGAAGTAACTAATAATAATGATATTACTTTATAGTTATAATATTATTTGTTATTAATTAATATAAAATATTTATACTAAAATTAATCTTATATAATTATACTTGACAATCAAACCATGTTTTTCAATTTCAAATTAATTGGCCACTTCTAAGTATTTTAGGCATAATATTATCATTTCTCATCAAAATGATAAGTTTTTGGTTGTTTAAGAAAGTCAATTCAATTTTATATGATTTTCATGTTAATCATTTGCCTTAATTTTTACTATTAATACAACAAAAATATAAAAAACTGATAACAGTAATTTCTATCATACATTTAATTGCTTCAAATGAGTAAACCCAATATACATATAAAACATAAAACATAATAAAAGACTTTTTAAATTCATCACATATGGACTCTCAAAAACAATCCAAAAAAAAGTTGGAAAATGATAAAAGTTTTATAATAAGAAAGAAATAAAAAAATTAACTGAAAAATATATATGATTTTTATTTATGATCGTGTGTGCTGATCATTTCCTTATTAATAGAGCTGCAAATGAATCGAGTGTTCAACAAACTAATTGTGGCTCAACTTGATCTAGATATGTTCATTAATTAGCTTGATAAGGCTTGATATAATTGCTATATTAGTAGGCTTGATAAGCCACTTTTATTAAGCCAATAATAAAATTTCACGATTTAAATTCCTTGCCAAGCTTCCATTCCTTCGGCTATGAGCTCGCAAATCAAGCTTTTTTTGGAAGATTTTACTTGTTTTCATATTAGTAAATTTGTTTTATTAATTATTTTTATAAAGTTGTGTTACTTAGTATGTCTTGTATTCCTCAAAGCTTTTAAATGTTACCTATTTTATGGTGTAGAATCATGTTATATTGTTATTTGGCTATTTTAATGTTAATCTTTGGGTTTTTTTTTCTATTTTTTCATGTTAATTATGTTTAGTGAGCAAATAGTAATGTAATTTTTTTTCTTAGGATGTCATGATAAATATTACAAATATTTGATAATTTAGTTATGAAATTAGCAGAAAATCAAAATTAATTATTTAAATGAGTAAATGTAGTTTTCCTTTCATGATTCTGTAATTGAATATTTTTTTTTTCATCCTAAATATGCTTAGTTATGTTAATTAAGGAATATTAAAATGTATCTTATTTTTTTAAAATATGTGCAGACTGCAAACTTATAATCTTAACTTAATAATTTTTTTGTTATGCTACTAATATATTTTTGTGATTAAAAATAATAAAGAGAAAGCTAACATTAATTTAGAATATATTTCTAGGTTGATTAATTAACATATTTATCTTCTTAAAAATATTATTATAATAAACATTATATTATTTAATTATTAAATGTAATGAGTAAGGTACTAAGACCTGATAGTAAATATTTTGATAAAAATTATGAATTTTGTTAATAATAAAAATTTAATAATAATATACTCTTATAAGCAAAACTAAACCTTCAAATTTCAATGGATTATTAGAACTCATACTGAATTCAATTTTATTAATTAATACTATACAAAATTTTTTGTTAGATTAAGGTATTTTGAATCATTTTTTACCAATAAAACATGTATAAAATAGTTTGTATTGATACATCCTCAAAAAAATATTTTGATCGGGCACGAATCTCGAGGCAAAATCAAGTTGGAAACGTCCAAAATTAAAATTGGGACCATCCAAACTCCGATTTCAGCGAACTTACAGTCAAATTGAACTTCTCAAAAATACAAACCCAACGACACCAAATTCGACTCAATCGGAGCCCAAATGGGTCCAAATCAAGGGGCTGAAGCACTGCCGGAAGGTTCAAACCATAATTTGGATTACCAAACGGTTTCCAAACATGACGTGCTTATATTTGAATCGAGCGGTTTGACGAGACGAATCCAACGAGCTCAAGATCACTGAATTCTAATATCACTGAGACATTCAAATGTCCATCAAACGGTACACGATCAAGGGATTCAATATCAGCCGTCAATGCAAACCACTCCCATTTACCATTGATCTTCCACATATTTATAGGACATGTCACTACAAGAAATCTATAAATAGAGCCCCCTTTCCTCTTGAAAAGGGCACACAAAGCCTAAAGAGAAAAGAGAGAAATCGTAGATCGCTCTTGCCTCCTCGACCACCGCCTAGAGTTCTTCCGGACCATCACTTGAGGTCCGAACTTCTATCGGACCACCAGCTGAGGCCCGGACTTCTGCCGAACCACCACCTGAGACCCATACTTCTGCCGTACCACCACCCGAGGCCTGGAATTCCGCTGGACCACCATATGACGATCGGAGTTCTACCAGACCACCACTTGATGACCGAAATTCTGCCAGGCCATCACTTAATGCCCAGAGTTCTGCTTGACCACCATCTGACGCCGGACTTCTGCCGGACCATCGCCCGACGTTGAAGTTCTGCCAAACCACCACCAGGCTACCAACTGATGCCCGAATTTTCAAGTAGCACGGACTTCTGCCAGTACACCAAGTGCCACTGGACTTTCATCCTCGTTTGTCACTAGATTTCAACAATATGGTTGGCATTTGTAGTTTGATCGCCCTCAAGGACGAGTCAACCCACTATAATCTATTCAAATTCTAGTGGAATCATTTTCAACTGGGCCATGCCCCGTGATTTTTCCCCTTTCCAGGGTTTTCCACATAAAAAACCTTGTCTTCTCTGTGTGTGAGCTGGATATCCGTACAACGCTAAGATGTAGGATTTTAACTCTCGCCGCTTATGCTCTAGCCCACAACATTTATCTTCCAAAAATGCTTGATTTATGAACTCACGGTCGAAGGAATGGAAGCAACTACAAATGCAGGGAGGAGCAGCTTGACCAGAAATTTAAATTGTGAAATGTACTGTAGCAATTCGTCCGTTTAACGGACGACTTTCAACAGTAATCTTTTTTTGAAACAAATCGCCTGCTAGTCAGGCATCTGACATGTGACTTAACAAATATGGGTTAGAGTAATTCGCCCGTTTGATGAAAAAATTTATTTGCTTTTAAAATTTTTTAATACATAATTAAAATTTTAATAATATCTAATTTAAAAATTAGTACTCTATGAAATCATTGCCATCAAAGTTGACAGTAGATATACATAAATGATAAAGGCCGTTTTTTTGGCATAATGAGTAAATAATCCTGTAATAAATATTTAGTTACTTCTTAGGTTACAGAAAATGATCGCATGCATGCTTATAATAAAATTATGCGGTGGGGTCCCGGCGACGGGTCAACGGAAAACATGGGTCGGTGGGGCCCATATCGTCGTCTTCGCGCTCGGCAATTCGGTGAGAAAAGGCTGCCGCAGTCAACAAATTCCCATCTTACGTGTCCGCTGTTTACCCAATGATTCCACGTGTCATCATCGGGACGGTTTTGCCTAGAGCCAACGGCTATCTCGGGAGGCGGGAAGAGCAGTCCTCGGGCTCTGAGCCGTCTATTTTGGCGTATTTCCCAACCAACCGTAAAGCTGGAAAAGCAAAAAAGAAAAAGAGCGATGCTGCGACGCCTTTAAAATTTTAAGAAAATTATTTAAATTTGCATCAATCATTTTAATTAAATATTAAATTATTATTTTTTAAAAAAATTATACATTTACTCTCGAGCATTAATGTTAAATACTTTTAATATTATTTTTAAAAGGAGGACATTTTAGAAAATACTAATTTATGAATAGTTAGTCATATTTTTTAATTTTTTTTATTGATAAAGCATAGGTTTGAGATTTACAACATTTTTGTGTACGGATAACATTTATTTTGAAGCTCATAATTTTCATGAAATAAAATTATATTATATTTTTTCTTAAAGCAATTATATTCTATTAACTACATATAAATACATGTCCGTAAATTAATGATTGTTGTGAGGTAAAAAAATTGGTGAGAGAATTCTATGCTTTAAGTTGGCACGAAGATCACATTCAATTATATTATAAGATAAAATAGTGCAAGGATGAAGATGGTAGAAAATGATGTCAATTGAATAACAATAGTTAGAAAATGGGGAATTGACTATAATAGACATGGAGTTATTGTTAGGATGATAGGGATCAGGTAATGGCAGTTAAATCACAACAATTGAATGATGATAGTGGTTGTTGGTGATCGTCGACGTTGAATGTCAGGTAAAGCTCTAGTGGTTTTCAGATCTCCCAGCTTTCATTAATCTCAAGTCTAGGTGTCATACATATGGAGTGCTGAGTCTATTTATAGTATTTTTATAGTGCAATTTGGTATATTTAGTCCGAATTCCATAATGCTCCTTCATACAGCCCACATTGAACTATTTGACCATAGTCTATCTATTTAGTATTTAATTATATTAATAATCTCATAAATAAATAAGTTTGGGCTCATTAAATTCATCTCATTGAGATGCTCGATTTGAATATATGCATGTGAGATTCAGAAAATATTTGATCCTTTAATTAATATCATAAAGTTTTTAAATATGTTTCAAATACTTGATTTGAGTTCATTTGAACTCAAACTAAATTACTTTTAGTCATTGTGTATGTCCTGTCACAGCATTCAGTTCATCTATAAAGTTGTTGAAATCAATGTTCAAATGATACTAAAATTAATAATGAATATTGTTGATTCAAATAATAAATTGAGATTTATACGTGATTGAATGAAATTTCTAATAACATATCAGTGGCGAAATGTGATAATCACGAATTTGAGTCTTATGTCCAGGGGTTGAACGAAGAAGAGTTCAAGGTGGGCAATTGCCCGTCCTAAAATCTTTTTCTTTCTTAGAAAAATAAATATTTTAATTATTCTGCTCACCTTTAATAAATGTAGTTGTCCAAAATTTAAGAAAAAAAATTTATTTTCTATTTTATACATAAGATTTTATATTTTACAATCATATTTTGCTCACTCTTAAAAGAGAGGATGATTTTGCCCTCATATTTACGACTTCAATATTATCTCTATTCAACTTTATATATATATATATTGATAATAGGGAATTTAAGGAAATCAATACATAAATCATGGTAATAAAACTCATGATCATTTTCAAATGATCATCATGCATTAAGGGATGGATGGGATGGCAAACTTCATGCCCAACTCCTACCTAAATCATTTAGGTCACGCTTTTTATCAACCTATCAATCAAGCATAATATGATGCATTCCATCAACACTAATTTAAAAACTCATAAAAAAATATATAACCGTCTGATTTCTAAAAAATCTTAGGCTTACATATGACCATAATCAATACAATAAATTCTATAGATCTATGTGTATCTAAAAATAAAGTTTAATATCAACCTTTAGATTAATTAGAGGATAAATACCAACAATCATAAGACATTTGATTTTGCCACAAATCATAGACATAAAATAATAATAATAATAATAATAATAATAATAATAATAATAAAAATAAAATTTAATATATATATATATTGAATTTCGGTTTTTGAATCATTTTAAAAAAAATTACTGAAAATCAATATATAATAAATAAATTGTCAAATAATAAAATATTATTATTATTTATCTGATATTTAGTTCTACCTTCAATTTAGTTCAATAAATCTGCCAACCAATCCATCTGAATTGACTGAATGCACATTTCTTTATTAGGATTTCAAAATTCTATTAAACCAAATAAATTGAACTATAGTACACATGTAGTATGCACATCATATTGATAAGTAATTAAAGAAGAATATATTATATTATTTTATTATTATGTTATGAAGTAAATATTTCATATAATACTATTTATTTATAATTTATATAATATGCATGTCATTTTCATAAATGTATTTATTTTGTAATATATCTATAAATAAAATAACATAATTTTTTATTTAGTAGTGCAATATGCTTCCACTTCTTATACAAATAATAACAAGAAAGAAAATGACACTTCTCCATCAGGTAATAAATAACCTT
This sequence comes from Dendrobium chrysotoxum, assembly GCA_019925795.1. Taxonomy (NCBI): domain Eukaryota; kingdom Viridiplantae; phylum Streptophyta; class Magnoliopsida; order Asparagales; family Orchidaceae; genus Dendrobium; species Dendrobium chrysotoxum. The sequence continues at coordinate 29,185,169 of CM034299.1, read as the reverse complement.
TTTGGAAGCGAATCCTTCAACTTAACTTTAATTTTAGGGAGAATGAATGGCACAAGTGGATTTAGCACAAAAGAGCAATTTCTAGAATCTCTATTTCTTCTGGCTTGCTCCTGTGGGATGGTTTACAATAGGCTGATTAGGGAGAGATTATTAAGTGCGGAGTTCAGACATAGAGAATCGTTTGATTTTGTGATTGGTGAACAGTAAAAGCGCAACAATGATCAGTAAAAACACAGTGGTGAATAATAACTATGCTTTTACTGTTCACAGATAAAAAACCGAATGATTCTCTGTATCCATTTACGCTCCTAAGCCTGATGTTCATGCAAAGAGAGATTTTTATTCCAGACACTTCTATGCTCTGTCAGGAATGCATAGAAAGCTTGGGGCATCTCTTCTTCTCATGCTCTTATTCTAAGGTTCACCTTAAAGGTTGGTTTCTCTAGACTACAGCAGTCCTTTAGGCTTTAAGTCCTCCTATTCTTTAAATTCTTCAACATGTTGCGGACAGGATTAACTACTCCAAAACTTACAGGAAATTCCATTTTCTTTCTATCTATTACATTATTTATCAGATTTGGAGAGAAAGAAATGGGAGAAAATATGAACAGAACTTTGCTTCTGCCTCCGCTTGCTTACAAAAGAAATTGAAGAAATGGAAACATTGCTAAGATGTTGAGGATATCTTTCCAAAGTTCTTTTATTAATGGGCTGGTTTTGATGCATCTCTCAGGGTTTGTTTGGAGCAGCGGCATCTTTTTATAAAAATGGTTATAAAAGATATTGCCAAAAGCACCTTCTAAGTACAAAAATTTCTTAAAAGCAATGACTAAACAAAAACTTTGGTTATAGTCTGAAAAATAAAGTAATAAGAAAGTCGTTGCAAATGAAACCTTAGGCTTCAGACTTCGTTTGCGACGGCTTTCTTACTGCTTCGTAAAGCAGCTTTTTAGCACAAAAATTTTATTTTTTGTGCTAGAAAACTGCTTTAAGAAGCAGCAAGAAAACCGTCCGAAACAAAGCCTTAGTTCCAATTATGTTGCATTTTGCATTGGGCAATTCGCAGGACGGTGCTTTCAGTTGTCGTTTGTTATGTAGATATTTTTTTGTTGATGATGATATGTCTCAAATTTGTGTCAACATCCAGGATGACACTTTACGTCAAGACATGTATGCTATCTTAACCTCATTGAATTCTAATTTATCGAGCTTGGTTGAGCCCTAATAAGTTTTAGAACTGTTGGGTGCGACTTTCTTTAATTTGCAAATAACCAAATAGTTCTAAATAATAGCGTAGAAAGTGGGTACATTCTAAAATTAGTAGCTTTCGTTAATGAATGAAATGAAGCCAATTTGAATTAATTGGATATAATTTACAAGCTATAATGCAAATAAATCTATTATTTAGGCTTCGTTTGAGACAACTTTCTTATTACTTTTTAAGACAGCTTTTTAGTAAAAAATTTTGAGCAAAAAAACTTTTTGTACTAAAAAATTCTTTAAAAAACAGTAAAAAAATTATGACAAACCGAGGCTTTATGCGTGATGATGGATTAAGGTGGATCAAGCACAGAGCAGCTAACTGATTGGGTTGTTCCAGTCAAGGATATACATTAATATATATAGACATTTATGCGAAGGGATATGCGGCACTACTTATTGCTTAGTTTTTCAATAAAAATTTTATTAGTCCCAAAAGATCTCTTTGTTTGGCACCTAAAATGAATGCGACATTTCTTGTCATTAGACTTAATAAACCTTACTGAATACTTAAGTTGAGCTTATCTGAGTTTTATTGCGTGTGAAGTTTGTATAATAAAAATGTTCACATACTTAACCTTCTCCGCAAAATTTTCACATGAATTAAATGTGCTAATCCTAACAAACTTTTTTTTAAAAAAATAATTTATTTCAATGCATCTCAGCTTAGATCTATTTATCTTGAAATTATTGCTCAACAAGAAGAATAAGAACATATAGGCAAAGGATTGTAGTTTGGCGACGATGATTTGAGGATCATTATAGTTGGACGATAGAGATCAGCAGGGGCGGATCCATCTTAAGCCTGAGGGCACTGGACAGGTCGAACCCTGCCAGAGGGCGCTGCCCCTTTAGACCCCTGACATATCTGCGAAGCATACAACTATTAAGGATATGAACAAATAGGGGTCAAGCCAATTACTTATAAGTTTGGCCCCCTTCTAAAAATTAAGGCTGATTTCTTCCCTGAAGATCAGAGGATCATAATCAAACAGTAGTGATTAGAAGACTATAATTAAGTGATAAAGATTGGATTATCGTAATCTAGAAACTATGACTATAATCATACACTGATGATCAAAAGATCTCAATAATCTTTACTATATAGTATTTAAGATGCGATGAATATTAAAAAATATAACTAATATCTAAATTATTTTATTCATTCATGCTAAATTAAAAAAATCCTTACATGAATGTGATGGCCTTAATAATTTTTGTTATTTCAGAGCTAAATATTACTAGATCAAAGGCCCCGCTTATAATTAAGATGATTAACGGGGCGATTAAGCTGTTAAGGAAGGCTAATTAAAATGGAATTAAGTTATTTGCTTGTTTGTTAATTGAAACTTCTTCAGTGGTTTGCGTCTTACTCATCACAGCTTCAATTTATTACTCTATAAACATATAACTCATTGCTATATTGTTTTTATTCTATATTTCTATTATCATGAAACTATTAAATAGTTTTAAAGTGAGAAAATTTCTTCTGCGTCCGGTCTTCGCCTTCACACCTCCCAAGCTCCAAGATTCCAACCTCACGGCTTCCATGGCAATAGTCTAAACCTAGGGTTTCCCCCTCCCGAATCTGAGGTCGGTTCCCACCGCTTCCATCCTATCTATCTTATTTTTCTACAAAGCAATCGATTACTTGCGGTCTTTTCTTCTTACAAGATTATCTGGATTCTCTCATCTGCCCGTTTTTGGTAGTGGGATTTTGAAGATCTCGCACCTGAGATTGATTTAGTGAGCTTATGAGCGTTCTAGGAATAGATTATGGCTTTTCTTTTCTTGATTGACTTGAAAGGAAGGATTCTGTTCTACATCAGCTTTTGAAATTTTGGGGGTTTGGTTGGGAATTTGAGATATTGGGTTTGGGATGGAGGAGGTGGAGGGGGCTAATAGGGCGGCCGTGGAAAGCGGCCACAGACTTCTTAGCTTGCTTGCATCGAAGGCTGAAGATGAGGTCCAGCATAGAAGAAACGTCATGGCGGAGACTGGGGAGACTGTTTCCAGATTTAGAAAGTTGGCTGCTTTGCTTGGGAATGGTGTAGGACACGCGAGAGTAAGGAGGGCGAAACTATCTCCGCAACAAACTCCATTTTGTCATCAAAAGCTGATCTTAGATTCCGCATTAGCGGCAAAGGCCAGTCCCAGTGCCAATTTGTTACCAAGAACGGGAGATTTGGACCGAAGAATCTTTCTTGAGAACAAACCAGTGCCGCAAATCCATTCAGCTCATCCGAATCCTGTCCAACTTGCCACGCAGTTCCAATATCTTCATCAGCAACAAAAGCAAAATCATTCGTTCCAGCTTCAACAGCACATCAAGTTCCAGGCTGAAATGCTAAGAAGAGGAAATAGCGGTGGCATAAACCTCAAGTTTGACACACCGAGCTGCTCACAGACTATGTCATCGACAACACGATCATTTTTGTCATCCCTGAGCATGGATGCAAGTGGGAGTGTTTCAGGGTTAGATGGCAAGTCATTTAACTTGATTGGTGGGCCTCAGTCATCGGAGCCATCGAATCTGCACTCGAATCCACGGAGGAGGTGCACTGGAAGAGGTGAGGATGGGAGCGGAAAATGTGCTAGCAGTGGAAGATGTCATTGCTCGAAGAAAAGGTTAATATTAAGTAGTTATTTATATAGATTCACGTTTAAGATTGTCATAAGCAGAGTTTCATTGATGGCTGGCTATTTGTTCTTTGGTTGCATATTTGTAGGAAGTTGAGACTGAAGAGATCCATTAAGGTTCCTGCCATTAGTAATAAGCTTGCTGATATACCTCCTGATGAGTATTCTTGGAGAAAGTATGGGCAGAAACCAATTAAGGGTTCTCCTTATCCTAGGTATAACAAATGTTATTCATGCTGCTTGCTATATTTTTACCTGAATTGCTAATTTGGTTTTATTAGGCATTATGCTCACTGTTCATTGCTTTGTTTCATTGAGGATAGGATTGAGATGTGTAAGTAGTTTAATTCATGTAGGAATTTTTATATACTGTAGTATTCTTTCATCTTATTTTAAAATGTTAAGTAAATCTTGTGGTATGGTATGAGAGCCATATGTCTCTCTGTAAACATGCGGCTTGTAAGAATAATGGAGCTGTGCGCTCCAGTTTAGATTCGTTTGCTTGATTGCTTTGTGAACAGTCGGCATATAACCTACTTTATTAATCAAGCGAAATAGGGAACGCCATATAATGACTGGGGAGCTTTTATCTCTCATTTAAGTCAGTAAATTAAACACACTTGGGACATGGCACTGTCTAAACCATATATGAAATGTTTTAATTACTTTTTAACGGCTTCATTGCTTTTTTATGCAGATGCTTTGAGTTGAAAATTTTCTCTTTGATAATTTTATAGTTGATCTTGTTGCTAAGTGACCTCTGCTGTAACAATTTAACAACGAAGTGCACAGATTCATTGAATTTAATAGTAAAGTATTTTGGTTTTGTAGTTGCACCTGAATGAAACTCCAGAGCATCATGTTTACCTTTGTTAGAATTTTACCTTCATTATTTTTGAAGATGTGATGAAATATTTGAAGTATTAAATATCTATATCTTCAGGGGATACTATAAATGTAGCAGCATGAGAGGCTGCCCTGCAAGGAAGCATGTGGAGAGGTGCTTGGAAGACCCTTCCATGCTTATTGTTACTTATGAAGGTGAGCACAGTCACAACAGGTTAATAACCCAGTCTACTCAGACCTGAAAACCTTGGAGATCATTTGCAACCATTTTCTACACTTTTATCTTCCGTTCCAACCATTTGAGCATCCTTGATAGATGAGTTTGTTCCTGAAGATTCCACTTTGATGCAGTATTCAACAGTATGAGTTTGTTCCTCAAGATTCCATCTTTGATGCAGTATTCAACAGTGTATCTGTTGATTTTTTTGAGGTATTTGGAGTCTGCGAAAATATGTTGCCATACATCCTGGGTCTATCTTTCAACGATTAACAAAGCAACTGCAAGAACTCTTTGAATGATGAACCTTTTTTTCACATGTCTAAACTTAACCTGCCCATAAACTTAACTACAAGGTCATCTTCTTTGAAATTGTTAATGATGGCCTGTCCAAACCATACACATAGATATCTGAGGCTGTGACATGTACTTTGAAGTTAAGTTAATGGTTGCTTTTAGTGTTTACCGATCTGTCATATTGGTTTTACTTTTTCCCATGCCAGTTTTTTTTTCTTTCTTTCTTTTTTCGCCTGCTTGCTTAGAATGTGCAACTCTGATTTTGTTTTTATTTTTTTCTTTCATGTAAATAAGAACATTGTGGTTGTTCATGGGATTTCTTAGTTATATTTGACTGTCTGAATTGTTATGTACCAAAATGAAATTCTATTAGGATTATACAACTGCTGAGAACTGCACATCATCCATATGATTATAAGGTTATCATCCAAGTTTTTGCTGATATTTAGCTGCTGTTTTCTACGCTGGAGCTCATTTATTTAAGATAAATGATCAAAATTGAAGTATATTTGATAAAAAAAATAAAAATAAGATATTTGTATAATAATTATAGAATATTTGTTTTGTATCAGAAAATGAATAACTATTATTTACCATCAAATTACATTGAAACTTATTTTTTCTTCTTAGATAAAATTGCTGTGCTGTATTTTTTATCAAATATTTGTTTCTTCCTGTTATTTGTCTTATGCTCCTAACCCAGGAATAACATTAGAGGTTCTGACATAATATTTTTCAGTAGAGTTTGATCATATGATTATTGCTGTACTATATGTTTGTATGTCGTTTGATTGCTTCAAATATTTTTTTTTTTTGAAAACACTGCACGTGCTTTTGTACTTCAGGCTGATTTTGGTTCTCTCTGAATGCCAAGGTGGAATTTTATGCTTTGAAATTAGGAGTTTTCTGAAAACACACTGATAAGCCCATTGGATATGATTGTGCTGATGTTTCATGAGTCCATTCATATGTTTGTGAAGATCATAATTGTGCATATACTAAGTTTTTGTTTGGGATAGCTTTCTTGCTGCTTTCTAAAACAATTTTTTAGTATTTTTTTTTTCAAAAAGTTTTTGTATTAAAAAGTTGCTTTATAAAAACAGTACGAAAGCTATCTCAAATGAAGTTTAAATGAAGAATTTTTAGAAGTCTATATTTTAATTAATTAGTTTTTGGCTTTTTTTTCATAATGATCTTGTTAAGAGAGTAGATGTATTAAATATGGCTTTTGTTGAAAAAGATAGAGATAGATCTAAAAAGATTTTATTAAAAATGATTTTTTTCTTATTAGATTTCAATGAGAATTTGACAAAAATTATTTAGGTAGTTGATCTCATGTGGTGTGATAGAAGTTAGTTGCAATGATTTTTCATTACAGGTTCTGCTCATTATATGTGGTTGAGGAGAAGTCTGATAAACTCTTACCTTCTTTGAGTAAGGTGCTGAATTAAATACTGTAACTTAACTGGAAACTGTATTGAGGTTGACTTGCTCGGCTGTCTTATATAACTTTATATTGTCATAAATATCATGAAATATCTTCTTTAGGGTGAAGCTAGTGGTTGGATTAGGGGTATAAATGTGTCTAGTTGACTTGAGTTTCTGCTTAAGTGAACTAAATTTATTTAATTTGAGATCCGGTCCGAGTGGTCGACGGAATAAGCTTCTCCTATCTCACCCGGGCTCGAATCCCCTAATTGTCCCAAAAAAAAAATTGTTTAATTTATATTGAGCTCAAGCTCGATTGGAGCTCATTGGTAAGTTCGAGAGCGTGAGCTCGAGTTAAAAATGTGAGGCTCGAGCTCGATAAAAAAGTTCAAAGTTGACTTTTTAATCTTAATATCTTATTTTAAATTTAGATTTGATAAATCAAGTATTAAAAAAATTACACAGCTCATCTTAATCTGGTGGTTGATAGCTTAGGCTATCAGTTAAGATGTTTTAGGTTCGAGTCTTGTGTATGTGATATGTGTGGGTCTGCATTAATTGGCCTAAATATTCCAAAAAATTTATATATTAAAAATATTATTTTATTTTTTCATTATCAACAAATTTATAATAATTATTTTATTTTCTTATTTAACGTTCATGAAAATTAAATTATTATTTCTTAAAATATATTTTTATCTGCAAGCAACCAAAGGATGCGGACAACATCTGCATTTATTTCTTGGGGACACAATCACTAAGGGCCTCAAAAGTAGCAATATTCGCCTTGAAAAAGAGAAGACGCCTAATTTCCAGATATTTGGTTGACTTTAAACTTTTGACAGTGATGACAAACGCCCTCATTTTGTTTAATTAACCACAAATAAAGATTTACCACATTATAATCATTTTCTTAACCAAGTAAATGAATTGATTGAAATAATTTCATTTGCCTTTTGACAATAATAAAAGATGATTTGTATCTAACAATCATTCAAGTAAATAAATTAAATTAAAAATAAATTTAATTTAGGATTCAATCATAATCACCCTAAAGGAATTAAATAATTAGAATGTGAATTATATTTTTACTTTTAATAATCCGAATCAGCCACAACATTACTAAGAATAATTGATTTTCAGGATTTTAAGAGTCTATTTAGGATAGCTTTCTTATCACTTTGGTTTTCACACTTTAAGTACACTACCCCAAATTGAAAAAATTATTACGTGCGGATGCTGAACGTGTCTGGAGGCCAATCCGGACGCGCACATCACCCAATACACAGTGCATTTGGTGATGTAGCTTGTTCGGATTGGCCTCCGGATGCGTTCGGCGACCGCATGTTAGAATCTCTCCCCAATTTGAGGTCGTGAAAGAGATACAACTAGGGTTCAAGAGGATGATAAACTTACTATATAAGAGTTTTTGAGAAGATTTTTCTCTTTTGAATCGAATGTAGAGGGCTAAAGGGCAGACACATCAGAATAATTGGTTGAATCCCTTCATGCTATGGATCTCTATGGCAATTACAACGATTTCTTCATGAATAATCATAAGATTGCCAATTACCGTAACTTTTCTCCCAACAGCTTTACAATCATCTTTATAAAAAGTTATAGCCATCTCAAACCGATTCTAAGGCTACGTTTGAGATAGTTTTCTGATTGCTTCTATAGAAGCTTTCTGAAATTGTCCCAAACTACATTTGGGACAACTTTTGGTTTTTTTGCTTATTCTCTTCAAAGCTTCTTTTTCAAACATATAGTTTTAAATATACTATACCAAAAAAAAGTTTTTTAAAGATATTTTTTTTAAATTATGTAAAAATTATAAACTAAAGATACATATTTTTTATTGACTGATTTCAAATAAAGTCTTGATTAACTAAGGTAGCATTAATTTTATCAACTTATTTAAACTAAGGTAATTATTTTGCCTAATTATGGAAACGAATTGGCAGTATTTGTGTGAGTAGCATTAAAATTTGAAAGATATTTTGCAAGTGAAAGGAAAAAAAAATATTATGATTTTGATCAAATACTTTGCTAGATGGATTATAAAAGTATTGATTCCGCTTTAAGATTGGTAAAGTATAATTTATTTATGTATTACATTTATTTTAAATAGATTTAAGAATTCATATAAACCATCTTCAAAATTAAAGATTAACTAAATCCTTAAAAAAAGGATTAGAGGATAATTAATTAATATACAGAGAATGGGAGCGTTGAACGAACTGTTGAGTCGTGAACCTTTGTCTTTCTATGGCTTACCGAAGTTGTTAAAGGGCTTTTTTAGGACATTAAAGTTTTCGTTTATATTATTTTTTAAAATAAATTTTTATTAAAATTTTTTAGTAGAAAGCTGCTTTAAAAAATAATTAAAAAGCTATCCCAATGAAAGTCTGAGACAGCTTTATTACTGCTTTCTAAAATAATTTTTTAGTATAAATTTTTTTTAAATTAAAAATATTTTTATTAGATAACTATTTTGAAAAACAATAAAAAAATTGTCCCAAATCATACGAAACAAAACATAAATTCTATTAATAAAGTTTTCTTGCATTTAGCAAGCTATTATATACTAAATTTTAAATTACAACAAGAGATAAAATGTACCATTTAAATTTTGTTAAATCAAATAAAAGATGGCAGTTTCATTTCAAATTGGGCACTTCTGAAATTTTTAAAATTTTGAGCTCTTCTATTGAAAGAAGATTTTTTTTTTTATTAAAAAATTATCTTTAAAAGATGATGAAGTCACATCTATTAAAATTAACTAATATTTTATTACCAGATACAGCATAGACATCTCTACTATAGCAATTTGGACATATATGTCAGCTATATTTTCATTTGTGGAATATGATCGAAAATTTATTTTTGGTGAAATCGCTATTGGAATAGAAATATTATTGTGTATTGGTTTAGTTTTATGATAGTTGTTCCTAGCATATATTGTATCCTCATAGTATTATAAATAGAGAGGTGTAGAGTGCTGTAAGAAGACCCCCCCCCCCCCCCCCCCCCCCCCCCCCCCCCCCCCGCCGGTTCCTGTAATACCCCACATTAAATAAAGGAAAGATTTTTTCCTGTGAAAGCTCTCCCTTCTCTCTCTCTCTCTCATCCAAGATAAAAAAGATCCATCTTCTTTCTCATGCAAGAAACATAATAAGTGGTATCAGAGCCGCATTGAGGTAATCTCGAGATGGAGGAAGATTCTTGTTCAAGAAAGGAGAGAAGAGGCGATCGTTACCAGTGCTGCACAGGCACAGTGGGCTTGGTGTCCGGGACGACTTGATCGTGAAAGAAGTGTGCTGAGATAGGCACATGCGAGCGTTCAAGTGTGAGAGAGTGAACCGGGGCTTGGATTGTGGACTGGGGCCGTACAGCGGGAGACACAGGCAGATCTCGTGCGTATGGTTCACACGGGAGAGTCGGGCGTGGCTGGATAGATGCGTAGGCGGGCTACCGCATGGGAGTGCGGGCAGGTCGGAGCAGGCCTTATAGGGGCACGGGTGCGCAGGGTGTGGAGCGCATTGGTAGAGCGGCGTACATGCGAGCCAATCGTGCACGCGCGAAGCATAGAGCAGGGGCTACACAGGCGTGGGTTCCATTCATGTGAAATGAAGGAGAGTTTGTGACCTTGGGTTAGTCCACATAAATGATCAGAGCACACAAGCCAGGAGGTGCACGCCGGAGTGGAGACGGGCTGTTCTTGAATGATCTGACAGAGTAGCCGAACACGCAATATCCTGAGTACAAGATTGGTCTAAATCTTTGAGGTGGAGTCGGGCTGTTCTAGGAGAGCAATGCCGGGAGCGGAAGACATGAGTTGATTTTGCGAGCCAGTGAGGGAGGTGGAGTTAGGATTAGGTTCATGAGCCTACAAAAGGCGGAATCAGAGCCTATGCATGAGATCCAGAGAGGGTTCATCCGTGTGTGGGAGGCAAACGGGAGGTCGCGGTGGGGGCAATGCAGGCGATCAGTAATAAGATCAAGAACTTCAGAGCAGATCATGAAGGACTACACAAGGAGCGAACACCATACTCTAGATTGGACGGGTGAATCATGCGAAATCGTAAGCTGGAGCGCGCACAATTACCCTGGGATGACGGGGCGAGCCGGAGTGTGCTCGGTGTAGGAGAGTAGGTGTGTCATGCAGGAAGGCACGAGCGTGCAGATCATGAGAGAAACAGTGAGGGACGCAAGGGCACGTGGTTTAGAATGTGTGGGATCGTGAGCTAGAGCCGTGGATCAGAATGCATAGTGGAAGTAGTTCGAGAGTGGGATTGGGCTCGGTTTGGCATGTTTGCTCGTGGTGTTAGTGTCACGAGCCAGTTAGATCACAGCAAGCTTATAGGTGATTCTTCGATCATAAAATCAGATCAAAGTGGAGATTATTGTGTATTGGTCCAATTTTAAATTAGGTTGTTCTTGCAGGACACCATATATATATATATATATATATATATATATATATATATATATATATATATGATCGAAGAATCATCTATAAACTTGCTGTTATGGAACGAGTAATATGAGGAATCACCTATGATCGAAGAATCACATATATATATATATATATATATATATATATATATATATATATATATATATATATATATATATATATATATATATATATCATTATAAATCTGTTATGTGTTGATGTATTGTGAACCCCGGTAAGCTCTAAGATGAATTAATAAATTCCTCTCCCTTTTCCCTGCCTCTCTCTCCCTCTCTCTTGCATTCAAGAATTCCTCCAAGTTTCACAAATATAAGGCACAATTTTTGGTGTTAAAGGGAACGAGTAATATGAGGTCTTTGATTTCGTTTGAGACGACTTTCTTACTGCTTTATAAAATAATTTTTCAGTATAAAAAATTTTTGAACTAGAAATTTTAAACTAGAAAATTATTTTATAAATAAAAAGAAAGCTATCACAAACAAAACTTTAATCTTGCTAGCTTTTTAACCTAAACTTTTGGTTTCGACTTCCTCGTATTAATATAACATAAAATACTAGTGTTGGAAGCAACAAACATACGTAATAAAAATTACTGAAACGAACAAATACTTTGTTATAATTGTAATACTATTTGACGTCAAAAGTTCATTTTTTGAGCTTGTAATGATCTAACAAGTAATTCTATTAAATAGAATTTTAAACATTGGTTCTATTTTATGTAATTCTTGAAGTACTATAGTTAAATTTTATTAATTTTTGTTGTAGTGTAAGTATTATATTAATTTTTGAAGGGATATACTTACTTGTTATATAATATTTATGCTTGTAATGAGAAATTTAAAGTACATCACAATCATATTTAATTTCCATAATATTACAAAATAATTGATGACATATATTATTTATGGTTAATAAATATCCATCCCCTATAATTTAGAGCATATTTATATAGATCTCTTTACACGCAGAAAATTTCATATACAGTCGGCAAAATATGATAAAAGCATCCATATTTTCTTAATGTTGGAGTTGCCTCAAATTTGGCTCAACCCTTGTTTGTTCATGTCCTGACCGTTGTTCGCTCGACAGATGTGTCGGGGGTCCAAGGGGATAGCACCTCCTTGCGGGGTTCGACCTGCCTGGTCAAGTCGTGGGGTCAAGGGGCAGTGCCCCTATGGGGGTTTCATGCACTCCATTTTTTGTACTCCACATTTTATTTTCTCTATAATGCAGTCGTCCTCCTTCTCCCCCGTAGTTTTTCTCAGTTTTGGGGTTTTCATTTAAATCTTCTGTGTTCGCTCGTGTTTTACAAATTGTGATTTATTATTTCTCTTTGTATTTCATTTGTCGTACCCTAACACTTAATTTAGTACTAATTTATATTTTCTATACAATGATTGATATAGCTATTATACTTAACATTTTTTTTAGGAACTTTTGGGCTAATTAAATGTAAACATACACACACAACACATATGTAAGTTTAGAACATAAGATCTCTTGATTGATAGTCTAAGTTCTTAATCAACAGATCAAGATGATCTGCATTGCTTAACAAATTTTAAAACCAAAAGAGATAAGAGCGAAATGAATGAAAATTTTATGAAAGGAAACCAAGTAGATGTGGCAATCATACTCTCCTCTTACATTTCTCCAATTTTTCTATTGTTCTAAAGAGAAACTTACCATATTGACACCTAAAAAAGAGAAATGATAAAAAAATCATGCCAATTTCTGACCTGATCGACTTGACCAGATATAAAATTCATTTTTTTTTTAATTTTAATTTCTTAGAAGACTATTAAAATTCAATTATTAAACTCACATCAAACCAAACGATAAGTTCAAAAGAGCTATATCAATTGCACGATCAGATCAGAAATTAATTTTGCATTATTTAGTTTTAAATGTTAGGACTCAGTTAAGGCAAAGCATATATGGCTTTTGCCAGCAAGTTATTCAAGTCAAAATTTCAATAGGAAAATGCTTCATTTGACAATGATGTGTTATATTTATGCTTAAATAGATACATTTATCATTTTTCTAATATAGATGAGAAATTTTCTTGATGAATTTTTCTTTTTTGATTGTGTAGTTTGTGGAGAGATGATGCAAAATGAGTTGAGGAAAGGGGAATGGGTAGGAAGGAGGAGAGACAGGAAAAAGGGAAGAATCATAATCTTACTTGGTTTATTGTTTTTTTAATGTAATCTTCTTGAAATCCAAGAAGAACTCACCATCATCTCTATATGAAAATTTTTCTTTTCACATTTTTGTGTGCATTTCACAACTAAAAAACTCTTACTCCTTGGTATCAATATTTGGTCATCATCTGAAGATTAAGGCTTCGTTTAGGATGACTCTCTTATTGTTTCTTAAAAAAGTTTTTTAGTAAAATTTTTGTACTAAAAAGCTGCTTTAAGAATCAATAAGAAAATCATCCTAAATGAAGCCTAATTTGACCATTTCATCTGAAACTTAATACTTAGGCTTCGTTTGGGATGTCTTTTTTTATTGCTTCTTAAAACAAAATTTTAGTTAAAAAGCCGTCCCAAATAAAGTCTTAGTTGGTAGAGTATTTATGTAGAAACTTCGTGATATATATTTTCTATGTAAATCCCCATATTATAATTATTTTCATGTTTGACTTTTTTTTTTAAAAATTTCTATCAAAATGAAGATAAGTTTTCATATTTAAATGAATAAAACCAACAAAATGCATAGGCATAGCAAAGGTAGCGAGTTGTCGAACAACACCTGCGTCCTGCTCCTCTCCCCTGATAGTACTCCTCATTTCCTCGACTCCGTCGGGACTCAGGCATAAAAACAAAAGGCTACGGGTAAAGCACGTAAACAAGCCCGCTACAAAACCAAAGCACCACGTTCTCCTCCCACCATTGATGACCAACCATGCCAAATCTCTCCACCTCCCAAATCCCACCACTCCTCCTCCTCCTCCTCCTCCTTCTACTACTACTACTCACCACTCCTTCCCCCGCCAACGCCGCCACCGGAACTACCACGGCCGTCAACACCCTCACCCTCACCTCTCCCCTATACGACGGCCGCACCCTCCTCTCTCCTTCCAAAACCTTCGCCCTCGGCTTCTTCACTCCCACCAACTCCAACTCCAACTCCCGTCGCCGCTACATCGGCATTTGGTACCACAACATCCCCAACCAAACCGTCGTATGGGTCGCCAATCGCCGCAACCCACTCATCACTCCAAATGGAACCCTAACCCTCACCCCAAACGGAACCCTTCTCATCTCCAGCGCAAACTCCTCCATCTTCTGGTCATCCAAGCCCGGACGGGCTGCCATCGACCCGGTGGCCCGACTCCTCGACTCCGGCGACTTCATCGTCGAAGACAAAGACGGGTTCCTATGGCAGAGCTTCGATCACCCGACGGATAAGCTTCTTCCCGGTATGAAGCTGGGTTGGGATATCGCCAGTGGGATTAATAGAAATCTCACGGCGTGGGCGAGCCCGTATGATCCAACGCCGGGGCAGTATAGTTTGTTCATCGACCCGCGGGGCGACCCGCAGCTTGTTCTTGCCGATGTGGGTAATTGGGTTTGGCGTGGCGGGCCGTGGAATGGCCTTAGTTTTTCTGGCTGCCCGGCGGAGGCTTCGGCTGGTGCTACGCTGGGCTTTGGGCTTAAATTCGTTTGGAATAAGGAGGAGATGTCGTATATGTTCGACGTCGCCGATAAGCCTGCGCTCTCCTATGTTTACGCTGATAGCGCCGGCGTGGCGGCGCGGTATGTGTGGCTTGGGAATGAGACGCACGTTGGGATTGACGGGGGTGCCCAGAGGTGCGTTATGTTCATAGTTTTCACAATTACTGGAACTATATATATATATATATATATATATATATATATATATATATATAACGATTAATATTTAATTTGTCCTATCTAAAAAAATAATTTATTTATATGACCATAATAAGAACATTTTTTAGCTGAATAAGGGATATATAATTGGTAATTATGAATTCATGTTTATGGCTAATGTCATTTTTAATAATTACTATTGCGTGCTAAAAAAGTTTATGGTAATTTAGATAAAATTTTTATAATTTAGTTTTTTATAGAGATCAAACACACACAGGTAATAAAAAGAATATAGTAGATGCTAGAATTCTCAAGTAGAAGGGAAAATTCATATATGAAATGATATATCATGTAAATATGAAATTACTCTTCACTTCAATTAAAAAGAATACCATTATGAAGTATATAATATAATCTTGTATTTATGTAATGTGAGCAAAAATGTTGAAAATGTAGTAATTAGACGGTCTTGGTAGAGCGACGATCGGCTGACAGTTGTGGGGTGATGATAATCGGATAATAATAATTTGATGATAGAAATTGGATGATGACGATTAGGTGATGGTGAATAAATTATGATGATTGGGCGAGGATGGATAAATAACGACATTCAAGAGATGGTGATTCAATTATGAAGGTCTAGTGATGCGATCGGACGACAATGATGGGTCGTATGATTGTTGGCGTCAAATGTTAGGCAGAACTTTAGAGTTCTTTAGATCTCAAACCTCTATTAAAACTCATCCGTTTATAGTTTTTTTTAAGTGACATTTTAGTTAAGTTGACCAAATTTTCATAATGTTTCATATTAAACCATTTGATCTTAGACTGCTTATTTAGCATTTAGGTGTCTTGATGATCTCAGAATCAAATGATCGTTGGCTTATTGAATTTCTCTCATTGAGCGTCTCGGTTTGACTATAAATATGAAAATTTTGAATATTGTTTGTTCATTCAATAAATATTATGAAGTTTTCAACTTTGTTTCAAGTGCTTGATTTTAACTCATTTGTACTCGAATTGAAGACACTCATTATGACTATAAATTATCCCCTTCTTCGTTCATTTACTTTGTTTTCATTTATTTTATTTTTTTTCGTTAGTATAATTCAGCCATTCGGGCAGATTAGAATCAAATCCCAATTTGAAGCATAAGGTGGAACATTAGGGGCCTTAAATTAAGCTCAAAATATTAATACATAAATATCATAAATTTAAAAGTTTAGAGATACAACTAATATATTAATAATTCTGACTCTTCTTTGGAATTTTTCTTCTTCTTTTGTTTAATCTCACTAACAGTTCTCCAATTTTTTTTTTTGTCTGTGATCTTTTATGTCTAAGCTAAATTCCAATCAAATATATCTGCGAAATTATTTTTGGCTTTAGAATTCACATCTTGCAATTCCTTCCTAATTTTAACAAGGTGGAACCTCTACTGGGAAGCTCCGCAGGACCCCTGCGACTACACCGGCGTCTGCGGCTCATACAGCATATGCAAGGCCAACAACACCCGGCTCTGCCGCTGCTTAACTGGTTTCACGCCGTCGGATCCGGCCGGCTGGGCTTTGAGAGACGGATCCAAAGGTTGCAAGCGAATGACAGGCTTGGATTGCACCAACGGCACAGATGGGTTTCTTGTGATTGACGGAGCGAAGCTGCCGGACACGGCGGAGGCGACGGTGAACATGAGCAAGGGACTGGAAGAGTGCAGGAAATGGTGTTTGATGAAATGCTCCTGTGCGGCGTACGCGAGCGCGAACGTCAGCGCTGGCGGGGGAGGGGTCGGATGCGTTATATGGAATGGGGAGGTCAGGGATCTCAGGGTGTTTGCGGAAGGTGGACAGAAGTTGTTTGTGAGGCTGGCTGCCGCTGATTTGCGTAAGTTTTATCTATTTTTAATTTAATTGTTTAAGAATTTTTTGGTTGAAATTCTCTGATTTAAATTTGATTAGAATGATTTTTTTATCTATTAAATTTATTTTGAGAAAAATATAATAATTAATTAATGAGCCATATAATTGACTTATCTTAATATATATACAATGCGTAAAAAATTCATTTTTGATTAAATTTAGACTAGGATAATATTACCCAAAATTTTTTATTTTCTGTGTTAATTTAAAAAAATGATAATAAATATTATGATAAAATTTAGTCAGCAATTTTTTCCTAATTATTAAATTTATTTCGAGCTTAATTTAATATATGACTAATCAATCAAAATTTATATTATATTAATCTCAATATATATATTAATTTCACAATAATAATAATAATAATAATTTGAGTTCTATTTTACTTGGCTCAATCATATATTTACAGTATAAAATTTTTTGCATGCTCTCTCTTTTATTTAGTCAAATAAATGGAAAAAATTTCTATGAAAAAAATCATAATTAAATTTTTTATTAGAACAAATTTTATAACCCTTAAATATTCTTTAAAATTAGTGCAATACACAAACAATTAATATTACAAAAATCCTAAAGTAAATTGAAAGGCTGTCAGCTTCATCTTAATTTTTGTTAATATAACACAGAATTATTTTAAAATTTATATTTAATCCTAATTCCTAACAGTTTCCTGCTTTCTATCTTCCAGCTATTACAGCAAATAAACGTTCTCCAATTAGTACCCTGACAATATTTTGGATAACGATCTGTTGTATTTCTATTGCTGCGTTGAGCATCGCGGTGATGCTCTCTATTTGGAAATATAGGAGCAGAAGGAAACAAAGCCCATGTATATGTGGTAGCTTTCTATCTTTTGAAATTTGCTTCTACTTTAATTTTGTTTATAGTCATAATTACCTATATAATCATTTCACTGCAGCTCCTTCAGATGACAGTGTCTACAAGAAAGTTAATGCTGCTGGAGAAACAGAAATAGCTGAGCTTTTTCTGTTTGAAATGGATATCATCCAAGCTGGAACCAACCATTTCTGCAACGAAAACAAGCTTGGAGAGGGCGGATTTGGTCCTGTTTATAAGGTAATTACAGTTTTTTTTTGGGTTGAATGGAGGCCTGTTTATAGAGAACTACTTTGGTTAATTGATGAATATATTATTTCTGTAGGGAAAACTTTGTGAAGGGCAGGAAATAGCAGTAAAAAGGCTTTCTAAGACATCAACTCAAGGGATTAATGAGTTTAAGAATGAGGTGACTTTGATTGCCAAGCTTCAACATAGGAATCTGGTTCGCCTTCTAGGTTGTTGCATTGAAGGAGAGGAAAGGCTGATAGTATATGAGTACATGCCGAATAAAAGCTTGGATGTATTTCTATTTGGTTGGTAGTAAAGCCCTCTTGCTCTTGCTTGGAGATGTACATATATTAAAATCATCTAAGGATTTCTCTGTGACAATTTTCTTACTGTTTTATAAAATGATTTAAAAAAAAATTTAACTAAAAAGTAACTTTAAAAATCGGTAAGAAAACTGTCACAAATTGAGCCTAAATCTATTTTCAAATATCTTAATCAATTGATGTTTTAGCAATTTAGATTAGGTTTTATTTACTAGTGGATAATTATATAATTTTCCTTAAAGTTTAACTAATAAGTGCAGCTCTTTTTTCCCTATAAAAGGATGGTATAGGCTAAGGGATGCTTGAATCTGAGTAACATTGGAATTTTTCCCCACTCCTCTTTCAATTTTTCTTATTCTCTTTGCTAATGCCTAAAACCCTAATTATGAATCTCTTTTGTCCCCTCTCAATGCTTGAGATCATCCTTCACATTTCTCATGAAAATCAAGTGATTTAAAGTTCTGCTCTTTTATGCTTCGATTTTCTATCTAAACTTTGGTTTATTTTACTGACAAATAAAATCTTCTTCAAATTGCATGCTATTTGATGCTTGTTAGTTTCTTTCTAAATCACTTTCTCCCATCAAGTAATCCAATCTCTCTGATCCAGATAAACAGAGAAGTGTTCTGCTGGACTGGCAAACTCGTTATCGCATAATCTTAGGCATTGCTCGTGGACTGCTCTATCTCCATGAAGATTCAAGGCTTACAATTATACACAGGGATCTCAAGGCTAGTAACATTCTTCTTGACAATGAGATGAATCCAAAAATCTCAGATTTTGGGATGGCAAGGATCTTTGGTGGACATGAGACAGCAGTAAATACCGCCAAAGTAGTTGGTACATAGTAAGTTAATTCTCTATGATAATGAACTTAATCAAATAAAATATGCAAATGTATCTATAAATTTTATGACTAATCAAATCAAATATGCAGTGGATACATGTCTCCTGAATATGCAATGGATGGCATCTTCTCCGTTAAATCAGACGTGTTCAGCTTTGGAGTTTTGGTATTAGAAATCATTGGCGGAAGGAGAAACAGAGGGATATATACCATTGAGCAACATTCAAACCTTGTTGGGGAGGTATGACAAATTATAGCCAAGAATTTACTTTACATACTCATTGCCTTTCTATATTTCACTATATTTGCCAGTTAACAGCAGCCTAAGAAAACTTTCAGGCATGGAGCTTATGGAATGAAGAGAAGGAGCTGGAACTTCTTGATGATTCCATTAGGCATTCTATCTCAATGATAGAAGTTTCCAAATGTATAAAGTTGGCTCTCCTTTGTGTTCAGGAACAACCAGAAGATCGGCCATCAATGTCCTCCGTTGTTCTTTTGTTGTGCAGTGATATTGCTTTATTGCCAAATCCAATACAACCTTGTTTTTTAACACCTAGGCATTCGATTGGTGATCCGGGGAGAAAGGATTCAGGGACTTCAAGTGATATCACAAGCACCATTGAAGGCCGATGAGTAAGAATTAGAAACAATCCATTTTCTTGTTGATAATTATTTTGGTAACATAGGCATACAAAATGTTGATGAATACTCTATTCTTGCAAAGTTGATACTCGAGTTGTTTGTTTATCTCTAATGTTTTTGAAAGATGAGGAATAGAGACAAAACAAGGACGGGAGTTTTGGATCAATTTTGTATAATTGGGAGACTACATTAAAATAATGTAATACTATGAGACTAAATTGGCCACATAAGAATAATCTGGAGACTATTTTAAAATTTTTCTGTATATATACATATACAGACACGCATGCATGTGCAGAAAGAAAATCCAATTCTTGGAAAAAAAAGAGTATTTGTAATTTGTTTATAATTGTATTTTTAGCTTTGAACATTCAAAATGAAATCAAAAACTATTAAAATTTGATTCCATCAATGAAACAGCATTGATTCTATAATTTATGATCTTCAATCAAACAAGTACATATTTTGTATGGAAGAAACAAATAGAATGAAATTTTATATTCATGTTAACGCCAAACTCATAATTAAATGCTAAGACAATAGAATGGCTCTTGCCCATACCAATCTCCTCTAATAAGATGAAAAAGAAATGGAATAGCTCCTACCTGCATCAACGTCATCTTAAATGCAAATACAAAGTTTTTTCAGGTATAAAAACCTCTACTCCAGGCTTCAATAAGAAACATAGTAATGTAGCTTATCTTTTCACACCAGTTAAACAAAGATAGAGGCAGAACATTTTGATGGATAAAAAGCTCCTCTCCATTCAAGGTTAGGAAACGATTGGATTAGTTTTCTCCTGCAGTTGCTTCCTCCATGTGCAAGTAATGACACACAATCTTAAGCCTGAGCTTGACACAAGACAGATCTTATAAGTCCAATTTCGAAGACCAACAGCTCCCAAGCCCTTCTAGTGGGATTAGAGGAAAAGAACAAAATGATATACCTTGTCGCATGTGTCATTGATCTAGTATAAAAGCGAACTCTTTCCTTGAGAAAACTTAACAGAATGATGGTTCTATAAGCAAAAACTGTAGCTCACAAATACAAAATTGCACTAACATTTCAATCAAGCTCCTCTGGTTCCAGCATACGACAGCAAAGCTTACTATACATGCATGCCAAAAAGTGTCTCTGTATCTATCAAGGGCAAGATGCAGAACATACTGTTATGAATTAATTGACGAGAAGAAAAATCATAGCTTTACTTCCTTTTAATTTTGAGGAACCTCATTGCCGAGCCAAATGGTAGTTTTTCAGCTAGTGGATGGGTTTAAAAGTAAGAAGAGACATCAAGTAAATTTCTTTCATGCATTTCAGTATCAAAATTTGGTTATAGAAATTGAGCAAGCCCGTCAATTCCCTAATTAGAATTGTACTCTCTTTCAATTGGAATAATCATGGACCTTTGGCATAAAAGAATATCTGGAGAAGATTAAACTGCAGGTGGAAGTAAGATGTACGAGTTGTTACTATGGTTGTTACTACATAGTATAAGAATAATGAGCCATTTTTCTCATCACAAGCATGATTACAACTACTACAAATTCGAGAGAGACAAGCAATCATTTTTTTTATTAAATAAAAGAATGCTTTGCACATGAATAACAGCATAGCAACCTTGCTATTTGCTAGGTTGTGAAAAGCAGTTCTAAATATAAAAACCTTACAAGGATGAGCGTTGACCTCAAAAGCCTTAAGAAAACTCTAAAAGAACCTTTCTGTTAGCAGTCAAAGACCCTTTGAAGTAGCCAAAATTTTCCTGCTTCAGGAAAAAGGAGTCTGAATGAATCCGCTAGTATCAACAAAAGAACCAATGCTGTCAACAATATTTACAGCAGGCAAGATTGTGGTTAGCCACTCTATTTTCCATAGTCAGACTGCAAGAAACTTTCATACTCAGTCCCTTCAAGTGATTGGGAGACGACATCCCAGTTCTCAATCTGATCTGATAATGGTCTTGTATGGATCTTGACATGGCGGCTTTTAAGCTCTCTTTGTGGCATTCTTAGGAAGTCAAGAACATCCATTAATTTCTACAGGGATTAAAAGATATATAATTTACATCTAGGATGGTAGAACATTGAACATATTGTTAATGCAACAGTTGAAAGAATTTTTTATGCAATAGATGTAGATCACTAAAACACTAATCATCAGATAAAATACAATCTGCAATTTGAAATTTGTAAAACCATCAAAAGTAACTCAATAAATCATAGAAGACATACTGTTCGATTAAGAATGAGATCCTCATAGAATAAGATAATGTGCCTGGTGCCATTGAAATACTGAAGAGCATCTGCACACCATTTACTAGTTTGTTTGAAATCAGCAATGAGCTTATTCACATCAATCAAGGGCTTATATCTTGCAAGAATGTCAGCCTGGATTGCAAGATGAAACAGATTTAGAAACACTGACATTACCGAAATTCTCTAAAAGTTTTTTCAACGTCAACAACCATTATTTAGTCGGTTGATGTTTTGATATTTCAGAAGGAAAGCTCTAATAAAAGATGCAAGAACCAAACCTCATGCCGTGAATGCACATGAGCTTTATGAGTTCCGTTCAATTGCTTTGCTTCTCGGTCATGAGAATTTGCTAGAATTGAGACCCAACGACGAAGAAGATTTCTTCTAAGAAGGAATATAGCAGAAACACCTCTATTTTGGAAATATTCAACTATACCCTCATGGTTCCTCATCAGACCCTGTAGCATTCATACCAATTGGATAAAAGAGGCAAAGAATATACTAGATCAAATCTTAAGTATGGTATAAGATTAAAATCAGATAATGTCATTCAATCAACATGCCAGCAAGAACAATATTTCCGTTTTCACAAGTGCATCTAAATTTAATTATAACAAAATTCTTGACGTTACTCTCAGCTGGCTTTCAAATTTGAAGTACTGGTATTTTACCAGTAAGGTTTCTGAAAGCAACTGCTCATTATAACTATCCAAGTTTAATCATTCTCCAATGGCCAATCCAACTTGATGACATAGACAAACTAACTATACAGAATTTCTCCTCAGTGGCTGTTAGATTTGAAGTAAAGTGGCTGTTAAGTAAATCATTTATACATGTTTTGAAAATATTGATATTTGGTTGGATGAAAAAGAAAAGCAAAGTAAAAGAAATGAAATATAAATGTTTTAGTTCATTTTTGAGATAAAATAAACTCGCCCAACTTTGAGCAAAAATCATTTTCTCCGCAACAACCTCTCTTACTACGGGCCACCACCACCACCCCTGTCACCGCGTATTGACCACCGCCGCCGACCGCCCGCCGCCAGGCACCACCGCCACCCTCTGCCGGCCATGAC
The DNA here is from genome assembly GCA_019925795.1 of Dendrobium chrysotoxum. NCBI lineage: Eukaryota > Viridiplantae > Streptophyta > Magnoliopsida > Asparagales > Orchidaceae > Dendrobium > Dendrobium chrysotoxum. Next base: position 29,162,029 of record CM034299.1, on the reverse strand, counting down.
CACCACCCACCAACATTGTCACCCACCGATGCCACCATCTTCGAACTTTACACTACATTAATTTTACTTTAAACCAAATAAAAAAAGCATTTACCTGCATTTATTTTAAACTCATCCAAACAACACCAAATATTCATTTTACATTATATTCCTTTTGCAGCCAACCAAATAGCCCCTTAAAACAAATTGATGATGGACTTTATGGTTTAATCTGAACATAGATTTAACGGAAGGATAGCATGTATATGAACAAATGTTGGCAGCAACCTAGTGTTACATCTTATTAAATAAATGTCATGTGGCTGTGGACCCCACCTGCTCAGTAGAATTCCAAGAGCCAAAAGACTCTTATTTTGTGGGTCCCAGTACCTCATTTTAGACCTATAGAAGGAGAAGGAATAATGGGAGATCATTGCAAAAAATGTGAGGTGCATTTATGGTGGGGTTTTAAGGGGGGAAAATTTGTATGAGGGGGGATTATGTGAAGAAATTTCTAGAGTAGTTTTCTTGGCTGTTTTGGGTTCCTAGTTATTGCTATGAATTGTGGGAGAGACGATTCACCTCTCGAATAGTGAATCAACTTGTATCTTGTATTTCTTTGCTTGGAGATTAGTAATTACAACCCTTTGGTGTTATTTCTGGATTTATTTGGAGTAAGTTTCCTGTTTTTTATATTGTTGTGTGCTGTTTTGATTATCAAATCCTATCAAATTGGTACCAGAGCCGAGGGAAGACGAAGAGGTGAAAATTTTAGGAGAGGAGGAGGGAATACCCCAGCTTGAGCCTCTACCGAGAAGGGGGATCGATAGGAAATATGGAGGTAAGAGGGAATGAGAAGAAGAGAACAGGCGGGATGATTTTGAAGGAAGAGGGGGATATGAAAGGAGAAGGGAGGAGAGGGAACCGTGGAGAGACTCCAATTGTTGTTTCATAGGAGGCATGAGGGCGGAAGGGGAAATTTGGGCGGAGGAGATCCAAAGGTCAGGAAGTTGAAAATATTGGTGTTTGAAGGCAAGGATAAGCATGGGTAGATCTATAGAGTTGAGAGATATTTTGTGGTGAACGGTAGGGCTACAAACGAATCGAGCTTCAACATGTTCGAGTTCGAGCTCGTTTACCAAGACCCTGTTCAAGCTCGGCTCGATAAGATTCAAGCTTTTCTAACCTATGATCGAGCTCAAGTTCGTTTAGAAAAGGTCTGTTCGAGCTCAGCTCATGGTCATGTTCGAGCTCAGTTCAATTTAGGCTTGTCGAGCCACTCGTTTAGCCAATTAATGAGCCCGTTTAACAAAATAGAATTTTTAATTGAGCAGCTAATGGTCTATTGAGCCGCTCATTTAGCCAACCCACTCTCCCGTTGAAGACAACCCGCTGCCTGCCTGGCAATAGTTTCTTACATGTTTTAAATTTTATAGAGAAAATCTAAGAATCTCAATGCCAATGATGGATTAAACCACGGAGGGGAGAGAAAAGAAGAGGCGCTGACTAAGGTGGACTGTGGGAAATGCTAAAACTGTAAAACGTGAAGCGGGAAAATAGGGGAAATCAAGTATTTATTTAATTTTTTCTTGGTTCTGCTGATGCCGGGAATCCAAAAAACAGAAGAGCGGTTGAGTGGGCATCCAAAAATAATATTATTATCTTACTAGTATTTATTTAAAAATACTAACTATATTTACTACTACTACTAATAATAATATCATTGTTAATATTTATTTAAAAATAAATTATTAAATTAGTTAAATTAATTTAGTAATATTTATTTTTAAAACTATTTATTTATTTCAAGCTAATTTGAGCCGAACACGAGCCTTAATCGAGCTCTAATCAAGCTTCTTAACGAGATTGTTCACGAGTTTTAATCCATACTGTTCGTAAATATAAATGAACCGAACGACAAGCTGTTCAAGCTCGTTTATTTAACTATCGAGTATTGATAAAAAATATTCAAACTTATTCACCTAGCTTATCAAACAAACATGAACGAGCTCTTATCGAGCGGAGCCACAAGCAGCTCGTCGAATGATCGGTTCATTTACATCCCTAGTGAATGAGTTGACAGAAGGAGAGAGGCTTATGGTAGTGACTCTATGTCTCGAGGGGAAGGCACTGGCATTGTACCAATGGAGAGAGATGAGATACCTGATCCGTTCGTAGGAAGAGTTCAAGGACCGTTTATTGCAGCACTTTTAAACCAACAGGTGGGGGACTATTATGAGAAGTTCTTTGCTTTGCTATAGGTGGGAACGATGGAGTGCCAGGGGAAATTTGAGCTTCTGTCAAGCTGAAAGCCGGTGTTAGAGAGCAATTTCATGAAGGAGCTCAAACCATAGCTGAGAGCCGTTGTGCGTGTGGCAAAGACCCCATGACTTAAGAGAGGCTATAAAGTTAGCCCAATTGATACAGGACAAGAACTCACTTGAGAGGGGTAGCAAAGGGGGCAACATTTGGAGGTTTGGAGCTCGGCCAAGAGGGAAATTTAAACGGTTGACTGATACGGAGCTGCAGAACAAACGGGCTAAGGGGTTATGTTTTATGTGCGATGAGAAGTTTACACTGGGCCATAGGTATAAAAATCGCACCTTGCAAGTCCTTTTTGTTTATGATAAGGAGGAGACGGGTGGAGTAGAGGCCGAAGGAGAAGTGGTAGAGAAAGAGGAGCACTTACACTTGGAGGTGGCAGAGATTTTGTTGAATTCTATAGTGGGATTCATCCCGAATCACACTATGAAGATGAGGGGACAGATAGGTGGGAAAGCAGTGGCAATTTTGGTGGATAGTGGGGCTACCCACAATTTCATATCGAATTAGATGGTTGATAATCTGGGGCAGAAGCTAGTAGACACGAGATACTTTAGGGTGATGATGGATACAAGGAAGGTTGAGAAGAGCAGGGGAATCTGTCAAGGATTGGAGGTGGAGTTGCAAGGAATTCACATCATGGAGGATTTTCTTCCATTGGAGTTGGTTGGGAAGCACGGATTTGATCTTGGGTATGAAGTGGCTACAAACCTTGAGGGAACAAGGTTGGTTGGAAGGCCTTAGCTATGGAGATACAGGTGGAGGGGAGAAAGGTGGTGATTAAGTGAGACCCTAGTTTATCCAAAGCAGTGGTTTCCCTGAAAAACTATGGTGCGTGTCATACAGGATGAAGGAGTAGGATTCTCGGTGGAGCTCCAGAGCTTGGAGGGAGGAGACACCCGGGAGATAGAAGTCATTCCAGAAGTAGTTCAGCGGCTTCTCCACCAGTTCAGTGAGGTATTCCAACATCCCCGAGGATTGCCTCCTTTACGAAAGCACGAGCACACTATTATTCTGAAGAAAGGAGTCTCTCCCATTAGTGTCCGACCATACCGCTACCCACAAGTCCATAAGGATGAGATAGAAAGGCTGATTCGAGAGATGCTTGAAGCTGAGATCATCAAGCCCAATGTTGAGTCCTTTTTCTAGTCCTATTTTACTGGTGAAAAAGAAGGATGGTAGTAGGAGATTCTGTGTAGATTATCGTGCCTTGAACAAAGAGACTATACCGGACAAGTTTTCCATATAAATCATTGATGAGCTGCTAGATGAGTTGCATGACTCGGTGGTGTCCTCAAAGATCGATTTGAAGTCCGGGTATCACTAGATCAGGATGCAACCAGAGGACACTCATAACACAGTTTTCAGAACTCACGAGGGACACTATGAGTTTTTGGTGATGTCTTTTGGCCTCACTAACACCCCTACCACTTTCCAGTCACTCTTGAATAAGATGTTCAAGCCTTATCTTCGTAGGTTTGCTCTGGTATTCTTTGATGACATCCTTATCTATAGCAAGTCAGAAAAGGAGCACTTGAGGATGGTGTTGGAAACCTTGAAGAAACACCAACTTGAAGAAGTGCTCTTTTGCGCAGCATAAGATGGAGTACTTGAGACATATAGTGTCTCAAGCTGGGGTGTCAGCATATCCAACCAAGATAGAGGCAATGGTGGAGTGGCCAGCAACTTAAACCCTGAAGAGGCAAAGGGGATTGTTGGGACTCACAGGATATTACAGGAGGCTGGTGAAGGGATACAGCTCTATAGCTTGGACGTTGACAGAGCAGCTGAGAAGGATAATTTCAAATGGGGGGAGGTAGCCACTCAGGCATTTGAGTAGCTGAAGAAATCCATAACTAGTGTCCATGTGTTAGCACTATCAAATTTCAGCCAATCGTTTGTAGTGGAGATGGATGCAATAAGCTATGGGTTGGGAGCAGTTCTCATGCAAGGACAGAGGCCCGTAGCTTATTTTAGCCAAGTGTTGACGGCTAGGGCAGACTGAAATCAGTCTATGAAAGGGAACTGATGGCGATGCTGTTAGCAATTAAGTGGCGACCTTACTTGTTGGAAAGGCACTTCATAGTCAAGACCGATCAAAGGAGTTTGAAGTTCATGTTGGATCATAGGATGGTGACAGAGGAGCATCAGCGGTGGCATTTCAAGTTGTTAGGATATGACTTCGAGATCCAATACAAGCCCGGGTTGGTAATAAAGATGCAGATGCTCTCTCCAGACGAAGTGAAGACCCCCAAGCTATGGCTCTATCGATTTCCATGGTAGTGGATTGGGAGGCCTTGAAGCAAGAGAGCAAGCATGATGAAGAGCTGAGTAAAATCACAGGAGATTTACTGCAGAACAAGGATAGTTATCTTGGTTACTCCTTTGTGGGTCAAAAGCTACTATAACAGGGATGGTTTATACTTCCGAGGACATCCACACATCCCTCACTTGTTGCAGGAGTTTCATGGCATAACTATTGGGAGACATTCAAGAATCCAAAAGACATATCGTCGACTGACAGCGAAGCCGTATTGGGTGGGTATGCAAAAGGATGTGGAGAAGATAATGGCCAGTTGTGATGTATGTCAGAAACACAAATACCAAGCTATGGCTCCAAGTGGTCTTTTACAGCCTTTAGCTTTATGTGAGGTGTGGGAAGAGGTGACTATGACCTTCATTGAGGGATTGCATAAGTCAGAAGGATTCACTGTGATTCTAATTGTGGTGGATAGATTGAGCAAATACACTCATTTCATTCCTCTAAGCCACCCATACACTGCGGTGTCAGTGGCAATCACTTTCATTAGAGAGGTGGTCCATTTGCATGGCATACCCAAGTCCATAGTGTCTAATCAGGACAAGGTCTTTCTGAGCCACTTCTAGAGGGAACTATTCAAGATGTAGGAGACTATTTTGAAATGGAGTACTGCTTATCACCCCTAGACAGATGGCTAGACGGAGGTGGTGAATCCCAATGTGGAGATTTATCTTTGTTGCTGTCTCAGATACACCAAAGATGTGATCCAAATGATTAACCTGGACAAAGTACTGGTATACCTTATCTGCTACATTATGGGCATGGCAACACACATGTGTCGTCAGTGGAGCAGTACTTGGAAGAAAGGGATCGCATCTACTACGAGCACAACAAATTATAAAGAAGCAGGTAGATGGACATAAGGGATGCGCAATTTGAGATTGGGGATAGAGTTTATCTGAAGATTCGATCGTACAGACAAAGTACTCTAGCTCGACGGAGGAATGAGAAGCTATCCCCCCGATACTTTGGGCCCTATGAGGTCGTGGAGCGCATTGGTGCGGTCGCCTATCACTACAATTGCCACCAACTTCAGCCATCATCCAGTATTTCATGTGCGCAACTGAGACAAGCCATTGGAGATCATATACCCTCGCCTGCACTACCAGCTACACTATCAGAAGATATGGAGGTAATATTAGAACCCTAGAGGTACAAGGGGTGCGCTAAGGAGACAAGGGGATAAAGAAAGTGTTGATCAAGTGGAAGAATCTACTTGAGTATGAAGCGATGTGGGAAGCCTACAGTACTATCCAAAGGCAGCTCCCTGATTTCCACCTTGAGGACAAGGTGACTTTTTGGAAGGAGAGTATTGATGTGGGGACCCCACCTGCTTAGCAAAATTCCAAGAGCCAAAAGGCTCTTGTTTTGTGGATCCCAGCACCTCATTTCAAACCTATAGGAGGAGATGGAATAAGGGGAGATCAATAGAGAAATGTGAGGTGCATTTATGGTGGGATTAGGATTGGTTCTAAGGGGGAAAGTTTGTATGAGGGGGGGATTATGTGCAGAAATTTCTAGAGTAATTTTCTTGGTTGTTTTGGGTTCCTAATTGCTATTAGGAATTGTGGGAGAGACAATTCACCTCTCGAACAGTGAATCAACTTGTATCTTGTATTTCTTTGCTTGGAGATTAGTAATTCCAGCCCCTTGTTATTTCTTGATTTAGTTAGAGTAAGTTTGCTGTTTTTTATATTGTTGTGTACTATTTTGATCATCAAATCCTATCAAAATATTATCTTAAAGGCAAAGTGATGATGGAATTTATGGTTTAATCTGTACGTAAATTTAACGCAGATCATGCATATTAACAAATGTTGGTAGCATCCTGGTGATACATCTGATTGAATAAATATTATCTTAAAGAGAAAGTAAAAACGGATTTCATGGTTTAATCTAAACATGGATTTAAAGGATAACATGCATATGAACAAATGCTGGCAACATCCTGGCGACACATCTTATTGAAATAATACTATCTTAAAGATATAAAGGAATTTATGGTTGAATCTGAACATAGAATTAAAGGATAGCATGCATATGAACAAATGCTGGCACCATCATAGTGATAACTGTGATACATCTTATTTGAATAAATATTAACTTGATGGAAAAGTGAAAAAGGAATTTACGGCATAGTCTGATCATAAACAATAGCATGCATATGAACAAGTGTTGGCAGCATCCTGGTGATACTTTTTATTGAATAAATATTATCTGAAAGACAATCACCTTTCACAGAAATTTGGTAATAAAGTTGGTATGCGCATAGTGATGAGGACATCGTCAGTGATTTCGACATGTGTACCATCGGAGACACCAGAGATCGACGGCCACGATCAGGAGTTTATATTTTGAGTCATTTTATGTAGTAGTTTATTTTTATTTTTTTTCAGTTTTACTGTTTTACCCTTATGGGTGGTCACTTGATGTTGTAGCCCGAGGGCATTTTAGTATTTTGTTTTCTTCCTTTCGGCCTATTTATATGAGGCCCCTTACATTGTATGAGATGATGATTGATTAATGAAAATTTCCTTTGTCTTCTTCTTCATCTTGTGTGAGCACTAGAGGAGAGAAAGAGAGCTCAAGGTGAGAGCAAGCGAAATACCCATCAACCGGTGGAAGAGTCCTCGGTTCGTGGTCCTTGTATTTTTATTTCTTTCATCTATTCTTCTTCTCCTCCCCGTCTCCCACCCGCCGATTCCTCTTAGTTTCCCCCCCACCGCCGGTCACCTCCCTATTTCCCATCATCTCCACCTCCAACCACCCGCCCCAACCCCTAACCCGCCGGCATCTCCTTCCCCACCTCACCGCCCCCTCCTTTTCCCCTTGGACCGACCCCCACTCCCCCACCACCGGCCTTCCCGGACGCCTGAACCCGCCGGCCACCCCACCGCCAGCCGCCGGACTTCCCCTCCCCACCGTTCCCCTCCTCCCAAGCCCAAAGCCGCCGGCCTTCCTAATTTCCCTCCAAGGATTTTGAAATTTTCAAAATTCAAAGCCCATAAAATACTTTCCTAAAATAACTCTCCCCATTAGGAAGGATTATCAATTTGAATTCAATTCAATATTTGAATTCAAATAGTTCCCTCCCTAATAAATCCCAATATTAGGAAACCTCCCTCTAATAACTCAAATCTGAAATTAATTTCAGATTTGATGTCAATTAGCATTTAATCCTCATGGCCCACATACAACGAATCTAGACACCTTGCTCCCCCTTTATGTGGCCGGCCCCTCCCTTGCCTTTTCTCCCTCCTAATCAACTCCCAATCACAATTAATGGTTCCCCTAATTCCCTCTCTAATAATTGCCCAAGTCCTATTCGAAATTTAAATTTAATTTCAAAGTGTTTCCCTCCAATTTCACTTAACCTGAAATTAATTTCAGGTTATCTAATCCCAACGCTTTCCAACTCAAACCTAGCCTCCTACCCTCTCTTCCTCCCGCCATCCCAAACCCCCACCCCTACCCAAACCGCCGGCCTCCCTCTCCACACGCCACCTCCTTCCCCTCTCCTCCCCACTTCAATATGCATGGAGGAACTCGAATGGAACTTTGGATTCGTGCATGACGATCGAGGTCAAGTCGACATCCTCCAATCGCCCTTCTTTGACGTGGGCTTTGATTTCGACGACACCGTTGAGGAATACATCGACCGCATCCAATACGACTTAGTGGACGTGATCGACGAGCAAAGATCAAAGGGACGTTGGATAATCTACGGTCATCCACCACCTCCTCCAATTCCGGCTACCTCTCCGGCGACTACTACCCTCCGCGCCACTTGTCTTCTAGTGGCTTCGCTAAGTGTGCTTGCAACGTTCATCCGCTAACCTCCACTATTAAGAGAGCGAGTGAGGGACCTCAAGGTGAACGATCTAAATTTTAAACGTGGGGATCTTGTTAAACTTGTTATTTGCATTACTTAGTAGTTGTTAAAAATTATTTTGCAAGTCCTACTAATCTCAACTTGTAATCCATTGCTCTTACCGAATCTCTCATGACACATTCTTAAAGATTAACTTGAGCACGCAACAGGTTTACTATTAGTAAGCAAAGTTCAATAGTTACATTAATCTCTTATGTGCAATTCTTGCTTCCATGCATATGTTTCACATCATCTTGGTATCAGAGCATGGCTAGCATGCATTACATGTGCTAGATGCATCCTAGGAGTCTACTTAACTATCCCTTAGCTTGTTTACATGCATATCATCGCATTATTACTTTACATCACTGTTTTATTTTGCTGTCCACTATTTTCCTGCACTCATTTAGTGAGTTGTAAGCCAATTTCTTAAATATTTAGGTGCTGTCCACATCCTAAACTCATTCCCTTACACTTAAACTACTTAAGCCATTAGGTTATGCTTGCTGTCCACTCATTTTCTGCACTATCTAGTGACAATTTGGAGAGTCTAACTTAGTGTTTAAGTGTTGTCCTCAACCTAACAACCTTCCTAAGTGCCTAGGTTACGTAACCCACCGGTGTAGCTTGCTGTCCAAACAATTTTTGCACCCTTAAGTGAGTTTAAGTGAGCGTAACTTAGTGTCTCATTGACGTCCCTTACACCCAATCATCTTTGAGTGTCACTTGACGTTTCCCATGGACCCGATAGGACTTCAAAAGAAGCTAGATGACCTAGTTAGTCTTGTGGGTTCTCTAACTAAAACCCCGAAGGAGGAACATGTTCACTCTCCCCACTTTAGGTATACGCCCCATTCGATCAATCATGATAGTCGGAAGATGCCCCACACTGCTTATCAACCAAGGCTTGAGCCTAAGCCACAACGACATCACTTGGAATCACATTACCGTCTACCCACCTTTGATGGTTCTTCGGACCCTTACTACTTTAGGGAATGGGTTAGACAATTAGAGGACTATTTTGAATCATGTGATATCCCTAAGTCCCACCAGGTTAGCATCGCTAAGTCTCACCTAAAATGTCGGGCTCTTCAATTTTGGATGAGGTCAGAAGATCATAAAGAGTCTCGTGGTGAGTACCCTACTTCTAATTGGAAAAACATGAGGCGAGAACTTAGTTTAAAATACCTGCCTTCTACCAGCAACCAACCATCCGGTTTTAAGTTTAGGTCACCCCCATCCGATATCATGATTCCTAGTCCTCACCACACATCAGTTACCCATTTCCCTACCACTGTGATTACCCCTAAACCTGTCCGACATACCACTCCCACCCACATAACTAATCATAGAGTGACCCCTACGCCTAGTGACCGTCATCCAGAGCACCATTCTACCTCTTTTGTTGGGACAAACCGTGGGCATTACTATGGTCGAGACCACCCATCCCTTAGTGACATCAGGGTTGCTACCCCACCCTGTAAGTCTTCACCTAGCCTTGATGGCCGACCCTCTATTGGGTCTTTTGCTGGTTCGGTCCCCTATGACTCCCCACTTGGACCGACTCCTAGCCACCCTAGCAAACCTGTAGCCTCACCTGTTCTTGACCCTGCAACTATAATTGTAGTAAAAAGATGCATTAAAAAGAAAAAGTCATCTGAACCTAAGACAGAGTGCATCCATTTTGTGGATGCTAATGATCTTACTGATAATGAGGACTTCTTTGAGGATGAAACTGAAGTAAGCAAGTTAGATTCCCCACATGACTTGAACCCTGATTTAGGAGATCTGGAACCTTTAAACCTCAGTACCTCAGTCCACCTGACTCCTAATCTCCTCAAGGATATCCCTTTGAATAAAGTCTACCTGGACGATAGTAATGTGATCTCGAAAGAAGCCAATCTAACCTTGAACACATTGAATTTAAATTCGGAAGATCCTGATTTAGTTGTATCACCTACTGAGTTGACTTTAGATAATTCTGGTGGTAGCAATCTCGGGTCGGAAGTGGTTCAATTGAATTTACTACCTGAGCTAAACCCCGATTTAATTGACCCCGAATCCATGGATCTTAGGGCTATCACCAAATCTGGTTCTATTGAGAATAATAATATGATTTCGGAAGACAGTATTTTGAATCAGAAAGATCTTAAGCCTAGTGTGAAGGAAGAGCCTCCTCTTGTCTTATTGAGGTCTATTTTAGGAGTTGCTTCTTTAGATTTGCATGTGAAAGAGTGTGTCTCTACTAATTTGACTTACCTCACCATTCCTTGTATCGACTTTAATGCAAGAGAGAGCATTGGCCCATGCCTTCCTATCTCCCATCTAACTGTTGTGCCCACATATGCTCTGAATACTCTACCCCATCTCTTGGGTCCCATACCTGCTGGTGACTCCTTAGGCTATCCTATTATGGTTGTGAGTCAGGACCCATTGTCCTCTCATACTCTTGACTCCTACTTTTTGCCCTCTATACCCTTGTCCTTCCCTGTTAAGAACCTTCCCTCTCCTAGTTGGATGATCTTACTAGATTACCTTACTGCCCCTAGGAGACATTCTGTGACCCTAGATGAGACTCCTTGTGGAGACGCCCTTTTAGTTAAGGATGTTTTCATTGCTCCTCCTACACCAGTTCCCTTAAATACAAAAGTTTTATGTCTTTCATTTTGTGACTGATCCATCTTTATTTTCATCTATGTGTGTTTGTGAGTCAGTGTGATTGTGTGTGCTTTGTAGTTTGTTATCTTCCACTATGTTCAATAATATGTGAGAGTCCACAATTATTCTTCAGGCATATCAAGTCTCTAGCATCACATTTTCTCATATCATTGATCTTGTTGATTCTTGAATTTTGGGCACATGATCTCGCATTTAACATGCCGCATTTGCATCGCATATTCAAGAATTGCACAAAGAAATTAATAAGAATTGAACAAAGCAACGCTAACTATAAACTCAATGCGAACTGCAAGAAAAGATTTAAAGAATTTAAAGTGGGAGATTCTGTAGTGGTTCGGACTCGTCCGGAGCGGTTTCTGCAAGGGACCGTTAAGAAGTTACATGCGAGAAGCTTAGGACCTTTCAAAATAATTTCCAAAATAAACAGTAATGCTTATGTGCTAGACCTCCCTGAAGGTTTTAACATTAGCCCCACATTTAATTTCGAAGATCTTGTAGCCTTCGAGGGTCCAGAGTTTAACCCCACTAATCTACTAAACAATAAGCCTTGTGTGACCCCACCTGGTAAGAACCCCAGCCTACCTCCACTCCCAAATATTCCCACTTTACCTATTGCGGAGAAAATTGAGGCAATACTTAGTGATGACATCATATCCACTAAAGACGGTGGTCGCCAAAGGTATTTAGTTCAATGGACAGGAAAACCGGAGGCGGAGAACAGATGGATTGATTGGGATGAGCTACAGAGATTGGACCCCGACTTACTAGAGTGGTACGAGAGCTCCATAGATGATTTCTCGACGGGGTCGAGTTTTCTCCCACCTGGGGAGAATGATGAGGACATCGTCAGTGATTTCGACATGTGTACCATCGGAGACACCAGAGATCGACGGCCACGATCAGGAGTTTATATTTTGAGTCATTTTATGTAGTAGTTTATTTTTATTTTTTTTCAGTTTTACTGTTTTACCCTTATGGGTGGTCACTTGATGTTGTAGCCCGAGGGCATTTTAGTATTTTGTTTTCTTCCTTTCGGCCTATTTATATGAGGCCCCTTACATTGTATGAGATGATGATTGATTAATGAAAATTTCCTTTGTCTTCTTCTTCATCTTGTGTGAGCACTAGAGGAGAGAAAGAGAGCTCAAGGTGAGAGCAAGCGAAATACCCATCAACCGGTGGAAGAGTCCTCGGTTCGTGGTCCTTGTATTTTTATTTCTTTCATCTATTCTTCTTCTCCTCCCCGTCTCCCACCCGCCGATTCCTCTTAGTTTCCCCCCCACCGCCGGTCACCTCCATATTTCCCATCATCTCCACCTCCAACCACCCGCCCCAACCCCTAACCCGCCGGCATCTCCTTCCCCACCTCACCGCCCCCTCCTTTTCCCCTTGGACCGACCCCCACTCCCCCACCACCGGCCTTCCCGGACGCCTGAACCCGCCGGCCACCCCACCGCCAGCCGCCGGACTTCCCCTCCCCACCGTTCCCCTCCTCCCAAGCCCAAAGCCGCCGGCCTTCCTAATTTCCCTCCAAGGATTTTGAAATTTTCAAAATTCAAAGCCCATAAAATACTTTCCTAAAATAACTCTCCCCATTAGGAAGGATTATCAATTTGAATTCAATTCAATATTTGAATTCAAATAGTTCCCTCCCTAATAAATCCCAATATTAGGAAACCTCCCTCTAATAACTCAAATCTGAAATTAATTTCAGATTTGATGTCAATTAGCATTTAATCCTCATGGCCCACATACAACGAATCTAGACACCTTGCTCCCCCTTTATGTGGCCGGCCCCTCCCTTGCCTTTTCTCCCTCCTAATCAACTCCCAATCACAATTAATGGTTCCCCTAATTCCCTCTCTAATAATTGCCCAAGTCCTATTCGAAATTTAAATTTAATTTCAAAGTGTTTCCCTCCAATTTCACTTAACCTGAAATTAATTTCAGGTTATCTAATCCCAACGCTTTCCAACTCAAACCTAGCCTCCTACCCTCTCTTCCTCCCGCCATCCCAAACCCCCACCCCTACCCAAACCGCCGGCCTCCCTCTCCACCCGCCACCTCCTTCCCCTCTCCTCCCCACTTCAATATGCATGGAGGAACTCGAATGGAACTTTGGATTCGTGCATGACGATCGAGGTCAAGTCGACATCCTCCAATCGCCCTTCTTTGACGTGGGCTTTGATTTCGACGACACCGTTGAGGAATACATCGACCGCATCCAATACGACTTAGTGGACGTGATCGACGAGCAAAGATCAAAGGGACGTTGGATAATCTACGGTCATCCACCACCTCCTCCAATTCCGGCTACCTCTCCGGCGACTACTACCCTCCGCGCCACTTGTCTTCTAGTGGCTTCGCTAAGTGTGCTTGCAACGTTCATCCGCTAACCTCCACTATTAAGAGAGCGAGTGAGGGACCTCAAGGTGAACGATCTAAATTTTAAACGTGGGGATCTTGTTAAACTTGTTATTTGCATTACTTAGTAGTTGTTAAAAATTATTTTGCAAGTCCTACTAATCTCAACTTGTAATCCATTGCTCTTACCGAATCTCTCATGACACATTCTTAAAGATTAACTTGAGCACGCAACAGGTTTACTATTAGTAAGCAAAGTTCAATAGTTACATTAATCTCTTATGTGCAATTCTTGCTTCCATGCATATGTTTCACATCACATAGGCTGTGCTTGGCTGCCAAGATTTGAGAGAAAGGAATGTAAAAAAGGATTGAAAAGCTTAAATTAATGTATGTTGATCCAAAATCAACCAATAAATTATTGGGATTCCATTTCATTTCTTCCTTTTACCATGGTGAATATATTGGACTATATCTAAGATATAAGGGGTAAAATTACCCTTTTTCAATTCATTTCTTGAAGAGCAAAACAGGCATAAAACCTGAAACCTACCATATTGAATAAGGTACAAAATTTTACTAGAGTTTCCTCTTTAAATTCAATTTTAGCCTAATCACATTCTTTCTTATAATCATAATCAATCATGATTGATAATGCAAACGCAATACTATATTTCTCTTGGGATACATTGATATGTTGATTCAAAATTGACTCAACCATGCACACAAAGAGATGAAAAAAAAATGTTCATAAAAGACTAAGATGGAATTATCAATTATCAAGATGTAGGCATTAAAACGTATGAAAACTAAAATAAGAATTGAAAAGAGCAAAATTCCTGCCTATAGTAGACTTGCAGTTAGGGCATGTACTGCAGATGGCAAAGATACACAAAAAGACAGGTAAATAGAATGAATAAGAAAGAATTAGGTAAAAAAACTAGCAAATAGTATATTTAACGGCATATGTAACACTCAATAATGTATAAAAATAACTCCTTACTGGTTAAGCATTACAAAGAAGTGTCTACTTGAACAAAAAAGAAACTATGATGAACATATGTCTGGTTTGGTCAAAATTTTAAAAACATAAATTGCTTGGTTTTTCAATCAAAGCACACCTCCGGCTAACTCTTTTACATTAGACTAAACATTTTGACTAAAGAATTTCGACTCCTCCCAAGTTGTAAATAGGCAGGCAGATAGTACATGCACCAACGCATTGAATATTAATTCTTGGCCATCATTCATTGATGTACACATTTAAGACTTTTAGGCACCTTAAATGAAGAAATTATTATGTTGGGAGGCCGAATGTAACTCTACATGCAGAGTTCAATAGTGGGCTGACATGGGCAAAAGAATTAATATCCTTTTATTTTTTACTTAAAACCAAACCCGACCCGAGAAACCGAACAACAATTGGCGGATTGGCGAGACTTTTATGTTCAACCATTCATAATAGAGTAAGGATTTTAAAGTAGACTTTTCATATCCCGCCTCCTAGTTATGCTGTGAAGAAATTTACATCCTTCCAATGCCCTTTTGAGTACATCATAGCAACCACTTCCATCGCCATTTGAAACTTTCTTCAACAGCTCAGTTTGCAGTGTCATCTGCTGCTTTCTAATGCAACTCCAGCATCACTTGCAGACTTGTAATCAAGCCAAAAAGTTCAAGCTAGTTGATGTGTATGGTTTCAACTAATATCTTTCTTGAAAGAATATCTACATGATTGATGTTTTAGGTTTGAACTTGAACAATTTTTTTTTTTAATGTTTAATAGTATATTTGAAGTACTTATGCTTTATATCAATGCATATGTGAACTATTTAGACATTTGATTAACAATACATAATATAGCTTCCATTTATATTACTGTGAAATAAATTGTCATCATCTCCATATACTATATTATGAAATAATTTTTATTATTTGAAATAAAAATGTTAGCTATTTTTGCTAAATGAATGTATCTCATTATGCATTCATGATTTATTTGAGAAATAAGAAATGATAGTGGATTAAATAGCAAGTTACTTCACACAATATACATATATGTAGAATGCTTAGCTATTTAGTTGTGATTTTAACAATTAAATTTCATTAACACAGCAATACCTAACAAAATACTATACAAAAATAATAATATATGTGAAGTATCTAACTAGGCACTTCATAAAAAAGATGTTTACTGTGATGCACCGACATTTCTCCTCAAAAAGGCGTGCAGTTTCCGACACATATCCGACACGGCACTTGTCCGACACGTGTCGGACAAGCAAAAAATGTGTCCAATTAAAAAAATATTAAATATAAATTGGACATGCATGTCTTAAATATTTTATGAATTTTTTCAAAATATAATTTCTTGTATTTAAAATTTTTATTTTTTAAAATATAAAAATTAAATTTCTTATTTTATATCCACAACACCAAATCAATCACCCGCACTCAATACCCCATTCATCGAATATTCTCATTTTCATTTCTCTTTGGTGGGTCACAACTTTGGTTTCACAATAATTCTCATTGTCATCTCAACATTGACGTCTAGCATCATTACAATATCGACATTTCAAAGCCATCTCAACATCAAAGTCTGGCACTGTCTTGACATTGATGCTCGACACTAGCAATTTTTGCACCCACAACTTGACAGCTCATCTTTGTCCGATGTCATCTTAACATCGACGACCAATGCCCTCTCAACATTGCGAGATGCCCTCTTGACATCGACACCCGATACTGCATAACATCAATACCTCAACTCTCCACAGCATTGTTGTCTCCTCTCTCGGTGCCTAATACACGGCATCGATATACGACTCTTAACATCCTAATATTAATTATTTTAAGCATAAATTCTAGTTAAATGACTTATTATTTCTAAATTATTTTTAATATTATACTTATTCAATTTTTATATATTATTTTTAAAATATTAAAATTATAATACCATGTCAAACCCGTGTCTGTGTCCTATATTTTCAATAATTGACGTGTCCCCATGTTCATATCGCCGTGTCCGTGTTTATAGGATGTTTACTTGTGGTTTTAACAATTAAAATTCCATTATAGCAGCAATACCAACTTAGGTACTTAAAAAAAATTTTATGTAAAGTACCAAGGAAAAATTATTTACTTGTAGTTTTAATCATTAAAATTCCATTATAGATAATGCACAAAAAAATCAATATATGGAAAGTATCTTCACATAAAAGCTATTTACTTATAATTCTAATCATTAAAAATTTATTATAGCAACAATGCTTAGCAAAGTACATCATCGAAAAGCAATATATGTGAAATGCCTAAAAGGTATTTGAAAGAAAAGTTGTTTAAAAAGGTATTTGATAGAAAAGCTAGCTTACATCAAGGATTAAGGATATGCTTAGCCAAGTATCTTCACATGCCTCTGGAGAGTTTTAGAAAAAAAAAAAGTGTTAATAATGCTTATATTCAATGTATTAAGGATATGCATACAGGAGTTGTTACTTGTGTTAAAAAACAAAGTAGTTTAACCAAGTATTTTCCTATTTTAGTTGGCTTACATGAAGGATTAGCATTAAGTTCATATCCTTTTGCTTTAGTCATGGATGTTCTTACTAAACATTTGCAAGCGAATGTACCTTGGTGTATGCTTTTTGCTAATGATTTTCTTCTTGTTGATAAGACTAGATAGGGAGTTGATAAAAACTTGAATTATGGAGGTCAACCTTAGAGTCTAAAATTTTCATTTGAGTAAATCCAAAATAGAATACATGAAGTGTAATTTTAGTAGTAATAGTGGGATTGCGACATTGGGTGATCAAGTCATTAAAAAAGTGCAGGTTTTAGATATCTTGGATTTATTGTCCAAAGCGATGGTGAAAGAAATGGGGATATTATTAATAGAATTCAAGTTGGATGGTTGAAATGGAGGAATCCATCCAGCCTATTGTGTGATAGAAAAATACCCCTCAAAATTAAGAAAACATTTATAAGATGGTGAGTTGCAATGCTTTATGGCGTAGAATGTTGGTCATTAAAAGAGAAGCATAAAATTAAGTGTTGCAGAGATAATGATGCTCAAGTGGATGAATAGCTTTAAACTTAGAGGCAGAATGCGAAACGAGTATATATATGAAAAGGTTGGAGTAGCTCCTGTGATAAATAAGATTAGAGAAATTCGCCTTAGATGGTTTGGTTATATAAAGCGTCAGCCTTCTGATGACCCTATTAGGAGAGTAGATGCATAAGATCCGGCATATATTAACGTAGAAATAAACCTAAAAAGACTTGGTTAGAAAATATTAAAAAATGATGTTTTTTAATTAAATTTAAATGAGAATTTGACTCTTAATAGACACAATGGAGAAAAAGAATTCATATAACCGACCTCATGTTGTGGGATAAATGCTTGTTGTTGTTGTAATTTAGATTATGTCTCTTGAAACTAGCTTTTCAATAAGGAAAATATAAATCTTTTTATTTAACTTTTTGAGTTTGGCTGATAAGTAACATATACTTATATACACTAAATCCAACATGATAGGCATAAGAGCAATATAGGTTCAAATGCTACATTTTCACTGTGAAGAATAGCATTGAAAAGTTTAGCAGACGCTGTCATCAAGCATAAGCATAGCCAGGGGCGGAGCCAGAAATTTTATTCAGGGTGGGGGGGGGGGGGAGGGCCTAAATTAAAATACTTATGTTTGTCGTCTTATTTGAAAGGGTAGAATACACTAAAATAGTTTTGTTTGCCATCTCATTACTAGATCCAAGAGGAGAATGCAAATAACATGGCCCTTAGAGTTTAGAAGACATAAACATCTGCCATGGGCGGTCTTCGTTTAGAGGCGAGAGAGGAGCGAAAGGGAAAACGAAAGCCGACGAAAGCCGTGCTTGAGGTCATGAGTCACAAGAGAAAAGCAAAGGGGGAAAAGAACTATTGATGCTTTTCATGTGTCCAAAAAAAGATGTTGGTGGCTTCTTTGGATTAATAAATAATTTTAAAAGGAAGAATTACAAAAATTAGAGCAGGTTTCAATAGTTCTTTTTCCCCTTGGCAAACTTGTTGCTATGTTAAGCCACTAAAACAATCAGCTTCAAGCCCTTATAGGCTTTTAGTTTTAGCTTTAGCCCAATCCTTTAGAGGAAATCTCAACAACCAAAATCAATTTTCATTATTCCGTCCACAATGGAAAGTCATTCCTCCCTCTCTCTTTCAATATTTTACCCCATTAGTCTTTCTCTCTCGACAGCTGAAGCATTGCATGGTCCGAGTAAAAGGTGGATTGAAGACTTGAAATGGAAAAAGCCTATAATAACCCCCCCAAAAAAAAATGCTATGACAGCCACCTATGTTAATTCACTAAGAAAGTTAAGAAATTTGTAATTAATAAAAGAAAACAATGTGTTGAAACTTAATAAAAACAATAAATGTGAGGTAATAAGATATGTTCTTATTGTTTTATCCACATAATCCATATAGTAGCAGTATATTTAAGATACTTGACAAAAAAAAAGCAATATATATGAAGTATTCGGCTGTGTATTTGAGATTTTAACTAAAAATAAGCCATCATAGTAGAAGACATAGCAAGGTACATAAAAAATTATATATATATATATATATATATATATAGTATTTACTCATAAACTTGTTGTTTTGAAGTACTTAACTATTTAAGTATGATTTTGAGCATACAATATACATTACAACATCGATACCTAGCTAGGTGCTACACCAAAAAATAATACATATGAAATATCTAGCTGTACACTTATTCAAGCATTAAAAGTCTATTATAATAGCAATACCTAACTAGATACTTCTAAAAATAATATACATAAAGCATCTAGCTATGAACTTATGGTTTTAAATATTAAAAGTTCATTATAGTAGCAATACATAGGTAGGTACTTTAAAAAAGAAACATATGTGTAGTACCTAGCTAGGTTTCCCAACAAAAAAAAAGTACATAGTTAGGTACTTCATATAAAAGTAATATATGCAAGGTACCTAGCTTTCAATTATGGTTTTAACAATTAAAAGTTCATTATAATAGCAGTGTCTAGCTATATACTAGCCAAAGAAGCAATATATGTAAAAATAAGTGATATACCAATTATCAAATTCAACTCTGAATTAACTCTAACTTAACATAATCTCGGTTTAGCAGTATAGTGATTATTAATACATATGGGATTACTATAAAAGCCAACCCACTAAATATATTTAGATTTACACTAATGATAACGATCTATGTATTTTATAATAATGAGTCTTATAAAAAGCTATGTAAGAAAATGATATATATATTTTATATTAGCCATGATAATTACTATTGCCCATTTTATATCCTTCATAAAAAGGCATTGTCTCACGTTCACGCAACCATAATTTTCATGGTCATAACAAAATGTTCACTGAAACTATGGGCAGCTAAGTTTATATATAACATAATATTACCCTAAACCATAAACTCAAAAAATTACTAAAATTATTTGCTGATATTTTTATCCGTCATCATTCTGATTTGTGCTCCTTCCATCTTTTCCGAAATTGTTTTTAAAGAAACTTCGTTATCTTGTTTCCAGCATTTCATATTGAATTTCTCCATATTGTTCTAGTCCCGCAATGAAAAGAGGAAAAGGTATAAGCAAGATAGCTTTCTTTGCAATCTCCAAATATAAAAGATTCGCCAATCATCCAATTGCTTAGGTTTCTTGGGTCAGGTCCGGATTTAAGGGAAAAAAATGATATTAAATCATTTACAAATGTCAGCTCCTAATGGCCTCCACAAGTAGAGATACATCTGGCCTCCGGACATAATAATTTCTCCCTTAAATGACATTATTAACCAAGATGACTTTAGTTGACATTAGATCTAGTCACATGTTCAGCAACCCCCATATCTTGGTAGGGTTGATCTAACAAAGCACCACCGTACAACTACTTTGATCCAAAGCTATATAAGTTGACTTAGGCCTAACCAAACAAGTTTTTTTTTTCCACAATTGAACAAGGATAATTTTATTTAGCTTGGCCTAGCAAAAAATTGTTAGTGTTTTAGCAGGTGAAACTTGATTGGGCCTTGTCTAAATCTAAGCTCAAAAACAAAAACTCATACTAATTATCAAGCAAAGCCATGAATGCCTCCAATACGATTTGTCCCAATCTGGTAGATCAAATTCCCACATCAAGTTGACATGATTGATAAATCTAATAACTATATCTGGCGGGCTTGTGTATATATAAATTATAGGAAAACGTAATGTACATATTATGAAAGCTACATCTAATGAGGAAAATGAGAATGTTTGAATAATGACTTTCTACAAAGTAAATTTATTGAAGCTTAACAATCAGTTGTCTTTCTTGTTACATATGCAAAATTGTACTTTTGTTTTACATTTATGGCATGATACACTAAGTTTTATTTGAAGAGATTTAAATAAACATGTTGGTAGAGAGATAAAATATTTTAAAGGTACTCATAGTGGCTATTAGTTTGGAGCTACTAATAAAGGTGGTAGGACCATATTAGATTTTGCTCTAGCTTATGATTTTGTAATTGTTAATACATTCTTTAAGAAAAGATATGAGCATCTCATCACTTATGAGAATGGATATAGCAAAACTCAAATAGATTATTTTCTTATAAGAAAATTTGATTTTTTAGATTGCAAAGATTGTAAAAATAAAGTTTATGTAGGTTACATAAAGGATCAACTTTGTGTAAAAATAAAGTAAACTTGAAAATGAAAGGACGTAATATAAAAAATAAAATAAAATGTTATCCTAGGATTAGATAGGTGCATTTAAATAATACTAACAAAAATATTTTTGAGAGTAAGATACAACTTACAATATCTTAAGATTTTGACTGTGCATTAGGCTAATATTATGTGAAAAACAATCGTTAGTGATATTAAGAATGTTGCAAAGAACGTGCTTGGAGTATCAAAAGGAAAAATTTATAATAGTAAAAATAGTTGATGGTGGAATCAAAATGTGCAAGAAAAGATCAAAAATAAGAAACTTTGTTATAAAAATTGGTCTAAGTGTAAAAGTTTAAAAAATTGGAAAAGATATAAAAAGGTCCGTAAGGAATCTAAGAAAGCAATATATGATGCAAAGAATTTAGTTTTTAATGATCTATATAATATATTTTATACTAAAGAGGGCGAAAGATATTTGTATAAGTTAGCCTAGCAAATAAATATGAGAAGAATTTAGTTCAAGGAAAGTTCATTAAGGATGATGATCAAAACATACTTTTATTAGAAGAGGATATTCAACAAGGGTGGATGAGATATTTTGATAAATTTTTCAATGAAGATTGTGAGAATACGATTAATTTTAGTGACCTTAGCACCCTAAATGATAATAGAAATTTTTATTTATATCAGTGTATTAGTAAAATCAAAGTTAGGGAGGCTAAAAAGAAAATGAAACGTGGAAAAGTTGTTGGACCTATTCCAATAGAGATATGGAAATGATTCGGAGATGAAGGAATTTCTCAATACTATTTTGAAAACTACAAAGATGCCAGATGAGTGAAAAATAAGTTTATTGATTCTAATTTTAAAAATAAAGGTGATGCACAAGAGTGTGTGAATTATAGAGGAATTAAATTAATATGTCATACTTTAAAACTATGGGAGAGAGTTATTGAGCATAGGTTACGATGTGATACTAATGTTTTTCAAAATCAATTTAAATTCATATCGGGTAGGTCTACCATGGAAGTTATACATTTATTGAGAGGTTTGATTGAAAAGTATAGAGAGAATAAGGAGGATCTACATATTATATTTATTTATTTAGATAAAGCTTATGATAAAATTCCAAGAGAAGTGCTCTGGAGAGTTCTAGAAAAGAAAAGGGTTAATAATGCTTATATTTAAGTCATTAAGGATATGCATGCATGATCTATTACCTGCGTTCAAACACAAGTTGGTTTGACTAAGTATTTTTTCTATTTTGGATAACATCAAGGATCAACTTTAAGCCTATATCTTTTTGCTTTAGTCATGGATGTTCTTACCAGACATTCGCAAGAGGGCATACCCTGGTGTATGCTTTTTGTTGATGATATTTTTCTTGTTGATAAGACTAGGGAAGGAGTTGGGTAAACTTGAATTATGAAGGTCAACCTTAAAGTCTAAAGGTTTTCGTTTGAGTAGATCTAAAATCGAATAAGCGGAGTATAATTTTAGTAGTAATAGATCTAGTAGTGGATTGTGACTTTGGGCAATCAAGTCATTAATAAGAGTACACGTTTTAGATATCCCGGGTCTATTGTTCAAAGTGATTGTGAAATAGTTGGGGATATTATTAGTAGAATTCAAGTTGGATGGTTGAAGTGGAGGAATGCATCGGGGCTATTGTGTGATAGGAAAGTACCCCTCAAACTTAAAAGGAAAATTCTATAAGATTATGGTGAGACCTGCAATGCTTTATGGCGCAGAATGTTGGCCATTAAAAGAGAAGTACAAAATTAACTTAAGTGTTGCAAAGATGAGGATGCTCAGGTGGACGAGTGGCTTCACTCATAGATCGAATGTGAAACGAGTATATAAGCGAAAAGGTTGGAGTAGCTCTAATGACAGATAAGATTAGAGAGAATCTCATTAGATAGTTTGGTCACATAAAACGTCGGCCTTCTGATAACACGATTAGGAGAGTAGATGTATTAGATTTAGCCTACGCTAAGAAAGATAGAGATAGACCTAAAAATACTTAGTTAGAAAATATTAAAAAAGACCTTTTTTATTAGATTTAAATGAGAATTTGACTCTTAACATGAAAAAATGGAGAAACAAATTCATGTAGCCAACCCCACGTAGTGGGATAAAGTCTTAATGTTGTTGTTGTTGTTGTTGGTAAATAAATGTGTTAAAGGAAAGTTAAAATTATCAAAAAGAAGTATGATGGGCATTAACTAGCATCAGTAGTTATCGAGTGCCAAAGTTCCTAATTATAATATATTTACATCAAGTATTATTGTAGATACCTCATATTGTATGTATTTTGGATGATATATAAAAAAATTATTTTGAAATTCAATCTTCCACTTTATATTTGTATTCAGTAGTGGCTCTGTGGTGTGTTTAAATTATAAGTTTTGTCTCAGTACTTCTTCAACTGGATCTTGGGATTTGAGTCTTGCCACAATCGGACACGGTATGACAGTTTCGAGTCATATTAGGTTAGGTTATGACAAAAAAGCATCACTAAGAACTCGTATTGTCACTCATCTGTCTTGAATACAATCATCGGGGCATCCTCCTCTCTCATTCTGATTTGATGGCACCTAGACTTTAGATCCATCTTCGTGAACATCATTGCTCCACACAGTTCATCCAGCAGTTTATCTATCACCGGAATGAGAAACTTGTCAGGCATAGTCTCTTTATTCAGGGTTCGGTAGTCAACACAGAATCTCCAGCTCACATCCTTATTTATGACCATTAAGAATGGGCTACAAAAAGGACTCACACTCGGCCTGATGATTAATGCCTCCAACATCTCTCGAATCAACTTCTCAATCTCATTCTTCTGAATCTAAGGGTAGCAGTAAGGCGTGACACTAATCGATGATAGCTCCTCCCTCAGGTGATGGCGTGCTCCTGCTCCCTCAGTGGTGACAATCCTTGAGGTGGTTGAAAGACATCATTAAGCTGTTGTATAAGCGATTGTACTAAAGGAGGAATGTCTCCCTCTTCCTCCAATCTGATCCTCCCTAAGCTCTGCAACTCCACCAAGAATCCTCCTCCCACCTCCTGTATGGTCCTCCCCACGATTTTAAGTGACATCATAGCTTTGGATAACCCTGCATCACCCCTGATCATCATCCTTCTTGCCTCCACCACCAGCTTCATCATCAGCGGTCCCAATTAACCATGATATCCCCCAAGGTCTGTAGTCATTTCATCCCCAGGATGACATCAATGCTCCCCAACTCCAATGGAAAGAAGTCCTCCCTCACTTGAACCTCCTGTATAATCAAAACCATTCCCTTACACACTCCTCTACCCGTCTCCACCTTCCCAGTGCCCATCATCACTCCATAACACCCTGTGTCCACCAATTTCACCCCCAATTGGTCTACGACCTGGTTGGAGATGAAATTGTATGTAGCTCAACTGTCTATCAACACTATCACCTCCCTGTCTACTATTTCTTATTTCATTTTCATGGTGTGATTTGGAATAAATCTCACCACTGAGTCCAAGAAGACCTTCGCCATGTCTAAATGTAGCTCTTCCTCCTCTACCAATACCTCACTCCCACCTCTCTACTCAGCTTCCTCGTCATCACAGACGGTGAGAACCTGAAGAGTTTGGTGCTTACACTTGTGCCCCGGGGTATACCCGATGAGGACATCACTACGTGGAAAGTTTATCGTAGACGTGGTCGTCAATCTACGGCCACGATCGAGTCATTGTATTTTTGAGTCATTTCATGTATTTGTCTTTTATTAGTTATGTTTGTCATTATTTAGTTATGTTGCATTTATTTCTGTTTTTACCCCTTAAGGGAGATCGTATGTAAGCCCTAGGGGCATTAGTCTCCTTTTGTTTTGAGAGTCTTTGTATGAGGCTATTCATAGCCCTTGTATTCTTCTTTTGAGGTTAATGAATCATTATCAAGAAAATTCCTGCATGCTACTTCTTTGTGAGAGTTGAGAGCCAAGGAGAAAGATCCATATGAGAGGAAGATTCGTGCATCACCCACTAACCTTGATAAGACGGGTTCGTGGTTATTTTATTATCTCTCATTCTCCCTCTCTTCCCTTCCACCCCCACGGCTAACCCACCCGCCAGCCCTCCCTCCTCTTCCTCTTCCCTTGGTTTCACCTTGCCTCCTTTCCTAATTTAGTTTGAGAGAAAAGTGGATAGAATTTGAATTCAAATCCAATTGATTTGAAATTCAAAAACTTTCCTAATTTACTAAACCTATTTTAGGAAAGTTTCCTATTTGAGTCCTATTTGAAATTTTAAATAAAAGGGATTGAATTAAATCTTTCCTATTTCCTAATTCTAATTTAAGAAACCCAAATCAATCCCACAATCCCCTCCCTATCCCCTTCATTGCCGCCGGCCCCCTATCCCTATTCCGCCCCCCCCCCCCCCCTCTCTCTCCAATTCCCCTCTCTCTCTCCAATCCCCCTCTCTCTCATTAATTCCTACTCTTTGGAAATAAATCCTAGTTTCCTTTCCCACCTCCCTCCTAATTCAAAATCTGAAAATAATTTCAGATTTGGACACATTGCCCTCCCCTAACCCTAACCCTACCTCTCCGAAATCTGAACCAATTTCCCTCCCTCATCCCTACCTTGGCCGGCCCCTCCCACAACCCCCTTCCCACTTGATTCTCAAAGGAAATCTTCAATCTCTTGAGGAGAAACTTCAAGGACAGCAAAGGAACATCATCTTCAACCTTTCTCCTTCACAATCAACATGAATGGAGGTCCCCGAATGGGACTACGGCTTGGTGCTTGACGATCAAGATAATATCGACATACTCCGTTCTCCTTTCTTTGACGTGGGCTTTGACTTCGACAACACCGTCGAAGAATACATCAACCGGATCCACATCACCTTGGTTGATGTGATTGACGATCAAAGATCAAAAGGACGTTGGACCATCTTCGGCCGAGCCACGACCTCCACCACTCCGGCTACTTCATCATATTCAATCAAAGGTTACATCATTCATCTTCTACATCTCCTCACCGGTGCTATTAGCAATCAAAAGGACATCATCCGATGGCGATTCTTTTCCAAATAAGGGTGAGCTTTTTTTCCCTATTCAATTACTTACTTCATTCACTAACCTTGTAGGTGATGAAGGAATAGCAACGGATCAAACTCCGCTTAAATTGCTAAAGCTTCGTAAACATAGGGTTTTGAGTGTATCTTTCTATGCTTCTTATTTCATTATTAACTTAGGGATGTTGGTTGAACGCCTATTACTTTGCATGTTTGTTGATTTTCTAAACTATTTGTTTGTTCAAGCATTTAGTAAGTGATTTGTCCTAAGCGTAAGCACCCTTTTCTTGTTTTATTTTGTCGTTTCAATTGCTAATAACCTAATCAATAATTGCTCTCTTTAATAAGTCGTGCTAATCCTTGCAATTTTCATTTAAAAGCATCTTAGTCCTGCATCAATACCTCTCATAACATCTGAAGCACAATCCCTTTGCCCACTTCTTCAGCAGCTCCTTCTCAGTGAGCTTTTTGAAATTTCCCCTGAATCTCCCTCCTTAAGGCTTCTCCTTTGTGGTCTCTCGAAGGCTACCCGGTGTTGGCCCCTTGGATACTAAAAATGTGATGGTCATCCTGTATGAGCCTCCTGAACTGCTGTCTCTCCCCCCCCCCCCCCCCCCCCCCCCCCCGCCCCCCCACCAAGTGCTTCTGATCTTCAAGTAACCATGCTAGCTCCATAAGCTCTTCCAAGTCACGGGCCTCATTCTCTAACTGTCAACCGGATCTCTAGTTTGAGCTCTTTCATGAAGTTTCAATTAACACAGTCTCAGAAAGCCAATCCAATCAGCTAGCAAGATACTCAAACTTCTCACGGTACTCTACCAAGCCTTCCTGCGTCAAGGCGAAAAACTGCTCATAGAAATCTCCTCCCCTCCTGGTTCGAAAATATTCCAACAAGCAGTCCTTGAACTCCCTCCAGCTTCAAATGGGTTGTCTCATGTCTCTCCACTGATACCACGCCAATGTCTTTCCCTCCAAACATAAGTCAGCTGTCGTCAGTCTCTCCTCCTTCATCAATCCATTGACCGTGAAATACCTCTCCATCTTGTAGATCTACCCATGTACATCCTCTCCCTCAAAAAGAGGCATCTTCAGCTTCCTTACCCTCGAATCACCTCTGTTCCCCCTTATTCCTCCATAACCTCCCATTCCCCGAGGGGGTGGTCCCCCCAAATGTCCCAATCCTCCCTTCTATGCTCGTACTCAAACCCTTCTTCAAAATCCCCCCTTATTCTTTCAAAATCAGCACCCATTCCCACATAATCAAATCCTTTTCTTGCAAAATCAACACCCCTTCGCTTATATCCACTACTCATCTCCTCCCTAAAAATTGGTTTTAGGAGAGGCATCTCATCTTCTCCCTCCAAAAATCTCCACCTTTTAATTTTCCCCTCTCCTAATCGGATTAGGGTTTCCACCACTTCCTTGGCCGCCGATGGCTCCCCTTACCTCCGATGACATCGTTTTGGGTTGGGCCTCAAGCATCTTCCTCAGCATTTCTTCCATTATGGCAAACTTCTCATCCATCTTTTCATGGACAGATGAAAACTGACTTTTAAATATGATTTTAATTAGTCTATATCTCCTTCCAATACTTTTACTTTTCTTCTGGCCATAGGTACTCTAAATCGATTGCTCTAATAGCAATTTGATAGGAAATAGTTGTAGAAAACCAAAAAATAGTTGGTTGAAATTGAATTTCAACAAAAAGGCAAACAACGATTCATAAGAACGACGTGAAAATGTAGAGAAAACCTTTATAATTGATGAACTAGGGAAGAAAAAGAACAAGATACAATGGATCTTCAATTCGAGAGGAAGATCCGGCTCTCCGAATCTCTAGCCGCTAGCTAGAGCCCAAACAAACCTTAGAACAAACCTTAGAACTAATTTCAGCCAAAACCCGAGATAACCCTAACTGGGGAGAATAACCTCCTTAAAGCAAACAATAATCAAGTAAATTCCTAAACAGTCCCTCATTTGAATTTTCCCTCCTCATGACCCCTAAAATCCCCCTCTAACTCCTGTTGGACCCCACCTGGAGAGTGGACGGGAGCTCCCTTGGGTGAAACTCCCTGTTCTGCTTTCGCCTCGTATGCACATGGGCAAGTCCTGTGTGTTGGACCGGTCCCTTATAAACCGGTCTATCATTATCATTCAATATTATTAGATGACTAGATGATATCTAAATATGAGAAATTTAAATATCTTAGATCTATAATAAAAAAGAATGAAGATATAAATGATGCTATAACTTCTAGAGTTTAAGTATAGATGATTAAAATCGAGAAGTATCACAAGAGTTATGAATAATAAGAGAATAAATATTATGGAGTTTTAATTTATAAATTGGCAATTAAAATTATGATGTTGTGCATATTCAAATATTAGGCAATTAAAAAATTATTGTTATATAAGTTGAGAGTGTTAGAAAAAAAAAGTTAATATGGATGCATGAAAAAACTAGGGAAGATAAATTAAAGAATGATTATATTAAAAGTATAATTTGAGTGATATCTATTATCTATTAAAGATAAGATAATGAAAAATAAACTCAAATGGCCTCCATATGTACAACAAATGGTAAATAATACGCTCATTGGATGAGTGGGCAAAAGTAGCTTAAGATGATTAGAAAGAAGAGGTAAACTTAAACTTACATGGATAGAATTTATTCAAATTGATTTCTAAATAACAAGTTTAACCCTTTAGATAACATTCAACAAGAATAAATGAATAAAAAAATTATAGAGTCAGCCCTAAATAGTTGGAATATATATATATATATATATATATATATATATATATATATATATATATACTCTTGTGAAAAGTAGTGAGCAACGCATGCTCATTCAAGGCTTCAAGTTCACAAATCAATAAAGAAATTTCCTTAGTCAGAAACATAATATATATTCAGCTGAAATGTCATTTGCCTGGCAAAACTCAAAATAATAGTTTAGATTGTTTGCACATCTCAGATCTTGAAATCATAAGATAATTCACCAAAATAAGTTCAAATGAACAAGAGCAACAACTTCTTAAATCAGAAACAAAATAAGACAAAATTGCATATTATCAAATTTTTTAAGTAAATACCTGATTAAGCATCCATTTCAAGCCAACAGCACCGGTGCATTCACTCTTAGAGGAACTGCTATACCAATCCAAATTGTATACCTTATCTAAGGTGGCTGTGATAGTAGAAATGTTGCTTCGCCTTTCTTTTACAGAAAAGATCTCACCATTTGAGCTGATATTGATATGGCTATTTAACAATGTCTCAAACCAACCACTACCAGACCTTTGCATTGATAATATAGCAAAATACCGAACTGGCGTACATGCACACTCATCTCTGCCAATTAGGCTAGAAAAAATGTTAACACATGGGTACTGATTTCAACATAATAAAATACACACCAATAGAAAAACATCCTAGCTACCTGTTATACGTGGTCGGTTCTGGGTAGTGAATGTAATGTAGTTCAGATGCAGGAATGTCAGGGAGCCGACAAGGTTCATTCATAATTTCAACCCTCATCACATTGGGACTGGGACTGATCAAGAACCCCTTTTGCTTTAAACATATTGAGCATATATAAACACTGCTAATCATTACCAAAGTTAAAACAACAGTCCTCAACAAAACTGGATATTTCTTGTGAGGCTTTGTGCCAAAAGCATCCTGCAAGTGATGTTTAAAAGAAAAATCAAGCAAATTAGGTTCAAACATCTAACTTCTTAATTTGGCGACGATGCCCCACCACTTAGTAAATGATATTTTTTCCCCATTTGGATTTAACAAGAGCCCTAGAGTATGGCAATGAACTAGGTCTTGCCGTGAATAAAGTGATTAAGCAAGTTTAAAAAAATCATGAAGAAATTTTGTGTTGAAAATAATCAGGACAAAGATTACAAAAAAATAGCTGGTTAAGCTCAATGAACCTTGGTTAAACGGCGAATTATTAGGTCCGGACACCGGACGGAGAGATCCGTCCGGTTTTCTCTCTATCTACAGTAAAAGCGCAGTCAAAGCGCAATCAAAGCGCAGGTGCTACAGTACTTGCGCTTTGACTGCGCTTTTAATGTAGATAGAGAGAGATCCGGACGGATCTCTCCCGTCAGGTGTCCGGACCTAATAATTTGCCTGGTTAAACAGGATGAAATTATAGGAAATTGTAGCCATTTAGGAACAGAGAAACATTCAAGCAAGGATTTCTCCAACAGAACACACTTGACAAAACATGAAATTGAAAAAAAAACTACTAAATTCTCAAAAAAATAAAAATAATAATACATGGAAATCCTACATGCAGAAGCAAACCAAAAACGCCCAAATGTAGATTAAAAAACCATTCGGAAACCAGAAGATCATGCCCATCGTCATCAAAACCTAGAAACAACAAATCGTCCCAACTTCCCTTCTGATACAAAATGTAGAAGTTGTATTTGTTTAAAAAACAAGAAAAACAACCTAAACAGGGGAAAAAAATATTTTTTTTAAAAAGCCAAGCAAATAAAATAAAAATAAAAAAAGAAACCACCACCTTGTTGACCAAAGAGCAATCCTCCACCATCTTCCTTATCTGTCCTCCGACTTTCTTCCCGATTTGCAGAAATGCATCAGAAGATCCTTCTCCTCTCTTCCTTTATATCAAAACAGCTTACCTCCCCGTCTTCCTCTCCAACAATCAAACCTCAGCGGGGAAATCGGGTATTCATCGCGCCAAAAACCCTTCTTTGTTCTTCATTGTTGTTCTTCTATACAAAACCCGTTCCTTTACCCTCTCCCTGACCTCTACTTCTTCTTCCTCCCGCCGTTTCTTTCCCTAACGACTGCAAGAACTCGCCCTTCCACGCCTGATTCTACGGACGAAAACACGGCCGGTGAGCGCAAAATCTGCGAAAATGTTAAGTTTGTTAATAATTATCGGCAGTATTATTATAGTTAATTATATAGTCGTTGATTTAGTTTTCTTCGGAGTAACCTGTTTTCAAATGCTAAACTATGTGGAATTTTGCTAGTTTATTAGGGCTATGAAGATCCAATTAAATCGATTAAATTTTGAATTTGCTATAAAATCAATTCAATCCAATTTAAATTTTGATTTATAAGGCATTAGAAATAATCCATAAAAATCAATTGCTTCTTAAATATCTTTCAATAATTAGATATTATGATCAAAAAAATGATTAGGATGAGGCTCAAAGCCTTTAGATCTACTTTAATATTAGTGTAAGATTAATTTTGTATTGCACTCATTTTAAAGCATATGTAAGACCTTGGAGGCCTATCATGATCAAATTTTGATCATGGTATCCTTATAGAAATTCTTTTTTAAAATAAATTCCAGTTCAGCTGCATCAACAAAAATAACACTTAGGATAGCATGATAAAATCAGTGCGATTTTTGTATCATGTTGAGTCTTGGGACATTTTGACTCTAAAAGAGGGCATAAGCAATAATGAGTTGGTGATCCAATACTAAATTGAACTAGCTTAACATGAATTGTCATTATTATCCTCTTACGTGGGTGTTCGCTCATGTGCAAGGATGTTCAATGTGTGATATTTACTATCCATCCTTTCTTTAAGAGGCCACTGGGTCAATTGCACGTGACCAAGTATCTATAACCCCAAGCGTCATTGGAATGTACTCATGTATGCATTCTTCAATAGAATCAATTTTGCATTAATTGAATACATCAAAATTTAAATTAATCATGTTGCATGTTGTACATCATACTATACGAACCATTTGCTTATATAATTTAATGAGCACAAGAGTTTACTTGAATTGACCTTCCAACCATAACATGAAATAATCCTATTATACAATCATCATCAAATGATCAAACAATATGGTCATGATCAATTGATCATTCAGTACAATAAGACATCTAAAGGATTGTGAAAGCAGTCGCCAATTTCACACCTTGGCGTGGGCATTAATACCCAATAGATTATGTTATGATAGTATTCGCTTTTCGTAGAAATGTTGGATGATTTCATTACCCATATCTAAGAGAGATTTCTCCACCTTGTGTCAACCTAAAAGAGATAAGTGAAAACCTAAGTTGGTAACATAGAAATGTAGCATCACCAAAGTAACAACTAAAAGTGAAGCTAAATATTTATCTAACTATTCTATTGATTTGTTGCTTGATTCTTTAAATTCTCATGAGCAAAAAATATGACAAAATATCGAGAAATATGCAAATAAAAAGAAAGTTAATTATTTAGCTTGAAAGGTAAAAGAATCTGACAACCAAGTAGGCGAAGAGCATATCGTAGATGATGTGGCACTTATCACAAATAATAAATAAATAAATTTATTTTAAAAAATAGAAGAAGAAAAATCATAAAGGCCTTCTAGATAAATTTAAACGTAAAATCCTCTAACGGCGAGCTAAAAAAAGAAAAAGTAATCTGTACTCAATAGAATAAAATAATCGGGATTATTCAAGTCTTGAATTAGTATGCAATCTTTCATATGATGATTTATTAAATATGATAGAAGATGTGCATAAAAGATTTAATATATTTAAGAAAAAATACATTTGCCTTAACAAAAATCATGTTCATTAAAAAAATAAAATACTACTTTCCAATATGACTTAATTAGTATTAAAAAAAACTTGATGAGAAAATTTCTTTTTGCATAAATTTAGTGAATAAAAATACTTTATTACAAGAAAATGTTCTTACATATGATTGCACAAGTCATGATTTAATTGTAGAAATTGAAGTTCTTTAATGTGCAAATGCAATCTTAGAAATAATTCAAAGAATTTTTCTCATGCTACACAACTAATATTAATCCAATGGCACATAAGATAAAAATTTAAAATCAAATGGATGTGTTCAATCTACTTAAAATAAATAAATAAAAATTCAAAATCAGAAATTTATTCATGTACATTTTGTTTGATATTCCTTATCATTTATGTGTAAAATGTAGGCACACTAGTGCTATATGTATACATGGTTTAATAATACTTATAACTTATGAACATAATATAGTAAGAACTTTATTTATAGACTTTTGTGGACCAATTAGCCTCTTTAGGTTTTATTTGGGATAGCTTTAGATCACTAATTTTTCTCTTCTTTTAAGAAATTTTTGTACTAAAAGACAGCTTTACAAAGCATCAGGAAAATCATCCCAAACGAATTTTTTTTTTATCCCAAACGAAGCCTTAGTTATATATTTTTATCAGTGTTAATGATTACGCTATATTTACATAAGTTATATTTCTGACACATAAGAATGATTTATCTAATGAATTACTATTTTTGCAATATGGATTCATAAAAATGAGTATATGTTATCTTATTTCAAAATTTCATTATGATTATGATAGTCAAAAAGTGTTTGTTAGAACATTACACTATACATTAGTCATTTCCCTTCATCATCATCATCAACTAACACCAACCATATATCCTTCATCGATTTCTCCATCTTTTATAGCTACCTCAAGCAATAATCTTTTGCTAAGTATTTACATTATATTCCCGTCTTTCTTGATTAAAGGGAAGAACAAGTTATTGTGATTTCAAGCCCATACTAGGTGATATATTCTAATTTTATATTTTTTCTTTATTCAAACTTTACACATAAAAAGAATCTATATGTTCTCTAGATCTATATAACTTTATCTCCCTTTATATATGTGTGTATGATCATCGTGTAATATAATACATAACTCAATCTCAATAATCATAAAATTTATAGCATGTACCATAATTTTAAAACACAAATGATTTAATAATATACCAGCGGTCGCGGTCGGCGGACGGAGGTGGGCGATAGGGGGGGGGGGGATGCCTTTGAGTTTACGGTGTATTTGAAAATCGCCCAAATCTAAGGAATTCCAAATACACAAAAAATGAACTAGAATGGAATACCCTATATTTGCTTCACTTTGAATTTATTTTTCATCCAACCAAATACACAAATTATCAAAACCTTTACGTTTGAATTACTCTACATTCTAAATGCAGCAAACAAACAGCCCCTAAATGAACAAATACTATATCCACACTAAGTATTTCTGCTTAGGCAATCACGTAACTTGAAATCTTTCATTAATTTGGCTAAATTTTCAATTATTTTTTTGAAACATTTCCTCCAGTGTCCTAAGTTTTCAATTATTTAAACCGATATATATGTTACATAATACATAAAAGAACTATATCATATGTGAAACATATGTATCAAAGCAACTCATATTAAATATGATTTTCAGCATCTCAATAACAAATTTAATATATATATATTTATATATTAACTCAACATCGATTGTTATTATTTATCCTTATTACAATTATTTTTAATACTAGTCTATTATATATCATAGAAAATCTCAATGTATATATTACACGTACAAAACATCTCTAAACAAAATCAAAGTTTAAAGGGCCACAACATTTTAACAAGGAAGTGAAAGTTACATCTAAAAGTTTAAGGCTTGATTTGAGACAGCTTTCTTACTACTTTCTAAAATGGCTTTATAGTACAAAAAATTCTAATTCAAAAATTTTTTGTGCTAAAATGCTGCTTTAGAAAGCAACAAAAAAGTTGTCCCAAACGAACCCTAAGACTTCGTTTGGGATGATTTTCTTACTATTTTCTTTTCAGACCATAACCATAATTTTTATTTGACCACTGTTTTTTCACTTCTTTCAATAATTTTTTTTATTGGGAGAAGTAAAACATGCAACGAATACAAAAAAAAAGATTAAATATAACAGAAAGAAAGAACATCAGGATTTAAAGTGGAAAAACCTAAAACAGGGAAAAATATCATGGAGCCACACCATACCAAGAAAGAATCACAACGCTGCATTTAAATTTCTCTCTCACTCTCTCCCTGTCTCTCTACACCCTTGCATAGTTCTCACACGAGAACAAACAAAGAGAAGCTCTAATTAACCACAAAGAGACGCAACCCTTAATGAAAAACAAGAAAGAAAAATGTCAGCTCATCTCACGGTGCTGGGCACTCAACTCTCTGAATCCAATCAACCTGACAGCGTCATAGCACCAGGGTCTGGAGCATCATAACGCTCCCAAGAAGGGCAGCAACATCAGGGCCTAAAGCACTGCATCACTCTACTCTCTATTTACCTTCAACCAGACCATACAGTGGGTAGTGCTCGGGTACACAGTGCCACAGGGCTCGAGTACACAGCCGTTGCAAAATGTTGTATCATTGTATAGAAAAAAAAACTCTGTTGCAAAGCACCCGAATCCAAGCAGGGGGAGGACCCCCTGTAACTTCCCATTGAGCATGACAAATTG
This sequence comes from Dendrobium chrysotoxum, assembly GCA_019925795.1. Classification (NCBI taxonomy): domain Eukaryota; kingdom Viridiplantae; phylum Streptophyta; class Magnoliopsida; order Asparagales; family Orchidaceae; genus Dendrobium; species Dendrobium chrysotoxum. Next base: position 29,126,415 of record CM034299.1, on the reverse strand, counting down.
AATTGAAATCTGAGACAACAATACAACTCGATTGATCAACACAATTAGATTCTGCACAACACTAATGTTTTTGTGATAGAAAGCTGTTCTCTATAGCAACTTTCAAAAAGTAATTTTTTCTATAGTAGCTTTATAATCATATTTGTAAAAAGCTACAACAATCTCAAACGGATCTTAAGGCATTGTTTGGGATATTTTGTTATTGCTTTCTACAACAACTTTTTAGTACAATTTTTTTTTGAAATTAGTTGCCAAATGTTGTCCCAAACGACGCCTAAGTTTCATTTGAGACAGCTTTCTTACTAGGGGTGTCAAAGCGGGTTAACAGATCGGGTTCTGATTCAACCCAAAATTGACTTAACCTGAATATGTTCAATCTAAACCCGGCCGATATAATAAATGGGTATAAAATGCGGACCCGAACTTGACCCATAAGCATCCTGAATGACCCGAACTCAACTCAATGACCCATTTTGATTAAAAAAATTATAATTTTTTAACAATTGATCTTAGATTAAGTAACGAAATAAGATGATCATACAAACCAATAAAAAATGTTAAGAAAAAAATAATTTAAACAAGACAAATTTGAGTTGGCGGATCAACGTGAACCCAACCCATTTAAAATGGGTCAGAATTCTAGATCTTAACCCGACTAATTTATTAAATGGGTCAGCTCGAATTCAAATTTTTTGGGGCGGGTTTCTTACTACTTCATAAAGCTATTGTAGAAAGTAATTTTTTTTAAATTGTTGTAGAAATTAGTTTCCTAGCACAGAAAATTTTTGAAAATAAAAAAAAAATTGTGATCAAATAAAAATTGTGATTGCGGTGTGAAAAATAAAGTAATAAAAAAGTTATCCCAAACTAAGCCTAAGACTTCATTTGAGGGAAATCCTATGCTTTTATATTTTACTTTTAAATTTTTTTTTTCATCTATAATTTCAACTATGTTCTTCTAAAAATTATTTTTTAAGTTTAAAATTTGAAAAAAAACTATCATTCAGAATCTGCGTTATTTTTTCTTGATTATTTTTCCACCAAAAAACAATTAAAAAATGTCCCAAAATAAATGCCCAAATTCACTAGGAAATTGTAAAGCCAACCTTTTAACCTCTACGGATAATAAAAAGGCGAAGTACTAATTTAAAAAACTTCAAAAATATTCATAACTCAGCAAACCAATCAAACATCAAAAAGAGAAGGGAGAGGAAATGGAGTAAAATAAAAGAAAAATCTCACATATCAGCCCGGCCCGGCCCGGCCCAGTCTGTCAAACGGCCCTGATTTTTTGGACCGAGCCCATAGCGTGGTAATCCGCTTTGACCTGATTAAATGCAAACAATGAGCACAAATTTAAGCCTCGTTTGATTCGGCTTATTTTCTCACTTTTCAAGTTGAATAAGTTGATATTTGTAATTTACACATGTTTGGAAGCACAGCTTAAACATAATTTATTTTGATAATATATCATTTTTAGCAATTACGAAAGTTATGTCGCAACTGCTTACTATGTTACAAAATAGAGTTTGAAAAGCATATTTTCCAAATTACCCCAACACGTTCGCAAGTCCACGCAGCACGTCTGCGACCTTCCTCTTTTTCGGCGACTTGTCCAGAGCAAAGCTTCACTAGTTAGCAGCTTCGTCAATCCTTCAGCTTGACCATTCTCCTGCCCGACAACGGCAACCGCCAAGCGACTCGTCCAGAGAAAAGCTTCGCTAGTTAGTAGCTCCGTATCTTTCGGCTTTGCCTTGTTCCAATCCTTTGGCTTCGAGTTTCACCTGCCCGACAAATGGCAACCGCCAAGCAGCCTGCTGTCGATCAGTTCAGGCAAACCGTCTCGACCCCCGTCGGCCTAACATCCTACCTGAATCTGACGTCCCCACCGTCCTCAGTAGGCCAGATCCACCTCCAACCTGAATATCCTTCCTATTTCAAGTTATTAAACCTAAGTTATTCTGACTGTGACCTCCTTTAAGTATCCGCCATTGCTCCAGTTGTTCGCCGTACTGAGCCTTATGTATTTTCTGTTTCTCCTTATGCCACCTCACTGCTAAATTTTTTTTCAAGCTTCAAATGAACCCTAATCACTACTTAGATTACATATAATTAAAAAAAATTGATGAATCTAACATTTTCATTCCATTTGGCATGCACGTAAGCTATAAAATTTTCTTTTACTATATGTAAATTTCTATGTATAGTTTTTTTAATTAGACATTTTTATTCTAATATTGAAAGATTAAAAATTGCAGTCACAAGGTTTGAACCTTGGGCAAAGGTGAAAAATTGGCAAGTTATATATTAAACTTTTCATAGTCACAACCCGTCATTCTTCTGGCATGTTTTTTAAGGAATTCTTTTTCCTACAGAAAATTAATTGTTTTAGCTATTATAAAGCATAAATTGGTACAATATCTATTGTCTTATAAAAATCAATTGATTTGATTATCATAATACAAAATGCATTATTTTAAAGATAGATTGATGAGGTTATATCCTCATCGATATTTGATAAGGATATTCTGAATCACTATTTTTACTGTTTAAAGGCTATAAATGCTTTGTAGGTGTGAGGAGTTCTCTATACCACTAACATAATCAATACCCTACAAACATTAGTTCTTTTTCTCAACATCTTTTTCTAAAACTCCTTTTTATGTATAAGTAAAAACTGAAACGATCATGAAAAAGTTTGTTTTAAAACAATGTGGAGAAAATAGAATTTTAGAAATAATGTTCTATATAATGGAGTTTTTACATAATATTGTTTGGTTACATTACTTTTTATGTGCTTATTCAAACGTTAAAATAGATAACAAGTATTTGATACAATTTATAATTTTAACTTTTTCATCGTAAATGATGAAATTATCCGTATATTAAACTTAAATATACTTAATTTTTTTACTACTTACATAAATGAAAAATACACCTGCAACAACAGTAGTGTAAATAAAGCCTTGCAAGCTTACCACATAACAATCAATACAATACCAGGATACGAAAAAATTTTCAAAGCTTCAAACAGCTGAACCAAGATACTAATTGGATAATTATGCACCTGTACCTTAACAGCCCACGTATAATCAGCTGATCCTGGAAAGGCTTGGCTTGTTTCCTTGGACAGTTGGACGATTATATTATACGCTTTTAAGTATGCCATTATAATATTTTTGGTGGAACATTTGTCTTATTATACCTTAATTTATAGATATTTGCATGTACTTCATGAAACATTTCAACCATGCAAATTCTATGCTTTGATATCAGTTTCTTCTGGTTTACAAATGCAAAGGAGCAGCGGTAAATTTTGTAATTAGGCCAATAAACTAAAAAATTTTACAGAAAATCCCATGACTACATAGAAATTCAAAAGTTTGGTTTAATTAACACATTAATGAAGGTTATTAAAGTAAAACTAGTAAACAAGCTTTCATCTTTGCAATTTATTTTAGTTTTGGCTAATTTTGGAGATTCTATGTACATCTGTGCAAATAAATTAGTAATATAATAGAAACTCATTAAAAAATCTTTAACACAAAAGCAAAGAACAGACTTGCTCATACTCAGACAACTCTATAATTGGGAATCAATGAAATGCAAAAAGCAGGACGAATAAAATATCAACCACTGCATTGAAGAAATAATTTTAGATCCTTATCAATTAATAAAAAAATCAATAAATGACAAAAATGATGCAGACAGGAAAGGGCATGATAAAGGATATATCCTTAATATCCTTACTTAGTTAGGGATGCATGATCTGCAATTGATTCATTCTGTTTCAAAAGTAGAATTTTATCATGTTTATGTATACATACAGAAGATATTGAAGTTCAACTGTTAAAAAGGCTCATCCTTTAATCATATCAACTACTGAATTTTAGGAACATGCATCAATTGAATACTCGATTCATTATAAGTAAAGTCAAATAAAAAACTAAAAGTAGATGAAAATAAAATCCACCAAACAACAAAGCTAAACTATTATCATCTCATGCTTTAATTTGGACGAACTCATATTTGGCGAATATCAATTTTCATTAGGGAACCTGAAATAAAAGAAGTATATATTATAAGTATATCATCAATCATTTACTATTATATTTTAACTAGATTTAGTAATAATTATTTATACTATATTTAAATATAAAAAAAATTTAAGTTAAATGTAGTACCTATTACAAGTGTATAATTGCATTGTAATAGTCTCTCTAACTTCAGCCATATTGTTCGCTCCTTCTCCATCAAGCAACTCTACAGAACAATTCGTACTTTCTAAGAGTTCAAATTCCTCTCAACTTAGAACTCTTGTGTCTCCTGATGAACAAAATTTTCATCGGCATCACATTCCTCGAATTTTGGATCAATCCTTAATTGATATCCTCTTGTGCCTCCTGATGAACAAAATTTTCATCGGCATCACATTCCTCGAATTTTAGATCAATCCTTAATTGATATCTTCTTATGTAGTTATGTATTGTCATTGTAGCCACTATAATAAGCCGTTGTTTTTTGAAAGAATAGTTCGGCATATCTCGTAGGATTCTCCATTACTTTTTCCATACACCAAGCAAAATGCAATGAAAAGCCAAAGGAGCTCTTTGCCAATAAACGAGAAAGGTCATGGAGAAGGTTTCCAAGAAACAAAATAGGGCTCATTATGTTATTATGATAGCATTCTTTTCAAATTGCTCACCAAATTAACATCTTTTTAATGTGTTTGCTAATTTTCATTTGTGTGGATTGTTAGTCACTAATGTTTGTGCCTTCTCCATTTCATTACCCAAATAAAAATAGCACACCGGAGAAGGAGCGCTTGGCCAATAAAGGAAAATATCAAGGAATCATAATTACCGAAAAAGATAACAGAAAAATATAAACCTCTTAACTTCGGTTCTGAAGAGTTGGATGAGCTCTGGGAGCACCAAGATCTTATTGAACAACTTCAGAGATGGTTGTTGGTAGATACGTTGCGAATCGAGCAAGAAAAGCTCGTATTAACTTCCCTTGGGTTGAGGCGACGACACAATGAAGAACTTTTGGAGATGCAACCTAAAAGAACAAAGATTTGTATTAAGCACCCCTGAGTGTTGAAACAATTGGCTAAGAAGAAGGTTGAAGTCATTTTATTGAAAGATTTAACGGTAACTAAAGAAAATGGTGAGGTGGTAGGACTTAAGGCAATATTATCGACAATCGGAGGAGGAAATCTGCCGGCAGATGAAGAGCAAGTTCGGTGCTTGTGGGGCGAGGTAAGGTTGTGTTTGCTCAAATACGAGGGGGGCTTACCCATGGATGATGACTGTTTCAAAAAATGGATGGATTCGAATGGGGTTGGGTTGCATTTGCAGGCCTAAGCAAGTAGATAGAGGAAGAAAAAGAGCATATCCGGTCAAGAAGAGGCGTTGGAAGGTGTTGTCAAGCAATCTCAAACTTTTTTCTAAGGCGATTTATGGGTGCGTGAATGAATGGGATGCGAAATTTTATTCAGAACTATTTTGCCTGAAGGCGTAGTGGCGAAGAAGAAGACGACATGATTTAGTGCGTACGTGCGGGATAAAATAGACAAAACACAAGAGTAAATGGCGGACCGCTCTGAAAAAGCAGCTCAGTTCTCGCTATCACGTTTCGACATAAAACCACGGTATTACCAATGTCTTTAAGATAAGCAGTTTTATCAAACAAATAAATTTTTTCTACTTCATCGTTGCCATACAGAAAAAGCAGTGGAAACGGACAAACAAACGAGGACTTAATTAGGATTCATAAATGGGGATTACTCGTTAATTATTAATCATTTAAATTAAAATAGGTACGAATAAAATTCCATTTTGTACTTGAAAAACTACTTATTTGTGTTTTCGAACTTCATTAATATGTATTAGGAAAGGATTTGGCAGTTCGAAAGGAGTAACAATATTAAATAAGCCAATAGGATAAGTATACAAAATATATTAACTAAGGCTTCCTTTGTGACAGCTTTCTTACTATTTTCTAAATCAGTTTTTTAATAAAAAATTTCTTAAATTAAAATTTTGTTATTAGAAAGCAATAAGAAAGCTTTCTTACTACTTTATAAAGAAATTTTATAGCATAAAAATTTTTAGTTCGATAAATTTTTATACTAGAAAATTATTTTAGAAAGTAATAAAAAAGCTGTCCCTAACAAAGCCTAAATCAACGTTGAAAACGTGAACAATATTAGCATTTTATTTGTTTAACTTACCCTACATGATTAGATTTTTTGAATCCATATAGTATTTTATTTGTTAATATATTCTCTTGTATATTTTATACTCAATGTAATATTTATGATTAATTTTTTTAGTATTAGGTTTAAACATATGTTAGTTTCTTTAATGATTTAAACTTTTGCTATATTTTCCACTTATTTATGTTTTTTTTTTTCATTGGAATATTATTATATTTAGAAATTAATATATTCTATTCTAATTAGCTATCTAATCTCATAGAATGAGAGAGGGTAAATGAAGAAAGGTGCATTTTATTAATGTCATTTCATTGTGATAACTGATAACCACATCATTAGAAATAAATTAAATATTAATATTCTCCTAATAAATCATAAATATTTCATATAATATGTTAAGAAAATAATTATAAAAGGAACCTAAAAATTACAAAAATAATGTAATGAATCATCGCATTACTATTTATAAATTCTAAATAATGAAATTAAATTAATAACATAAATGACTTCTTTTTTTAGCTCCATAAAAATCATATAAATCTAACTAATTTTATAAATGATAAATCAACGTCTATATGATGTCAAGTTTGTTTTCAGTCTATTCAACAAGTTACTCACCTTTAGAATTTAAGGATTCGTTTGAGAAAAGATTATTTTGTGCGGACACCGGACGGGAATACCGTCCGGTATGCTCGATATCCTAGCGGTACCGAGGATACCGACCGCGGCTAGGTATCGGTCGGTACCGAGCTCAGTACCTGACGTGGCGTATTTTCATTGGAGTCCGGATGCCGTCTAGACTCTGCACAGAATAATTTTTCTCGTTTGAGACGGTTACAATTTTTTATAAAGATGATTGTAAAGCTATTTGGAGAAAACTGTTTTTTTAAAAGCTACTGCAGAAAGCAACTTTTTTGTACAAAAATTTATTAATAACATTGAAAAAATAATGGAGTTGCAATGTGAAAAATAAAGTAGTATGAAAGCTATTTAAAACGAAGCCTAAGAATTCGAATGAGGCGGTCTATATGTATATATATATATAGTTTTTTTAAAAACTTTTTTTTTAACTATAATTTTAAGTATATTATTTTGAAATTATTTTTAAAGGCAGAAATTTAAAAAATATGTGAAAAATTTGTCATTTAAATGCATATTATTTTTTGTTATTTATTTTACTATAAAAATTAGTAAAATAAAAAAATCTTCTCCCAAAGAAAGTCCCAATGAGAAAATTTAAACCAATAGAATTTCTTCTTTCTTTTCTCAGATCAATAGTTGAAAAATCAAAATGAACTCTCCTCACAGCCTTTAAGAAACAGTCGTCCTCTGGAAATTAAATACCACAGCTGTCTATAATTGACCAGGGCTGCTTGATCCAATTTGCCATCTTTTGGCCTTAACATTTACGCTGTTAAGGACCATTAGTCCATGTGATTAGTGATATCTCAGTGTAATTAATTAGCGCTAGCTAGGGATTTATGAAGTCAATAATCAATAGTAATTAGCAATTACTTTGAACGTATGAGGCAAGCATTGAAAGCTGAAAGGTATAGTCACTTCCTCGTAGGCCAAACAAAACTTCTCTAAACTGCTGGTTCAAGAAAATATCTTCTACAGCTATGATCGAGACTTTGGAAAATTATCTATTGAAAAGCATCTTTTTGTCAATTCTGAGTATAAAACGAGTAGAGAGATGAGGAGATAACAGAAAAGAACGTGAGAGAAGAAGGATCTGCAAAATCTCTTTCATTTTCATAGAGAAATTTTTGTCGTAGTATAGCTCTGTGATTTTTTTTGGTGTGACTCTGTGATTTTTTCCCCATTAAATCTTGTTGTTGGTACCCACCGAGGTTTAGGACGATTGGTGGGCGAGCACGGTTGGGAATCCCCCATCCTGGGTTCGAAGCCCTTCTACTACGGCCTCAGCTTTTCAGTGAGAAAAAGTAACTGTAGGCCCGATGCCGGTGGATGACCTCGCTAGGTTCCGTTGAGAGATTAGTTACGCCGACAAAATTTTTTTTTAAAATGACAGCGGGTAAATATTCTGTTCAAAAAAAAAAAAATCTTGATGTTGGTTTTGGCTGTTTTGCTTTTCTTTTTATTTGATTGCTTGTTTTTCTTCCCAACAATAACATCATTTAATAATATAATATAATGAAATAAATCTCAGTACCCTATAAGACAAACTAAATCTGTGTACCTCTCCCTTTAAATAACAGCGTCTCCTCTAACCAGTTCATTAAACAGTCGCTGCTTCTGTTGCATTTCTTTTGTAGTTTTTGCTGCCAAGACGTATTCTTCTCTCTCCCTCTCTCTACTACTATATACAACCTGCGCGCTCCCATACAGATTGTGCAGTATTGATATCTATACACATAATTTTGCATCTATTATAAGTGTCTACCACGCATGTAATAAATTCAAAAAAAAAAAAAAAACGTCATTATCATCCCCTCGAAGGCTGTCAAGAAAAACCCAACTCCTCATAAATACTCAATCAAAGAACCTCATTTCACTCTCTCTTTCTGCTTGGCATTAGAAGTTGAATTCTGCCTGTCATGGCAGCTAACATCAGTCCATACAATTTTGTTTCAATATTACTTCTACTTACAGCCTCCTTTCTCAACACCAAAATTTCTATGGCAACAAACAGCCTCTCTCTAGGCCAATCCCTCTCTGGAAACCAGACTTTAGTCTCCAAAGATGGAACCTTTGCTCTTGGCTTTTTCACGCCTGGCAACTCTCACAAGTTCTACATAGGGGTCTGGTACAATAAACTCCCAGGCCAAACGATCTTCTGGGTAGCAAACAGAAAAGCTCCCGTCTCTGATCCCACTACTTCAAAGCTCCAAATCTCAGATCTTGGCAACCTAGTCCTCCTCGACAGCGCTAACTCTCCAGTTTGGTCATCGACTTCCACTGCTAAAGTTAACATAGCCATCCTGCTCGATACAGGGAATCTTGTCCTCAGAAATGATTCAAACTCGGAAGTTGATCTCTGGCAAAGCTTCGCTCATCCGACGGATACATGGATGCCTGGAGGATGGCTTGGTGTGAACAAAATCACTGGAGAGTACCAGAGGTTGACATCATGGAAGAGTCCTGAGGACCCTGCACCTGGCCTCTTCGCGGAGAGCATGAACCCTGATGGCTCGGACGAATATGTTCTGATCTGGAATGTTTCAAACGTCTACTGGAGCAGCGGTCAATGGAATGGCCAGTACTTCTCTAACGTTCCAGGAACCAGAGAAAAAACAGCCTTCAACTTTACTTTCATCGACAACAAAGAGAGAAAGTTTGCCACATACACGATGGTTATGGATTCTATACTTACTCGATTTGTAGTTGATTCTGAAGGGCAAGGCAAGCAATGGTTTTGGATGAATAACACACAACAGTGGCAGACAGAGTTTACCCAACCGTTAGCTCACTGCGATGTCTACTCTCTTTGTGGACCGTTTGGTGTATGTGATGAAAAGAATCCATATTCAATTTGCAGGTGTGCTGAAGGTTTTAAGCCTGCTTCAGAGCAAGAGTGGGCAAACACAGATTGGACTTCAGGGTGCTCGAGGAAATCGCAGTTACAATGCGAAAAAGACGGGTTTTTTCCTATGCCTAACATGAGGCTGCCTGCAAATATTCCGGAGAGTTTGAATCTGACGAGTGAAGTGGAATGCAAAGAAGCTTGCTTAAAAAATTGTTCTTGCACTGCTTATGTTTATGGCACTGACTGCTCAATTTGGAAAGGGGAACTTAGGAACCTTCAGCAACCTAATGTTGGTGGTGAGAATGGAGGAACTCTATATCTTCGCCTCGCAGCTTCTGACCTTCCAAGTCCAAGCAGCTCAAACACAAATGATATTGCTGTGGTTGTTGGTGCAGTTGCTGGAGTTGTTGTAATCTTGGTAATTGTTTTCAGCCTCGTATGGCTATGCAGAAGAAGGAAGATAAGAGGCCAGGCTGCAATAGTAGAAGGTTCTTTGGTGCAGTTCAGCTATGGTGATCTGCAAAGAATCACCAAGAACTTCACCGAAAAAATTGGAAGTGGGGGCTTTGGCTCAGTCTTCAAAGGAATACTTCCTAACTCCTTACCAGTAGCTGTCAAGAAACTTGAAGACGCGTTGCAGGGAGAGAAGCAATTCCGCACAGAAGTTAGCACTCTTGGCGCAATTCAACATGTCAATCTAGTTCAACTCTATGGATTCTGCTCTGTAGGCAACAAAAGGCTTCTCGTTTATGAATACATGCCTAGAAGCTCTCTTGATTCCCAGCTTTTCAGAGACAGCTCCACTGAGCTAAACTGGGAGATAAGGTTCCAGATCATTCTAGGAACAGCAAGAGGACTGGCTTACCTTCATGAGGAGTGCAGGGAATGCATAGTGCACTGTGATGTAAAACCTGACAATGTGCTATTGGATGCAGATTATAACCCCAAAGTTTCAGACTTTGGAATGGCCAAGCTTATTGGAAGAGATTTCAGTAAGGTGCTAACGACAATGAGGGGCACTATAGGCTATCTTGCACCTGAATGGATTGCAGGGCTCCCGATCACACCGAAAGTTGATGTGTATAGCTACGGAATGATGATCTTTGAAGTGGTTTCTGGTAAGAGAAACAACATGCATTCAGAAGATGGAAGCCTGGCATTTTATCCTTCATGGGCTTCGAGAAAGATTGTGGAAGGAGATGTTAAGAGCTTATTGGATAAGAGATTGGAAGATGTTGATGTGGAGCAGTTGACGAGGGTATGTAGAGTTGCATGTTGGTGCATTCAGGACTCGGAGGATCTGAGGCCTGGAATGGGGCAGGTTGTTCAGATACTGGAGGGAGCTTTAGAAGTGAACATGCCTCCATTGCCAGCTGCACTTCAGAATATGATAGGTAATCAGAATTCGGCGGTCCATTTATTGAGGAATGAAGAGAAGGGTGAAAGCAGGAAAGAAATGACAATAGAATCTTTTGTTGATAATGAAGATGGAGAAACTACCGTCTCTCGTTGATCAAGCGCTAGTAAATGGATTAGGTTTGCTATAAGTTTGTATTATCTCTGTGTGTTGTTGTTGTTAAGTTAGCTACTGTAAGTTTGTGATGCCGAGCATTTTAAGCCTACGTGTTTCTTAGGATATCTTATGTAGTTTGTTACAAGTTGTTTTATGTTTCTAGAATCTTCTAGGTTTTATTACTTAAGTATTATATATAGTATGATATAAGGAATAAGGAGCATTAATGAATATTATCTCTTTTTGAAGCTTTTAAGCTTTGTGTTTGTCTTTATTCTCTGAATTTGGGATTTCCTTCTTGCATCCTCTTCTTCCAACGATTCAACGATTGATCTCCACACATCAGTTGGTATCAGAGATCAGAGTTTGCGAAGAACGATGGACTGCAGAAGAAGATGGGTTGTCGACGACGATCAAAGCCGAAGAAAATGGGAGGTCGATGAAGATCGATGCCAAATAAGATGGGTGGTCGACGAAGATAACCGCCAAAGGAGATGGGCGGTCAAAGACGATCGACACCGAAGGAGATGGGCGGTCGACGACGATCGACACCGAAGGAGATGGGTGGTCGATGACGAAGAAGACGACTATCCTCCGCTCCAACTTCCACTCCAATGGCGAGATCCGTCGCCCCACTATCCTCCGCTTGAACTTCCGCTCAAATGGCAGAATCTCCTTCTCGACTACATAGTCTGCAATTACCCCGAGGTCCTTGTCCGCCACTCGCCTCCGCTCTAGCCCCATTCCTTCACCCATGGTTCCACCTCCACCTTACCCTGTGATCCGACCCCGATTTCACAGGCACCACCTGAGCCCATCGACCTGCTTCCATCACTCTCCCGTGATCCACTCGAGCAATTTCATGCTGATTTTGCTTACCAGGAAGTCATGGCGTGGTGTTGGAAAAATCTAATGGCAGCAATTCAGTTGTCCTTCAGAATAGTGGGGAAGTTGCGTCGGCAACCATATAGAAGGGCTTTTCATTCCACTGTTGAGGAAGGTAAGGAAGAAAAGAAGGTAGTGTCAAAAGAGAAGAAGCCTACTGAGGTTGCGTCCGATGGCTCCGACGACGGGGAGGAGGAAGTGAACATAATTTGTTTGCAGGAAATCAACAATAGTTCAAGGCTTCAGAAGCTCCCTCTTCAGTCCAGCACCGCGCACAACTCCGCCTCTGGCATCGCAGCCACAGTCACCAACGGCAATAATATGATCGAGGAGATGTACCAGAAGAAACCGCAGCTCGGGCACATTCTCCTCCACCCTGACACTTATTTCGGCTCGGTTGAGAAGCATACCTAGACCCTATGGGTCTACGAGAATGAGGAGATGGTTCATCGACCTGTGACCTATGTGTCGAGGCTCTACAAGATCTTTGACGAGATCTTGGGTAATGTTGCGAACAACAAGCTGAGGGATCCATCTATAAACTCTCTTAAGGTCGACATTGAGGCCGAGGCCATCTGCAATAATGGTGATGGTGTTTCGGTCGAGATATACCAGGAAGAGCGGGTCTATGTGCCAGATATGATTTTTGGACACCTCCTCACAAGCAACAACTATGATGATAACGTGAAGACGACCACTGGTGCTAGGAACAGGTACGGTGCGAAGCTGACGTTCCTGCAGCTGATCAAGAACGAACCCCCTTCCTTCTTTGAGCTCATCGCTGCTTGTAACGATGCCAAGCTTTTGGAGAAACTTAAAAAGATCTATGACTTCTATCTGAGGTCACCCTTATTTGCTGACCTAAAAATCAACAACAAGCTGCTTGAGATGTATTCAAAGTGCCGGAGCATGAAGGATGCACGTCAGATGCTTGATTTTATGCCTGATAGAAATATGGACTCTTGGCATTTGATGATTAATGGTTTTGCATCTAATGGTGAAGGGGATAATGGTTTACATCTTTTTGAGAATATGAGAGATGAGGGAGTACCGCACAAACTTGTCTTTATGTTTTGGCTATATGTGTTAGTGCAGATGCTATTGAAGAAGAATTTATGCAAGAAGGAAAAAAATTGGAGAGTATTCAGGCGATGAATGCTATGGTCAAAATTATGCATAAAATGGTGAGTAGTGGATGTTTTCCAAATGTTTTTACTTGTAATATCTTTTTACAGAGTCTTTGGAAGAAGGTAAGAACATGGGAGGCAAAAATGTTGCTGCAAAAGATGAATGAGACAACTTATGGTTTGGATATTATGAGCTGTAATATAATTATTTATGGTTTATGCATAAGTGAAAAGTTGAATAAGGCAATGAACCAAACTGAAATGAACTAATATTCTTCAATTAAATCAAGGAATGAGGTTACTTCAGTGCCCCAACTTTCATGGTCTTCTCGGGCAGCATTATTCCCTCATTCTTATAAGGTATTGACAGGTGGGGAAGGTACTTACTTTGTGGCATGCAAGAATTGGTTTTACGTAACTGATGGTGTGGGCCAATGGTCTCAAGGGAAGGAGATACATTATTATGCAATTCGTTATGGGTTTAACACTGATGTTCACATTAAGTCAGCACTAATTGCCAGACAAGCCACTGTGGACTTCCGAAAGGAACACCGCTCAGCGGGGGAACAGAATACAGAGGGTACGACCGCACTATCCCGTAGGATAAAATGATTGCAGGCCTCTACGCTCTGCATAAGTGGGCCAATAGGAGGGGAGATTAGATCATACATACAATTAACCATTGAAGATAATGGCTCTCACATATACACCTCGATGAACAATAATATGTATAACCTGATCAGAATAACGAGTTTTTCCCACTCGATACATCAGCTCGAGTGGGGTTTATTTAATAGTGGGATTCAGTTTCCCACGGGCACAAGCTCCCTCGGTTAATTACATCTCAAGCTGGGGCCTGAGAAGACTCTCGATTAAGGATTCTAAATTATACTCTCATATGAGATTGGCACATAGGGAGAGGACTAGGAAATCCCATTCGAAGGGTAAGAAAGGGATCAACTGAGCTTAGTCAACACACATGGCTCACATCACATTCAGAGGGACTAAGGTAGTGAGAAGAAACTGGAGAAAAGAAAATCTAGCACATAAAGCATACATGAGAGAAGGATGGATGTGGCATCATCCATATGATGCGGATAAGTAGGATTTATAGCCTCTGAAGGATAGAGAACTTACCCACCGATGAGGCATATTACGAGACACCGATAGTAGTAGCCTTGAATCCTAAATCTAAAGTGGGTTTAATATTCTAAAATACTAACACTCGTATCCTAGCTAAAGCATCCTGGACTTATATCCTACCTAAAAAGAAATGCCAGCTAACCATCTAAGCGCATAAAATCCATGATATCCAGTCTTTATGAAAGAAGGGTGAGTGGTTGAGTTTTTTTTTTTGAAAGTAAGGCCGACGTCTAGAGAGTTTCCTAAATGACCCTAGACTTATATAGGGTGAATGCTCCTAGAACTAATGCAATTAAAGTTTTAATTTAGTTGATTTCTAATGCAATGCATGCTAGTCAACAGTCTCAAATTAGATATGCATAGAATTTTTAAAAATGCTTATAAAAAAATAATTTTAGAAAAGACTAGATTTTTCCAGGTCCTGCACCTCATCCTTATAGGCCAGATTATCTAGACTCTACCCGCAGGCAGGGAAGTGTCTTATAGAAGAAGAGAGAAAATGCATTAATATGCATGCGACCCTAGATGCTTCTGGCCATTCCCTATGTCATTAGATTTATATGTTATTTAATTTCTAAGATTTTAAATTTTAGTTATGAGTAGAAAAGATTTTAGTCCTTAAAGAGCCTAGCGAAAAAAATCAGGCCACACACATACAAGAAAGAAACCTAGAAAAAGCATATAATTTATATCGCGCACGTAAAGTAAACACATCCATATAAATTCACAAAGCAAAGAAAAGTTCAAAGTCCACGTCAAGTGCCGTATAAGTATAATCGGGGTCTGCAGAAAAGTAATGGCGGCCAGGCTCTACCGACAACAACCTGGATTCTAATCCTACTCAACAACACAAGTCTTAAAAGCCGTGCATTTTGTCTTCAAGACTTCATGTGGATCATCTTCAAGTCTTCATATGGATCGTCTCTGGGTTCTTCTATGAATCATCTCTGAGTTCTTCTATGGACCGTCCTCTAGAAGGGCACCCAAATGAATAAGAAAATTCCTATGAATGGTCTTTCTTTTTCTCTTCGGGTATATAGTATTTGAAATGCCAGACTTTTTAAGACTTTCACAACTCAATATAAATTACATCAAATTATATTATAAAAAAGAAAATTTAGATCCGAACTTAACCTGCAAGGTTATCCTAATAAAATCCCAAGCAATTATATATAACAACCCAAGCAGTTAATGTTGATGCAGAAAAGGAAACACACTTGGTCACACTCTTTTAATTTAGGGAGGGGGGCTTTAGCAATTTCTGGAGCGTCTATAAAAAATAATGTTAATTTTAAAGCTTAATGATTATCGCCCCCTCTATTTTAGCACTACATGAGCGTGGCCACATGCATAAGATTGAGTTAGTATAAATCATCCTTAGCCTAGGGATAATTTTAACTCATAATTGATAGTTCGACAGGGATGTTAAGCCCTTATGAATTAGTCGCGAGGCTAACCAAGAGGGGGGTGAATTGGTAGTTTTAAAAATTTGTGAGCAAACAACGATTTAGAAAATCTTTATGAATGTTTTAAAACGATTGCAGTTATACGATGATTTACGGATGTTCAAAGATAACAGAATAATAGACACAATCACATAATTATAAACATAAAAGTAAGTACGGAAAATAATAAGAAAGAACATACCAGATTTTATAGTGGTTCGGTCAACTTGACCTACGTCCACTCCCCGGAGCCTCCCCTTCGGGTATTGTACTAACACAAAGTGACTCTCCTTCTGCTCCTACAGCAAGGCGGAGAAGCCTGTACAAAAACTCCTTTTCACCAACCCGATGAGGCAGAGAACCTGAACTCCTTTTGCTTCCTCTAGAAGCAGGTAGAGAATCTGAACTCCTTTCGCTTCCTCCTGAAGCAGGCAGAGAACCTGGATCTTCTTGTGAATGATCCTCCAACAAAGACACCGATAAGATGAGAGACGATAAACGGAGAAGACGACTCTGATCCTTGTTTGGAGCAACTTTTATGAATCCCTCACAAACTCCCCCTCATAAGATCCTCTCTCTCTCTCTCTCAAACTCTCTCTCTCTCTCTCTCTCTCTCTCAAGGGTTTCTCTAGAAAGAAAAGTGCAAAAGATTTTTCTTGTTGGAAGAAAAAGATCTTTTAAAGAAGGGCTCAAAAATTACCCTAAATCTCAACTGGTCGTCACATATCGTCCAGGATGATCGACGGATCGTCCTGTACGATCAGTGTAAAAACTCATATTTCAGCCTGTACGATCTGGTTTCTTTGGACGATTAGAAGAAAAGTTTGTTCAGATCGTCCCGTACGATTCTGGGATCATCCGAGACGATTAGTGTAAATCAGGAATTTCATCCAGAGAATAGTTCTGTTCGTCCAGGGCAACTTATGCTAGACGATCTCATAATGACTTGATCGTCCGGGACGATATTTCTATCATCCTATACGATTAGTTCAAAACAGCCAAAATTGTCCTGAGCATTGTGCTGATCGGACTGCACAAAATGTGCTGTATAATTTAAAAAGACTTGATCGTCCAGGATGATATTTCTATCATCCTGTACGATTAGTTCAAAACCAGGCATATCGTACAGAGGATCGTTCTATTCGGCTAGCTGAATTGCTCTGGACGGTCAGGATTTTGCATGTATCATCTCGTACGATATTGAGATTATCCGGGATGATATGATCGTATCAATCAGACATTAATTACTTTTATTAATTACTAGACTAATTTAGGCATAATTATAAAGGATCATCCTAGACGATACACGTATCGTCCAGGATGATCAGACCAAATCTCTAAAAATAAAAACTTGTCTAACTTAATCTAGTGGCTAAAAATTTCTGATTTAAGCCTATTATCATGTACGATCATAGGATCATCCAGGACGATCTTCTTAATCAGACCGACTTAACTTGGTCGCCTTAATTAGGATTTCCATTTTCACTGGATCGTCCAAGATGATGTGAGTATCGTCTAGAACGATCAAAATAAAAAATGAATAGAAACTCTAATTCACTAAAACTCTCCCCCTGAGTATGTGGGTGTGCAAGGTTACTTAGCCAGGAGATCAATTACATTACATTTGACTCAAGAAAGGGAAAAAATATATTTAAACACACACTGACCTGATGTTGAGTTTGCTTGAGTTGCATTTGATCGTTTGCCCCTGAAATATTAGCCAATTAAAAATAAAACACAGAAATATTTGTTATCATCAAAACTATAATCCTGAAACTCAGATTTACAACAATCTCTCCCTTTTTGATAATGACAAATATTTGTTTAGTAGTTTCAAATTAACTAGATTATAATAATTAAAGTACAGGCGAGAAAAGATAAATTTTACTAATCATTGATAATATTCAATACAACAAACGAAACTACTACAACACAAAAATAACTCCCTCTTTTGACATCATAAAAAGAAGGAACAGAAAAGATAAAAATAATAGTAGACTAAATTATCACAAATAAAGTAAAATAAATAATCTAATAAAGAGGCGAATCCTGATCAGACGGAGGAGGTTGCGGCAGATTAAAGTAACTGTGAGTGTTGGCGAACTGCTCACCAAACCAGGCCATGTCCTGGTCATGCTGCTCCTGCTGGTGAGTCACGTAGGAGTTAAAGCGAGCCTTCCACTGATCAAAGTGGTACACCAGATCCAGATGATCCATAGGGGACTCTATCCGGAGAGGAGCAGGTGCAGGTACCGGAGCAGCTTCTTCCTCTTCTCCCTCTACATCTGGGGTAGGCTCTAGATGAAGGCGAGTACTGTGCAAAACATGGAAGGCATTGTTGGAGAAGAAGGAAGGGGGAACATCGGGTGGTACCGGATATTGCAAATTGTATTTCGTTTGAAGGGCAAAGTGAATGAGATGTCTTAAGGCTAGATTAGGACGTCTTCTGTGGCTCGGATCCTGAATTCAAGTCAATTTTTCAATGTAGCGAAAAATCAAGTCAGTTGCATTGAAGTCACGATGGGCAAGGATGTAGTAGGTAGTGATGGAGAGTAGAGGAGTGATGTGGATGCGATCCCCAACTTTAGGAATTACGGAGGAGCGAAGGACATGTTGAACTGTCCTAGCATCCTTGACTAGGGAGGAGCATAGCTGGTTATGGAATGGGGCATTTGTGTTACGAAGGGAGTGGTTGGCGACACTCTAATTAAAATCAGGGTCAAATGCTACAAGATGAAGCCTATCGCCAGAAATTGACAATTGAAGAATATTATTAAAGTCCTCACGAGTTAATTCCACTGGTCATTGATTAACAAATGATGGAAGGGCAGAGTAATCAAAGGTTATGCGCAGATTTGCAAAGAACACCCTAAGGAGTTCAGTGCTGAATGGAAAGGCCAGAGTAAGAATGAAAGTCAGGGATGTGTGAGCGAATAAATCAAGTACCGGATATGTCAAGGTCTGTGGGTTCACCATTTTTGAGATAGTGATCCCATCATCAGAATATCTTTGAAAAGCAGCTTGATCAGCTGCATCAGGAAAGCTGGGATCGATATTTTCCCAGGAGAAACTGGCACCGCGTGCCTGGATCTCTTACCACCAGCCATAAGAGGATGAGATGATGAAGGATTGGAAGAGAGAAGGGTGAAAAAATTGAAGAATGACTGTTTAAATAGAAATCGTCCAGATCATCCAGGACGATCCTGCGATCATCTAGGATGATATGAGCAATTATGACATCCAGGACGATTGGTCAAAAAGGCGATCGTATCGTCCAGGATGATTAGACACAGACGATCGTCCCAAAGAGTCCAGGTAGACGACCATTGATGAAAAGTATCGTCCAGGACGATTAGGTGGATCGTCCAGGACTATATGTAATAAATACATCAGACGGGCCAAATTTGAATCGTCCAGCTGCAGACACGTGGATCATCCAGAATGATCACCAATAATTGGTGCAAATCAACCATTTGATTAGGATGGGGATGATTTGAATGGATCGTCCAGTATGATGTATGGATCATCCAGTATGAAGAAAATCGTCGAGGACGATGTGAAGAAAAAAATGAAAAAGATGAATGAAGGAGAGGAAAGATCAGGGATCCCAACCACGCACAAAACAAAAGAAATAAAAACAGAGTAAATAAGGCATAGAAAAGAGAAAAAAAACTAAAAACAACGATTTTTTTTTGAATTGATCCGCTCTAGTAAATCAGAATTTTCTCTTGATTTTTTAATCCAAAAATCCATAAGAAGAAGATCGACAATGCTGAAATTCAGAAAAGATAGAAAATCGACTTTCGTAACTCCTACCTCGGACACCTTACAGGTTCAAATTCCTTTCAAACAAAAGTCTAATTCAAAAGAAAAGAAATTAGATTCGAAAAGAGATCCTTTCAAGCCACATTCTATAAAAATATCTGATAAAATAGTATTACAAAGTAAGGAATCAGAAATCATGATTTTCAATTTCAAGCTTTTGAAAATATTAAGTGGCGCACGGATTTTTCTAAGATATTTAAAGATCTGAAAGGGAAGAAAACTTAGTTCTTTGTGGGCTCATTTTGTGCATCTTTTTCAATTTGTTTAGCACACTGTGCATCTTTTAATTTTTGATACACTTTGTGTATCTTTTCAATTTGGTGACATTGCGCATCTTTTCAGGATTGGAATGATTTTGTGCCTCTTTTCATTTTATTTGACGTTTTGTGCATCTTTTGTAAGCATGCTTTCTTTCATAATCGTTAAAGAATCTCAACTGTAAAATTACCTTATCGATATAAGAGATGATAAAACTCATTCTCTACAAAAAGGAAGAGTAATTCACAAAATAAAAACCATACATCATATGATAAGTGCAATCACCTGATTAAAAAAATATAATATTGATTCAAAGCTTTGAAAATACTATTCATATGAGGTAGATTACTATATGAAGATAAAATAAATCTCTATTTCAAAAATTAATTTTTTATTTTTGAAGAAGATTTTTATCCAAAAGAAATAATATACCATTAAAGAAGTTAGAGGAAGAGAAATAATCATCAATGTTTTTTCCCTTTAACAGATCCAGAGGAGTCAATCACTGCTTACAAGCTTCCAAATAAAAATCAGGCAAAACTCTCAGTCAGAAATCTAGTTTATCAGCAGTTGTAAGCAGTGATCTAATTTTGAAAGGAGTAAAATAGTAAATCAAGAATAGATAGAAAATCGCATCAAAATAAGTACTCAAATCATAAAAATAACACACAATAAAAGTAAATCAGCAGTGAATAAAAATAAAATAGGAAACAGATAATCAAATCAAAAGACTAATAGAAACAAAAGAAAAATAGAAAAACTCAGAAATCATCAGTCATTAGAATCATGCATTTATGTCAATCACACCCAATTTGATCCTCAAAATGCTGAATGAGTCAAAGGCCAGTGGTTTAGTAAATATGTTAGCCAGTTGATTTTCAGTTGCTACATGATGTAGCTCAATGTCCCCTTTTGTAATATGGTCCCTAATGAAGTGATGCCTTATATTAATGTGTTTGGTTCTAGAATGTTAGATTGAATTCTTAGAGATGTAGATGGCACTGATGTTATCACATAGAATTAAAATTGTGCCAACAAATAATCCTAAATCCAAAACTTGTTGCTTCAACCAAAGTACTTGGGCCATATAATTTCCTAAGGTAATGTACTCAGCTTCAGCAGTAGAAAGTGCAACTGAGTTTTATTTTCTACTGGACCATGAGACTAAAGACTGTTCTATGAATTAGCAAGTTCCAGAAGTGCTCTTTCTATCCACTCTACACCCTGCAAAGTCAGAATCAAAATATCCAATAATCTCAAAAGAGGTGCTGTGCCTAGGGTACCAGATTCCTAAGTTTAGGGGTCCCTAAAAGATATCTAAGAATTCTCTTAACAGCAGTCAGGTGGGACTCTTTAGGATCAACTTGAAACCTAGCACAAAGATAAATATTAAATATAATATCAGGATGGCTAGCAGTCAGGTAAAGCAGTGATCCAATTATTCCCCTAAACTTCTTCTGATCAACAGATTTACCATTTGAATCCTTATCTAACTTAACACTAAAACTCATGGGAGTGTTAATTGGCTTAGCTTTGTCCATTTCATATTTCTTCAAGATGTCCTTAGTATATTTTGATTGATTTAGAAGGTTCCATCATCCATTTGCCTTATGCTAAATCCCAAAAAATAGGATAATTCTCTCATCATACTCATCTCAAACTCCTTACTCATTATTTTAGAAAAATCATCACATAAGTCTTCATCAAAAGATCCAAACAGTATATCATCAACATAGATCTGGACAATGAGTAAATCATCACATACTTTCTTCAGAAAAAAGATGGTGTCTATGTTCCCCTTAACAAACTCTCTTTCTAAAAGGAATGTACTAAGCCTCTCATACCAAGCTTTGGGTGTCTGTTTCAATCCATATAAGGTCTTTTTTAATTTAAAAATATGATTTGGATATTGAGAATTCTCAAAACCTGGGGGTTGCTCTACAAATACATCTTTATTTATTACCCCATTCAAAAAAGATACTCTTGACATCCATTTGAAATAGCTTAAAATCTTTTATAACAGTCAAAGGTTATTAACACCCTAATGGCTTCCAATCTAGCTACAGGGGTAAAGGTCTCCTCAAAATTAATCCCTTCAATTTGATTGTACCCCTTAGCCACCAATCTTGCCTTATTCCTAACCACCACACCAGAATCATTCATCTTATTCTTAAAGACCCACTTGATTCCCACTACACTTTGATTCTTAGGTCTTTTTACTAACTCTCAAACATCATTCCTTACAAATTGATTCAATTCTTCTTGCATAGTTAAGATCCAAAACTCATCAGAAAGGGCTTGATTGATGTTGGTGGGTTCAGTCATTGAGATAAAGGTAAACTTGTTTACTTCCTTACTAAGTCAATGCCTAGTTCTAACACCTTCAGAAGGGTCTCCTAAGATTAGTTCTTTAGGATGACTCGAAGAATATCTCCAATTTCTAGGTAAAATATTTTGAAGCTCTACCCTTTTCTCCAGATTTATATTTTCAACTCCTTGGATAATCTCTCCTACATCTTCTTCTTTCTCAACTCTAGTCTCCTTAGGATCAAATTCATCAAACACCATATGAGCTATCTGCTCCACCACCAAAGTCCTCTTATTGAACACCCTAAAGGATTTCCCCACACTAGAATAGCCTAAGAACACTCTTTCATCAGATTTGGGGTTAAATTTTTCTAAGGATGATTTCTCATTATTCAGAATGAAAATCTTACATCCAAAGATATGGAGGTGCAACAGATTTGGAGTTCTACCCTTAATGATCTCATAGGGCATCTTATTCAAATTGGATCTAACATTTACCCTATTTAGAACATAACAGGCAATGTTCACCACTTCAGCCTAAAAGTATTTTGGAAGTGAATACTCAGCAAGCATGGCTCTAACGGCTTCCACTAAGGTCCTGTTCTTCCTTTCAGCTACCCCGTTCTGCTGAGGGGTCCTAGGAGCTGAAAAATTATGGCTAATCCCTTGCTCCTCATAGAATGTTCCAAATATCATATTTTCAAACTCTCCACTATGATCACTGTGAATAGTCAAGATCTCACAACCTAACTTTCTCTGAATTAAGTGGAGAAGGACTTAAATTCATCAAATGACTCAGATTTATGTGACAGAAATTTAATCCAAGTGAACCTCGAGTAAACATTAACAATCACAAATCCATAGACTTTTCCCCCTAAGTTGGCAGTGCTAATGGGTCCAAAGAGATCCATGTGAAGGACTTCTAAAGGTCTAGAGGTATTAATGTCCTTAATGGAGTGAAAAGAGGACTGGACTTGCTTCCCTAATTGACAGGCATCATACAGGTGATCCTTAGTGAACTTAAGCTTGGGGACACCTCTAACTAAATCCTTTTGGGTGACTCTCCTAAGGGTTTTCATACTGGTATGACATAATCTCATGTGTCACAACCAAGACTCATCAGCAGTAATTTTTAAGCAAATTGAAACATCAGCTTTAAAGCAACTTATATCCAGCATGTAGACATTGTTGATCCTTTATCCTTGCATAATAATTTTATCATTTAAGCTTAAAATGCAGCAAGTGGGCATGAATTTGATGTTGTATCCTTTATCACAGAGTTGACTGATGCTCAACATGTTGTGTTTCAATCCATCTATAAGCAAAATATTATCAATCATGAAATTTTTTGAATCACCAATTATACCTACTCATACCACCCTCTTGGTGGTGTTGTCTCCAAGTGTAACTTTACCTCCAATCCTGGCCTCCAGCAAAATGAATTGATTTGCATCTCCAGTCATATGTCTTGAGCATCCGCTGTCCAGGTCCACATGCTCTCACG
Source organism: Dendrobium chrysotoxum (assembly GCA_019925795.1). Taxonomy (NCBI): domain Eukaryota; kingdom Viridiplantae; phylum Streptophyta; class Magnoliopsida; order Asparagales; family Orchidaceae; genus Dendrobium; species Dendrobium chrysotoxum. Next base: position 29,102,698 of record CM034299.1, on the reverse strand, counting down.
AGGTCTTGTGTAAGAGCACACCTATAAAATTATTAAATGTCAGATTTAGGAATCTGTTGACCTCATTTTTGTATGAGCTCAGTAGGACCAATCCAGACCTTAGGATCTTTCTAATCCTTAGGATCAATCTTAACCCTAGGATCAATCTGATCTTAGATCAATCCAGACTTTAAGATCAATCCAAATTCAAATCAATCCTGACCCCAGATCAATATAATCTAAGACAAATCTAGACTCTAGGATTTTCCTAGACTTCAGACCCTAGGATCTATTCTAGACCCTAGGATTCTACCTGGCTCTAGATCATATGATCCTCTTAGACCCTAGGATTCTCCTAGATCTATTTAGAGCTTAGGATTCTTCTAGATCCTAAGACTATTCCAGATCCCAAGCCCTAGGACCTCCAAACCCTAGGATCTTCCCAGAAATCAAACCTTAGGATCTACTCTAGATCCTAAGATCCTTCTAGATCTTGAATCTTAGGATGATTCTTCTAGATTATAGGATTCTTTCAGACCCCATATCCTAGGATTTCCCTAGGACTTTTAGATCCCAGGATCTTCCCAGACTCCAGTCCCTAGGATCTATTCTAGACCTTAGGATTCCCTTAAGCTGATTTGGACCCTAGGACCTATTCTAAACCCTAGGATTCTTCTAGATCAATCCAAGCTTCAATTCAATCTAGAATTAATTCAAACCATATCATTCAAATTCAAAATCCAGCTTAAAACCAGATTTCTAGATTCAAATCTAAGGCCAAAGGTCTAAGTCCTGAAAGCCTTTTCCAGCAAATTTTTGAACACCTCAAAACCCTATCAAATGACCTCTGATTCAAGATCTATCAGTTCTATACTGATGTGACATGTCTCTAGAGGAAACCCTCCAAATTTGAGCTCATTCTGAGATCTCTAACCCCAGAAACTGAATCAAAATCCAAAGGCTGTAAAACCTTCAAATATTTACAGTCTATACCACTGGACCTGCCATCCAATGGATCCTGACCTTGGAGCTTTCTCCAAAGCCTCCAATCACCTCCAGACCCTTAAATATGACTTATTGAGCATTAAACTGCATTTTGTTGGACTCAATTTGACCCTTAGCTGACCAGGGGTCAAAATGACCAAAATACCCCTATGGGGTATAAATGGTCATTTGAACCAAATAAGCTCCAAATCAAATGCAACCACCTCTAGCAAGTTTCAAATGTCAAATCAAACCCATTGAACCCAGAACCAACCCCTGGGTCAACCTGGTTGACCAAGTCAACTTAGTTGACCTAAAAGGCCCCTTTAGGGTCAAAACAGGTCATTTTGACCAAATGACCTCCTCTGATCTTGGGACCACATCCATTGGTCTCTAAATATCATTTCAAATCTGTTGAACCCATTTCCAGACCCTGGACCCACCTGGTTGACCAAGTCAACCAGGGTTGACCTAAAAGGCCCATTAAGGGCCCAAATAGGTCATTTTGACCAAATGACCTCTCCAGACCTTGAGACCACCACCAGCAGATTCAGAATATCATTTTGAACTGGTTGGACCCAATCCCTGACCCTGGGTCAACCTGGTTGACCAAGTCAACCTAAGTTGACCAAAACACCTCTTAAGGGCCTAAATAGGTCATTTGACCTAGATGCCCATTCTAATCCTTCAAAATACCTTCACTAGACTCTAGATATCTAATCAAACCTGTCAAGCCCATTCCTAGACCCTGGGTCAACCTGGTTGACCAAGTCAACCCAGTTGACCCATTAGGCCCATTAAGGGCCTAAATAGGTCATTTCAATCCAAATGACCTTTTGAATCCTTTTCAAGCTTTCAAATCATTCCAATTAATGCCTTAAATCTTTCCAAATGCACCATGAGCCAAGTCATGGTCATTTTGACCAAGTCAACATATTTAAACTTGGTCAAACTACCTTAAAACCCTTTCTATTCCTTCAAATCTCAATCCTTAAGTCTCAAACTCTCTTCAACTTGTCATTCCAGCAGCTTAATACTTCCCTCATTGCCACCTCAGCAGTCCACCTGGACTTTGACTGGTCAAACAGTCAAAATGAGGTTTTGGACAAGTCAAACTTGGTCAAAATCCCTCCTTAAGACTAATCCCCTCTAATCCAGCCCTCTCCAACAGCTTAGGTGGAGTCTAGAACCTTCTTAAGGCTCACTCCAGCCCTTAGATCTTGATCCAATGGCTTGGATCACTCCCATGTGCAAGTGGGGACCAAAATAAGCTTTCCACATGGCATATGCTCTTGTCCTTGATTCCCCTTCCATTCTAACAACCTAATGACACTTGGCATTCATCTGGAGGTCCAGCCAATTGATCCCAGCCCTCCATTCCAGCAGGGGATGTTTGAATAGGGTAAAACCTCATTTTGAGCATTGATTCCTCTCCCAACCTTCTCTCACTTGATCCCTCTCCTCCAGAGCTATTCCAGCCCTCAAAAGCTCTCCAAAAGCTTCTCTAGATATTTCTAGAGCTGCCTCAAGCCTTCCCCCACCATATCTTGGTTTCAAAAACCCTCATTAGTGAAGAGAGAGAGACCTAGAGAGAGAATCAGGAGTTTTAAAAATAACTTCAAATCCAGACAGAATCAGCTCTTAGAGTCTTCACCAAAGTTGAAGAGGACGTCTTCATCTTTCCAACAAGCCCAAGAAGTCAAAAATCCACTGGATATTTTGTAAGTTATTTATGTTTTAAACTTAAACTTCAAATTGGAACTGTAACCAATCTACAGTGCATGGAGCCCTTAAATTTTAGGCATTGGAAGAGTAGGTTGCCATCAATTTATGTTTCAATTTTCATGAAGTTTTATTGAGTATTTTATGAGTTATAGGCATTTTAATTTTCAATTCAATTTTGAATTACCAGTTCTGGCGAAATCCTGACCGTCCGATCGCGACTAGTTCGCGATCAGACGGTCCATAGCACGTCAGATGGTTATTTCATTCGATGGGTTTCGAACGCGGGTCACCGCGTGTCCGCGGAGGGCGACGTGGCCCTTCCCTGATCGTCGGATCACCGCGGTCGAGTTCGACCGTCGGATCCGATATCCGACGTGTTTAAGTGGCCTTCCCAGATGACGACGCGTGGCATCCGACGCGGGGCAGCGCCGCCGTCATCCCAATCATTGCCAATGATTGGATCCGACGGCGGCGGCGGTTAATTTGATTTAAAAAATTGAATTAAAATTATTTAAATGCCCATAAACTTTAAAAATCCATAGAAAATTCATTTTTTATCCAAATTTTGCATGTAATACCTCTATGGATTTAGGGTGAAGAGCTCTATCATTTAAAAATCATTTCATTGAGTTTTGAGATACCAATCAGAAGTTATTTAATTAATATTGAATTTAAACTTTATTTAATTGAACCTTTTATTGTTATCCCATTGAGCTCAAATTTGACAGGGGATAATCATGGGACATTTGCTATGTTCTGTGATTTTTTTTGCCTTAATTGAGCACATGACTGAGCTCTATAGAATTTTTCATTATGTGGGTCAATAGTTAACTCAAATAATGAAAATTTCATTTCACCCTATGCATGTGAAATTAAACTGTAATCTTACTGTGGTGTGATTGCTTAGGTGTAGTCTAAGGGTTAGTAACCTTGATTCAAGCCCATTCAACTTAGTGTCACCTAGGAAAAATAATTAAGGATTTTGCTTAGAGAATTTAGAAAAATTCCATTAATTAGGATACAATTTCAATTGACTTGAAACTTTGAACACTTGAACATAGTGACACTCTCAGCTCTAGGAAAATATCCCACTGAATTTTGAAAACATTAAGCCCCTCAATTAACCTAATCAAATTCAAACCTTAATTAAACCTTTTAAGCTCCCAAAAATTATAATAAATCAAGTTTAAATCCAAAAATTATATTTAATATCTCAAACTGACCAGAATTGAACCCTTAATCAATGAAAAATAAAAGCCCCTTGACTGGACCTCAAAATTAAGTTTAATTTAAGTTTAATTGAAATTCAATATTTAATTAATTTAATTAATTAAAAATAATTAAAAATTCCAAAAATTTCTCAAACACTTGGAGATCAGTCCTTAGGTCATTCCTGACCTTTGGAATTGATTTCAAGAAGTTTGGAGGTCATTTGGATTCAAATCACAAAAAAGGGTCTCTAATTAGACAATTTAAATAATTCAATAAATACTCAAAACTTCAAAAATTCATAACTAATTCAAATAAATTCCAAATTGAGCAAACTCAAAGGCATACAACTCATCTTAAGCTCTAATATTTATTAAAAATGTTAAGTTTCCAGAAATCAATCAATTTTGAAAAAGTCAACTTTTGGTCAAACTTAGTTCAAATTTAAGTCAAAACTTCAAACCTTCATAATAAAATGTAAAAAAATTCAATTTTAACGTACTTACTGTCTAACTGATTGTATTAAGGTCTAGTATTTTAATAAAATATTAAATTTCCAGAAAACACTTTAAATCAAAAAGTTAATTTTTAACCCCTTAATTAAATGATTAAAATAATCCAGAAAATCCCAAAATTCAACATATCATTCAAAATTCTAGAAAATACTAATTCAACCTTAAAATCAGCAACCAGTCAATTTGATTAAAATTTAATCAATCTTTAAACCTTAATCAAACTCAAATTACTTAATTATATCGGGTACCACTGGGTAACCCAGGCCTACGAGGCTATTAAATTAGCCCCAAGGAAGGTGAAATAAACTTCACGGCCTCGGTGTGAAACAAAGGTGGTATCCAACAAACAATTAAAATCAAGTTTAAAATTACTTTCAAGTCATTAATATTTAAATTCAAATTAAATCCCCCTTAAGCCTTTCAACCAACCAGAACTTTAAACAACTTCAATCAATTGCCTATTTAGGACATATCAAAGCCACACAGCCTACCTCACATACTTTTGATGGTTTGCTAGGACAACCAACTCTAGTCTTAGGCTAGACCGGTGTTTACTTTTCTGTTGTGTGCCGGGTTTTCGAGCTTTCACTGCATGCTGTTTGCTAGACATAAAATTGCTGTGATTGTTTATTTATTTACTGCATTCTGTGATATGATTGATTGTACGATAGATCTACCCTTAGGTTAGGAACGATTTATACTAATTCAATCTTATGCAGGTGGCCATGCTCATACAGGGCATTAAATAAAGGGGGCAAATAATTAAGCTTTAAAAATTGACATGTTTTATGCAGGTGCTAAGCATGCTAAGACCCCCTTTAATAATTAAAAGAGCATGGCCAAGTGTGGCTGGTTTGAGGATTTTTAATTTATAATATACAACTGCTTGGGATGTTAAATATCAACTGTTGATTATTAGGATAACCTTGCAGTTTGTTGAGTCTAGATTTTTAATTTCTATTGATGTAATTTGATTTAAATTGAGTTGTAAATTATTTAAAGTACTTTGAGATTGAGATGTTTAAACATCTAATTTAAAATCTAAAGAGGAAGGAACATCCCTTAGGGGAGAGTTCCTATCCATTTGGAGATCCAAATTAGGATGAGTTTCAAATATCCAAAGAGAAAAGATAACACCCCTATTCAGGGGGAGTTTCTTTTCATTTGGATATCCAAACCAGACGATCCAAGGAGTTCCGATAAGACGAAGAAGTGAAGAATGAGAAGAATCTCAAATCTCAAAGTCACTTGAGTCTTAGGAGTAGAATCCGGGTTGTAGTCAGTGGTACCCGGCCACTTTACTTTTCCTGCAGACCCTGGGTTGTACAATTAAGGGCACTTGCCTATGGACTTTCAGTTTGAGAATTTATTTAATTAATTTGATTAATGTGTTGATTGCGATTAAGGACCCGCATGCTTTTAGTAGTTTATTTGGCGCTCTTGCATGTCGATTTTGATTTAGCCTGGAACCCGATCGGAGGCTCGTGAGGGTACGGTCATAAACCTTTTCTACTTAAACAAATTTAAAATTTTTAAGCTCAGATAGAAACTCTAACGCTTTTAAGAAGTAAGCCCGGACTCGCCAGGAGTTTTTCATGCATCATATTAAACTTTTCTCTACCTTATTAGGCACCTCCCCGCCTGCGGGTTTTGGCAGACCACCTGACCTATTAGGGTGCAGTTCTGTCCAAGGGGATGTTGTGCAATCTCTAGGATAAAACTTATTTTTAAGCCTATTTTAAAACTGCTTCATTTTGATTTAAGCATTTCATCGAGTCAACTATCATGCATCGCATTAGATACAAATTAAAAATTGAGTCTAAATCTTTAATTGCATTTCTAGCTTAAGCATTTAACCCAACATATGTTAAGGGGTCAATTAGGATCTGCTCTAGATGTCGACCCTAATTCTTTAAACCAATCTTAAACAACTTCCCCTAACCACTCTACATTTAAAAGACTTTGACTCATGGTTTTGAAGCGTTTAGGTGGTTTAGCTGGCTCCCCAATCCAGGCAGGGGTAAGTCCAGATTGCATTGCATTAGCTAGGTTCTGGGTCATTGATTTCAGTACCCATTTTAGACTTAGGTTATGAGGCAAATCTCTAATCTTAAGACCTCAACCTTCTGGGAATCTAATTCTCAGTTTCTAATAAAATTAACCACTCAAATTAAAAATTTCTTTCAATCAAATTCAAGCCCAACACTTAGGATAGTTTGAGGTGTTTCTGGAGTAATTCAGAATCTCAAAATACCTCCTACTCTTCTTCCTTTGACTCCAGAAATAACTGCTCAAATTTGATCCAATCCCTATTGAATTTTCAACCCTTAACCTTCTTTGATATCAATCTTCGAATTCTTAAACAAAATTCGTATCGCTATTTTAATCGAGAGTATTCGTAGGAAATTTTCTGATTTCCTACGATGTAATTAACTACGAGGGCTTGCGCTCGTAGGAGATTTAGAAACCCAGACCTGATTTCAAAATCAAGTTTTCAAAACCTTTAATTAATTATCTTTGGGAAATCAAAACAAAAAATGGCGATCGTTATTTTTATATTCAAACTATTGATAATGATTGATATCTTCTTTCTTCGGATAGATATGTCAATTACAATCATAGTTATGATTATGAAATTAATGATCCTATTCAGATTAACATAATCAAATAATTGATTAAACATCATTTTAATCTTTCGAGATCGTGTGTTGTTTCTCCTTGAGTTTGATTATGATAATCAGAAAAATTCAAAGATTTGTAATCAGAACCTATTAGGGAACGATATGTTCACCTTTTGAGGTGATATATCATTCATAATAAGTGTTCGATTATAAAAATTAAAATTCCAGAAACATTTCCCAAAGAAAATTAAAACCCTCTTTTCAAAACATATTTTTTTCAATCAAACAGAATCCAAACAGATTTGAGTTCCTTCTTATGAAAAGAAGAATGCAATGCATGTGTGCTGTACTGTGAAGCATGTAATTTAGGCATCCACACCCAATATGTACTGCGGTGAACAGTGCAGGTATGGAAGATGTGTCCTAACATGCCACAAGAAAAATATCTAACACCAAGAAAAGGGTTAACTAATCTATGTGGGTGATTGTGCCTCTTCCTAGGTTTGAATGAAACATACTTTGATGATTTTGAAACAGATTCTTCAAAAGGTGGAGGTACATAAAACTGTGCAAAAGTAGAAGATGTTTCATTTTTCATAAAATCACTAATTTTTACTTTTAGAAATTCATTCTCTTTTTTAAGACTTGCAATTTCAAATTTCAATACTCCCCTACTACTCTTCACGTCACATGCCATGTTGTCTAATTCTTTAAAAGCTTTTCTAAATCAGCATGCGAGATTTTTAGTAAATCATGTTCAGTAATCAAATCAGAATGCTTTTTGTTCAATTCATCAAGTAAAGACATGTGATTGCTATCAAGTGTAGAATAATCTTTAACTACAACATCATGCTCTTTTTGCAAAGTTAAGAAATTCAATTTCAGGCTAGCATACAATTTCTTAAGTTTCTTATACGATGAATGAATTTTTTCAGAAACTTCTAGCAATTGATCATAGATTAGCTCACATACCTCTTCTTGATCAGACTGACCAGGATGATCATCAGCCATCAGACACAAATTTATAGTCTCCTCCTTAGCTTTAGTCTTAGAGGAGTCGGATGTAGAATCTGCCCAGAATGCCTTTTGAATCCGCTTCTTGTCCTTCCTGAACTTGGATTTCTCCTCACCCTTCTCATTGCTTGGGTGAGCCTTAAGTGTAGGATAATCAGCCTTTATATGTCCATGCTTTCTACATTCAAAATAAACTGTATCAGAAGAGTTTTTATAATTTTTGTTGGACTTACCCTTGTTCCACTTCTGAAAATTCTTGTGTTTCTTCCTTAGAAAGCTTTTGAATTACCTTGTAATTAAGGAAACATCATCTCTATCAGACCTGGAAGTATCAGTATCACTATTGTTGGCTTTCAGTGCCATAATTTTCTCCTTCTTCTTCTCACCTGCATCAAGTTGTCTTTGGTTCACCCCTTGCTCGTATGCAATGAGTGATCCAAGTAAGTTATCAACAGAATAATTATTTAAATCTTTCGATTCAGTAATTGCAGTTATCTAGGCATCAAACAAAGATGGCAAACATCTTAAAATCTAGTTCACTTTTTTATAGTTAGTGAGTTCTCTTTCTAAAGCATGTAAAGAAGTGACAATTTGAGTGAACCTAATATACATTTCAGAAATCGATTCACTAGGTTTCATGCGAAAGAGTTTATAGTCGTGAAGTAAGATGTTCAATCTAGATTGCTTAACCTCAGTTATACCTTCATAAGTAATGCATAGTCTATCCCAGATTTCTTTCCCAGTAGTGTAAGGAGACACGCATGTAATCCTCAGATTTTAAGGCATAGAAAAAATAGTTCAAACATTTGGCATTCAGTTGGGCTAAGTCCCGATCATCAAAAGTCCATTTAATAAAAGGCAATTCAGTTTTAACATCATTAATCATTCTAAAAGGTGCTTCATAGCCATCCTTAACTAGCATCCACAAGCGATAATCTATAGATTGAAGAAAAGTGGACATGCGAGTTTTTCAAAATTAAAAGGTATGTTATGAAATAAAGGTGGACGAGTAATTGAATAACCTTCAATAGTATTATGATTATCAAAGTTAGCCATGGATCAAAATTTAAAAGTTTTTAAACTTAATTTTTGAATCCCACTCTAATACTACTTGATAGTTCGATAAGGATGTTAAGCCCTTATGAACTAGTCCCGAGGTTAACCAAGAGGGGGGGGGTGAATTGATAGTTTTAAAAATTCATGAGTAAATAGTAATTTAGAAAATCTTTATGAATATTTTAAAATGATTGTAGTTATGTGATGATTTGTGGATGTTCAATGATAATAGAATAATAGACACAATCACATAATCATCAATAAAAAAGTAAGTGCAGAAAATAATAAGAAAGAATACACCAGATTTTATAGTGGTTCGATCAACTTGACCTAAGTCCACTCGCTGGAGCCTCCCCTTCGGGTATTGCACTAACACAAAGTGACTCTCCTTCTGCTCCCACACCAAGGTGGAGAAGCATGTACAAAACTCCTTTTCACCAACCCGATGAGGCAGAGAACCTAAACTCCTTTCACTTCCTCCAGAAGCAGGCAGAGAACCTGAACTCGTTTCGCTTCCTCTTGAAGCAGGCAGAGAACCTGGATCTTCTTGCAAACGATCCTCCAACAGAGACATCGACAAGACGAGAGATGACAAACGGAGAAGACGACTCTGATCCTTGCTTTGAGCAACCTTTATGAATCCCTCACAAACTTTCCCTCACAAGATCCTCTCTCTCTCTCTCTCTCCTAAACTCTCTATCTCTCTCAAGGGTTTCTCTGAAAAGGAAAGTTGCAAAAGATTTTTCTTGTTAGAAGAAAAGATCTTTTAAAGGAGGGCTCAAAAAGTGCTCTAAATCTCAATTGGTTGTCACATATTATCTAGGATGATTGACGGATCGTCCTGTACGATCAGTGTAAAAAACTCATATTTTAACCTGGACGATCTAGTTTCTCTGGATGATTAGAAGAAAAGTTTATTCAGATCGTCTCGTATGATTCTGCGATCGTTCAGGACGATTAGTGTAAATCAAGAATTTCATCCAGAGAATAGTTCTGTTCTTCCAGGGCAACTTATGCTAGACAATCTCATAATGACTTTATTGTCCAGGATGATATTTCTATCGTCCTGTACGATTAGTTCAAAATAGCCAAAATCATCCTGAGCATCGTGCTGATCGAACTGCCCAAAATGTGTTGTACGATTTAAAAAGACTTGATCGTCCAGGATAATATTTTTATCATCCCGTACGATTAGTTCAAAATCGAGCATATCGTATAGAGGATCGTTCTGTTCGGCCAGCTAAATTACTCTGAACCGTCAAGATTTTACATGGATCATCCCGTATAATATTGAGATCATCTGGGACGATATGATCGTATCAATTAGATATTAATTTTTTTCTTTAATTACCAGACTAATTTAGGCATAGTTATAAAGGATCATCCCGGACGATACACGTATCGTCCAAGATGATCAGACCAAATCTCTAAAAATAAAAACTTGCCTAACTTAATCTAGCAGCTGAGAATTTCTGATTTAAGCTTATCGTCATGTACGATCATAGGATCGTCTAGGATGATCTGCTTAATCAGGCCGACTTAACTTGGTCGTCCTAATTAGGATTTCTGTTTCAACTGGATCATCCAGGATAATGTGAATATCGTCCAGGACGATCAGAACAAAAAATAAACAAAAACTCTAATTCACTAAAACTCTCCCCCTGAGTGTGTGTGCAAGGTTACTTAGCTAGGGGATCAATTAGATTACATTTGACTCAAGAAAGGAAAAAAATATATTTAAACACACGCTGACTCGATCTTGAGTTTGCTTGAGTTGCATATAATCGTTTGCCCCTGAAATATTAGCCAATTAAAAATAGAACATATAAATATTTATTATCATCAAAACTATAATCCTGAAACTCAGATTTACAACAATAATCAATCACATCACAGATAAAGTGTGGTACACTAATAAAATAAATACTCACAGTAAGTCATATCAACCAGCACATGTGCCACATGCAAGAGCGTCACATCACAGAAATAGAAAAAAATGTAAAACACCAGCCTAACCTAGAATTAGAAGTGTTGCCCTTGTAAATAATTCTATGTGTGTATAATAGGCTTGTGAGGCTTTGGGTAGGCCCTATATCAGATAGTTAGTTCAAGTTATTTTTGAGTTCAGGTTTGTTGAATATCAAAAGGGGAGAGTTTGATTAAAGTTTAAATATTAGTAAATTAGGGTTTGTTTTTAATTAGTTTAGTTGGTTAGTTCATTTTAATACTAAGGGTAGCAATCTTTAAAGTTTAAGTTGTATTAGCGAGTTTTAGAAGGTCTGGGATCCTCCTATGCGCTAAGTTAAGGGGGTCCAAAAGCTGACTTTTAGAAATATGTTAGGTTTAGGAGTTTTAGCATTTTATTAAAATATTAGACCTTATGAAAAGTAATTAGACTGTACGTTTGCTAGATTAGGAGTTTTCTACGTAAAATTATGATTTTTAAAAGTTTCAGGCAATTAAAGGTCTTTTAGGTTCCAGTTCGGTTTGTTTTCTAGTTTTATAACTCCTTGATTTTAAGTTTGTTTCAATAAATTTTATTTAGTTAATATTTAATTAAGCGGTGATAAATAAATTAGTTAGATTTAATTTAAGTTCATATTCAAATTTTACCTCCTAGTGATTATGTATGTTGGTTATATCTTGATTGAGAATTGAGGGTTTGAATTTATTTAATTTAAATTATAATTGGTTTTATTGTATTATTAATCAATTAAGGAAAACTAACCCTGGGATAATGTGCCACTAAGTTTTCTATGTTTAGTATTTCTATCCTAAGGGAGCATGCATCCTAAATCTATGTTTCCTAAAACTCAGTCCTTAGTTTTTATCCTTAGGTGTCACAGTGTTGAATAGGATGAAAATGTGTTTATCTCTAACCCTTTGGACATACGTATGTGTAAATAGGTTTAGGGATCTAAGATAAATGAAAGCACCATAATAAAAAGTATTGAAGTTGCCACAAGGACTTAAGGTTGGAAAGCACACAACCAGAAGGGCTCCTAAGGGGCTATCTAAGTTTCAAGGAAACTCACTACACCGGGGGCTACGACCCAGTGGTTCCGCCCGTAGTACCCCCACCGGAATGAATGGGGGCGATTGATGCTCGTACCCATTTTTCCAAGCTCCTTCGTCAAGTGCTCCAAATAGCTCTGATGTACCTCACAGATATAGGCGAAGAGAGAAATAGGTGTCAGAATTTCACATTCAAATGTATAAAGTAGCATGTATATATGAGCACAATAATGATAAGGAAGATTAATATAAACTAAATATTATTCACAACATCATAGTGTCATTAAAGAATGATTGTACATATAAATAACCAATAATGGGCACATATTAATCATTTATAAAATTTTGTCAAATGATAATAATAATAATAATAATAATAATAATAATAATAATAATAATAATAATAATAATAATATCAATTATACTTCAAATCATATGTCACCATACACTTATGAGAATATCTTCCAATTACAGAGATATCTGACTATTAAAAAAAAAGAGCAATAATGGGATAAAGAACATCTCACTTAACAAATATAAGTTTAAAAAGAATCATGTTGTAACTAACACAATAACATGAACATGTAAATCTATTATTGGTTGAATTTCTATGAATAAGCTATCACAATAGTGTGAGTGACTTTCATGCTTTCAAAAGAATTTCAAATATGCTTAAGTACATTTAGAATAAAAAAAAACATTATAAATATGTCATCACAACTAAATATTAGGATGTTAAACTTAAATAATAATAAAAAGGAAAACAAACTTATCTCAGTTCATTCAAAAAGGAATAATCCACTCATAATAGAAATTTTTTTTTACTATCTTACAACAATTTCTTGAAGAGCAATTTGTAAGTGAAATATACATATATAATGACGACGAGATTAATAATAGATTAGAAAAAGAAATGATACTAACAGACCAAATGATAGTTAACTATTAGAGATCTTAACATTTTTGTTTAAATGATCATGTAAATGAATGTGAACATAAATAGAGAGAAGTGTATAAGATTACTACTTCGTAAAAGAAAGGATAATAATTGATACATCCTCACAAAATTATCTTGATCAGGCACGAATCTTGAGGCAAAATCTATTTGGAAACTTTAAAAATTAAAATTGGGACCATCCAAACTCCAATTTCTGCAAACTTATAATCGAACTGAACGTCTCAAAAATACAAACCCAACGACACCAAATTCAACCCAATCCGTGCCCAAATGGGTCTAAATCAAGGGTCTGAAGTGCTATTGGAATGTTCAAACTATAATTTGGATTACCAAACAATCTCCAAATATGCCGTTCTTATAGTCGAATCGAGCGTCTCGACGAGATGAATCCAACAAGCCCAAGGTCATCAAAATTTGATATCTCTAAGACCATCAAATATCCAATAAATGGTCCACGATCAAGGGATTCAACATCGGCCGTCCATTCCAACCACTCCCTAACTACAGTTGATCTTCCTCCTATTTACGGGCCATGCCACTCCCACAAATCTATAAATAGAGCCCCCTCTCCTCTTGAAAAGGGAGACCTAATCCTAAGGAAAAAAGAGAGAGCTCTTGCCTCCTTCCTCCTCCTCAACCACCGCCCGACCACCACCACTTGAGGCCCTGCACTCTGCCGGACCACCACCTGAGGCCCTGCACTTCGCCGGACCACTACTTGAGGCCTTGCACTTCACCGGACCACCACCGGAGGCCCTGCACTCTGTCGGATCACCACTTGAGGCCATGCACTTCGCCGGACCACCACCTGAGGCCCTGCACTTCGCCGGACCACCACCTGAGGCCCTGCACTTCACCGGACCACCACGTGAGGCTCTACACTCTACCGGACCACCACGTGAGGCCATGCACTCTGCCGGACCACCACGTGAGGCCCTGCACTCTGCCGGACCATCACCTGAGGCTCTGCACTCTGCCAGACCACCACCTGAGGCCCTGCACTCTGTCAGACCACCACCTGAGGTCCTCAACTCCGCCGGACCATCGCTTAACACCATAAGCTCCATTGGACCACCACCTGACGTTCTCAACTCCACCGAACCATCGCCTGACGCCCTGAGCTCCGTCGGATCACCACTTGACGTCCTCAATTCCGTTGGATCACCGTCTAAGGCCCATAGTTCTACCATACCACCACCTAGGGCCCGGAAGTTTGCCAGGTCACCGGGTGACCCCGAAGTTCTGCCAGTGCGATATCGAACCTTCACTACAACCATACGGTTGACATTTGTAATTTGATCGTCCTCATGGACGAGTCAGCCCACTGTAACCTACTCAAATTCTAGTGGAATCATTTTAACTGGGTTAGGCCCCGTGATTTTTTCCCTTTCCAAGGTTTTCTACGTAAAAATCTTATGTTTTCTGTGTGTATGAGCTGGATATCCGTGCAATGCTAAGACATAGGATTAATACTCTACCGCCGCATATATTCTAGCCTGTAATAATAATAATAATAATAATAATAATAATAATAATAATAATAATAATAAACTATAAGTACATAGATTATGATACATACATTAAAGTATTAAACAATAACAAACACATAAATATTGAGTGTGTAAATTTAAAAATATCAAGATGAGAATGATAAGCTTCTGAACTTGATTAGATATTTTATTATTGTATTTATTTTCATCCAATCATATATTGATAACGCCATCGTGACTTTCAATCTACTATGAGAAAAAAAAACTTAATACAATTAATCAGATAATACTAATAGTATGTAGACATAAGAGTGCTCTTTTTTTTATTTTTTATGTACATAAATTCTGATTTACAAAATGAGATAATGAGATAAGAGTAAATTAGAATTTCAATAAAGCTTCTCAATAAATCGAGCTTGCATACACATAACAAGATTATTAAAATTAGAAAATAAAAAAAATTTTGACATACTATTTTAATTTTTTTAAGCTAAATAATCAAGAACCACAATTTAAACTAATAAGCATTTAAAATCTGTTGCTTGTGCAGATCAGTATATTACCGACATAATCATATGTAAATAAATAATAAAAAAATAAAATAAAATGATGACCAGAATCATTCATTATTAAAATTCTATTACATCACGTGTAAAATAAACGAACACAGTTGTCAATACAATACATTTGATGCTTATCGAATCAGTTTCATGTAAGAAATTCAAAGCACATGAAATAAGAGAACAAAGCAATAGAAGATCAATGAGCTATATCTGAAATCTAAATTAGTAAGAATGCTTTGCCATCAAATTCACATGCTTTACATATAATTATTAGCCTCGTACCTTCTCCAAAATAAAATATTATTTAAAAAGGTAAATGAGTGTAACAGCATAGCTTTTGCCTTAAGAATGGAAGCTAACTTGAGAAACTTTGATCAAGGTTCGCTTAGTAAACACTAAGACAGAAAATCGCAGCTTCCTTCTCCTCGTTCTTCTTCAATAGATTAAGTGGAGAAGCATATTCGTTGATCTCCAAGTCGATGGCTGCTCCACTTGGTTGTCGTTCTTTTGAGACAAAAGAATGGCTACTGCTGTTGCTTGGCTCGGCTTGAATGGACTTGCCATCCCAGATGAATGTAAGTAGCCCCTTCGCTTCTATATACGAACCTGAGAGAGGGAGAAGGCTAGCCGATCTTCTCTAGGGATAAGAGGGCGGCCACCAGTGAAAGAGATTGAAGCAGCTTCGGCCCTTCCAGTTGCGTGCCAACCAGGAGCTAAAAAGGAAGGGGGGAGACTTTTGCTATGCGTGTGAGAGTCGAAGGGACCAGCCCGAATGAAGGGGCTTCGGCTCCTAGCTTATGCCCACCGAAGTCAAGAGAAGGGTCCAGCTTTTTTTTTTTTTTTGCTCTTGGACTTCAAATTTTTTTTCAATGCTCATTAATACCTAATGCTGGAATTAAGGAAATCAAATCCCGCGATTCTAAAATTCTTCCATATATGCTGCTCGACAGACCGAAAACATCTTCTGATCAACAAAATTTGTTGGAACTGAGACTCAATTAATCATATCAATCCTCAATGACATTATAGAGAGTATCAGATATTATATCTATCTCCTGATGCTATTACAATGATCTTAGCTATATATAAAGGAAGGAAACATAAGTTAGTTATTCTTTATGGTGTACAAGAACAATTTTATGAAGTATTGCTGGAGTAGTTGCTGAGGCTGTTGGTGCACGTCCAGGCGACGGGAACTCCTGGCGATATGAATGTGGATCAGAGGTTACGTTAGTTGTTTGAATTTGTTGATCAATTATCACGTCCCCGCAAGTTGAAACTGGTTCTTGAAGTGTTAACTTGTTATATAGGTGGAAGAATCTTTGTGAGGAGTGAGGTTTGGTGAAGATGTCTGCTAGTTGGTCCTGAGTGTTGATATGGTGAACTGAGAGATGCTTGGATTTGATGCAGTCATGAATGTAGTGGTAATCCACTTAAATATGTTTTGTTCTAGCATGAAAAATAGGATTATTAGCTAATGCTAAGGCAGAGATGTTATCACAAAATAGTTCTGTTGGAGTTGTTGTGTTAATTTGAAAATCTAAAAGTAATTTGCGTAGCCATGAGAGATCCGCAGTTGCAGTGGCCATGGCATGGTATTCTGCTTCCGTCGAAGACCTTGCCACTATTTATTGACCCTAATTTCCCCCAAACCTAGGTCAAAGAGTTGACCCGATTAAAATTGACCAAGCTAGACCCTAGGACCCTTCCCATTAGGTCCAGGGAGTCAAGCCAAGCCTCCTGAGCCTAGACCCAAGCCCTGGGTCAACCTGGTTGACCAGGTCAACCTGGGTTGACCCAAATTGACCCAAACTACTTTCTACTAAATCCAAATCACTTCTATGGCTTCCTGGCCCAATCATTTGACTCCCTTGGGTTCCCTAGGTTAGACCAAGTCTCTTGAGCTCAGACCCAGACACTGGGTCAACCTGGTTGACCAGGTTAACCCAAATTGACCCATTAAGCCCTAAGGGGCCTAATTTGATTTCAAATCCCTTCAAACCCCTCCTAGGCTCAATCCACTCTTCCCTTGGGCCTAGTTGGCTGGTTTGACCAAGTCAAGCACTGACTTGGTCAACCCTAGCTCTTAATGGGTCAAAATGACATATTTAGGTCAAATTAAGACCCATTAAAGCATTTAACTCATTCCTAATCTATTCTAATTCAAAACCACGGGCAAGGGGGCTTGTTTTCCCTCCTAATTGGCCCTGAGGATGACCTTAGCCATTGATCACAAGCCCAAGGTCTTAAATATCAATCTTAGGGTTTGTAGGAGGGACTTTTTGCTCTTGGCTCTAACCCTAGACCCTCCCAAGCTAAGGTTTCTTATGTGAGAGCCTTCACGACCTTCTCCCACTCTTTCCAAGCCAAACCCACCGTTAAACACACGTCACCGGTGAGATCTCCAATGAACCAAGGTTGAATTCGTTCCAAGGCGTATTCCCGTCGATCCACTGCTTTTTGGAACGCGACTTCTTCTACAATTAGGAGCGTGGACAGTCTATAAGTGCAATAAGCCCAAGATCTCCTGAATCCATCGTGTGAATTAGGTATAATCCTTAACCCTAGGTTAGAACACATCTAGTTAATTAGCTTCATAATAAGCGCATTTCAAACTGTAAAATTATTTCCATATGAATGCTCTTCGTATCTAGCTATCGTGTTTCAAATTTCATTCAAATCCATTGAGTAGATCGAGAGAACGAAGCGATTATCATTCTAGGACTTCGGTTCTACGTAACCCATGCGTTATATAAGATCTGAGCCGTTGATTTTACGGTCAACGGCTCAGATCTCGCCGTTCTGCGGTTTGGGGCGACAACAGATTCGATCACGTGGCTTTCGCTCTTGGTCTAGCGAGATCAGGGCCGTCCATCCAAACCGCCCTGGATCAGACAACCCGTAGCCTGCGCCGACGTGGTTAAGTCGTCTGGCGTGGTTTTAGCGCCGCGATAATCATTGCTAATGATTGCGCGGCGGCGCAATCATTGGCAATGATTGCCAAAACCGCATCCGCGGTTTACCCTGGCCAATCGAAGCGCTATGCGTGGCCCACCGCCATCGTTGTTTTATTTAAAATTAAATATTATAACTATTTTAAATCTTTTTTTATCAAATTTATTTCAAAATTATTTTAAAATTATATAAAATTCCAAAAATACTTATAATATATTAAAATTTTCAAAAAAATATTTTCTTGAATTTAAAAAATAATATTCTATTATTAATACTATATTATTATTATTATTATTATCATATAATTATTACTAAAACTATTTTATTATTATTACTATTATGTTTATTATTATCACCTTATTACTTTAGAAATATTATCATTATTATTATTATTATTATTCTTACTATTTTAATTATTAATAATATTATTATTTTGATTATTTTATTATGTGATAATTATCATCTAGTGTTTTTATTATTATATTATTATTATTAATATTTTAAAAATATTTTAATTATTATTATTATAAATACTTAAAATTACTCTAATTATATTATTATATTATTGTTATTAATATTTTAAAATCATTTTAATTGTACTATTATATTACTATTATTAATATTTTAAAAATATTTTAATTATATTATTATATTATTATTAGTATTTTCCTTTTATTATTATTTTAAATTATTATTATAATTATAATAATTATTATTATTATTATTATTGTTTGATTATTATTGTTATTACTTTAATTATTTTCATTAAATCACTATTACTCTTATTTTAATATTACTTTAATAATAATTATATTATATTACTATTATACTATTAAAGTCATCATCATTTTTATTATTTATTATTATAATTATTTTATCATTATTATTACTTTTAATTTTTTTTAAAAAAATTAATTTATTATTATTATTATTATTATTATTATTATAAAATTATTTTATCATTATTATTAGTTATAAAATTTATTTATTTTAAAAATCAGAAAAAAAAACTTTTTTATATTTAATTTAATTTAATTTAATAATTATTTTCAAATATTAATTACTTTAAATTATTTTAAAATTCCTTTTAATTATATTAAAACTTCAAAAATTCATAACTCCTTCGTTTTAAATCGAATTTTGACGCACAATACCTCGTTCTTTTCAGAAAAATATGAACTTTAATTTGAAGCTATTTTCAGATTCCAAATCTATCTTTTCTGGATTATTGTTGTATTACTTAATTAGTTAAATATTTAACTCTTATTTAATTATCTTTAATAAAATTAAATAATTATCTTTAAATACAAATTATTTTAAAATCCTTGCTAGGGTGGCCAATGGATCTCTCATAAATATGAATATGAACTTACTTTCAAATTATCTTATTTTTAAATATATATATATATTTATTTAATATATATACATATTTTAAGCATTTTAAAATTACATATATTCTTAAATCCTTAATTTTGGGAGATCCATTACTTGTGAAATTTTAAACATAGGCTAAGTATATAAACAACCTTCATGTGGGGAGGATTAGTGGATGATTGAGTTATAATCATTCACTAATTATTTTGTTAGTCTTATTTTTCTTAGTGTTTCGTAGTCCTTGTATGTGTATGATGCACCAACACTTATTTTAGGCTCTCCTAAATCTAAGGACATGGTGTGTTTATGTTTGTATTGCATTTCCTTTATGTTATCCTAAGGGATAGTTTCAAACATTGATTCAAGACATATTTAACGTAATGACACCTTAAGGACAATAATTAAGGACCCGTCTAGCAAACTTAGAGAAATTCTAGGAGCTAGGATTTACCTCTGATTGACTTTAAACTTCAAACACTTAAACTTAGGGACATCATAAACCTTCTAAAATTTTTTAGGAATTATTAGAGCCCTTTAAACCCTTTAATTAACAAACCCTAATCTTTCCTTAATTAGGACCTGGTAACTTCAAAAAATTCTAATAAATTAAAATTAAATCAAGAAATTACCTATAATATATCAAACTCTTCAAAATTTAGTTTCTAATCCATAAAAATTAAAAACACTTTAATTGGACTTTAATCTGAACCTTAATTTAATTTTGATTAAAAATCACTTTTAAATTAAATTAAATAATTAAAAATTATTAAAAATCCAAATTTTTTCTCAAACACTTGGGAACACCTCTTTAGGTCATTTCTAACCTTTAGGGGTGATTCTAAGTAGTTTGAAACTGATTTGGATCAAAATCCCTAAAACAGCCCCTTTAATTAAATAATTTCGATAATTCATTAAATGACCCAAACTTTGGAAATTCATAACTAATTATAAAAACTTCCAATTGAGACAAACTCAAAGGCATTCAACTCACATTAGGGTCTAGTATTTATTAAAAATATTAAGATTCCAGAAATCAACTTAAATCAAAAAGTCAATAATCTGGTTAAACTTAGGTCAAAATAAGGCCAAAACTTTGGAAGTTCATAACTTTGGATAGAAGAATCTAAATTGGGCATGCTTACAATCGGGTTAAGGTTTATTATTTTATAAAAATACTAAATATTCACAAACCTCCTTTAATCAAAAAGTCAGCTTTGAACCCCTTTGATCTAGCGGATAGGGTGACATCGGAACTTCTAACAACTCACTGACTTAACTTAAAATTCATAAAAGATTATCCTAACCTTTCAGTTAATATCCTAACTTGATAATAAATTAATTAATATCACCTCTCTTTAACCTCTACCCAACTAAATTAATTTAATCAACCCATGATCGCTACTGGGTAACCGAGGCCTACGAGGCTATTGACTTAGTCCCAATGAAGGTGAAATAAACTTCATGACCTCGGTGTGAAACAAAGGTAGTAATCATCAAACCATTAAAACATACCTGATTTAATACTTAATGCATCAATACTTAAACTCAAACTTAAACCTCTCTTTCAAACTTTTAACAAACCTGAACATTAGGCAACTTTAACTAACTACCCAGCTACACAGCCTCCCACATACACTGTAGAATTACTTGCTAGGACACCACTTCTAGACCTAGGCTAGGCTGGTGTTTACTTTTCTGTTGTGTGCCGAGTTTTTTAGAATTTCGCTACATGTTGTGATTCAAATGATGTTCATGTGTTTGTTTACTTTTACTGTACTCTGTGGACTAATATGATTGCACAATCGATTATCCATAGGTTAGGATTGACTTTGATACTAAAGATATTTTTTGCAGGTGGCCATGCTCATGTAGTGCTAAATAAAAGGGAGGGTAACAGTCATGATTTAAATACTAATGTTATTTTATGCAAGCGCTTTAGAAATTGCTCAGCCCTCTTAAATAAATGAGGGCTAAATAAAAATCATAATTATAAATTACTATAGGTGCTCCAGAATCGCTTAGCCCTCGAAATAATTAAGAGCATCGCCAAGTGTGGCTGTAATGAGTATTTTTTTATATAAACTGCTTGGGATGATATATAAACTGCTTGAGATCTTATTAGGATAACCATGCATGAGAGTCTAGAATTTACTGTTTTATATTAATATAATTATTTATAATATTGGTTCAAGTTATAAAAATGTCCTTTGAGTTAGGATATCCTTATCCAACTTAAGTTCCAAAAGAAGAAAGCATCCTCAAAAGGGAGAGTCTTCTTCCATTTGGAAGATCAAGCTCGGATGGCCTTTAGATATCCAAAGAGAAAAGCCAATACCCCTTTAAAGGGGAATTGCCTCTTCGTTTGGATATTCAAGCCACGACGAATCCAAGGAGGCCAAGGATGAGAGATCAAGGAGTCCAAGGAAGAAGTCCAAGAAGACTGAAGAACTGAAGATCTAAGATCCCACTCAAAGTCATTTACGTCATTTTTAGGATTAGAAATCCATGTTGTTGGCAGTGGTGCCCGGCCACTTTACTTTTCTGCAGACCCTGGCTTATAATTAAATGGCAGTTGGCCTATGGACATTTAATTAATTAATTTGGTTATTTATTATATTTGATTTGATGTTGCTTACACATAGGATTATATGCTTTCCTTAGTTTCTTGGCGTTTGTGTGCCACTTTTGTTTTAGCCTAAACTTCGTTAGGCTCTTTAAGGACTAAAATGTTTTCTACTCATAACCAATCTTTAAAGTTTTTAAGGTTTAAATAACATAAAAACCTAACGACCTAGGAAACTATCGAAATTATCTGGGGTCGCATGCATATTATTACATTTCTCTCCCTCCTTGTTATAAGACACTTCCCCACCTGCGGATAAAGTTCAGATAATCCGACCTATGAAGATGAGGTGTTGGATCTGGGGAAGTCTAGTCTTTTCTAAAAATTAGTTTTATAAGCCTTTTTAAAATTCTATGCATATCTGATTTGAGATTGTTAACCAGCATGCATTGCATTAGAAATCAATTAAATTAAAATTTTAATTGCATTAGATCTAGAAGTATTCACCCTATATAAGTCTGGGGCCAATTAGGAAACTCTCTAGACGTTGGCCCTATTTTCAAGAACTATAACCTACCCACCCATCTTTCATAAAATAACTGGACTCATAGTTTTGAAGTGACTAGGTGGTCAGTTGGCTCCCCAATTCAGGCCGGGGTAAGTCCAAGTTTTGCATTGCATTAACTAGGACACGGTGTTAGTGTTGCGTAGAATACTAGACCCACTATAGATCTAGGATTCAAGACTACTATTATTTCATAGTATGTCTCATTAGTAGGTAAGTCTTCTATCATTCAGAGAATATAAACCTTACCTATTCGCATCACACGGATGACGCCACCCATATCCTTCTCTTTTATATGCTTTGAGTGCATGATTTATTTTTTTCTCTAGTTTCTTCTCACTACCCTGGTCCCTTCGGATGCTGATCTGAGTCGTGCATGTTTACTAAGCCTAGTTCAACCTTTCTTTCCCTTTGAGTAGGACTTCATAGTTTCCCCCTTATGTGCCAATCCCAATTTGGAAAGAATAATATACAATTCTTAATCGAGAGTATTGTCAAGCCCCGACCTGAGATATAATTAACCACGGGGGCTTGCACTCGTGGGAAATCGAATCTCACTATCAAATAAATCTCATTCGAGTTGATATATTAGGTGGGGGAAACCCATTGTGATGATCAGATCGTACATATTATTATCCATTGGGGTCTGCTGGCTAGAGCTGCTATCCGCAATGGTTAATCGTATGTGTGATCGAATCTGTCCTCCCATTGGCACCACTATTTCCCCCCGCGGGGCGGTGTTCTATTTTCCCTTTTGGAGGTCCACAAGTTTCTGGCGACCGCGATGGGACAGGTTTCTCTCTCCATCTTTGGATTTTATATTATCCTTTCTTGTGTGTACTTCGGGTTTGATACTCCTTAGATTAGGTTCATCCTACTCTTAGTTAGGGTCCTTTTTAGTTAGGATTATTTCTTCTTCTTAGTTAGGATTTCCCCCTAGCTAAGTTCCTTTCCTTCTGGCCTACTGGGTTATTCCGTCCCTTATCTATCATTACTCTTCTCATGTCATTATATGTTACTAATCATTTCAAAATTTCTTTTATTTTTCATGGCAGACAATGTCATGGCCTCTTCCGTGACTTTCCATTTTGTTTTTGACGTACGGGTGACACTCCCTGAGTCCCTGCTAGCCAGTCCTCCTGCTGGAAGAATCACTTTTGGTTCCTTCACTGACTCGGCCTTCATCACTCTTAGCGGGCCGACCCCTACTGAGGCTGTTACCTTTTCTCCTCCCTAGAGGAGAGGTCGCGCAGCCATGTGCCCCTCGGATGTCCTGTTGCTCGACGAGCAGCCCGAGCACCTGCTCATCCCACTCCCGTTCATGTGCAGCCAGAGCACTCCATGGTTAGGCAGCCAGTGCCTAGACCACTCCCCGTTCAGCCTCCTCATCAAGCAGTCAGGCGACCAGCACCTACCACACCAGTTATTCAGGCTATTCAAGCCCCTCAGCACCAGCAGGCAGTAGTTACTCCACTTGTTATTCCAGTAGAGGCAGCTCGTGTTCGAGTTCCCCCTCCTTCTTCTGCTAGGAAGAGGGGTGCTCAGACCGAGGTTCCTTCGCCTTCCTCCCATCAGGTTTTAGTTTTTACCTGGTTGTCTCACCCAGAGATAATCGAGCAGACACCGACACTTCCTATAGTCCCTGTTCCCCCTATCACTCAGGCAGTGGGTTCAGATGTTCCTTCATCCTCTACCTCCGGCCTTGGAAGAAGGGCTTGGAGAAATAAAAACCGTAGACTTCGGTTAGCTGCATCTGAGGTAGATAGATAACGGATGGCAGATTCGTTAGCTCACCAAGAGCCGGTTCAGAGGAGAGTGGTCCCCGAGCAACGGGCACCACGACCAGTTTCAGTTCCACTCACCCTAGAGGTTGTAATAGCACCTGAGATAGAAGCAGTCCAGGGAGGACTCTTATCTCTACTGACACATAGTGGTGATGAGGAGGACGTCGCTCGTATTGTGGTGGCCCCTCCTGTCACTACTACTTTACCACGTGCTAGGGTCCCCAGAGATGATGCCGCTCAAGCCCTCTCTTAGAAGATTCGAAGCATCATCCGCTTAGCATGGGGTTAAGGCTCTGTCAATTGGGAGAGGTTACTCCTCCATATTTCTCAGGCATCCATTCACTTGCAGAGGCACCAGTGGTAGAGAGGACATCCACCACGGTAACCAGTCAGTTCAGTTACTGCAGTCAGACCTCAGATAGTTGCTCCAGTTATTGGACGACGCCCCTGTCGTCATGGACACAGACAACAGTTGGAGCCTTCTAAAACCCAGCTCAGTTCAGTTGTGGTAGCCCCACAACAGTCAGTTGCCCCTTCTGGGTCCCATCGTAGCAGATGGGTGTGGAGACGGTGATATGCAGAGTCTCCTGTCGACGCAGTACAGTTAGTTGAGACAGTGCAGCCAGTTAAGGCAATTGAGCAGTTAGAGACATTTATTTCTTCCGGATCAGAGGCAGTTCCGATGGTCTGTGATGTAGTGACAGATGCAGATGTCGTAGCCCCCCCTGATGGTTCACAAGTCCGAGTAGAGGCAGTTTTCGTTTCCAGCCCCTATAGGATCACTTCTCCAATGGGGCCATATATAGAAGCTTTTCTCCAGACCCTTTCTGAGGATGATACACTTGAGGAAGACTTACTTAAGGGGGAGTCAGATGGAGATGTACCGGTGCACATAGTATGTGTCATTACTAGATAAGGTCTCTTAGATGAGCAGAGAGAGCCCGAGGATGATGATGAGCAGGGAGAGCTCGAGGTGGGTGGATCTCCCAGATCAGTTAAGACAGAGGCTACAGTTCTACACCTACAGACTCAGATGGCAGAGATGGCTAAAGCCATGACAGCGATGACCGCTCAGTTGACAGCCTTGGTGGTGATACCTGAGATGACGGGTGTAAGTACTCCCACTACGTCCAGGGATGAGCCAGCAGTACTACCTGTAGTAGCACTAGACCCTGTAGGAGTAGACAGGGTCCAGAGAGTAATTTCAGTGGCATCTACAATAGCTACCTTCCCTACCCCAGTCCAGAGTCAGTCAGTTCAATTGTCAGCGGGACAAATTCAGGATTTGATAGCTTAGAAGGTCGAGCAGGCTATTTTCTCCAGGAAGTCTGGAGAGGTAGTTAGGAGGGGGTATCCTTACGCAGTAGAGTACGAGCACGAGCCCTACCCCCTAGTTATGGCCCTCTTAGGTTTAGAGTTTTTGATGGGTTTGGAAACCCAATGCAGCATATGGCTCAATACCGGGCCATATATTACAACATATGAGGGAACGATGCTTTGATGTTGAGGCTCTTTGTCAGCAGCTTAGTTGGGGTGGCCTTTGCTTGGTACGCCATCCTCCCGAACAACTCTATTCAGCTGTTTGTTCAGAGGTTTGTTAGTGTAGAGCATCAGGTCATAGTTGGAGAGTTAGTTATGACTAGACAGTGCCCTCGAGAGACTCTCCCGGACTATATAATCAGATGGAGAAACCTTAGCCTACTATATAGTTACAAGAGCAGCATGCAGTAGAGATCCTGTTGAAGAACATAGATGGTCCAATAGCACCTTATCTTAATGGTTTCAGCATCAAAACCTTTCAGAAGTTATTGACAAAGGTGATCAGTTTATGGGACAACATACCCGATGTAGTTCCTCTGAAGGTTGAGAGTCAATCTTCGCGTAGACCTCAGCGGCAGGAGTCTTCAGGGGCACCTCCACCTATGAGAGGGGAGATACACAGTACCTATGGACTATCAGATAAGGGCAAGAAGCCCTTAGCCAGTGCACCACCACCACAGTAGTCATACACACCTGGTCAGTTAGCAGTGCAGCCTAGACCCTCCTATAAGACTCGAGAGAGTCAGTAGTACCTACGGGAGAAGCTTAGTAAGGAATATCCCTTTAAAAGGGAAAGTGTAAACAAAATTTTCAAGTTCCTTGTTAAGAAGAACATCCTAATATTCCCGAACAATAATAGAGTGGAGGAGGAGGGACAAACAGACCACCCACTCTATTATCCCTTTCATAGACATATCGGGCATGTCTTGGAAGACTGTTATGTGTTTAAGGATAGGGTCATGAAGCTTATGGCCAGTTGGCAAATACACCTTCAGGATAGGGACTTGATGCAGCCTAAGGGCAAGACGTCTCAGACTGTTCAGATGATTTCAGGTTCTGGTTCCAGTGATAGTCAGAGTGATAGTCAGAGCAGTAGCAACAGATCACCCAGAGGTTCTGAGGAAGAGTCTCTTGGAAGATAAAGCAGATGATCAGACAAATAATTCAAAGTTTAGGCAGTTGAGAGGAGGCCTCCATAGGCCAAGTCGACAGTTGCCACCCCAATTACTTCGCTAGCACCTTTTTCTTCCTCTGTTGTAGTGCCCGATAAGCATATTTCTTCTTCTTCTTTTATATGTAATAAGAAACTATATGAAAAAGAGAAGATTATTGTAACCTCCAAGGGAAATACGAGACGTCTTCCAGCAATTACACTGAAGGATTTTGTTCTCCTCTCGAGGGAAATACGAGACATCTTCCAGCAGTTACACTGAAGGATCTCGCGAGTCAACCTCTTGCAGTATCTGATGACCCGTCCAACCCTCTCAGGTCATTTGGCACGATGGTCTATGATCCTACTACAGTTTGACATTACCTTTGACCCTCAGCGGGCCGTCAAAAGACATGCTCTAGCTGATTTCTTGCTGCTCACTCGATCCCTGCAGATTTCCAACTCAATGATGATCTACCTGATGAACTAATCATGAGTGTGGATAAACAGAAGTCCCCTACTTGAGAGTTCTACTTTGATGGTGCGTCATCCGTTAAAGCCTTGAATCCAAATAAAACTCATATAGTTAGGGTAGGTTTGGGCCTCATTTTTATATCCCCTGAAGGTCACACTCTAAGGTATTCCTACAGCCTTTCAGAACCTCGTACTAATAATGAAGCTGAGTATGAAGCTCTGATTTTAGGGCTAGAGTAGACCATTCAGATGAATATCATGTGGGTGAAGATCTTTGGAGACTCCCAATTAATCATAAATCAAGTAGCTGGAGTCTTCAAAGTATTTAAACATGAGCTCTTATCTTATTACAACAAAGTAATGGAGCTCTTATGTTTGAT
This sequence comes from Dendrobium chrysotoxum, assembly GCA_019925795.1. Lineage (NCBI taxonomy): Eukaryota > Viridiplantae > Streptophyta > Magnoliopsida > Asparagales > Orchidaceae > Dendrobium > Dendrobium chrysotoxum. The sequence goes on along the minus strand of CM034299.1, from coordinate 29,075,004 downwards.
TCCTGAAGTAACATTGGCTAAAATACCTCGGTCTACAAATGGAAAATAGATGCATTAGCCAAGTTAGCTAAGAAACTGGCTGAACCTACTGGAAACCCGGTGTCTATTATTATTCAGTATCGTTAAGCCCTGTGCCCTGCAGATTTATCTTCTCCCGATCAGACCCTCACAGTGTTCTCGATTGAGGAAGAGTCAGATTGAAGAGTACCATTTATAAAATATTTGAATCATGGCAGGCTTCCAGATGATAGATCCCTCGCTACTCAGATCAGAAAGATGGCTCTATCATTCACTTATGTGAATTACACCTTGTATCGATGCTCTTTTGACCAAATGTGATTGTGTTGCCTCAATAACGAGGTGGCTCGCAAGGTCATGAGTGAGATACATGAAGGTCTTTGCGGTGCCCATCAGTCCGGACCAAAAATGAAAGGCAGAATTAAACGCCTTGGTTACTATTGGCCGACAATGATCCGTAATTGTATGGAGCACGCTAGAAAGTGCCACCAATGCTAAATTTATGGTACGATGATTCACCAACCCCCTAATCCGCTGCACCCTACTGTATCATCTTGACCATTTGATGGCTGGGGCACGGATGTAGTGGGTTCTATCGACCCTCCTTCGTCTAAGGGTCATAGGTTCATCTTAGCTGCAACTGATTATTTCTCTAAGTGGGCGGAAGCTGTACCGCTTAATTAGTTGTTTGAATGTGATGATCAGTTATCAAAATTCTAGCTGAATTATAAATTAGGCTCAATTGTGGTCATCGAGGCAACTTCTTGATTTAGGAACAAATCCAAACCTGATGAAAAAATCAATTAAATTTTAATTGAAATTAAATTAAGCAAATTGAATTAAAATCAGGTTCAAATTGGATCCGATTCGGGTCTATTTGGGTTCGATTTGATTTGATCAAATTAACAAAATTAAAATTTAAATAAAATGATAACTCAAATCAAATTAACATCGACACGGGTAGAAAGCATTGCTCGAGTTTAATTAAACTTCGTCGAATCTAGTTTGACTCAATTCGAGTTGACTCGAGCTCAAACTGGACTCAACGATGTCTAATTAAGTCGATCAAAGGCGCTCGATGGTAAACTGGTGAAAATTGATGTCAACAACCACATGTGGAATCATAGAATGCTCCGCCTTTCATTTCAAAGGATGTCATAGCATAATTTGGTATTATTCAGTACTTTACTTACAAAATGTGCTAATTCATGAAGGTGCAAAATCTTCGACATAAGAGGTTTGATTATAGTTTTTACTTCTATAATGCGTCTCGACAAAGTCGAGCTCTTTTGACATAAGGGGAGAATGATGCGGAATATTTTAAACTTAAAGTGTTCCTTAGGATATCTTATGTAGTTTGTTACAAGTTGTTTCATGTTTCTAGAATCTTCTAGGTTTCTCTACTTAAGTATTATATATAGTATGATTAAGGAAGGAGCAGCACTGATAAATATTATCTCGTTTTGAAGCTTTTAAGCTTTGTGTTTGTCTTTGTTCCATGAATTTAGGATTTCTTCTCGCATCCTCTTCTTCCAACGATCCAACAATTGATATCCCCACATCAGTTTGTTAAGTAGGACTTAAGTTAGGCTTGGGACAGTTAAAACAACTTTTTAGTACAATTTTTTTTGAATTTGAAACTTTTATAAAAAAAAGTTATTTTAAAAAACAGTAAGAAAGCCGTCAGAAATGAAGCCTTAATTTTATATATATTTATTGCCAATAAAATTTTATAACTGTCACGTTTGAACAAGTTAGCCTTGTTGATCTCTTAGCTATTTCTGTTGAACATTACATAGGATATATTTCCTAAGGTCCATGGAATAATTCCTCTTGAGGATTGAGGTTTATGGACAGACTGAAAATCTAAAATGAGGACTTGTTTTGTGTGTCAATCAGCCTCTAATTCCACATGCTACAGATCTCATGGGATTTGGAGTTCTGAGAATTACGTCTGGAAGGATTCTACATTGGAGCAAGTGCTGTTACTTCATTTTTAATTTGCATGAACACCCAAGGCACCTACATGAGATCTCTCTCAAGGGTTTGTAAGCTTGAACACTCAAGTGCTGTTACTTCATTTTATGACTTCATGTGTTTAGTGGATCATTTCATCGCATCTCTTATAGATATAGGCTTTATTTAGATGAATCACATAGTTCTTAGCATCTCTGTGTGGTCTTTTCTATGTTTATTTATTGTTCATTAAACTGTGAACTTGGATGCTCTCTCATATTTAGTTTAGCATTTAGCTATAACAAATTAATATTAGAGCATATTGTAAAGTATAATGGCCATGAAATCCGAGATCAATAAATATGATGGCTTAATAAGTTTTTTACTATGTACTATCAAGATACCTCCCAGAAAATATTATCATGCATTTTTTTATGAATCACAAACATGAAGTATTACTCTTCATTTAGAGTGGTTTGGTGGTTAACACTTAAGAGATTGACTTGGTGAACTCTTTCTGCCCAACTCTTTCATGAGAATTGGTACTTATATTAATTAAGTTAATTGCACAACTTTATTGATTTTTTATGATCATCATTTTGCTTATTGTTTTGACATCTCTATAAGAGTTCATTTGGGATTGCTGCATTTTTTTTTATATAAAGATGGTTGTAAAGCTGCTGTGGAGAAAGCAGCTTCATAGAATAAAAATTTATTGAAAATAATAGCCAAACAAAATTGTGGTTGTGATCTGAAAGGCAAAGCAGTAAGAAAGATGTCTCAAACGAAGCCTTTGGACTTGTTTGAGATAGCTTTATAGCTGCTTTGTTTTTCGGACAACAACCATAATTTTATTTTACTACCTTTTTTTGTGCTTTTTCATTGCTTTTCAATCTGTAGTGAAAAGTTGTTCTACAGCCAAAACAATGAAGTTATTTTATCCACAACAACTTCACAACAAACTTTATAAAATGCTATTATCGGCCCAAATAGAACCTAAATCTCGAGCTTTCTCTATAATTTCCCTCTACTTCATTCTCAAGTCAACTTAAACCTTTCTCCTGTCTTCTGTCATATATACACACCACCACATCCAAATATAATGCCCACAACCTTCTCTACCCTCTTCTCCATATTCCATTCCAGTTCTCCACTCTAGCCCTGACCTCTTCATAAGCCTTATAACGTAAGCCCACAAGCCGTATACTCTGAAGTCTAAACCAAACCCCAAAGGCCCCATCCCTCTTCCACCTCTTAGTCACCATTAACTCTTCACTTTTCAAGTCTCTCTCTCTCTCTCTCTCTCACACACACACACACACAAAATTTACCCTAAACAATCCTATTTCATAGCCCTTATCATATTTTGTTATTAGAAGTCTTTGGACCATGCTTTTCGGTTCAAAAGATTAAACTAAACTTAATTCAAATTTTGTTATTGTTGAGTGCCAGAATATTCACAACAATAGAGGGAGAGAGAGAGAGAGAGAGCTTAACATCCCATTCCAACCTCCCATCTGTGCGCGCTTCTTCGGTAAAATCTATAACTCCTTCGAATCTGAGTCAAAACCGAATTAATTTTGGGTTGGCGGGTTAACCTAAACCCTACATGTTTATTAAATGAATCATATTTTAGACCCAAACTTGACCCATTTATTAAACGAGGTTGTCAACCCAACCCATAACTTTCAGGTTGAGCCCGGGTCGAGTTAGTGGTTGGATCAATTTCTAACACCCCTACCATTGCCCAGCCATTGTCGTCAAACCACCGCTACCCTACTATGACTATCACACCATTGTTGGACCGCTACTCAATTATTATTTTTCAGACCATAACCTAATCGCCATCATCAAACTACCATCTAATCACTTCCATCGAACCACCAGTTAAATAATGTCATTGGAACATTATCGCATAACTTTATTCATCTAACTATAATCATCTGACAATAATCCTTTAACTATTGTGGCCCGACTACGACCCTTTGATCACAATCACCCAACATCAATTCTTTAATGCCATCATTCGACCTTGGTGCTAAGACCACCGTCGCCCGACTTTGGTCCTCCGACCAATGTCGTCCAACTATGTTTCTCTAATCACCATCACCCAACTACGATCATCTAACCATCGTCCCCAACTATAATAATCTTACCAATGTTGCCCAACTTTTGTCCTCCATAATCATTTTCTAACTTCATACCTATGGCCATTGTTGTTCAACAAAGAACCTTTGACCACCATCATGCAACTACAATCTTCTGACCATTGTCGCTCGACTATGATCATTCAAGCATTGTTCCCTGACTTCGGTTCTCCGACCAACATCACTTAAAAACAATCCTCTGACTACCATCCCTTAACTATGATCCTCCAGGAACAATTACCCAACTATGGTCCCTTGAGAATGGTCAATACATTTGACCATCGTGGTCGACTACAATCCTCCAGCCACCATGGCCCAATCATGTTACTCTGACTACTATCACATGACTATGATCATTTGATCACTATTTCTTGACTTCGGCCCTCTATCACTGTTGTCTGACTTTGGTTTTTGACCATCATAACCTGACTTTGAACCTCCAATCACCATTGCATGACTTTGATCATTCGACCATGGGAGCCGAACTACAATTCTCTTACCATCGTCGACGAATACGATCATTTGACCATCCACTGTTGCCAAATTTTAGTCCCCCGACCATCATCACTTAACTACAGTCACTCGACCACTATCACTTGATTATAGTCCTTCGACCACTTTCATTCGACTACCATCCTCCGGTCATTATCACCTAGCTAAACTGACTTCCACTAACTTTGCCACATATATTCACCAACAACATCAACACATACTATCACCTACAAAGATGAAGCACATCGTGACACCAACTCTGACTTCTGACGTCAAAACTAAAATTTATATTGGACTTCTTAGTCTCTGATCTCCTACCCTCAAACAAACAGTATAAGATTTATTAAAGATAGCTTCCGTACCACATGACTATTCCAACCATCATCACAAAATGCATTCTATATAATTTATGTATATTATATTGCATCAAAACTTTCTCCAATCATAGGGACGAACATCAATTATAGTTGATGACTATTTGTTCATTTAATTTGGGCCAAACCTTATAATTTTTACCTTTCTAATTTTCCATATAAAAACTAGATTGTCTTTTCAACTCCTGTCTAATTGTATGTATAGAGGATTTTCATAAAAATGCTAAGATATAAATGTTATAACACTTAATAATTATTAATAATTAAATTTTAAAATATATAATTAAAAAATATTAGAACATACTCAAAATAGTATATTTTTAATGCATAACTTATAATAAAAATCATATTATTATGTGCTCTTAAAAAATATTCTACGCTTAACTAATTCTTACACAAATCAGATAAAAAACTTGACAATTTGTTTTCCAATAAGCATTAACTCACATACATCAGCACAAACACCGGATCCGAGCCCGCTGATAATTCCATTTTCCCCAAATACAAAATGACGAAAATGGCCTCCATATCTTCTTTACTGGCTTCACCCATCAGTTACGAAGCCTCACTCGCAACCGTGGCCGAATCTCTCCGCCGCCTCCCCTCAACAAAATCTCTACGCAAATGCCTTCAGCTCCACGCTTTCATCCTCACCTCCGCCCCCTCCCCTTCCATCCGCTTTCTATTCAACAACCTATTGTCAATATACTCAAAATGTGGCGCACTCCTCGATGCACACAAGCTGTTCGACAGAATGTCTGACCGAAATACCGTCTCCTACAATGCTATAATGTCCGCCTATTCCAGGTTCCCTCGCCACGCCACTTCTTGCATGCATCTGTTCCATGATATGTCGTCGGTCGGCATCACCCCCAACGCCTCCACCTTCTCCGCTCTTGCACATGTCATCCATGACCACCGAGCTGGCAGCGCCGTTCATTGCCGTGTCGTCGTTTTGGGATTCTACGGCAATGTGTTTGTAAAGACGTCTCTTTTGAGAATGTACTTGGGTTGTTTAAGCTTGGAATCGGCAGAGAGGATATTCCACGAAATGCCTGAAAAAGATGAGGTAGCTTGGAACTCCATGCTCCTCAGTAGATTGAACGGTTGTGAGATTAAGCGTGCACTGCAGCTCTATGTTGGCATGGTACAAGAAGGATTAGAACCTACTCCTTGTACGTTTACAATGCTTTTGACTGTGTGCAGAAAAGCGGAGGACTTGAATGCAGGACGAGTCGTCCATGGACATATGATTAAGTCTAAGTATCCACCTGATATTCCATTGCAGAACGCGCTGCTGGATATGTATGCTAGCTGTGGGGACGTGAGAACGGCTGAGTTGGTATTTGAAAGAATTGATGATCCAAATTTGGTGTCTTGGAATTCCCTGATGGCTGGTTTTTCAAGTAATTGTGATGGGGAGAAGGCTATTGGTGCTTTTGTGAAGCTAAAGTTGATGAATTGCTCAGATGTGCTTCCTCCCGATGAGTATACTTTTGCAGCTGTCGTTACTGCTACTGCTGCTTTTCCTTCATTGTTCTATGGAAAGCCTCTTCATGCTGAGATTTGTAAAACAGGATGGACGGAGAGTGTCTATGTTGGACAGACGTTAATTGGCATGTATTTTATGAATAGTGAGCCATTGTCGGCCGAGAGGATATTCCATAGTGTTCCTCAGAAGGATGTGGTCATATGGACTGAGATGGTAGCTGGACATTCAATGCTGGGTGGTGGTGAAATGGCAATACAATACTTTTCTAGTATGCTAGTGGAAGGACATGAAGCTGATAGCTTTTCTCTTAGCAGCGCTATAAAAGCATCAGCTTTTCTTACTGCACTGAGACAGGGTGAGATGTTTCATGGTCTGGTGATTAAAGTTGGATATGGAGGAAATTCATGTGTTTGTGGAAGCCTAGTTGATATGTATGCTAAAAACGGTAGCCTTGAAAGTTGTAGATTTATGTTTGATACAATTAGAAGGCCTGATTTAATATGCTGGAACTCAGTTATTGGAGGATTTGGTAATCATGGAAATGCTGAGGAAGCCTTTAGTCTTTTTGGACAGATGGTGGAAAGTGGTCTACAGCCTGATCATGTCACCTACATCTCTTTACTTTCTGCCTGTAGCCATTGTGGATTGCTGGAGAGAGCCAGGTTTTACTGGTTTTGTATGATGAATGATGGCATCATACCAGGGCTAAAGCACTATACCTACATGGTAAACTTGCTAAGTCGAGCAGGGCTTTTGCGAGAAGCTGAAGAGTTGATCATGAGCTCACCTTTTGGAGACTGCTCCACTGAGTTGTGGAGAATATTGTTGAGCTCATCTGTTGTCAGCAAGGATTTGGATATGGGTAACCATGCAGCTAAGCAGGTGTTAAATTTAGAGCCAGATGATCTTCCTACCCATATATTACTTTCAAATCTTTATGCTTCGGTCGGTAGTTGGGATGACGTAGTTGAAGTCAGAAGAAAGATTAGAGGTCTACTCGTTGGGAAGGAACCTGGATTAAGCTGGATTGGACAGAAAAATACGGTTCATGTTTTTTCTGCTGATGATGATTGCCATGCACAGATTGATGACTGCCGAAATGAGTTGCTTAGATTGCAAGGAAATTTGGAAGGATCAGATCTACATAATATTTGTTTCTGACTATAACTGAAGGTCATCTTTGATATTATTTTAATGCGGTGAGGCCAAACATTCCTTTCAAATTGCTTCTGATTGGTCTCTGTACAGGAATACATGAAAACTGCATTTGCGCACAACAAATTAATCGATTTTCATGGGAAGACTGTCCTGTAAGTAGAGTAGCGAACCAAGCATTAATTTTGAGAGGAAGGTTTCAATGCTTTTGATAATTGAAGAATTTCGAAGGCAGATGATATAGTGATTGTAAGAATTTTGTTTGCCTGCCTATCCGACAAGCAATATGGTGATTTCACTGAATGTATGGAAAAGCAGAAGGCCGGAAAAGCATCAATCAACCTGATGAGGTAGCAGGTGCAAGAATATTACGAAGACAGCATGTGTTCATTTTGTTTTCAAATCTTTCTATGAGTAGCACCAGAGTCTTACTAGTAAGTACGAATCGAGCCTAAGAGATAAAAAATTGAATGAAAGAGAAAACTATAGTAATAGACTGAAGATTTCACTAGATTTCTATTAGAAAGTACATAATGATGTAACTTGATCAATTGCAATCTGTCATAGCACGTCAGTCTCATCCTCTGATCCTTTTTATAATTTTAGCTCAAATTTAAGTGTTACAGCACATTTTAGTACAAGTAAAATTACACTGGCAAAACTAAAGAACACTTGCTGTAAAAATACCTGTCGTTATAGCTTGTCCAAAGACTGGTAACTTTTGATGAGTTCCAAATTTCTTGTGAGATCTCGTGGAAATGTTCACTTCGGCAAATTTTTTGAGTAGGCGAGTGGCTTTAGGCGACTTGACAGCTTCAATTGCCAAGTACCATAGGAGAGTATATTGTTTCTTCCAGCCGGCATTGGGGGATACACTTTAACAGAGACAAATGGCACTGGTGACAGCATACTGCATACCCAGTGGAAAGGAAATTTCTTGGAAAAATTTTAAAGGTAACCAGTTCGCAGTCCCCAACACATACACGCACTAATTTCCCATGTGTAAGTATAGGTGGCAAAGCATTTATCTAATTAAAGTTAATGGAGAGTTTAGACCAAATGCAACATTTTACAAGAATGAATGAGAAAGAAGTATTTACGAATCCAAATAGTTTACGGGTGAATTCATGGGAAAAGGCTTATTATGATGATGATCATCATGATATATGGAAATTATTAGGGAACGATGAATCAAACACAAAGAAATAATAAATCACGATCTGCAAAACACAAACGAACATAAGAGATTTATGGGAAAACTCAAATCTGTGAAAAATCAGGGGGGAGAAGGGAGAACGGTTTCACTATAGAGAATAGACGGAGTACAAAATGGCTTCAAACCCTAAGCCCTTATAACATATTTATAGGGCAAAAATAGGGTCCAGAAAAACAAGCGGGTAAATCAAACCTCGCCAGGGGGCGCTGCTCTCTTGGACTTCTAACATATCTGCGAAGCATACAATGATCAAGGACATGAACAAGAAGTCCTTAGAAGCGTTCTTTTGAAGTAGAATGCACATGAATGATCTAGAGCTAACAAAATGCAGAACATGTCCTTGTGGAATTCTTTCTGGTTTTTGCTATCCAAGATATCCTGACAGAGGAGAATTGACGCATTACAAATGCTACAAATTTGTCCAAGTCTAGAAAACATTTCTGATTAACCTGTAATATGTTTTGATAACCTGTAAATTGCTTTGATAAGCTGTTGACTTTCTTATTTCTTTTGAATGATTTATAACTTGTATTCTTTACCAATTGTATATCTTTTCTTAATCATTATTGGAGCTGAAATATTCTTACTGTATGGCAATGGGTATGATATCCCTTTTGTGGCCCAAGTATTTTCTGTTTTCCTGAAAGTACAAATCTGTTTAGAACTAAATCCATTTTTTTGGTATTATAGAGTAAATGTGATGTAATCAATTTAGTGAAGGCTAAATTTTAAGGAGCTCATAATTTTTTAAAATTAGCATAAGAAGTGTGCTTAAAAAATAATTTAAAATGATTTGGCGTATTCTATTTGCAATAAATAAAATAATATAAATATAGAGAAAGAGAAAGAGAGAGAGAGATGGGAAGGGACAAAGAGAAATCGGGAGAGGGAGAGCGAGCCACAGGTTGAGTAAGAGAGAAATGAGGAGATATTATTTATTTATATAATATTATATGAATATTATTTTTAACCATTATTTGAATATTATTTTAAATATTTCTAATTTAATTTATTAAATAATTGTTTAAAAAAATTTAATTAAAATAAATTATTATACATAAATTTATTTTAATTTAAATTTTTTAGTCCACTTAATATATATGCAATATTAGATAAAAATAATATTTTATTAAAAATTTAATATATTTTTTATAAAAATTTTATTAAAAATAAATCTTTATTTTGAAATATTAAGATTAATTTTAAAATAAATTACTAATATTTGAAATTATATTTAAATAATAGTTATAATAATTAAAAATTATATTTAAATAATATTTGCTATATGTATCCTTTTTCTTCATTGTGTTCTATTAAAAATCAAATTTTCATTTAAAATTAATTTTAATACTTCAAAATAAAAATTTCTTTCTAATACAATTTTTATAAAAAATATATTAAAATTTTAATAAAATATTATTTTTATCTAATATTGCATATATATTAAGTGGACTAAAAATTTTAAATTAAAATAAATTTATGTATAATCATTTATTTTAATTAAAAAATTTTAACCGATTATTTAATAAATTAAATTAAGAATATTTAAAATAATATTCAAATAATAGTTAAAATAATATTTAAATAATATTATATAAAAATAATATTCATATAACATTATATAAAGAAATAATATCTCCTCATCTCTCTCTTACTCATGTGGCTCTCTCTCTCTCCCTTTTTCTCTCTCTCTCTTTCTCTTTCTCTATATTTATATTATTTCATTTATTGTAACCAAATATGCTAAATCATAAAGGGCATCCAGATTAAGCCAAAGGATTTTGCGTATTTGGAATGCGCCAAAATATTTGACGATTTAGCTCCATTTTAAATTATTTTTTAAGCACACTTTTTAAGCTAATTTTAAAAATTTATGAGCTCCTTATTAAAATTTGGCCTTTAGTGAAAGTAAAGCCTAATTTGTATATGAACGTTTATGGTTCCCTTCATCATGTAGATTTATTGATCTTGATGTTTTGATATGTGGAATGTTGTATGAGGTTGCTAATGCTTTTACAACTAACACAGTTGGTAAAAAAATCATCATTGTTACCGTCATTCATAATAGCTCAGATTATGATTCTCTAATTAGAGCTAGGCCTGATTTAGTACTACATAGATGAGTACAACTAAGAAATACAAAGATAATATAATAGAAAGTTCTGATGCAGCAGCTGGCAGCACAGCTGCTAAGGTGGGTAGTAGCCCAAGTGCCCAGGTGAGGCCCATAACCTACTTTATCACCTATAGGAGAAGAGGTTTTGGGGGAACTCTTTCGAAAAGATGCAAGGGGCATTTATTAAAAGATTTTAATAAAGTTGTTTGAATTATTTGCTACAGTAGTTTTTGTGGGAGTTTTTGGGTTCCTAGTGGCTGTTAGGAATTGTGAGAGAGACGATTCACCTCTCGAATAATGAATCAACTTGTATATTGTCTTTCTTTTCTTCGAGATTAGTAATTACAGCCTCCTTGGTATCATTTTTAGATCTATTTGAAGTAAGTTTGTTGTTTTTAATATTATTGTGTTCTATTTTGGTCATCAAATCCTGTCAAATTAGTATCAGAGCCAGATTCGGGACCTATGACACCATAGAAAATGGATACTTTGGAAGAGAAATTAGAAGGAGAAGTTGGTCAATTCAAATTTGAAGTTAAGGAAATGATTTCATCAATGAAGGAATGTTTTCTAACCTAGAGGACATGATGAAGAAAAATATGGAGCTTCACATCCAACCGGCAACATTGGAGGCAACCCCTATGTAGCTCTCTTAGGGGTTGCTTGATCAGATAAAAGACAAATGCAATATAATTTTTCACATAAGGGCAATAGCATTTCCATCCTCTTCCTCATGCCACAGGAGCTAAGAATTTCACTCCATTATACAAGAAACACTACTGGAATCATTTGTAACTAATGAGAAACATTATTTGAATAATTTTAACTTATTTAGACCTCATAATTTTTACCCTTTTTATAATTTTAATATAAAATTTTGATATCCCTTATAATTCTTGCACTTCTCTTAAATGAATTAAATCATAAATTTATGCACATACTATATATAAGCTTAGAATCTAAAATTTTTTAATAAAAAGTCTATACTCACAGTCAAGAGAACAAAATGATCTGCACATCTTTTAATTTTTTATTATTAATTGATCGTCTGAAACGCTTCAGGATTTCGGGAATCAAATTCTCGCACTTCACGCAGAATCTAAGTCAGAATCTGCATTATTTTACGGATCTAAAAGCAAAAAGTTGTTCTCTCTAAATGTTTTGGATTTCTGCTCTTTTTTTCTTCAGAGAAATTCAGGTTGATTCGTACGGATATTGTCTTCTTTATTGTATGGGGCTCAGCGTGTTTCCATTTATGTTGTCAAAGACGCAATTTCCACCTACTTGTGAAAGGTTCTTTTTTGATTTTTTTTAAAATTATTTTAAAATTATTAAATTTTATTTAATTATATATTCTATCTATTTTAAAATCTATATATTTGGTCATATTTTAATTTAGATATTTTGATACAAATTTTTTTATTTATTTTTTGATGCCTACGATTAGAGAGAGTCGTCTTAGATAGTTCGGTCACTTAAAACATCGGGCTTACGATAGTGAGATTATTATGTGCGGAGACCGAACACAGAGAACCATTCGATTTTATCCTTATGAACAGTAAAAACACAGTAAACGCAGTTGTGAACAATAAAAGCGTGGTTTAATGCGTTTTTACTGTTCACAGAGACAAACCGGATGGTTCTCTGTATCCGATCTCTGCACATAATAATTTCTCTCATTTATGAGAGTATATGTACTAGATTTGACTTGAAAGGTAGGGATAAACCTAATAAGGCTTGGTTAGAAAGTATTAGAAATGACATTTTTTATTAGATTTAAATGGGAATTTGGCTCTTAATGGGACACAATAAAGAAAAAAGATTTATGTAGCCGACATCATGTAGTGGGATTAAGGCTTGATGTTGTTGTCGTCGTCGTCTTTTGATGCAATTATATAATTGCCAATTTAATGTTAAATAATTTGCAAATCTAACCCTCAATTCACTTTTAAATTTTTGACATATTTGTACTGAGCTTAATTTATGTAATTATATAAACTAGAACGAGAAATTTTTCTTTCAAAATGTCAATATAAAGACTGGGTATTTTCGTAATGAATTCACAAAATTTTAGATTTTTTTTATCATTTGAAAATATAAATGAATCGAGTCGCTTGCGGCTAATTAATTAATATTTTATTTAAATTGTTAAATATATAATTTCTTAATTGTTGCATTCTAATTATATTTAATGAAAAGAATTAATTTGGAAATAATTTACCTTTTAGATTATTATAAGATTAATATTTTTAAATTTAATTTTAAATATTTAAAAGATGAAAAAAGAGGAATGTCAATTTTCTTAATCTATTTAATATATTTAATATAATCATTGAATTATGTTATAGTTTTTTCTTTAGTTCAAATAAAAAATCAAACTTTATTGATTTTTTTATTTAAATTTATTTTATTCATTTAATTTAGAAATTTATCAAATTAACAAGATCACATCATAATTAATTAAGTTATCCTTCTAAATTAATTTAAATGATTGAAGATTATTCAAAAATTGGATCAACCTAGTCTTAAGAGATCGATCCGAGATGAATAAATTATTTAAAATATTATCAATATGATAAATGTCATAATACCTAACATACTGAAAAAAATATCAGTAAATAATGACAATAAGAAAGTTGAAAAATAAAAAAAAATAAGAAAGATGAATAACATTTTATAATCACACGCAAATATCTATTATATACATATAATTTATTAAATTTTGAAGTTATCATTTCAATAGCTTAGTATCTCTCTTTTAAAAATTAATTAAAAGATATTTTTTTGAAAAAATAAAAGAAACGAAGCTTCATTTGCAATAGTTTTTTAAATTATTTTTTTATTAATTTAAAAAAAATTGTACTAAAAATTTATCTTAAACAAAATCTTTAAAAAAAATTGGTCGGTGACTACATAGAAGAAAGAACTTTATATCTCTAAAGTTATAAGTTTTATATATATATATAAAGCAAAAAAAATAATATTAATTTATATAGATTATATACTTCCAAAGTTTAATTTTACACGTGCTAAAAAAACAGTTGAGGTATGACCATGCTTTGCTTAATTTAAGTTGTTTACCATCACCCTATTTTATCAAACCCTAAAAGATGACGCTATCTATTCTCCATAGTCTCTTTAGCCTGAATTAATTAATCTTTCATAGCAATCGAAGCTCCCAATAAGTCTACGAGTTCCCTTGTTAAGTGCATTAAAAGGAAGTCCAACCAAGGCTTTGAAGATTTTTTTTTATAAATTTTTATTAGGCAATTTGAGTGCCAAAGCTGTGGACGTGACCCAAGCGTTGAAGAATTTAGATAAAAAAGGCAGCCACTTTGGATCTTTGAAGAAAAATGAGCTGACAAGTGTGAACGATCACTATGCCTAAATGGAAACCAATCGCCTCCCGCCATATATTTTTGAGATTTCATTTTTACCCACCCTTTTCTCGGCAGCGTCTTCAAATAATTGAATTGGATAGTAGCTACTTGCCAAAGGAGACCCCGCCTTTCGTGTCTGGCTCTTCCTCTTTGTTTATTGAGAATTAGGGTTCAGTGATGCGATAGTGTTGAATCTTGCACGAAATCTTCTATCTTGGCCTCAGTCGGCAAACCCAAAGGGAAAAAAGTGGTACTTTTTTTTCCTCTCTGTAGCTATCAGTTGATCTTTTTTGGGGCATTGATTCCTTCTTTTTTGTAATGTTCCTTTAAAGTTTAGGACTTTATATGATTCTTATTGTTTTCTCTATTTTGTGGTTTATGGCTTCAGCATGGGAAGAAAATTCATTCAGGAAGTTCCGAATGAAATTCATATGAGCTGGAATAAAATATTATTGGATTTACATTGAGAGGAATGCTCTCGGAGTCAAACGTGCCATTTATTTTCCTTTAAAAAAGAGCTTATCACTGAGATCTGGGGTTTTGAGTGATACCTTTCAATTCTGTTGGGAACTCCTCTAGTTTTTTTTTTTCTTTTTTAGTTGCGGATATAAAAGTTATTTTCTTACTATTGCAAGGAAAGCTACTCTTTTCTTCCTCATCATTTCTTATTACTTTTTGGATTCCGAGGCTGCTTTAGATTAAGTGGGGTATTTTTCTTATGAAAACTTGTTTCCATTCTGCAATTTGGGTTCAAGTGGGCAAGTTTTCTGTGTATGCCGTAAAGCTATCTCCCTTAGTTTTGTTTTTGTGTGAGGTTTACACTGGTAAAGAATGACTTTGAGATTCTGAGGTTCATCAAAGCGTCCTTTTTGTGATCTGGATTCCAACTGCATGAAGGAATCCTTCATGTTCTCTTGAATTTTTAGTCTCCTTTAAGTAGCTACTGAAAATTGTTATTTTGTTTTTCTTTTTTTTGTCATGCTAAGCTTATAGGTTCTCTGCTAGCAAAGAAGAAATAGAATTCATTTATCTGATTAGAGCTGAAGATAAGCCGAAACATACCACACACAGACACCCAAAAACAATGTTAACTTCTTTCTGCTTAGCTTCTCTGGTTTTAAGGTGTAATAGTGGTGGATCCTTTTGAGATATCTCAATTATTGTGCACAAAATTCTTATTTTAGTTCAGGGAACCTAGTTTTTTGCTTATTCTTTTTGTTAATTTTCTTCATTTAATCAGCCTTAAAAGTGGACTTCTCAGCATCACTGCTTTTTCCCAAAAATTTTCAGTAATTTGGTTCAGCATCAAATACATGTTTTGAGGTTTTTGGTCTTTCTTTTTGAAAGCATATCACTATGTTGAGTTCCTTGTTTTTTTATTCAAGAGCTTTTCGGGTTCAATAATTTATATGTAGATTTTACCAAGCTGTTATTATCATGTTAGGTTTAGATATGACTTTTTTAATTTGCTTTATTCCTTTGATTCTCTTAGTAATTTATATGTGATTTATTCCTTTGATTCTCTCAGCACTTGAAGGTATATTGAAGTGAAGCAAATATGAGTTCGCAGTTTGAAAGAGAGGAAGCAAACAACAATAAGGTTCATTACATTCCTATATTCTTCTTTGCTAGAGATTATGCATGTATTGTGATAATTAGCAAAGTAATTGCCTGTATATGCAGGGAAGATTTGCTGCCATTGTTGTTTGCTGGGTCCTAGGGAATGGATCTCTTATCTCATGGAACAGCATGCTAACCATTGTCGACTATTATAGTACAAAATTTCCGGTATGCTCTTGCATGCATTCTGAGCCTTTTGTTTTGTTCACTATGATTGTGTTTAATAACTTTCTTGACGTTGTTGAGCTAGAAGAAGCTATTTAGGTTTGAAGATAATCTGTTTTTAATGTGCCTTTTAATTCCACTACTGAAATTCAAGCTCTTCTAACAGATCTAGAATCTATTATGTTTGTCAAGGTCCCCTTTAGCAAGGCCTTAAACTGCTTTTGTGGAAGAGCTAACATGCCCTAAAATTGGCCTTTTGTGATAGTAACACAAATTATAACCCAGTTGAATGCATCCATGAAAGCTATACTTCCCAGCCCTTCTTTCAAAGAGAATCTTTGCAAAACTAGTTCTCATTGGCATGATAAAAAAGAGATTCATAAAACTTGTCTAATTTTGGTTGGATTGTCTTAGCTAATTTCTTGCCCATTAAAAGCTGAGCTACACTTGCTTGTTATTTTCAGAAGCAAGCTTTTGTAGCCCTCAATATGTAACTGACCTTTTTTGATAAGACAGATGAGTATGTCTCCTAACCCTCCAATTGAAGTGAACCTTAATGAAACTGATTCTGATATGTATGACTGATTTACTATTATATACCTAACATCCAAAAGAGCTTCAGAAATGGAAAGAAAAGCAACTTGTCTGCTTTTGGTTGGATTATTTTGGCTAATTCCATGCACAATAAAATCTAAGCTTGAATGCTTGTACTTCTCACGAGTATTTCTTGTAGTTTCAATGTGGTGGATTTTAGGTTTATGAACTTTTAAGATGATCTGCAACTGTAATGAATTTGCTGACACTCTTTCTTTTATATAAAGCTGCTTTTATTTTTCTGATAAAGTGATTTGAGAGTTTTGCATATTAACATGTCCACAGAAATAAACTGCTAGGTAGAGCATGTCTTTTTATATATGTACTAACATAATAATCATCCTGCATATAAATTGTACATTCCTTATCAAAACTTACCGTTTTTGCTTTTTTTGGGTGTGTGGAAAGATATGCATTTACTTATATTTTTTTCTTGATGTCTTTTTGTTGTTGCAGAAGTACCATCCCACGAGAGTACTTACACTAGTTTATCAACCTTTTGCCTTCGCAATGCTTGCAATACTCACCTATCATGAAGCAAGGCTTAATACTAGAATCCGGAACATATGTGGATACACCTTGTTTTTTATAAGCTCATTACTTGTGATAGTTGTAAGTAAATTTTCCAACTTTTCTGAAGTTCCCCCTATAACTCCTTAATGTATTAAGAAATTTCTCCTGATCAAATTAAATTGATTAGTGCCCTTGTGATATGCGATAGAAGAATATAATAGACTAATTATTATAAGAGTTCAAGTGTTTGGAACAAAAAATCATTGAGAGACGATGTGTAAAATAAGAATGTTAAGCCGGATGTGTAGTAAAACTAAAAAGATGGAGTGAGAAATGATTATAAAGTTGGGATAATTATGGCATCATCTATTAGATGTAATAATAGCATTGTTGCGGACTCAAATATACGCGGCGATAGAATTTAATTTTCCGTCTCAGCGTTGTACGTATATTCAGCACACAAACAGAATCGAAATAGTAACACCAGGATTTTTACGTGGAAAACCCTGGAAAAGGAAAAAACCACGGGGCCACGCCCAGTTGAAAGAGTTCCACTAGTGTCGTTTGAAGTACACGAGGCTGATCCATCCTTTAAATTCAGGACGATCAGATTACAATGAGTATCAGTTACAAGGACAAGCAGAGTTCCGATGTCACTTGAGTGTCCGGCAGAATTCCGGCGTCACTTGGAAAGAAGTCCGGCGTCACTCGGGCGTTGGGCAGAATTCCGGCGTCGGGCAGAATTCCGACGTTGCTCCCGTGTCGGGCAGAGCTCCGGCGTCCCTCGGGCACCTGGTGGTGCTTCGGTGGTGTTCCGACAGTGTTCCGGCGGTGGTCGAGGAGGAGTTATTCCCTCCTAGACTTCTCTTCTTCTCTTCTTCTTCTCTTCCTTCTCTTCTTGGCTTGGGTCCCCTCTTAAGAGAAATGAGGGGCTATTTATAGTTTTTCTGGAGTGGCATAGCCCGTAAATATGTGAGGGATCAAGGGCAAATAAGGAGTGATCCGGATGAACGGTCGATATTGAATCCCTTGATCGTAAACCGTTTATTAAGCATTTGAAGGTCTTAATGATATCAGAATTCTGCGATCTTGGGCTCGTTGGATTCGTCTCGTCGAGCCGCTCGATTCGATTATAAGCTCGTCAAAATCGGAGACCGTTTGGTAACTCAAATTGTTGTTTGATGCTTCCAACAACACTTCGGGTACTTGATTTGGACTTGTTTGGGCTCAGATTGAGTCGAATTCGGTGTTGTTGGATTCGTATTTCCGAGACGCTCAGTTCGACTGTAAGCTTGCTGAAATCGGAGTTTAAATGGTCTCCGAATTAATTTTTGAAGTTTCCAACTTGAGTTTTTCCTCGAGATTCGTGCCCGATCAAGATAATTTTTCGATGACGTATCAGTTGCCCCCCTATTTTTGGACGTCAAAGCTCCATGAGTCCAAAAATATATGTGTCGGCTTTTCACTTTGGCAAAATCGCAAAAATTTGCGTTCCAAAAATTAAATGTTTGCTCGAACTTGATCATAGAGGCCCCGTTGAGCTCCGAAAGTGTCAAAATTGAGTCCGGAACGTCGAAAAACGTGTCCGGGGACCCCAAAAACGTCGAATTTGGACCGTCCGGGCCCGAATTCGGAGCCCGGGAACGCGTAGGCGGCCGAACCGGCCGGCCGGCCGCCGCCTGCCGCCGCCGCCTGCGGCGGCGCCCGCGCCAACAGGCGCGTCCGCGCGGTTAGCCGTGCGGTTATCCGTTTTTTTTTTAAAAAATTTTTTTTTTCTTAAGTGGCGGGGCCCAAAAAATTCCGAAAAAAATCCCAAAAATTCTGAAAAATTTGAAAAAATTCAGGGAATTAATAAAATTTTGGAATCCTCCCCCCCCTCAAAAATAATATAAATAGACCCCCAGGGCCTAGGAGAAACTCGCCCCTTCTTCCTTTCTCCCTCTGGCTTTTGGCATTTTGAGGCTTTCCGCCGTTTTTGAGTAGGTGACTTTCCCTACTTGACTCGGCGCCCCTCCCTTTGCGCAGAAGTTAGAGTATTCATCTCTTCTCCCCTCTAGTTTCTGGCATTTTGAGGCCTTCCGCCGTTTTTAAGTAGGTGACTTTCCCTACTTGACTCGGCGCCCTCCCTTTGCGCAGAAGTTAGAGTATTCCTCTCTTCTCCCCTCTAGTTTCTGGCATTTTGAGGCCTTCCGCCGTTTTTAAGTAGGTGACTTTCCCTACTTGATTCGGCGCCCCTCCTTTTGCACAGAAGTTAGCGGTTTTCTCTCTTTTTTCTCTCATTCTGGCTTTCTGACAGTTGAGGCATTCCGTTGTTATTCAATAGGTGATTTTCCCTACTTGAGACAACGCCCCTCCTCTCGTACAGGAGTTAGAAATTTCTTTTCTTTTCCATTCCTTCATGTGGAGGTGAGATGTTAGTCGGAGGGAGTCTGAAGATGGTCGGAAAGTCAGGCGTCGGGAAGAAGTACGGCGTCGGGTAGAACTCCGACGAAAATCCATCGGCGGGAAGAAGTCCTATGACGGGTAGAAATTCGGTGTCGGGTAGAAGCCCAACAAACATCCGGCGACGGGCAGAAGTCCGACGTCGGGAAGAAGTACAGCGTCGGGTTGAAGTCCGACGACGGGCAGAAGTCCGACGTCGAGTAGAAGTGCGACGAAAGTCCCGCGACTGACATAAGTCCTGCGTTGAGTGGAAGTACGGTGTCGGGTAGAAGTCCGACGAAAATATTGGGCAAAATTCCAACGAAAGTCTGGCGACGGGCAGAGACCCAGCAACGGGAAGAAGCTCGTCGTCGGGCAGAAGTCCGATGAAAGTCGCTCGACGGGTGTAAGTACAACGTCGGGTAGAAATTCGACGAGGGTCTGGCGACAGGCAGATGATGGCGGGCGTCCAGTAACATTGTGTTAAGGCAATATTCATCCATACTAAAGTGTGCCAACATCAGATATTACTGAATCAAGGGGCCGAAGTAGTGTGACATGCCAACATTCTAGCAATACACTAACACTGTCAACTGAGTGGAGGTCTGATGATGATCCAGTTATGTCCTTTCTGTGAAGGAGCAGTTGTAGGAGATGCTTGCGTGCAGTAAGGGAGAAGTCACTTAAATCCACCAAGGACATTTGACTGTGTTAAAGTTGTTTGTTGCTTGATGATACTAGCTTGTATGAATGTCACCAGTGTACCTTTTGCTTTTACATTCTTGCAAAGGTGACCTAGATGTACAATCTTTCGTAATATGACTTCAATAATATTTATATGAAGTTGAAAACTCACTTTTGCATCTTTGAAACATGAGTTAGTATATTGTGTAACATGCTTTTTCGAAGATTTTTTGCCCGCCAAGAATCTCTGTAGGAGATGTCCAGAGAATCCATCAAGAATATATGACCTATCCGAGGTAGTATGTCGGAGCCTTTTCTCGACGACGCTAACCTGTATGGAAGAGGTCGAGAGAATCCACCAAGGATGTGAGACCTATCCGAGGTTGCATGTCAGAGCCCTGCTCGATGACGTTAACCTGTATGGAAGAGGTCAAGAGAATCCACCAAGGATGTGAGACCTATCCAAGGTTGTATGTCGGAGCCTTTGCTCGACGACGTTAACCTGTATGGAAGAGGTCGAGAGAATCCACCAAGGATGTGAGACCTATCCAAGGTTGTATGTCGGAGCCTTTGCTCGACGACGTTAACCTGTATGGAAGAGGTCGAGGGAATCCACCAAGGATGTGAGACCTATCCGAGGTTGTATGTCGGAGCCTTTGCTCGACGATGTTAACCTGTATGGAAGAGGTCGAGAGAATCCACCAAGGATGTGAGACCTATCCAAGGTTGTATGTCGGAGCCTTTGCTCGACGACGTTAACCTGTATGGAAGAGGTCGGATCGAATCCCCCTGGGATTGATCATCCAGTGATTGAGACACAATAAAGATTGCGTATTTCTCGAATCAAGGATAAAGAGACTATATTTGTCAGTAGTTTTTCACTGTCATTTATATTCTTTTTAAAGAAAGAGACAATATCAAAACTGGACGAACAACACATTATATTACTGTAAGATAATAATTCCCTTGTACAACAGAAGAGATACATATAGGGACAACCATATCATTTGACTTGGTAGAAATACTAAGGACATTAGAGTGACATCCTACTGATCATAGAAGAGATACATGGTGACACATGACAAGTAGTATTACTAACACAAAGGTTCAAGTTGCAGCATTACTCAATCTCACCAACCATTTGAATATTATTCAATGGTTGTCTTTGTTGTTGATTTTGCCCCCCAGTGGGGCGAGCTTCTTCTCGGGTAGGTGGGTTCCCAATAAACTGTCGAAGATAGCCCTGGCGGATAAGTCTTTTCAATCTCATCCTTAAGTTGCCAACATGCTTCAGTAGTGTGGCCACGACTACGATGAAAGTGACAGTACTGATCTTGATTTCCTGTATTTGGCTTCGAAGGATGCGGCCATTTCACTTTGTCCTGATCTTGAATCGCCATTAACACATTTGCTCGAGATGTGTTGAGCGGAGTGTACTCTTTCTCCTGCCGAGGTTCTCGTTGTGGTAATGGGGGCCTAGGAGGTATATTGTTATTCCCTTGCTTTTTCCGTTGTAAGGAAGAATTATCCATCCCAGGAGCACCTTTGCGCTTCCCATTTGTCTGCTCGAACTGCTTTCTGTGAGCATTTATGGCTTCATCTGCGGAGATTTGTGCCTCCACACGATGAATCAGGTCGGCGTATGAATGAACCGTATCTCGCATAAGAGCTGAATAAAAGGGGCCAGGACGGAGGCCACCAAGAAAGACTCCTCTCAATAATTCAGGATCTACTCCCGGAATTTGTCGAGCCTCAGTAGAAATCGCTGAAAATACTCTTTCAACGATTCTCCCTCATTCTGACGGATTCCAGATAGGTGGGAGGAATCCTTAGTGATTCTTCGATTGGCTACAAACTGTTCCACGAACACTTTAGCCATTTTGTTGAATGAAGGGATCGTTCTAGACGGAAGCGAATAGAACCAAGTTTGTGCTTGTCCCTTGAGGGTAGCAGGAAAAACCTGACATAGGAGTGCATCCGAAGCTCGCTGTATATGCATAATTGTTCGATAATGATCGATATGCTCATATGGGTCGGATGTCCCGTCGTAGGATTCGATGCTCGGTAGCTTAAAGCCAGCCGGAATAGGGTGTTGAAGAATGGCTTCCGTCAGGGGTGACGACTCCTGGAAGTCCCACTGATGAAGAGGTTGCCTTACGCCTCCTGTAGGGAACTCCTCTCGAACCAATCGTCGCAGTTCGTGGCGTAGGGTATTGCGAGGGAGCTCAGCAATGTGATGTTGGGCTAGCTCCTCAGGGAGGTCTTGAGGAAGGAGAGATTGCCGACCTGTGTGCGGAGGATGGGTAGAACTTGCTGTATCAGCCAGTTCGTTATCTTGATGTGACTGCGAACGCCTCCTGGGTGGAGGAAGAGGAATCTCAGCTTGAAGATGTTCGATTTGAACAGCTTCAACACGTGGTGGATCTCGAGGGAGAAGAACCTCCTCCTGTGGTGCTAGTGCCGGTTGTCGAGTCTCTCGCAGGAGTTGTAGGATCTCGTTCTGAGACTCCTCCATCTTCCTGATGCGGTCTTCAATGGACGGTCCTGAAATTCCTTCTCCCATAGCGTCTTGCCCCCCAGCATGAAAGGAGGCGGATACTTGGGGTCTATGATTCATAGACTGATCCCGAGATTGATGTGAATTGGAGCAGGAGGCTCCCAAGATGCGATTGCTACGCTGTTGGCCATCAAAGTGGTGCTTAGGATAGTGGGATTTGTTTCCCACAGACGGCGCCAAACTGTTGCGGACTCAAATATACGCGGCGATAGAATTTAATTTTCCGTCTCAGCGTTGTACGTATATTCAGCACACAAACAGAATCGAAATAGTAACACCAGGATTTTTACGTGGAAAACCCTGGAAAGGGAAAAAACCACGGGGGCCACGCCCAGTTGAAAGAGTTCCACTAGTGTCGTTTGAAGTACACGAGGCTGATCGTCCTTTAAATTCAGGACGATCAGATTACAATGAGTATCAGTTACAAGGACAAGCAGAGTTCCGATGTCACTTGAGTGTCCGGCAGAATTCCGGCGTCACTTGGAAAGAAGTCCGCGTCACTCGGGCGTTGGGCAGAATTCCGGCGTCGGGCAGAATTCCGACGTTGCTCCCGTGTCGGGCAGAGCTCCGGCGTCCCTCGGGCGCCTGGTGGTGCTTCGGTGGTGTTCCGGCGGTGTTCCGGCGGTGTTCCGGCGGTGGTCGAGGAGGAGTTATTCCCTCCTAGACTTCTCTTCTCTTCTTCTTCTCTTCCTTCTCTTCTTGGCTTGGGTCCCCTCTTAAGAGAAATGAGCGGGCCTATTTATAGTTTTTCTGGAGTGGCATAGACCGTAAATATGTGAGGGATCAAGGGCAAATAAGGAGTGATCCGGATGAAACGGTCGATATTGAATCCCTTGATCGTGAACCGTTTATTAAGCATTTGAAGGTCTTAATGATATCAGAATTCTGCAATCTTGGGCTCGTTGGATTCGTCTCGTCGAGCCGCTCGATTCGATTATAAGCTCGTCAAAATCGGAGACCGTTTGGTAACTCAAATTGCTGTTTGATGCTTCCAACAGCACTTCGGGTACTTGATTTGGACTCGTTTGGGCTCGGATGAGTCGAATTTGGTGTTGTTGGATTCGTATTTCCGAGACGCTCAGTTCGACTGTAAGCTTGCTGAAATCGGAGTTTAAATGGTCTCCGAATTAATTTTTGAAGTTTCCAACTTGAGTTTTTCCTCGAGATTCGTGCCCGATCAAGATAATTTTTCGATGACGTATCAAGCATATAGACTCAAATGATTTTGGCATCTATAATAGAGTGCCGAAGATGTACTATTAAGGAATTACCTAGAAAAAGGTTGAGGGATTATCAAGAAAATAGGGATAGAACAATGGGGGTTTGTAAAAAAAAGAAGTTAATACCTCAAGTTACCTGAAGTGGTTGGTCTAATACAATTGCTGATGATTATGATTCTGTTGGTAATGATTTATCTTTGTTTCACCATCACAGCTAGATCTAGCAACATCAGGGAAAGGAGGGGCTGGGCCTTTCATTGGCATTTGCCTTATAAGTGCAGCTTTTGGAGTTGCTGATGCACTTGCTCAAGGTGGGATGGTTGGTGATCTGGCCTTAATGCGTCCAGAATTTATTCAGGTTTTCTTCTCTTTTTACAACGCAATATCTAATCCACAAATCCATCTTTCCAAACTGCATTACTCATTTTCCTGCTCTATTTCTATTTTGAATATATATATAGTCATTCCTTGCTGGTTTGGCTGCTTCCGGGGCATTAACCTCTGCTTTGAGGCTGATTACTAAGGCAGCTTTTGAGCATAGTCATGATGGTCTTCGCAAGGGAGCCAGTATGTGACAATTACTTCTTCCTTCTGTACAGAATAATTTCTTCTTTTCAACCATGATATATTTTATTATCAGTTTATTTCATGACCATTGCTTGAACTGATTCCTGCAGTGATTTTCTTTGCAATTGCATCATTTTTGGAGTTTCTTTGTGTTCTACTATATGCATTTGTCTTTCCCAAACTTCCAATCGTAAAGTACTATCGTTCGAAGGCAGCTTCTGAAGGATCAAAAACAGTTTCAGCAGATCTTGCAGCTGCTGGCATCCAACTACAGAACAAACCAAATGTGCGTGTGTGTTTGCACATTCAAGCCAGTGTCTTTAGATTCCGCACATAATCTGAATTTGTTGAACTAAAAACTTTATAAAACGTGCTTATTGTATCTAATTCAGGCTGAAGAAGATCCAAAGCAATTAGAGCGTATGACCATCAAGCAGCTGCTAATGCAGAACTTGGATTATGGACTGGACTTGTATCTTATATATGTTCTAACGTTGTCAATTTTCCCAGGCTTCTTGTCTGAAGACACTGGGGTCCACCAACTTGGTTCTTGGTATGGGTTTTCTTTATTTTTTTTTACTCTTAGGTTCAATCTTTTTTTTTTTTTTCTAATTGTTTGCATGAATCATAGTCTCCTTCTTTTAAGCTCTTAGTAATTTGATTGGTTTCCTTTTTGATTGAAATCATGTTTCATATAGCTTTGAACTTCCATTTTTTATATAATTATTTTTCCTTAAGGATGCAAATCTTTTTAAAATCTTTTATTAATTGAAAGTAAGGCACAAAGTAGCTACAAATAAATAGGTTTGAGGTCAATTAAAGATAAGGACCGCATAAGGACGGCACAAGATCAATTATAGATCGAATTCTACGCATGAGAGCTAAAGAATATTGAGTTTAAGGAATGTTGCAATCTGGACTCAAACCTATGAACTTTGGTTTCGTTTGGAATAGTTTTCGTACTGTTTTTTTTTTCTGAATAAATTATTTCAAAAAACAGTAAGAAAACTGTCCCAAACGAAATCTTTATCCAGAGAGTACCACATAAGTTAGAACTTCTTCGAAGGCCTCGTTGAAATTGCCAATGATGTGGCATGATCTTGTTGATGATCTTGTTGATAGAAATAGATCCCACATAAATCTATTTCTTTGGCCCGCTGGCTTTTTCTTCCCTATTATAGTTCTTAAGGGTTTGTTTTTCCCTCATTGTTCAGGTATTCTCTTGTTTTGATTGCAATGTATAATGTGCTGGACCTCATTGGAAGATTTACTCCTCTCATTAAACAAATCTGCATAGAATCAAGGAAAGGACTTATGATTGCAATTATTTCCCGTTTTCTGTTCATTCCTGCATTCTATTTCACGGCAAAATATGGAGGACAAGGTTGGATGATACTCCTGACATCATTATTAGGGTTAACTAACGGTCATCTTACTGTTTGTGTTCTCACTGCAGCTCCAAAAGGATACAAGGTTAGCTTTCTAGAACTTTATTTCATATCTTGGAAATATTTTCATTAAATCATTAATTTATATATATTTTTTCCTATTACTGAAATGAAATGGTTTCTTGTGCAGGGACCAGAGGCTAATGCCTTGGGAAATTTGCTGGTTCTGTTTCTTTTAGGTGGTCTTTTTTCAGGAGTTGCATTAGATTGGCTATGGCTTATTGGCAAAAGCTGGTGAAGTGATTGATCAGCCACTTCAGTTTCTAAGATTTCGTTTGGGGTGGCTTTATTACTATTTTTTAAAGCAATTTTTTAATACAAAAATTTTAATGTTTATATTAAAAAATTGTTTTAAGAAGCAGTGAAAAAATCATCCCAAATGAAGCTTAAATTCCAATCAAAAAGTAATCAGAAATTTAGATTAAGAAAAAAAATATCAATTTTAAGTTTTTATTTTTTGTTTCTAATTCAAGATCTACATCTTGAAATTTTTATCACAAAATAAGTGTTGAAAACCATTTGGTTGCTAATGCAGCAATGGAGCTTCTCCATTGCTTATGCTTTTTTACTTTTAATATTTCATTAATGAATCATGTTTTGTGATGGTGATTAAGGGCTTGTTTGGTTTTTTTTTTTTTCTTCACTTGGCTGCAGGAAGTTTTTATCATTAATTTGACTTAAAAATGGAGCTGATCAAAATTTATTCATTATGTATGTTAAAATTTTTAAATTTATTTTAAAATGAATAAAATAAATTTATTTTCATTAGATTGAATTTAAAAAAAATTAATTAATTTTGAATTGGATGCAATATATAAATAATTAATTAACTTTAAAATTATACTCATCTTGAAAAATTATAAAGAATTTTAAAATTTATATGATAAAAAAATTCTCATCTAAATTTGCCATAAAAATTTTAAATATTGTTTACCTCTCAAATCAGTACCAACCATACCAACAGTTTGAGCTAGTATGCCTGAACTACAAACCCAGCCACTGATAGGATATCCTCCCTAGCTACAAGGCAAAGTTCAGAAATATCAATCTAAGAACAATCTCTATTAGGGCTCATTTAGTTGCTTGAAGATTCTGTAAAATGATCAGACGATAATATTGATTTCTCCACAAATCTCTCTCCAAAGTGAGAATTTGAATTTAACAAATTCTTTAGTTTCTGCATCTAGAAGCAACAGAATGAGCCCTCTAGCCACAATAAAAACAGGCAGATGAGGCAAAACTGTCTAGTTTTGTTCCATCGCTTCTGCATCCTGTGTACCTTCATGCTCAGGTGCTTCCTGTTCAGGTTGTTGTGGAGGTGGTGGCAAGATCTCGTGCACAATATTTAAGAGTTCGTCAACATCATTTGAACCACCATCTTCATTTACCTTGAAGCGATCATCCAAATTGGGTATAGTCTATAACATGATAAAAACAGACATGGGTGAAAAATCTTCTTGCTTTCTTGCACTTTCATTCTCAAGAAAGATAGGACAATTAGTTGTACATCATCTAAGAATTAAAATGTGAAGGGGAGCAACATATAATCAGCATTAGTAGACAGAAATATCCAGGAAAGATTATAATAACCAGGGCAAGAAGATTCTAAGGAGTGACAATTAATCTAGCAGAAGGTAGCTGCAGTCTGAAAGATCCATCAAGAGAAGAACAGGAGGGATAAAAAAACTGTAAAGATGAGCTACTTTTTCAATAGATATCCAACGGCAATTAAACCTTGGTTATTGGTGCCATCTGACTATTTTATCATTTAGCAACAAAAAGGCTCATAATAAGGAATGGATTGAGTTGATCTAGAATAATTAACGTATATGATTAAAAGGCATAAAGAAGATTGGTTTCTCACAAGCATATTGGCTCATATAAGGCCATAAGCTTCACCTATAAATGTCCTTACAAAGACAAAAAAAAAAAACGTCCAAAAAGATTTTCAGCGATATACCCTGCAACTCTTTTGCCAAAACGACATGGCATTTCAACTGTTCAACAAAAAAATATACATTATAATTAACCTCTTTCTACAAATCTTCCTCATTTACAAGTTCTTTTGAACCTTTATCTAGTTGTAGCTAAGATTATATTACTAAAAACTACTCATTTTTAGAAAAGTGCAGCAACAGTTATACAAAACGCCAGTTTTGGTAATACATTTTACACCATCTGTAATCTCTTATACTAACCAAATACAAGCCTGGTACTGAAGCATTAAGTCAAATGTGTTATAAGCCCTAATAATTTATCTGAACAGAACTTTTAATCTGCCCCACTCCCTAAAGCTTCAATATTCATTTGGAAATAAATAAACAAAATGATACCTAAACTTCTTAAGTGTATTCATTTTAATCCAAAATTTTTTTAGGTATTCAACTTAGTATCCGAACTCACCAAATATGAAAAAAATTTATCATATTCTCAATTTTGTCATCTTTGAACATTATGGATGGGGAGAAACTTTCATAAAGGCATTTTGATTTTTTTTGGGTCAATCTCCTTAACACCAGATCAAACTAATGAAGTTGATTGTTAAACGTTCAAAATAGCCTAAAAAAACTTCTCTCAATAATTTCCATCCAAAGAAATGATAAAGTATTGGTAGGACCAAATTGGTTCAAATTTAGTTGTTGACCTATAACCTACGATCAGCCAGCTCCCACAACCCACGATCTCCCTCACGTAACTCCCTCCAACCGTCATTTGCTTCCTCAAAACCATTCAAATTTTCGCTCCCTAAAATCAAACGCAAGGAAGAGAACCGAAGACGCCTCTTTCCCCGATCTCTGCTCCCGTCGAACTCAGTTGAAGCCCCTCTAGCCTCTGTCTGCCCTAGTAGACCCTCGACCAAGCCAATCCGAAGCCGACGCCTTCAACCTCGCACGCGAGATCCTCAACCCTTCGTGCCCTACGCCTGATCGCGACCACAGAGCTAATCCCGTCAAACTCCCTAGACCCGAAGCCTATGGCTTGTTCGTCTTCTTCCTCCCGCCGACGCTCGAAGCCCTAGCCGGCTGCCGCACCTGCTGACTCCTGCCTCCGCGCGTGACTCCCCCTCTAACCCGATGTCCGTCTGCCTCTCTCTCTCTCTCTCTCTCTCTCTCTCTCTCTCTCTCTATATATATATATATATATATATATATATATATATATATATATATATATATATATATATAATTTTAAAAAAAGGGAGAGAGATAATGAAATAGAAAAAGGATCTTAGGTCTGGCCAAGAATGTTCAAATCGAAGACCCACGCCGTGATCTTTGATCCGGACGAATAGTTTTAAATTTGAAGCCCCCACGCCATTGATCTTAGATCTGGGCGGGAAGATCTTGTAATTTGAAACCCCCGCGCCGTCGTATCTTAGATCCGGGCGGGATGAATTTGATTTGAAGACCTTGTGTTGTCGTATCCTAGACCTGGGTGAGAACAAAAGGGGACCCTTACACAATCAAATTATTATTTTAAATGATTTAAAATAAATATAGTAATAGTAATAATAAAAAAATTAATCATTTAATAAAAAAAATAACACCTATGTGACAATTTCCATTTCATGGTCAAAATGTATAATGGAGATTCACGTTATATGTATTATTTAATTATTTTAGCGAGGCTAATAGAGTCATATGCTACATAACACACAAAGACATGAAGAAAATAAGTTCAGATTCTATAGTCTTGGTATTCTTTTTCACAAAGTTATTTTAGGGCGCTCAAGTTATCAAGAGCATTCAGACTTATGGGATTGTTTTTTTTTTTTTTGTCTATGTTGTCTTGAGCTATTAGAGCTTGATGTTGATATGTTGCTAGAACTATCAGACTTTTCAATATTTCCACTAGATTCAGAGAAATTGCATCTGACAATTATTTCATAAAATTCAATTAAGGATTATTTCGGATTTTGTTGGCTTGGGTGGAAGAGAACCATAGGCAGGTTAACAACATCAAAATAATCTGATAAATTAATAGACTTTTCCAACAACTGCATCTATCACGGGCCTTTGGTCAGAGAATTTGTAGAACTATAATGACGATTTTGGCAAACTATATTCTACATAAGGACCAAAAATTGGATTTGCGAAAGATGTTGGAAGTAACAGCAAGGCTATTAATGATCTCTTCCCTTACATTATAGAGGACATCAAATATGAAATATATGTTCAGATGACAGAGATCTACAATGAATGAGTGTGAGATTTTCTTAATGAACGAACTTCAACAACACAACTAGAAATTTGAAATTGTTCAAGCAATGGTGGTTTAAGCCTTCCAGGTGCCACTATGCACTATGTGCAAGTAACTAGTGCACTAGACTACGAATCAGAGTGATTGATATAAAATTTATTGATAGGATAACAGTTGTGATAACACATAGGCTAGTCACAATTAGTAATGCCCACACAATTGTAGTGTTAAATAACATAAAAGTTATTGAAAGTGGCATACGTGAAGAGTTGCTGGCAAAATGAGATTAAGTACAAAATTATTGGACCATGAAAATAATAGAAGCATGAATGATCATGAAGAAGACAAAATTATTTGAAATGCCAAAATACATCTTTTCTAAACAAAATTCATCGATAATTTAAGCTACCAGATCCGCAACACTCGTACAAGCGGACAGAAGGATATATCTCTATAATAACTCCGATCTACATATTAAAACATACCCTGCATGTGCTCCGACAAATGTGTTAAAGTTACAAACACAAATATCTCAGAATGCTGCACAAGGTCAATTGTTCACTAATATAACATTCTATTTTCAAACTAAACACAACCCGCATGTGCTTCGACAAATGCGATAAATTTGCAAATGTCAATGTCTGAAAATGTTGTGCGGGTCAAATATTCAAGTTTCATCCTCCTTCATGAAAGGACTAGAGTCGACCTGACTTGAATCATAAAATGTCTTTCAAATTCCTACAAAAATAAAAGTGATTTTAATATCACCCCAATGATGGCCATGTTGAATGTAAATATCAACCGGAGTGGTCAGATCTCAAATCTAATAAAAGTCTAAATCCCTAAAATGAAATCTATCACCTGAAAATTTTTAAAACTAAAATTCATCCACCTCACGCAACTATTTGTCGGGTGTGATAAATTTAAAATTAACCTCAGCTCACAATGAGCGAATGTCGTGTTGGATGTATCACTAAGATTCATCCTCAAATAATCTTTTGCTAGCAGGGACATGGCGTGTGCCCTCTAATCGGGTGGTTTTGCCGCAAAATGGCACCATTATATTATGTTCACGGACAAAGCTCGTATGTTCCCTAATGGCATCAAACTCTTGAGTAATAAATCATAGGGTATACTCAATAGGCATAAAGCCCTTTATCAACTAAGGTGGATTCAGATCTATCTCCTTAAACAAACACCACCCCAGGTCTACAAGGTATTTTTTGGACGAAGCAACCTATAGATGCTAATAAGGTGCCTTCTGTCAGGTTAGATCAACTACCTCCTCTGACTAAGTAGACCGGGGATCATAACAGCCCGAGACGACGGAACCATGCGATCTTGATCGAGCTCGTCTTCATTCCCCTCACCACCAATTTTAAGTACACGGTGATAAATTTTAAGTCATAAACTCTAAATTTCAATATCAAAGTCAAATCCTAAAGTTGTTGCTATTATATGGGTACTCAATACCTATCTTATGACTAGCCTTAATCGAAAGTTCTCTCTCGTTATCGAGAGGGGTAATTAACTATAAGAGCTTGCGCCTATAGGAAACTAGAACTCAGATTATAAAGTCCTCACGAAATGAGGGTGAGAAATCTCTGGGTAGTGTTTTATCTAAAACCTAATCTGGCTTTTGAAAATTCACTCAGAACCTAAGCTCGTTAAAACTCTCCACTATCACATTAAAAAGGAGCTGGCGCGGAGAGGGCACGAGAATTTTGGAGCCCACATTAGAGAGTTGAGGGACTAAATTGAATATTTAAAATGTCTAAGACTAAAATGAATACAATTAAAAAGTCTAAAAATTCTAGGGATCATTTACTCATTCATTTGATAAAGCTTTTGCTACTAATTATGCAAGTTAAGACAACAGAAATATTTTTTGGGTTTTTGTAACTGTTGTGAGAAAAAATTCAACTTTATGAAAGAGAAGACAACATTATTAGAATGAAGGAATAAGATGCCCGTTAAGTGGCAAAACATGAGTCTACTTTCCATCATGCATTCTCATGGTTACTTGATGCCCGCCTCATCATCATGATTGGGCATTAATGAAGCCAATAACACTTGCTAAAGTAACGATAAAATCTAATCCTACGCTTGATTTGAATTGAACTCAATAATTTTATAATGATAAACATAAAATTCAAATTAGTTGATTTTAAGATTTGAATCATACAAGCTATCCTTTTATTTTTTGATTAAATAGGGTTTTAAAGCTTGTTACAAAATTTATTATTTCGACAACTACAAGGCAAAATGTAAAATTAATTTAGATTTAAAATTCACCTATTTAAACTTTTATAAATATCGTAAGAATTTGAGAAAGTTGGACAGGTGCTTATGTACTTTAGGTTGTGCGTTTGAAGTGTCAGTCCCATAGTCTGGAAAATCCAAAAGATGTCTACACGTAGAACTTAAGTGAAATTGGGTCTTAGCGAAGAAAACAAAGTTGTAGGCGAAGAAAACAAAGTTGTAGCTATAGTAACATAAAAAATGAAAAAAAAAAAAACATAGAAAGGAGGGGAGGGGAGAGGAATAATGTTGATAATTATCTTAACATGATATTGCCAAAAATATTGTGACGTCATTTGCTATGATCTTGAAGGATCTTAAGAAATAAACGACAATTTTGAGCTCGTCGGCAACCCTGGAAATTGAGGATTGAGGAGAAGAACTCAACAAAGGAGGGTTTTCATTTTATTTTGCATGCCCTTATAGCTTCCAATGGAGACAATTTATAAACAATACAAGAAACATATACTATTTATTAGTTCTTACTATCTACTACTTGCCTAATAACCCAAATACTCACTAATAGAATCCTAAAATACCCATTATATTATTAATCATATCAATTTCATAGACATACATGAAGTATTATTTAAGGATCATGTTAGACCTGTTCAGCGGACAGGCTCCGCTTGTTGAGGAACAATTCCACCTGCTTAGGCGGAATAGGCGTCTGCCTATTTAATTGGGTGGGGCCAGCAGCATTTAAGAGCATTGAAGAGGAAATTAAAGGGGAGAATTAGAGGGAAATTTAAATTAAGGGGGCTGTTTGGATAATTTACTGTTTTTTTTTTACTGCTTTAAGTAAGATTGTAAACCTAGGGTTAGGGATATCTTGTGTTTTCTGAAATTTGGAGAGTTCATTGGATTTTTTTGGTCTCTAGCGGAGTCTAGAAATTTGGGAGAGTCAGATCCTCCTCTCCAATTGAGGATCCATTGTATCTCGTTGTTTTTTCTTTCATCTATTATCAGTAAATCTTTTCTCATTAGTATTTCCACCAAATTCTTCTTAATTTTTGGTTTGAACCTTACTGAAATTCAAATTCACCCAAGGGAAGTCACTTTCCCTTGGAGTATTTCCTATCAGATCATTCATAGACATACCTTTAAGAATTATTCAAGTTGAGACTTCCTAGTTTATTTAAAATTTATCTTTTTATTATCTTTATTATATTTGGCTTGCGCGATTTGGCACATCTTTTTGCAGTAAAATTGCATGCACTTCAATTCAAGGAAGAGTATTTTCTTGACCACTTTTATTTATACACACGGATGACTTCTCTATAGTGGATTGGATTCTCATCATGGACATAGGCTGCTTTGGCTAATACACATAATTTTGTTTCTTATGTGATATAATCTCTTTATTATTATTTTGTGTGTTTGCCATATTTACTCGTATGAATTCTAGTTTTTCTAGAGATACAATAGGGACTAATATACTTTCTTTATTTACATCTAAATTTCAAATCTGGACATGTTGAAGCATATCAAGCCAGTGTAAGTTTCAATAGAGCTAATCACTTCTTGCAAGTAACCCCAAATACGCACACGCACACACAATAAAACCTCTACCACACATGCTCAGTACCATCTCTCTGCATACCACAACCCAACCCCACTTCAAAGGTCCCTATCCACATACCCTTTGAAGTCATATATTCTGGCACTCCATAATCCCGCTACCTAGATCACCTCACCAAATTTGACACAATGACTAAAAGTCACTACCGTTTCTTCAAAAGTAAATCTCTTCCCGGTTTACCACTCCCCCTGCACTCAAATGATTCTTAGATTTCTAAGGATTTTATCCATAACTTAAAAAATCAACATGCAAAAGTCAATTGTATCCTCTGAAAAGGATAGTCTGATCATTCCAAGTGTCATTTGTCAACTGGAGAAAGCATAACTTAGAATCCCTAACATTTATAACATGAAATAGTTATTTTGGATAAGCTGTGGGGGAATAGAGTGGCAATGGAGACTAATTAATAACAGAGGTACAACAATATATATATATATATACAAAAATAATAAGATAAGAGACTTATATAGTAAAAATTTCAAGAGGAAAACATGGTAATGTAGCACAAGTATAACAGCCAGGAGAGATGATAGTGGCTAAAAGAACAAGATAGACTATCAATTTTGAGAAACTAATAGCGTGAAGCAAGATTTTAAAACTTGGTTTCAATCCTCTCATAAAATGCTTGGTTTTGGCAGCTTCTATATTTTCATTGGTTTCGGAATTCAATTTCTGTTGAGTTTCAGTTAAATTTTATTATAAATTTTGCAAAAAAAAATGAAATAAAAAGAATTGGGGTTTAAGTTATAACACTCAGGATAATTATTGAGACACGAGAACTATAATTCTAATAGAATTTTGACGACTACTTGAGATTTTTAAAGAAACTTCATTAAAAATATAAGAATCTCAAGCAAAGCTCCGGAGTTTCCATCGAAATTCTTCAGTTTTGGCTGAAACTCCCAATACCAATCAAAACTAAAAGATTACTGAGTTTCAGGTGAATTTCTTTCAAAACCATGGTGTGAAGATTGAATTTCTGATTTGCAATTTAAGTACGAACAATATCAGCAATTACCCTTCAATATTAACAGAAGATAAAGTGATACCTAAGCATAGGTTTATCTCAGACCTAATACATAGAAGAATTGAGATATAAGATGTAAATATTAATTTTAGAGTGAATATTGGGTCGGCTATATTGCATGCTATGCGTATTGGGTGGTAAAAAATTTGTTGATAGCCAAGTGTGTCCAAAATGAGAATATTAATATTAGTGTGTGGCAAAACTACAATGGACAAATTAAGAGACTGACTATATTAGATTAATGGTTTGAAAGGCATATATCAAAGATAAGGTAGTTTAAAATAGACTTGTTGATTGGGACATGCGCAAGAAGGGTAGACAATGCACTACTTAGGTGAATAGATAAAATTAATGTCAAAATGTTATGAAGGAAAAGATGAAAGACTTGATGTAACACAGACAAAAGTTGCTCAAAATGATTTGCAAAGAATAGATTTAACACCTTAAGAAGCACTTAATATGAACAAGTGTAAATAAGGATTCATAAAAATGATTCCAAATAGTGGGGATAAGCTAATGATAATGGTGATGAATGATGTGAAGTAAAATATATCCCTAGAGAAACATAAAAGATTGCCATGCTTCACCAATTGTACATACATAAAATTTATTCATAAGTTAGAAAATACTTAATAAAAACAAATTGATGATACCGCATATAGCTCTGCATGACTAGATGGCCTCAAGTTGATGATATTCAACAGTTCAGCCTTTGTAAGCTTGCGCTTTTCATTTCCTTTCTTGAACTCTTCATATCTTCTCTTAAAACTTTCAATTACTTCCCTAGTCTGATTGCAAGCAGCCCTTTGGAGAAGGTAATCATACACCTAAACGTATATGCACAACAACAATTTCAATGTGATTTCAATGCTTTGCATAATAAGATTTAAATAACAGTCAAACTAAGAAATAAAATCGTCTGGAACAACATTGAAAAGCAACAGATAGCTATTCAAGCACCTTACACTCTGAATTAGCAACAAGTCCAATACAGGCCATAGGATCGCGCTGTGCACCTCGAGCACGTAACATGTCCAAAACTTCAAAATCGGTAAGCATTCCCGCATCGGCTTTTAGCCTGAAAGGTAGCAGCTGGCATGCATTAGTAGCACCATTCAATACAGAAAGTTACTATGAATAAGAGCAGCCATGCTGGAGCTTGCAAAGTTAATTCTAGCCAAGGTACCCGACCATGAATGTAGTTTCAGAAAATTACCTAACATTTATCACGTCTATCTTTTCAGAGAAGTTGTCTTCTTCTTTTTTGAATTTTTAATTATAGAAATAGGCCTCGGAAAATTTTAAAAAAAAAAGCAGTAATAGGTTGCGTTTGTCACATATGCTTGGGCGCCAAACTACCAATAAATAGAAACTACATAGACAACGAAATAGATATAGATCCATTACCATCTATCCCGAAAAACTTAAAGAATCAGCATCTTTTGGCCCAACTAATGTGCTGGCGCTCTAGAAGACGTAAAATGGAAGAAAACCAAATAACTAGTGATGAGAGAGAGAGAGAGAGAGTAATCAGAAAAGCAAGATCATGAGATCACTTACATTTTCATCGTCGGGGTAGGGAGGAGATATCGTTAAAGCACTGAAACGGCAGCACGAGGGATTGAAAGAGACCTGATAATTAGGGTTAGGGCAGGAGCTGTGAAAAGTAAATTGGTAGACAATCAACGCCGGGAGGAGAGCGAAGACTATAGTACGAGAAATTATTCTGGGGCATTCGGAAGGAAAGAACTAGTGCGGATATATGTATATAGTATATGTCAAATTAATGTTATACTGTATACCCATAATATATATATATTGACAGTTTGGATAATTTTTTTCGTCTGATACTGTACAGAATAATTTCTCTTATATTAAAGATGAAGGTTAAAAAATATTTTTTTTAAAGAGAATATTTAACAAAGGTGGATGAGATATTTTGTTAAGTTTTTCAATAAATTAAAATTGTAAGAATATGATTGACTTTAATGACCTTAGCACTCTTAATGAAAATAGATATTTTTAAAGAAAATGAAATTAGATATTTTTTTATCAGCGTATTAGTAAAATTGAAATTAGAGAGGCTTTAAAGAAAATGAAGGGTGAAAAAACTAGTGGACCTGATGATATTCCAATAAATGTGTAGAAATACTTAGGAGATGAAGGAATTTCTTGGCTTACTAAACTTTTTAATATTGATGTATCGCCAAAAAATTATCTTGATTGGGCACGAATCTCGAGGAAAAACTCAAGTTGGAAACTTCAAAAATTAATTCGGAGACCATTTAAACTCCGATTTAAGCAAGCTTATAGTCGAACTGAGCGTCTCGGAAATACGAGCCCAACGACACCAAAGTCGACTCAATCCGAGCCCAAATGAGCCCAAATCAAGTGCCCGAAGTGCTGTTGGAAGCATCGAACAGCAATTTGAGTTACCAAACGGTCTCCGATTTTGACGAGCTTATAGTCGAATCGAGCGGCTCGACGAGACAAATCCAACGAGCCCAAGATCGCAGAATTCTGATATCATTAAGACCTTCAAATGCTTGATAAACGGTTCACGATCAAGGGATTTAATATCGGTCGTTCATCCGGATCACTCCTTATTTGCCCTTGATCCCTCATCTATTTACAGGCTATGCCACTCCAGAAAAACTATAAATAGCCCCTCATTTCTCTTAAGAGGGGACCCAAGCCAAGAAAAGAAGAAGAGAAGGAAGAGAAGAGAAGCCTAGGAGGGAATAACTCCTCCTCGACCACCGCCGGAACTCCGCCGGAATACCGCCGGAACACCACCGAAGCACCACCAGGCGCCCGAGGGACGCCGGAGCCCTGCCCGACATGGGAGCAACGTCGGAATTCTGCCCGACGCTAGAATTCTACCCGACGTCCGAGTGACGCCGGACTTCTTTCCAAGTGATGCCGGAATTCTGTCTGACGCCCGAGTAACGTTGGAACTCTGCTTGGCCTTGTAATTGATACTCATTGTAATCTGATCGTCCTGAAGTTAAAGGACGAGTCAGCCTCGTGTATTTCAAACAACACTAGTGGAACTTTTTCAACTGGGCGTGGCCCCGTGGTTTTTCCCTTTTTCAGGGCTTTCCACGTAAAAATCCTGGTGTTTCTTTCACTCTTCTGTTTGTGTGCTGGATATACGTACAACGCTGAGACGGAAATATTAAACTCTATCGCCGCGTATATTTGAGTCCGCAACAGTTTGGCGCCGTCTGTGGGAAACAAATCCCACTATCCTAAGCACCACTTTGATGGCCAACAGGCGTAGCAATCGCATCTTGGGAGCCTCCCGCTCCAATTCACATCAATCTCGGGATCAGTCTATGAATCATAGACCCCAAGTATCCGCCTCCTTTCATGCTGGGGGGCAAGACGCTATGGGAGAAGGAATTTCAGGACCGTCCATTGAAGACCGCATCAGGAAGATGGAGGAGTCTCAGAACGAGATCCTACAACTCCTGCGAGAGACTCGACAACCGGCACTAGCACCACAGGAACTAGCACCACAGGAGGAGGTTCTTCTCCCTCGAGATCCACCACGTGTTGAAGCTGTTCAAATCGAACATCTTCAAGACGAGATTCCTCTTCCTCCACTCAGGAGGCGTTCGCAGTCGCATCAAGATAATGAACTGGCTGATACAGCAAGTTCTACCCATCCTTCGCACACAGGTCGGCAACCTCGTATTCCTTTGGACCTTCCCGAAGAGTTAGCCCAACCACACATTGCTGAGCTCCCTCGCAATGCCCTTCGCCACGAACTGCGACGATTGATCCGAGAAGAGTTCCCTACAGGAGGCATAAGGCAACCCCTTCGTCAGTGGGACTTGCAGGAGTCGTCACCCTTGACAGAAACTATTCTTCAACACGCTATTCCGGCAGGATTTAAACTACCAAGCATCGATTCCTACGACGGGACATCCGACCCGTACGAGCACATCGATCATTACAGAACTATCATGCATATCCAGCGAGCATCGGATGCACTCCTATGTCAGGTTTTTCCTGCTACCCTCAAGGGACAAGCACGAACTTGGTTCTATTCGCTTCCGTCTAGAACGATCCCTTCATTCAACAAAATGGCTAAAGTGTTCGTGGAACAGTTTGTAGCCAATCGAAGAATCACTAAGGATTCCTCCCACCTATCTGGAATCCGTCAGAATGAGGGAGAATCGTTGAAAGAGTATTTTCAGCGATTTTCTACTGAGGCTCGACAAATTCCGGGAGTAGATCCTGAATTATTGAGAGGAGTCTTTCTTGGTGGCCTCCGTCCTGGCCCCTTTTATTCGGCTCTTATGCGAGATACGGTTCATTCATACGCCGACCTGATTCATCGTGTGGAGGCACAAATCTCCGCAGATGAAGCCATAAATGCTCACAGAAAGCAGTTCGAGCAGACAAATGGGAAGCGCAAAGGTACTCCTGGGATGGATAATTCTTCCTTACAACGGAAAAAGCAAGGGAATATCAATCTACCTTCTAGGCCCCCATTACCACAACGAGAACCTCGGCAGGAGAAAGAGTACACTCCGCTCAACACATCTCAAGCAAATGTGTTAATGGCGATTCAAGATCAGGACAAAGTGAAATGGCCGCATCCTTCGAAGCCAAATACAGGAAATCAAGATCAGTACTGTCACTTTCATCGTAGTCGTGGCCACACTACTGAAGCGTGTCGGCAACTTAAGGATGAGATTGAAAGACTTATCCGCCAGGGCTATCTTCGACAGTTTATTGGGAACCCACCTACCCGAGAAGAAGCTCGCCCCACTGGGGGGCAAAATCAACAACAACAAAGACAACCATTGAATAATATTCAAATGGTTGGTGAGATTGAGTAATGCTGCAACTTGAACCTTTGTGTTAGTAATACTACTTGTCATGTGTCACCATGTATCTCTTCTATGATCAGTAGGATGTCATTCTAATGTCCTTAGTATTTCTACCAAGTCGAATGATGTGGTTGTCCCTATATGTATCTCTTCTGTTGTATAAGGGAATTATTGTCTTACAGTAATATAATGTGTTGTTCGTCCAGTTTTGATATTGTCTCTTTCTTTAAAAAGAATACAAATGACAGTGAAAAACTACTGACAAATATAGTCTCTTTATCCTTGATTCGAGAAATATGCAGTCTTTATTACTTCTCAATCACTGGAAGATCGATCCCAGGGGGATTCGATCCGGCCTCTTCCATACAGGTTAACGTCGTCGAGCAAAGGCTCCGACATACAACCTCGGACAGGTCTCACATCCTTGGTGGATTCTCCCGACCTCTTCCATACAGGTTAACGTCGTCGAGCAAAGGCTCCGACATACAACCTCGGATAGGTCTCACATCCTTGGTGGATTCTCCCGACCTCTTCTATACAGGTTAACGTCGTCGAGCAAAGGCTCCGACATACAACCTCGGATAGGTCTCACATCCTTGGTGGATTCTCTCGACCTCTTCCATACAGGTTAACGTCGTCGAGCAAAGGCTCCGACATACAACCTCGGATAGGTCTCACATCCTTGGTGGATTCTCTTGACCTCTTCCATACAGGTTAATGTCGTCGAGCAAAGGCTCCGACATACAACCTCGGATAGGTCTCACATCCTTGGTGGATTCTCCCGACCTCTTCTATACAGGTTAACGTCGTCGAGCAAAGGCTCCGACATACAACCTCAGATAGGTCTCACATCCTTGGTGGATTCTCTCGACCTTTTTCATACAGGTTAACGTCATTGAGCAGGGCTCTGACATACAACCTCATATAGGTCAAATGTCATTGGATGATGTCTTGTATCCCAATCATTGGAAGATCATTTTTGGGGAGATTTAATCTAACATCTTCCCTTAACGTCATCAAGCAAGGGCTTTGACTTACAGTCTCAGATATGTCAAACATCCTAAAAGGATGTCTCTCACATTCGTTCAAACTAATAATACATCAAAAGCACAAAGCATGTCTTACAGATGCAATAACAATTCAGGTCCCTCAAGGGGACAAATCCTCATTTCATATACAATATCACTGGAGTTACATAAATTCAGATTCAAATATACATTTCTTCTCGCCAGCAGTTGAAATCAAAAGGTACACTGGTGACACTCATACAAGCTAGTATCATCCAGTAACAAGTAACTTTAACACAGTCAAATATCCTTGGTGGATTTTAGTGACTTCTCCCTTGCTGCACGCAAGCATCTCCTACAGAAAGGACATAACTGGATCATCATCAGACCTCCACTCAGTTGACAGTCTTAGTGTATTGCCAGAATATTGGCATGTCACACTACTTCGGCCTTTTGATTCAGTAATATCTAATGTTGGCACACTTCAGTATGGATGAATATTGCCTTAACACAATGTTACTGGACGCCGGCCATCATCTGCCCGTCGCCAGACCCTCGTCGAATTTCTACCCAACGTTGTATTTCTGCCAGTTGCGTGACTTGCCTCGGATATCTACCCGACGTTGCACTTATGCCCGTCGAGGGACTTTCATCGGACTTCTACCCGACGACGAGCTTCTTCCCGTTGCTGGGTCTCCGCCAGTCGCCGGACTTTCGTTGGAATTTTGCCCAATATTTTCGTCGGACTTCTGCCCGACACCGTACTTCCACTCGACGCAGGACTTCTGCCAATCGCGGGACTTTCGTCAGACTTCTGTCTGACACCGAACTTCCTCCCGTTGAAAGACTTCTGTCAGTCGCGTGACTTTCGTCGAACTTCTACCCGACGCCGGACTTATGCCCGTCGTCGGACCCTCGTCGGATTTCAACCCGACGCTGTAATTCTTCCCGACGTCGGACTTCTGCCCGTTGCCGGATGTTCGTTGGGCTTCTACCCGACACCAAATTCCTACCCGTCGTAGGATTTCTCCCCGCCGACGGATTTTTGTCGGAGTTCTACCCGACGCCATACTACTTCCCGACCCATCTTCAGACTCCCTCCGACTAACATCTCACCTCCACATGAAGGAATGAAAAAGAAAAGAAATTTCTAACTCCTGTACAAGAGGAGGGGCGTTGTCTCAAGTAGGGAAAATCACCTACTGAATAGCAACGGAATGCCTCAACTGTCAGAAAGCCAGAATGAGAGAAAAAAGAGGGAAAACCGCTAACTTCTGTGCAAAAGGAGGGGCGCCGAGTTAAGTAGGGAAAATCATCTACTCAAAAACGGCGGAAGGCCTCAAAATGCCAGAAACTAGAGGGGAGAAGAGAGGAATACTCTAACTTCTGCGCAAAGGGAGGGGCGCTGAGTTAAGTAGGGAAAGTCACCTACTCAAAAACGGCGGAAAGCCTCAAAATGCCAAAAGCCAGAGGGAGAAAGGAAGAAGGGGCGAGTTTCTCCTAGGCCCTGGGGGTCTATTTATATTATTTTTGAGGGGGGGAGGATTCCAAAATTTTATTAAATTCCCTGAATTTTTTCAAAATTTTCGGAATTTTTTGGGATTTTTTCGGAATTTTTTGGGCCCCGCCATTAAAAAAAAAAAAAAAAAAATTTTTTTTAAAAAAGGGTAACCGCGCGGTTAACCGCGCGGTTCTGCGCGGTTCCGCGCGCGCGGACGCGCCGATTGGCGCAGGCGCCGCCGCAGGCGGCGGCGGCAGGCGGCGGCCGGCCGGCCGGCCGGTTCGGCCGCCTACGCGTTCCCGGGCTCCGATTTCGGGCCCGGACGGTCCAAATTCGACGTTTTTGGGGTCCCCGGACACGTTTTTCGACGTTCCGGACTCAATTTTGACACTTTCGGAGCTCAACGGGGCCTCTATGATCAAGTTCGAGCAAACATTTGATTTTTGGAACGCAATTTTTTGCAATTCGGCCAATGCAAAATGCCGGAACAAGTATTTTCGGACTCGTGAAGCTTCGACGTCCGAAAATAGGGGGGCAACTGATGTATCGCCAAAAAATTATCTTGATTGGGCACGAATCTCGAGGAAAAACTCAAGTTGGAAACTTCAAAAATTAATTCGGAGACCATTTAAACTCCGATTTAAGCAAGCTTATAGTCGAACTGAGCGTCTCGGAAA
Organism: Dendrobium chrysotoxum; assembly: GCA_019925795.1. Taxonomy (NCBI): domain Eukaryota; kingdom Viridiplantae; phylum Streptophyta; class Magnoliopsida; order Asparagales; family Orchidaceae; genus Dendrobium; species Dendrobium chrysotoxum. The sequence goes on along the minus strand of CM034299.1, from coordinate 29,031,730 downwards.
TACGAGCCCAACGACACCAAAGTCGACTCAATCCGAGCCCAAATGAGCCCAAATCAAGTGCCCGAAGTGCTGTTGGAAGCATCGAACAGCAATTTGAGTTACCAAACGGTCTCCGATTTTGACGAGCTTATAGTCGAATCGAGCGGCTCGACGAGACAAATCCAACGAGCCCAAGATCGCAGAATTCTGATATCATTAAGACCTTCAAATGCTTGATAAACGGTTCACGATCAAGGGATTTAATATCGGTCGTTCATCCGGATCACTCCTTATTTGCCCTTGATCCCTCATCTATTTACAGGCTATGCCACTCCAGAAAAACTATAAATAGCCCCTCATTTCTCTTAAGAGGGGACCCAAGCCAAGAAGAGAAGAAGAGAAGGAAGAGAAGAGAAGCCTAGGAGGGAATAACTCCTCCTCGACCACCGCCGGAACTCCGCCGGAATACCGCCGGAACACCACCGAAGCACCACCAGGCGCCCGAGGGACGCCGGAGCCCTGCCCGACATGGGAGCAACGTCGGAATTCTGCCCGACGCTAGAATTCTACCCGACGTCCGAGTGACGCCGGACTTCTTTCCAAGTGACGCCGGAATTCTGTCTGACGCCCGAGTAACGTTGGAACTCTGCTTGGCCTTGTAATTGATACTCATTGTAATCTGATCGTCCTGAAGTTAAAGGACGAGTCAGCCTCGTGTATTTCAAACAACACTAGTGGAACTTTTTCAACTGGGCGTGGCCCCGTGGTTTTTCCCTTTTTCAGGGCTTTCCACGTAAAAATCCTGGTGTTTCTTTCACTCTTCTGTTTGTGTGCTGGATATACGTACAACGCTGAGACGGAAATATTAAACTCTATCGCCGCGTATATTTGAGTCCGCAACAAATATTATTTTGAAGACTAAAAGATTTAAGATGAGTGGAGAATGCGTGTATTGACTCCTATTTTTAAGAATAAATGTGATGTACAAATTGTGTGAATTATAGAGGAATTAAGTTGAGGTGTCATATTTTAAAACTTTGGGAGAGAGTTATGAGCATAGGTTACGACGTGATACTAATGTTTCTCAAAATCAATTTGGATTCATGCCGGGTAGGTCTACTATGGAAGCTATTCATTTATTGAGAGGGTTGATGGAGAAGTTTTGAGAGAATAAGGAGGATCTACATATGATATTTATTGATTTAGAGAAAGCATATGATAAAGTTTCAAAAGAAGTGCTATGGAGAGTCCTAGAAAAGAAAATGGTTAATAATGCTTATATTCAAGTCATTAGTAATATGTATGCAGGACTTGTTGCTTGTGTTCAAACACAATGTGGTTTGATCAAATATTTTTCTATTTCAATTGGATTACATCAAGGATTAGCCTTAAGCCTTTATCTTTTTGCTTTAGTCATTGATGTTCTTACTAGACATTTGCAAGAGGATGTTCCCTGGTGTATGCTTTTTGCTGATGATATTCTTCTTGTTGATAAGACTGGAGAGGGAATTGAAGGTAAACTCGAATTATGGAGATCAACCTTAGAGTCTAAAGGTTTTCGTTTGAGTAGATCTAAAATCGAATACATGGAGTGTAATTTTAGTAGCAATAGAATTAGTGGGGGGTTTGTGACTTTGAGCGATAAAGTCATTAATAAGTGTACTCGTTTTAAATATCTTGGGTCTATTATTCAAAGTGATGGTGAAATAAATAAGGATATTATTAGCAGAATTCAAGTTGAATGGTTGAATTGGAGGAATGCTTCGGGTTTGTAATGTGATAGAAAAGTATCACTCAAATTTAAAAGAAAATTTTATAAGATGGTGGTGAGACTTGCAACGCTTTATGGTGTAGAATGTTGGCCATTAAAAGATAAGCATAATATTAAGTTAAGTGTTGCTAAGATGAGGATGCTCATGTGGATGAGTGGATTTATTCTCAAAGACAGGATACAAAATTAACATATTCGTGAAAAGATTGGAGTAGCTCCAGTGATAGATAAGATTAGAGAGAGTCGCCTTAAATGGTTTGGTCATGTAAAACGACAGCCTTTTGAAGGAGAAATTATTGTGTGGAGTCCAAACGGGAACAACCGTCCGGACTGTGAGTGTACACATGTTGTGTATATAGTGTACACCGTGTGTGTACTCTTCTTCTGATGACCTTGTTAGGAGAATAGATGTATTAAATTTGCCCTATGTTAAGAAAGGTAGAGCTAGAGCTAAAAAGACTTGGTTAGAAAATATTAAAAAATGACATTTCTTTATTAGATTTAAATGAGAATTTGAATCTTAATAAAATACTATGGATAAAAATGATTCATATAGTCGACCCCACATAGTAGGATAAAGGCTGGATGTTATTATTGTCATCATCATCTAAATCAACTCGACATAAAGGTAAATTCGCCAAGCACAAATGTACTTAAATTAATTTAAGGTTAGTTTTGAGACAGCTTGTTTACTGCTTTCGAAAGCAGCTTTTTAGTATAAAAAATTTTAGTTCAACAAATTTTTGAACTAAAAAATTCCTTTAAAAAATAATAAGAAAGTTACCCCAAACAAAACCTAAGTCGCTGGAGCATCCATAAGCTACTCTTCAACTTGGAGACAAGTCTGCAAAGATTTCATCAGAGAAACTCCATATTCAAAGATCTCATCATTTATTTAGAGTTCCTTGAGTGTCTCTCTGTACTTCCATAGCTAAAAGCTAAATGATTTTATCCATTTAACATATAACAGTTTTCTATACATTCTGTATAATTAGTACAAGTTCTCATGTTAGAAAGCTGGCAGACTTCAAACTCTATGAAACCATGAAGCATTAACTTGCATAGCATCCCAGAAAATCATTAGCAGAAATCACATATACCATATCATTTAAAATAAGTAATTAAAGTTGCAAATAGAACATTCATTTTTTATCCCTTTTTCTAATTAATAGAACATTGTTGTCCACATTGCTCTTCCCTAATACAACATCATGAAGCTTGGGGAAAAGAATGTTTTTTTTTTTTTCTTCAATGACAATATTCAAACAAACATATCTTGTTCCTGCTCTTTTTCTTTGTTGATGAACAGTGCAGAGAGTTTAGGCCCACCAAGGATCTTCACCGGTTCTGAAATCAGTTTCTACCCAGGGAACATATACAACCTTCCCTTCATCTATATCCGCATGGGCCAATGCCAATGACTGCAACATGCAAAAAAAAAAAACAATCTTAATTTGGTCTTCAAATTACTCCCTATTATGAAGTGTAAAGAGTGTAACATTATGGTCCCAAACAAATTCATAATTGCATCAATGTTGCATTATTAACATGAATGTTGCGAGTAAAGACATACATGAACTAAAGCTTAAATAACATTCAGCAAGTGTTAATGGTGAATAATGAATCATAACGTCTGCACAAAATAATTGACATAGAACAAATGATGATGATAATTCCAAGGTTTGGTTTGAAGTGATATTTTTTTTGCCCTTTAAGGTCATTTCTCTAATATACTAACAAGTAGAGCAAAAATGGGTGAACTTTACTACGAATAAATAAGCTAACAAAATTGTTAGTCTGACCCAAATATTTTGAGCTCGATTTATAGATCCTCCTTGTATTGTAATTCTTGTTAATTGCCACATGAGATGCAGATTCAATTTTGATGTCTTTCTACAACTTCCGGCGATATTTTATGCTGTCCATTCCTCGTGCTTTATCTCCATTTCATAATCCATTTCATAATCAACTTCCCTACTGGTCAAGTTGATCTCTCAGTTGTCCGTAAATATACATGACCAAATTGTCTAAGTTCATTATTTAGTCTAATCTTCAAATAAATGCTTCCCTAGCATCCCTATGTAAAGTCATTTTTTATAATATCCATCCTAACATTACCAAATATCCTATTTTACTAGATTTGCCACGCTCAAATTAGCTATTAAAAGTGCTTTCGCTGACTGATAGATGAATTTATCTAGTATATGTGAAGTTCTTGAATCCTGTGAGATACCTGCAAGGAAAGTTAAAGCACAGAAGATAGAGGAAGAGAGAATGCTCTATATTCATTCCATTTGTATAAGGGTACAGTATATTTCCCAATGGGTTAAGCATCCCGTATATGTAGACATGGAGAGGTAACGTTCCGTTAGAGAGAGGTTTCTAGAAGAGTAGTGGAGCCGTTAGGTGTCAGGCAGATGGTAGAGCATGTGGCGCGTATTCCATGTGCTAACAGGCCCCCACAAACTAAGGATCCTGAGGCAGGATGGTTAGTTTGTTGCGCAGGTTGTAGAAGCGACTGGCTGCAAGGGGTTTGGTGAGAATGTCAGCGGGCTGATCTTCGGAGGCAATGTGGAGTACCTCGATGTCTCCTGACTTGATGTGGTGGCTGATGAAATGGTAGTCGATCTCGATGTGTTTGGTGCGGGCGTGGAAGACCGGGTTTTTGGCGAGCGCGAGGGCTGAGACGTTGTCACAGAAGATTGGGGAAGGTTGGACTTGTGGGGCTCGGAAGTCGTTGAGCAGTCGACGTAGCCATATGGTGTCCGATGTAGCTGCTGCTAATGCGCGGTATTCGGCCTCCGTGGAGGACTTAGCCACCGTTGCTTGCTTCTTGACACTCCATGAGACCAAGTTAGCGCCGAGGAAGGAGCAGAAGCCAGTGATCGATTTCCGATCGGAGTGATCTGAGGCCCAGTCGGAGTCCACATATGTGCGTAAGAGTGGTTCACTTGGTATGATGGGAAGACCGAAATGCATTGTGCCTTGTATGTAACGTAGGAGTCGTTTTAAGGCTTGGTGGTGTTTGGCAGAGGGGTTATGCATGTGTTGGAAGATCTGGTTTGTGGCGAAGGCTATGTCGGGGCGAGTGATGGTGAGGTATTGTAGGGAGCCGACAAGTTGTCTGTATAGAGTGGGATGTTCTGTTGGCTGCTCGGGAAGGGGAGTTTTGTTGGTTTTGAGAGTAATTGGGGTAGGTGTTGGTTTGCAGGTGGAGAACCCGCTTGCTTTGAGGATGTCGGAAGCATAGTGGGATTGGTCTAGGAAGTAATCGAAGGGTGTCTTTGTGATGTTGATGCCGAGAAAGAGTGTGACCGGGCCCATATTTTTGATGGAGAATGATGAATGCAGGTGTTGCAGTAACGTTTGAATGGATGTGGAGTCATTGCCAGTGATAAGCATGTCATCCACGTAAATGAGGATGTGCATGTGGGTGTTGCCTTTGTGATAGAGTAAAAGGGAAGGATCGGACTTACTGAAGAGGAATCCGACGGATTGAAGGTGGGTGGTGAGCTTGCTGTACCACTGCCTGGGGGATTGCTTCAAGCCGTAGAGGGCTTTGTGGAGTTGACACATGTGGTTGGGAAGTTGCTTGTCAACGAACCCCGGGGGTTGTTTCATATAGACGTCTTCTTCGAGATCGCCATGGAGAAAGGCGTTGGAGACGTCTAGTTGAGTGACGGTCCAGTTTCGTTGGAGGGCGATGGTGAGGAGGATGCGGATGGTGGGGAGCTTGGCGACGGGGCTGAAGGTCTCTTTGTAGACAATGCCGTGTTGTTGATCGAAACCTTTGGCGACGAGTCGGGCTTTGTGTCGTACAATTTGACCGTTCGGGTTGGTTTTGATTTTGTAAGTCCATTTGTAGCCGAGTATTGGATGGTGAGAGGGAGGGGGGACTAGTGACCAGGTGCGTTGGCTATGAAGGGCTTGAATCTCCTCAATCATGACAGCACAACAGGATGGGTGTTTGTTGGCTTGACTGAATAAGAAGGGTATTTGGTTTGTTGTGGAGGTGGCAATGAGGTCAAAGAGAGGTTTGGATTTGGTTATGCCGGATTTAAGGCGGGTTTGCATTGGGTGTGTGGATGAGGTGGGTGGAGGTATGGGGGGATAAGTTGCGGTGGGGATGGGAACGGTTGGGGCAGTAGCGGGAGGCTGGGCGGGGAGAGGGGATGAGGGAGATGTTGAGTGCTGGGCAGGATGAGTAGGGTGAGAATCGGTTAGGGGTGGGTTTGGTATGGCAGGAAGGGTGGAGATTGGGAGGAGTGTAAGGGGAGTCGGTGTGTTGTGGAAGGGAGGCGGTGAGGGCTCACGGGTGGTGGTTTGGAAGGGGAATGTTTGCTCGTGAAAGACAACGTGCCTGGAGATGTGAGTAGTGTTTGTTCGTGGGTCGAAGCATTTATAACCTTTGTAAGTGGGTGCGTAGCCGATGAAGATGCATTCGCGAGAGCGGGGAGCGAGCTTGTGCGGTGCCTAATGGTGGAGCCAGGGGAAGCATAGGCAGCCGAAGCTGCGGAGATGAGTGTACGTGGGTGGTGTTTTATGGAGGAGTTGGAAGGGTATTTGTAGATGGAGTGCCTTGGTGGGTAGTCTGTTGATTAAGTAGTTGGCGGTGAGAAGGGCGTCTGCCCAGAAGGAGTTGGGTAGGTTTGCTGTCAGGAGGAGTGTACGGGTCGTGTCGAGGAGGTGTCAATGTTTGCGCTCGGTGAGGCCGTTTTGTTCGGGGGTATAGGGGCAGCTGAGTTGGTGAATGATTCCATTTTGTGAGAGGAATGATTTGAACTGGTTGCTGGTGTATTCCCCGCCGCCATCAGAGCGGAGAATTTTGATCTTTTTATTAAATTGATTGTGCACCATATGAGCAAACTGTTGGAATTTAGAGGCTAGTTCATCCTTAGAATGCATTAAATATAACCAGCAGAATCGGGTATGATCATCTATAAAGATAGTGTAATATTTGTAACCGGTAATAGATACAACTGGTGCTGGCCCCCATACGTCAGTATGGATTAACTGTAAGGGGGCGGTTACATGAGTAAAAGAAGTAAATGGTAGTTTATGGCTCTTGGCCATATTACAAAATCTGCAGAGTGCGAAACTAGGAGAGATGCATATATTGGGATCTAACTTAGCCAGAGTTTGCTGAATGAGTTGGTGCGGATGGCCGAGCCGAGCGTGCCAAGGTGTGCTAGAAGCTGAGGAGGAGCGGAGTGTGTGGACATGTGTAGTAGAGTTGGCGGAAAGTGGGTATAGTCCGTCGCGACTTTTACCACGTAGGAGGATTTGGTTGTCGTGGAGATCCTTGATTTGGAAGCCGGAGGAGTCGAATGAGATGGAACAGTGGTTATCAGAAGTTAGTCGATGAATTGATAAAAGGTTGTGTGATAGGGAAGGTACATGGAGGAGGTTTCGGAGGAGTAACTTACGGGTGGACTGTGGTAGGGGGAGGATGCCGTCGCCGCTGTTTTGAATGGGAAGGGTGCTGCCATTTGCGATGGAGATCGAGTCCGAGCCATGATATGGAAGTGGCTGCTGTAGATTACTGGCATCGGCCGTGAGGTGAGACAACGCCTTGGAGTCTAGCATCCATTCGGTGGATGGGTTGGGTAGTGGATGAGTGAGCATTGCGCGTGGGGGGGGGAGCGGTGTAGTTGAGATTGCATCTATGCCAGCAAGCGGTGGCGATATGTTCGGGTTTGTTGCATATTTGGCATATGGGTCTGAGGTTTCCGGAGGGAGCTGAGACGATACCTTGACCTGTGGTATTTGAGTTCCGATTGTTGTGGCCTCGTCCTCGAGTTGAGCGGGTGGTTTGAAACTGATTTCCTCGTCCCCGGCTAGGGCGGGTATTAGAATAGAATGCGGCATTGTCCTTGGAGATCGATGTGTCTTTGAGTATTTGGGTTTGAATGTTGATTTCCTCACTGCATAGTAGGGAGTAGAGAACTTCCAAGCTGATGGGAGTCTGACAGGTGCGAATGGAGGTTGAGAAGGAGTTGTATGCAGCGGGAAGGCCATTGAGGATGTAGTGGATGATGTCTTTGGTCTCGATCTTGGATCCCGCCGCTGCTATGTTGTCGACAATGCCTTTAACTTGGGCAAGGTAGTGCTGCATTGAGCTGTCACCCATGGTGATGTTGTGCAGCTCGTTCTTGAGTTGTATGACTCGTGAACGGTTGGTGGGTTGAAGTCGGCTTTCCAGTGTTCTCCATATGTCCTGTGCTGTCGTTAGATTCAGTATGTACGGTAAGATGGTGGGTGAAATGGTAGAGAAAAGCGCCGATACGAGATTTTGGTCTACTAGTCTCCACAGGCGGAAGTCAGCGGATGTCTCGTCTGGTGGTGGGTGTTGTGCTCCGGTGAGGTATCCCTCAAACCCATTGGCTGAGAATAGCTTGAGGGTCTGTAACCTCCATATGGCATAGTTTTCATTGTTGAGTTGAATGGTAACTATCTACTTGATGTTGGAGATGAGGAACTTTAGTGGAGATGGAATGGTGAACTCCGCCATGGACGCTGAGAGGGATGAGGTTGGTTGGGACTGACAGCTTGAGCCTTGATTTTCGGACATTTGTCTGGATGGCAGAGCTGTTGAGCTTCACAAGCTCTGATCCCATGTGAAGTTCTTGAATCCTGTGAGATACCTGCAAGGAAAGTTAAAGCACAGAAGATAGAGGAAGAGAGAATGCTCTATATTCATTCCATTTGTATAAGGGTACAGTATATTTCCCAATGGGTTAAGCATCCCGTATATGTAGACATGGAGAGGTAACGTTCCGTTAGAGAGAGGTTTCTAGAAGAGTAGTGGAGCCGTTAGGTGTCAGGCGGATGGTAGAGCATGTGGCGCGTATTCCATGTGCTAACAGTATAGCCGATCTGATTGTATTTTTTATAGCTAGATCCGGGTGAGCTTAGCTGGACAGATCTTGTAATCATACCTGATGAAATTAATGATAAGGGAACGTTATTAATCAATAACTACTTTATGTAACACTGTTTAGAATTAGACTCTCATACCCCCTGGACATAGGTTTAGGCGTTGTAACTTAAATAGGTCCTGTCACAACATTATTATTGTTAAAGCATTCCTTGGGTAATTCAAAAAGGAAAGCTAGCAGGACCTCATTTCATTCATTTTGAAAAATTACAGGGAAATAGAAGATAAGACAGCATCAAACGCTAAGGTAGAAAGAGCTAAGAGGGCTATCTACATGCTCGGGGTTTTACATAAAGCTCAAATATTATTGGGGATGAGGAGGAGTAAACACCACAATGACGAAACAAGCAAGAAAGTAAAAGCAGCGGAAAGTAAATGACACCAGGATTTAACATGGAAAAACTCAAATTAGGGAAAAAATCATGGAGCCACATCGCACCAAAAAATCTACAATGAAAATTGGAAGAAATAATTATAGATCTCTCTTCCCTCTTGCTCTCACCTTGCTTCTCTTCTCACATGCACCGTTCTTAATATCTACAACTCAAAATACAAGAGAAAATCAAATAAAATAACCCCAAGGGATGCAATCCTTCAGAAAAAATGAGAAAGAAAACCGTTCAGTCTGTCCCGCAGCGCTGCAGAGCTTGAACCTCTTTTGATCCTCTGCAGCGCCGTATCCATGCCACTGCGGCGCTTTGTTCTCTGTCGTTCAGCGCTGGGATGCTTGGGTACGTAGTACCGGGGTGTTGTACGGGAAAAAAAATTTTCGGATGCAAAGCACCCAAACCCAAGCAAGGGGGTAAACCCCCCCCCCGCACTCCCCAGTGAACATGATAAGCCTTAAGGTTCAAGATAACAAAATAATCAGATTGATCAACACAATCAGATTCCACACATAACACATATATCGCTAGAGGTTGTACTTATAGGAATAATTATTGTGGGGCTTGAACGATGGGGATGAATTGAGCTGTTTTCATCTCATCATGTGGATGAGATTGGCAGACGTGATGGTTGCTCCATTGTCCACAAGATCCTGACCATTGGATGCTTTGATCGCAAGTTGTTTTGTGATGTTATTACCATCCAGCAAGGTGATAATGGTTGGATTGTTAGCTAGTTTCTTAGTTGTTGAAATCCACCATCAGGTGGGAGATTTGGTGAGTGTATCGACTGGCTGATTGAAGGAGTTGATTTGTTGAACGTTGATGCCTCAGAGATGCTATGCTCGCTAATAAAATGGTAATCAACTTCGATACGCTTCGTGCAAACATGAAAAACAAGAGCGAGGGCGGGGTATTGTCATAGCGAAGAGCCGTGAGTTGGTATCATGGTCTTGGAACTCATAGAGAAGGCATCAGCTGACTTTAATTAAATTGAGTTCCAAAAGTGAGCTTAAATTATGATCAATGATGATTGTTTGTTTTGCATTAGCTAACTTCAATTAAATTTGGTTTCAGTTTTTGTTTGGATTGCATTTTTCAGTTATCCTACTAATTTTCAATTATTTTACTATCATTATTATTAAAAGTTATATTCTTACCAATTCAACAGCAGTTACTGATAAGTTTATTATATCACAATTTAAAGCATAAAGCAAATATTAAGGTTTTTCCCACGCCTAAGGGCCAATTTGCTTCAACATAAGTGTTTGCAAGTGATGGGAACCTAGTTTCGAATACAAGGTTTTTGAAATGAGTTTTAATATCTATTTGTTTTGTGGAAACTTATTTTTTATAAACTCAAATCTTATGTTTGTTTAGACTACAGTGAGTTTCATTTTTATCTATCTTCATCATCATTATAAGTAAAAATAATATTCTAAACCATCATTTCGTTAATTTTATATTATATTATTATTATTATTATAAAAAGTATAAGTGAAGATCCTTCACCTCAAAATTGAGACTTACTTTTCATCTTTACAGAGGTGAGTTTCAAAACAGAAATTCACTTTCTACAAAACTAATTTTGAACTTGCTTTTAGAAGTGAGTTTCAACCACTTACCTCAAAAGAAACTGACACTAACATGAATTCACTTTCATTTAAAATATACCAATCAAACCTCAGATCCAAAACTCAGTTCCCATTACTTTCATCAAAACCAATACTCAGCTCCAAACGCTTTAAACCCTCAAAACAAACTATACGTTAAGTTTTTATGTTGAGATGCAGGAAACACGATACATATCAATGGCACTAGTGAATGATAACAAGCAGTCTTGCCTTGTAAGATTCAATTTTTTTAGTAATAACAACAAAAAAGGCATGATAAAAGAAGAATTTAAACGCTAGCCTAAAGTTGTAAAGAGCACAAAAAAGAAGGGGATGCTAGCTTACCAAAGGAGCAGGACCTCTAACAACCTTGCCTTGGTAGTTATACTGGGATCCGTGGCAGGGACAGATGAACTTGTTCTCAGCCGAATTCCATGGAACAACACAACCAAGGTGGGTGCAGACAGCATTGATTCCGTAGGTTGCAAGAGATCTATCAGCCTCTACGACAAGATAAGTAGGATCTCCCTGTGATCAAGATATACATATTCAATTGAGTCCTACAATTAAATAAATCGATAGTTAAAAAACTACCAACTTAATATGCATCTGGCAGTTGATGTGGCATCAAACTTTGTTATATTAGGTCTATATCACTTGAAGTATCTTATTTAAGATGCTAAATATCAGAAACTTCAATACAATAGAAATTACTCTTGACAAAGTTTAAGTAGATTAACTATAAAAAAAGGTTGTTTTAGGTTATTAATTTACTTAACCCGTTTGAAAAATTAGAGAAATTAGCTTAGTTATAGTAAATCCACTCATATTTTGAAAACCAACTCATTTTAGATTGAACAAACTTTTGTTTGCATTACAACTAATGTATGCCAATAGAACTAAAGTCATAAAACATATAAATATAAAAAAAATTGCATAAATATACCATGATTCACGCATGGGCTTAAATAGAGGGTTAGGCATTACTCAGACGGCTTTGTTGCCTTTATTTAATTGTTGAAGCATGGTACTATATTAGAATAAATTACAACAAATTTCATACTATAGAATAAGCCACCATCATCATCATTAGCAGCCTTATCCTAACTATTTATCACTTTATAATTCTCATTTTTAATTCGCTCCTGCCAAGTGACATCAGAAATTCAAGTTGACAATATATGGAGGATATTGGTATTGTCTACCTTTAATCCTTGAGTGAGAGTTCTATCACCGGGTCCATGAATTTTGAGCCATTCAGCGGCCACAATATCATTTCCAAGGGCATCTTTAGCAAAAGTTCCGCTACCACCACCTGACCCACTACATTTAATCCCAACAACAACATTAGAAACTAAAATAAAAAAGAATTATACTAGAATATCTTGATAAAAAAATTTAGCAGAATAAAGACAATATTTGTTAAAAAGAAAAGGACTTTTGATATTAATCATCTGACATTTTAATTTTATCTTACGAAAATAATGCTCTGAATTTATACCGACTATCTTCTATTTTGAACAAATGTCGTCCTATCATGAAATTTTTTTGTATCAAGATATTCTGATATGATTCTTTCAACTAGAAATAAAAAAATATGTTGGAACCATAAAACTAGAGCCAAAATGACATAGTACATAATTAAATAACACTGCTATTTGGTAAACAATCTCGTTCTAATTGATATTAACATGTCCTGCTTCTCGCTAACTTGTTCCACATCGAAACAACAGAGATAGTTGGGAGAGCAAACTTTTTCTGAGGATGCTTTAAGCTTGGTTTTGATTAATCTGTTATGGTAAGGATGAGGACAGTTTTCAAAATCGTTTTTGGAAGCACAGATGGGTGGGAAAGCAAAGTTTAAAATTTAAATTTCCCAGCTTAATCAACATTGCCTTGCACTAGAAATGTACTTTTGAGTCAGTGGAAAGTAGATAGATGAGCGGCACAGTTTAGCAGTTTCATTGGATCTTCAATGATGTCTAAGTTGCTTGGCCTTAGCAAGGTCTGAGTTATTTGATGCTTAATGACAACAGTGTTAATCAGGTTTGGTAATGGAAGTTTGATGGCTACTTTTTAGATAACATTTCTATCTTTTCTCTCTATATTTCATGTCCCAGTAGTCAATCCCAGCACCCTGAAAATTGAAGATATTCATGTGCCTGACTCTAAAGCATTTCATCTTAACTTATTGAGTAAAAATAATTTATACAAAAGATGACTATATATCACATTTTTCTCAAATGCAAACAAATAAAACAAATTTGGCCGCATTAGGCCTCTGCTTCAAGTTTGAAGAATTCATTAAGCACTCTATTTTCTTTGGAGGAATTAATGAAGTTACGAAATTCCCGTTGGAACTTATGCATGTGTTTTGCTTAGTGGGCTATTGGTTGGACAGTAATGATCTCATTTCCATATATCCAGACTTTAATCAATGTACTATGTTTTGCAAAGCAATCTCCTAAGGGATAAGATGCACCATGGGCCTGCAGTGAGGAAATTGCTTTATGCTGATAACTGTAATTGGAAATATGTGTTTTTCTTCCCCTAAATATATTTCTGCTAGAACTGTGTATATCTCTGTTGTCATGTTCCTTGTTCTTAGGTTTGGGTACTCTAAGGTATATTGGTTTTTCATTTAGCTTGTCCCTTGTGAGCTTCTTCCTCGTTATTTTGTTCCTCAATTTTCTCGAGATGTTTTCCTTTTTTTTTATGCCGTAAAAAAATAAATTAGCAACCAATTAAAAACAATAGAAAGAGAGGATAATCTGCAGCTCTCACGCAGGAGGAACAAAGAAATAGGTATAAGGAATCAGCATCCCTGCACTTGGCAATGAAATTGTTCCAAGAAGAAGAAGGTTCATGAGCTTCCTCTTGCCCATGTCTGGAACCCTATCAGCTGAAATGCTTGTAGCCTGGCATGCGATCTTCATTCTCCTGTCCTTCCCCAAGCTCAACCCTTTTGTTGGCTTGAAGAGCAGAGCGTGCGATGGTGCATATATTCCATTTTTACTGGAGCAGAGCTGCTCAATAGATAATAGGATATATCAAAGGCGCAGCATTTATGTGCTCAGAATAGGGTTTTCATGGTAGAGAAGAAGAGCGCATGTTATCATCTGAAGATGAGTTTGCCAGATTAGTGATTTAACGAGAGAAGAATAAGTTTAAGAGGCAGTTACCTGAGAAGGGCAAGCAGCAGTGGAGAGAGTGGCGGAGGCCATTACAGCTGGAGGCGATAATTTCTTCCTGCTCTGAAGTTATCAAGATAGGTGCTTGAATACTGGACTGATAGATTGGGATAGAGGCCTTTGGTTGATTGAAAACTTTTGGCCTATGGTAACCACACGATTGGAATTCTCCACGGTTTTCCTTATCCGTTCCTTTTTGCCCCGCACTTTTTTTTTAATAGTAGAGGCTGTATGACTGCAAGTAGAATTTAAACAAGGAGGAATGAAAGGCCAATTGATTGGATGGAAATAAAAAATAAAAAATAAAAAATACATATATAAAATAATATACATTAGTTTTAAATAATTGATTGTTTAGGTGATTGTATTTTCAATGTAATATATTTTGACAATCTCAAATTCATTTTTCATATATTTGAAATTCATTTTGATTTAATTGAATTTCAAAAACATAACGTATGAAATAATTCGGCCCCAACTATTACCCATTGTCGTTCGTTGCTACCTCTTGTTGCATCCAGTATTATGCTAGGTGTCAACCATCATCATTATGACGACAATGTCGTATCTCAGCAATTGACAGCGATGCATTGATTGCAAGATGATGGCGACAATAACGACCGCTGACCATCACTATGAAGAAGGCATTCAACAATCATAAAGACTTATGGTGACGGCGACCTATGGCATCAGACAATGATTGTGGTCGATCAGCATCAATACGACTACAACAAGTGGAGGAGGATTTACCGTGTGCTTTAAAATGTCAGTTTATTTATTTTCACATACATTAAAATGAGCTACATACTGCATTATCAAATTGAACTAGTTATCTTCTGTAAATTGCATTCTCCCTTAAATAAGCTTGTTGAGTCCTGGAATATTCGCAGCGGTGGAGAAATATAAAGTTTAACGTCTTAGCTTTGTATGAAGATCTAGCACATAATCAGATAAGAGAAATTGTGCAACATTCATAAGAGACATCAAGATTTTTATGTGAAAAATCCTGAAAAGGAAAAAAGCCACGTGGCTTGGCCCAGTTTGAATGAATCCACTAGTATTTGTAGCCGATTACAAATGAGGCTCTTCCTTGGGGGAAGGCCTTGGCTTGATATAATAAATATACATCATATAGAATGCATTACATGATGGGAATTGAAAGAATCAGAATTGATATGTTCGTTTGGTCGGGAGGACCATAGTCGACGGACAACAGAGGTCAGAAAGACCATAGTCTGGTGACAGTGGTCGGAGGGATGTTGTTGGCTGGCGATAGTTTTCAGAAAGACCGTTGTCTGGCAATGGAGGTCGGAAGGACCGTAGTCGGCTAGCTATGGAGGTAGAAAGTCTGGCGTTGGGTAGAAGTCCAATAATGGACGAAAGTCCGACGTATGATAGACGTCCAACGACGGGCAAAATTCCGACAACGGGCGGAAGTCTGGTGATGAGCGGATGTCCGACATCAGGCAAAAGTCTGAGGAAAGTCTAGTAATGGGCAAAATTCTGATGATGGACGAAAGTATGGCGTTAGGCAGAAGTCCGATGAAAGTCATATGACGGGCAGAAGTCCGAAGATGGACAGAAGTTTGACGTTGGGCAAAAGTCCAACAAAAGTCCGACAATGGGCAGAAGTCTGGCGACGGGCGAAAGTTTGACGATGGAAGGAAGTCTGGCGTCAGTCGATGGCTGAGCATAAGTCCGATGAAAGTAGGTGACTGGGCAAAAGTTTGGCGTCAATTAGCGGTCTGGTGTAAGTCCGATGTTAGTTAGTGGCTGGGCTGAAGTCCGGCATCACTTGATGGTCAGGCAGAAATCTAACGATGGTCGAGGAGAAGTTTGGTGGCAAGAGAACTCCAGTTTCTCTTCTTCCTTCTCTCCCTTGCTTCCTTGCTTGGGCCCCCCTTCCATGAGAAATGAGGGTCTATTTATAGTTTTTTGATAGTAGCATTGCCAGTAAATAGGGAGAAGATCAAGATTAAGTTGAGAGTGATTTGAATGGACAACTGATGTTGATTCCTTTGATCGTGGACAATTTATTGGAAATTTGAATGCCTTAGTGATGTCAGAATTTAACGATATTGGGCTCGTTGGCTTCTTCTCGTCGAGCCTGATTCAACTATAAACATGTCACGTTTGGAAACTATTTGGTAATCCAAATTATGATTTGAACCTTTCAAATATGCTTCGAGTCTTCGATTTGGACCTATTTGGGCTCGGATTGAGTAGAATTTGGTTTCTTTGGGTTTGTCTTTTCGAGACGTTCAATTTGACTATAAATTTGCTGAAATCGGAGTTTAGATGATCCCATATTTAATTTCGTAAGTTTCCAACTTGATTTTGCCTCGAAATTCGTGCCCGATCAAGATAATTTGTTTGATGGTATATCAAAGTTAATATTAGTAATATTTTTGTATGTAATTTAGATATTTCTGTGTTATATTAATAAACATAAATATTTGGATATCAGATATGTAAATACATAAGAATTTTATAGTATATAGTAAATCCTCCAAATATGTTTAATAAATTAAGAGAATTATGAGGGTGTTGAATTTATTTCACTTGATTATTAACAACACTTTTAAGTGCTTAATTTAAGATTTTTTGGATTCATATCTACACTTTTGATGTCGTTTGCTCCTCATCAAAACAATTATTTCAACTATAATTTTAACAAAAACAGAGTTTATATAGTCTTAATTTAGTTGAACTAGGTAATGACAGATGAGCAATGACAGTCGAGTGAAGGCTATCGAGTAATGATGGTTGAACAGCAATGGTCAATTGAAGAAGATGGTTAGGCAATAATCGATGGGTGACGATGATCAGATATTGACGGTCAGGCGATGATCATTGGCGTCGAATATCGAAAAGAGCTCTAGAATTCTTAGAATCTTCAAACATTCTTCAATTTCATACATCTTTTATATGGAGAATGTGAGCCTATTCATAATCTTTTATAGTGATATTTGACAATTTTAGTTCAGAGCCACAAACACTTAACAAGACGGTCGAATCATTCTTTCAGCATTTATGTGTCTCAAAAATATTTAAATTAAGTTATCATGGGCTCATTAGCATTTAAAGATTATTTGATCTATTATTTGGTGTATTTTAATAATTATTAATTTCTTTTTTAAAATTGAATTCAAAGATTAACTTTTTTTTATAAACTTGAATAAAGCCAATTGCTAATGAAACTTAATTTGGTTTGAGATCAAATCAATTAACTTTTAGCCAATATCAAGTAAAACTTAATTAAAACAAATATTTTCTTAAATCATTATATTTCACACCATTTTTACTTTTGCTCTAATACATAGCCTTGTATTATTTTCTCATGTAAAAAATTTATAATATTTTGATAAGAATTGATCGGACCTCAAAATTATTAAATTTATTTTGAAATAATTATAATATAATTTTTTTATATATATTAATATTAATTTAAAAATTAATTTAATAGTTGCAAAGGATGAATCAACTAGTCATATAATCTGATGGCTTGAGCTCTACCGTCTGATGGCGCTTTACTGAAAAGAAAAAAAAAAAAAAAATCGAGAACAATTCCTTGCGGCCAACCATTCAAATTTCACTATTTCAGGCAAGGGACTTTCTCACAAGCCAGTTTATTAGTCCCACATCGTTAATTGATATAATAGTTCTACAACTGTTCGATAAATAGCCTTCCTATGCTTCCTGTTAAACATACTTACCTGGACGGGGTGTGCTAGC
Source organism: Dendrobium chrysotoxum (assembly GCA_019925795.1). Taxonomy (NCBI): domain Eukaryota; kingdom Viridiplantae; phylum Streptophyta; class Magnoliopsida; order Asparagales; family Orchidaceae; genus Dendrobium; species Dendrobium chrysotoxum. The sequence goes on along the minus strand of CM034299.1, from coordinate 29,014,118 downwards.
GATCAAGAAGGCTGGCTGCCTAGGTTAGTGGCCTCCATTGCACGTATAGGAGGTGCGCTGCCCTAGCGTCTCCTCAAGGAGGAGATCGCACGTCATAATTTGTTGCAGGGGGAATTCGCGTGCGCGCGGTCCCCACTAAATTTAACTCGCAAAATTTCCTCAAGCCAAAGGTTAAAGGTATTTCATAGGAAGCAAAATAACAATTTTAAGTATATAAAATGAGGCCCCAAGACAAGACATAATGTACAGAACAACTAAGACATCTAGCAACACAGCAATCTAGTTCTAAAGTACCAAATTTGCCTCCAAGATTGTCGAACATAGCTTAGAATAAAAGTCTTAAACAACTATCTTAATTCTTCCAACAAGAGATCTTTATGTTAATAAACCTTCTAATCAGTAACAGAGTAGTATTTAAACCGGAATGGGATTGACCACACCTGCTATTACGCTCAAGCCAAATGTAGTAGATGGAGGCACAAATGGCTAAACTATAGTAATATTTAGAATTCGCTTAAAGCTTATGATCACCATTTATACAATCTAAATACTTGAGTTATATTAAGTATAAGCAGAAATATACTAACTACCAAAGCAAGCCAATCAAAAGCTGATAACTCAAAGGATATCTTTTATGCCAGATAAATTTATATCAATCAACCTCTTCAAAACTTTGATAAAAAACTAAAAGAGCTTTTAAAAGTGGGATTTTCAGAATTACATCATAAGGTAAAGTCGGAATCAACATCACGAATTTTAACAATAGAAATAGAGCTATGCATAGAAGGGGGTAAAGCTTGAGATAAAAATCAAATCCCAGCAAAAGATCAGCCACAATAAAGTTAGAAGGGAGAACACCCACAGAGCCAAGAGAGAACTCAGCCAAAAATTTTCCAGCACACCAAGGACCCTACCAGAGAGCCAAGGGATGTTTCTCTTTCAATACAGCCCTTGATTCAGCAATTCGCTAAGGTTTTTCGGCCACCTCAAGGATGGCCACTTCCACGGAAACATGAGCATATTTCCACCTTGCGGAGAAGGTGGATCTTCGGGAGGGGAGTATTGTTAGACCGGTCCATTGAACCGATCCAGCCAGTCCTACAGGACAAGCCCATGCGAAGCAGGCGAAGTTCTCCGCCATTATGTACGCTCGACCGAGCCACCAAAACCCACGGAGCAATTTATGAAGGATTTTTGGGGGAGTTTAGGAGGGAAATTGAATGTATGGATTGTTTAGAGATTTTCTTTTGAATTGTATGCATTAAATAGTTTGTTTTCACATGGTTAGGACATCTTGAATTTGGTTGAAATTTTGAGATCTCTTAGATTTAAATTTTCTTTTGAGCTCTAACAATGCCTAGAGATTTGAGAGAGATTGATCCTCCTCTCGAATAGAGGATCAATTGTATCTTGGTATTTTCCATTTCTATTTCATCAAATAATACACATTTTCTACTATTTTCTTGGTTTTGTGTGAATTCTTGTGGAGAATTTTTACTGTTTTCTAAAGATTGATAGGAATTACTTTGAGATCTTCAATTATTTCCTATAAGAATGCTACATCCTCCACGCAATCATCATCATATGCAACTCATTAGGAGTCAAATCCACTGCAAATGAATGCATCAATGCTGTTGACATTATTGCGAAAGATGATCAAAGACTTAAGACGGGTAAGAGGACAACAAGATCTACAAGCCAGGGCATGAGGCTATCCATTCTATCCCGTACCATCACTAAGTTCAACTCATTCTCTTATAATTCTCTCTCTCTCTCTCTCTCTCTCTCTCATTGGAGTAGTAATTAATTTTATAAGAAAAGAATTAATTAAGAAGAAACAGATGCAAGAGCAAAAACCAGAGAACAACAGTAAACTCAAGAAAATAAGTAGCGTATATTCATTTTCTATCTCCCTTCTTACATACTACCCTTTTATATAGTTTTCCTGGATAATTGTACTATTGCTAAAAAAAGCTTAATAACCAAAAAAAAACTACCTGCTATACTACCTAACAGAAAAAAACAACTAAGAATACTGACAAGCAGAGAAAACAAAACAAAAATTATAAGGCAAAAAAGGGAATACTAGTCCCTAAGCATATTATAATTAAGATGCCCTATACCATATTTCCCCTGCGTCAAAAAAGCTCTACTCCTTCGAGATGATAATAGTTCGCGCGTATCAGGAGTGAGATAGGTGTAATAATCATAAGCAACCCTCCTAGATAAAAAATTTTACATCTTCGAAGGTTGCAAAGAATTGATCCTTATATTAACCCCAACGATCAAATATCCCATCAATGACCCATCACAATGCAACAAAGCCTTTACAATTCCACAATGCAGAGCTCAACTGGTTAAATTAAGAATTTGTCTGGCTACCTATGCTACCATTCAGCATAAATGAAAGCTCCAGATTAAAGAATGTTCCAACTTTAAAACTGAAATAAGCATTTGATCTGGTCAACTACTCTCATCCTGAATAATTGGCAGGACTAGAGGTTTTGAAGGGCTGATATCCACATTCCATGAGTGATTTCCGCTGCCATTTGCTGTTCTTTCCATGTTACATGACTCGGGATTCTTTTTAAGAGTAAGAGAAGGCTTGTGGAGAACATTGAACTCCTTGCTTCCTTCGCCATACTTACCTATGCATATCGTATCGCCCCGCCCATGCCAGATGCCATCTTGCACATTGTTCATCTCCAATGTTCTTGACTCCTGCTCAAACAAATCAACCATTTTGTTAGACTTAACAAGGGCTGTCGAAAAAGATTACTGTTCATTTTCGACCGTGTTCAGCATGATAATTTGCTTGAGTCTGAGTAATTTTTATAAGCTTGTTTCTGTAATGAGATAAACACTAACAAGATCTTAATTGATCATGTTTGATTCGATAGTAGTTTGATTATTTTATATATGGATAAAAATATGCATATCTATGTATATGTTCAGCTATTATTATATTTATTTATGTATGTACGTCTAGATGTATATGCATAGATTGTGTATACTCATATAGCACTGTGTCAACTCGATAAGTTAACGAGCTACATAAAAATACATAATTTTGGCTCATTTGTTTAACGAGCCGAGCCAAACAATAGTAGGTCACCCAAGCTTGGCTCATTTACACCATTACACAAAAGAAAGGTTTGAGATGAGCTAATGCAACTTAGCACAAAAATCAAAAATCCGAAAAGGTAAAGAGATGGTTAAGTAACAAACCTGGCACAGTGTGCAACAGGGGCACAAGAGATGAAAGATGCAGTCTTCTAAAGGACTGCCACCACCCTGCAAAGCTAAATGTTAGGACATTTCAATAACTCTTCAAAATTCTGAAAATTGGACAGCTAAGAGCCAAAATCCAAATCAATGAATAGGCATTGAAAAGCAGAATGCAAGAGAGCTGTTTACTATGAGCATGGTATAAGAAGAAGGTAAATAAACCGAGCCAAAATGGAGAATGACTAACTAAGGTGCAGTCTGAGATATCTACCTATTAGGCTGCAAAGGTTTTCTTGGGCTGCAAACAATAAGTAGAAAAATGAAGAGTTTCAAATCTAAGATCACATCGGAGTTGCGGGAACAAGTTGCATTGCATTGTTATTTTACTTCTGAATGATTTGAGGAGAAGATTAACCTGAAACTTTTCATAATATTTTGGAATATATATTTTTTAATTTTATTATTATTATTTTTAATATTTTGGAATATTTAAATGATGTCAGTGATAGTGTAAGATAAAGATGAACAAGCCTAGGCTGGGAGCTGTACCTTCCTTGCACGAGTATATTGGATGTTAGATCCACAGTTTACATACAATAACAAGAAAAAACCTTGCCATAGTTTTTTGTTCTTTCATGCTACATAATTCTATAATTATTTTGCACGAAAAAGGATCAAAATGATCTATTGACTCATTATGAAGGACCAAAATAGTCCACAACTATATTAAAGGATCATTTTCGTACCTCAATTCCTTAAATAGGAATCAAAATAATCCCACCATGGAACTATTTTGATTTCTTTTTTAAGGACTTGGAGACCATTTTGATCTTTCATAAAGATTCAAGGGACCATTTTGATCCCTTTAACTTTATTTTGAATTAATTCTTAGACTCATTATTTCATCAACTTTAATATCAGAATTTTAATAAAGCAATGATAGGAATATGCATCAAACACGTATGCTTAATTGAGTGAGATGATATCTTGTTTGAGTTGCGTAATCAAATGGAAATGATGGAAACCCATCAAGAAAACACGAATCAAGAACTCACCCATTTTAACATCCATTCAATCTCTTAGAAGTGACAGAACCAAAGGATCAATAAACTTTGACTATGATGAGGGGTTCTATGTGCCTTCCGCAAGACGGTGCGAGCTAAGATCCTATTGTTTCCAACTATTCCCAAGATAGTGCTGTAATCCCAAACATAAAATCCTTGCAACCCAAACAAATCCAAACATAAAATCCCAAGTTCTTGACTCTTATGCATTGGTGATGGAGATGTTGACTTCGTGGGTGCATAAAATTTAAAACATATTGCATATATATTTATGTTGGCCTGACAGTCGAAGAAACCAATTTTATGCGTGTACTTGTTTGGGGAATGAAGCATTAATCTATTGAGTAACCTATTGTTCAGTTGAAGGTATTTAGATCACGAATTAAACCAATCTCCAAATAATCCAAGCGGGAGTGGACAAATTTTTTTTGAGTTACCCAGTACCACACGCAAGACTTTGATGAACCTTATCCTAATGCACATATCAACTACCACAAACATGCAACCACCAATGGTCAAAATCAAGATTGTAACATTTTATAGTTGACTAGTGGCAAGACAATAATAGACCTTATCCTTGGGCACCTATGACTTATACCTTCTTTGTGGGTGATTTAGCGAAGATTGAACTCGAGCTCATTCCCCCAGTCTTGTTATGGTTATGCTCCCCTCCCACACGTCATAAGCATGACAAGAAAACAACCAAAAGTGAAATTGACAGACCCTTATTTGATGGAAGTTGACCCATAGATATTTTCAATTTGTCAACAAATAATAACCAATTTTATAAGAAACTAAAAATATCTGAAGATCCTTAATCCGCTTTGTTAAAATGTAAGTCATGTGGATGGACAAATGATTTTGGACCAGAAAGAAGAAGCAACTTGCCATGATCGATCAATAGCTAGTTGGTTGCTGGGGAAAATGATGGAAGGATCGAGAATTTTCTCCCAAAAAACTATCAAGATCGATTGATTGATGAGATTTTAACCATTTAATTGGGTATCATGCTATTGCAGATTTCGTGAATCAATTTACCATGTTGATGGTCAAATGCTAAGTCATGGGGGACACTGAATGACCCTTCCTAAGTTTTTTGAACTACATCACCTGCAGTTAAACTCAAAACCAAAATACTGAAAAGAATCAAGCATTGAGAGTAGAGTGACTGAAATATTCATCTTCCTATATTATTCTCCCAGCAACCGAGATACAAGTATATGCATAAAGGAAATCATGTAAAAGCAAATCAAGTTAGTTATATATGGTGTAGATGATAGAGGCAAAGATTCAACGGCAGCTGGAAAGAGATCTGAAACAGTGCATAGGAAGTGGAGCAGTTCAGATGGAGCTGTGAGCCGTAATATCAATAACAGCAAGAACTTATCACTTGTTCTTATCAGCCCCACTGAAGTTGACAATGGATGGTTAAATTGTTAACTTGTCACGAAGTTGGGAAAAACGAGCTGAGCTAAGAGGTATGGTAAACAAATCAGCAAGTTGATCATGGGAAGCTATGTGATGAACTGAAATGTGTGGAAGCTTGATACAATCCCCAATGAAGCGACAATCAATTCCTATATGTTTTGTTAGAGCATGAAAGATAGGATTATTAGCCAATGCAAGAGCTGACACATTATCGCAGAATAGCTTCGCCGAATGAGGAGAAATACCAAATTCAAGCAATAAATGTCAGAGCCAAATGATGTCACAGGCAGGTGTAGCTAAACCTCTATATTCAATCTAAGAAGAAGATCTAGCTACCGAGGTTTGCTTTCTTAAACAAGCAAACATGATTGAGATGTTACGAATCCACAAAACCTGATGGTTGCTTCATGTGAACAGTTTCATCAAGCGCTCCACGCAGAAAAGCATTGGAAACATCTAATTAAAGAATAGACCAGTTGTGATGGACCACAATTGTAAGAAAATTTCGAATTATCGAAAATTTGGCAACGAGGCTAAATGTATCATGATAATCTAAGCCAAACTCTTGCTTAAAACCTTGAGCAACCAACTGTGCTTTATATCGAGCAATTGAGCCATCATAATTAAACTTTATTTTAAATAGAAATTTGCAACCCAAAATGTTTTGTTGAGGTCCTGAGGAGATGGAGGAACAAGAATCCAAGTGCCTTGGTTTTGTAAAGCTTCAAATTCAGCGCTCATATCTTCTCTCCAAGTAGGAAATTTAATCGCCTGAGAATAACAGGTGTTTGTAGGAGTGATGGTATGTTGGAGATAAAAAACTGGCTTTGGTTTAAGGTTTCCTGTTTGAAACCGAGTGACCATGGGATGGCATAAGGGAATTGGATATGGGTGAGGAGCAGGAGAGTGTATGAGGGGCTGGGGAAGCAGGAATGGAAGTAATAGATAGCAACTCATTGCCACGTATCTTGTTTAAATCCATTGATTGCAGGTGATGTAGTTCAACATGGTATCAAAGCTTGGCGAACAAGCAAGTTTGGAAGCAAGCTGTTCGAAAGGAAAGATGGATTCATGGAATGTAGCATGCCTTGAGACAGATAACCAACATGTGATGATGTTAATACATTTATATCCTTTTGCTTGAGTGGCATAACCAAGAAATATGCATGGAGTGGAATGAGGAGCAAGTTTGTGCGAGAGCTTTGTCGGCACCTTGGATAACAAAGACAGCCATATGTTCTGAGATGATGATATGTTGGTGGCTGATCATATAAACATTAATATGGGGATTTGTGATGAGAGATTTTGGAGGAAATACGATTAATTAAGTAGGCGGCAATGAGGAGGGTGTCCACCCAAAAGTTTGATGGTAAATTGGCATCAAATAGTAAGGCACAAACAATTTCAAATAAATGTCGATGTTTGTGTTTGACAACTCCATTTTATTGAGTATAGGGACACCTGGTTTGGTGAACAATGCCAAATTGAAGCAAATGATTTTGAAAGATTTTATTTATATACTCAGCACTGCCAACTGAACGAAGAATTTTAATTGATTTCTGAAATTGTTTTTCGATAAGACATTTAAACTGCAAATTGAGCATGTTTCTGATTATGAGTGTAAAATATAAACCCCACAATAACTGAAATCATCAACAAACAGAAGGTAATATTTATAGGATTGCATTGATAAAATTGGGGAAGGACTCCATACATCAGTGTGTATAAGCTCTAAACATTGAGTAGTTTTAAAGGTACAACAAAAAGGATAAATAAGTACATTTAGCATGAGCACAAACAGAACAATGAAAGAAGGGGGAAGACAATTTGTTGATTAGCAGTTCTTTGGAAAGACGTTGTTGTGTAGACGCAGACGGGTGTTGTGAGAACCGAACCTGGCCGGTTCAACTGAACCGACCAGTTATTTAAAATAGTGGATCGCGACTCACAGGCGAAACCGAGCAGAGACGTCCGTGACCTGGAGCGGGCCGATCATTTGCGTGGGCGATTCTAGACGGTTCGTTTCGCTATTTTGAGCGAACGATCACGTTTGGGGATAAATTTTACTAACTCCTCTTAACTCCTTTTCTTTCCTATCGCTAAAGAAGTGGAGAGTAGGAAGAAATGACACTGAACGAGAGGAATGACTGGGAGAAAGAAGGAAGAAAGTTTGTTTTTCATTTTTGTATAAATATTTCCCTATTTCTTCATCTAATCAGTGAGGGATATTTAATTGAAGGTAAAAGAAGAGATTGAAAGCGGAAAGTAGGAGATTTTGAAAAAAAGAGGAAGGCACTTGGAAATTTTTTTCTTCTAAAAGTGGAATAAAGTAAACAATTAATTTAGTTTATTTATATACAAATTTATATCCTCAAATGCTAATTGAAGAAGTCATTTTATGTTGGAGGAATCCAAATGATATAGGCTTTGGTTTGACGGTGGAGGAAGGAAGATTTGCAAAGAAAGGAAAGAAAATTTTATGAGGTAATTTCATGTAGAAGAAATCAAACGTTTATTGAGACATTCAAATTGGGATTTAATGTTAATTAAATTATTATGTTCTTGTGAACAGTTAAAGGATTTCAATACAAGACGAATATTGGAAGAGGAGAATCAAAGTGAATAATTATAATTGTGTATAATTTTATATTTTCATTTTCTTTCTGAAAGGAATATTTATGCTAATGGTGGGTGATTACCATTGTGTATAGACATTTTATATTTTAATGTTAAACGTTTATTTAAATTCTAAAAGTAATGTTTACTTATCTTTTGATGTTATTATGTGAGAATATTCAAATGAATATATGATATGTATTAAGGATATAAATGCATATGTAAAGGAAATAGATATATGATACATACAGACATAAGAATATAAGTAAAGAATGATGAAAGAATAATATGACATATATGATAAATAAAAGATATAAATAAACAGATGATAAAGAGAAAAGGATACAACAACAACAACATCAAGCCTTTATCCCACTACTTGGGGTCGGCTACATGAATCCTTTTTCTCCATTGTGTCCTGTTAAAAGTCAAATTCTCGTTTAAATTTAATAAAGAAAGATCATTTCTAATATTTTCTAACCAAGTCTTTTTAGATCATTTCTAATATTTTCTAATAAAGAGAAAAGGATATGCATGCAAAATTATAGGAGTTCACCCCCGTATGGTACTGGCTAGGGAAGCAACATACCCGTGCACGTTAAATGGAAATAAAAAAGTAAATGAAAATGATTGTACCTTTGATACATTTAGACGGTGCTCTTGTACTAATTAAATTGGAAAATGAATACATGTTAATGGAAAAGGAATACATGTTAAAGTGTTATAAATGTTATAAATGAATATGATATGATATGTATAAATGAATGAATGAAATGAAATGAAACAAAGAAATGAAATGAAACAAAGAAACGAAATGTATATCAAATGTTAAATGAATAGACATATATCAAATGTTATATGTATTGTACTTTATACATGTTTAATTGTTATACATATAGAAGTTACCCACTGAGTTTACTTTGTAAACTCATTCCATTAAACAATTATTTTCAAGTAAGTTTCCAGAGAATTAGAGATAGCTAAAAGGGAAGAGTATGTCTATAGAAGACAACGCACCAATGCAGACAGGTGAATTATGACTGATGTAAATGCTTAATTTTGACAAAAGTGGTATGAATAAATTTTATGGAATATTTTGTAATAGTGGCTCTTCAGTTGTATCGAGAAGTCTTATGTTAATTTGCTTATGAAAGGAATGAAATGTTACTACCGTCCGATTTTTCATTCCCGCCTCGTTAATTCGAGTATCCGAGCTGGGTCGTGATAGATGTCCCAGGTGTTGATGCCAAATGGTGGATGAAGTGGAGACTGTATAAAGAGATGTCAGAGAAGAGTGTAATGACTTCTTATTTGAGGAGTTGGGGAGATTAATAGCGCACAGGGCTGCAAACGAACCGAGCCGAGCCGAGTATGTGAGTGTTCATGTTTGGTTCGTTTATTATTAGCTTGTTCAAGTTTGGTTCATGTTTGATTCGAGCTTTATTGTTTGTGTTCATGTTTGGTTCATTTAATTTAAGGGTGTTCATGTTTGGTTCATGTTCAGTTCGTTTAGTGCTTATCGAGCTTTAAACAAACAAGCCTTAACGAGCTATGTTCGTGAATATATTTAGCAAACAATCTATTAAACAAACAAACTTTAAATTTGTTCATAAACATCTTAAACAAACAATCTAGCAAACATGGACAAATGTGAAATGTCTCTTGTTCATGAACAAATTCATTCTATTGAAGGTATAAAATAAAATGAAATTAAATTTATAATAAAAATAGTTGTCTATTTAAAATGAAAATATGATTAATCTATATGAATATATTTTCAAATGAAGCTTACCTGTTGCATTTCTCTCTATTTGGTACAACAGCCGAAAGATTATTTTCTACGTTCATAGAAAGACTTCAATATTAATCGAGTTTTTAATCGAGCTTTTTATCGAGCTTATTCACGAGTTCTGAATCGAACACGAATCGAGCACGAATCGAGCTTAATGTCGAGCTTGTTCACGAGCTTCAAATGATGTTATTCGTGAACATAAATGAACCGAACACATTAGTGTTCAAGCTTGTTTATTTAGGGATCGAGTATTTAAAATGTTGTTCAAGTTTGTTTGTTTAGTTAGTTAAACGATCATAAATGAACTTTAATCGAACCGAGCAACGAGTAGCTTGACGAACGTTTGGTTCGCTTGCAGCCCTACGCACAGGCTATGTTAACTAGGCCCTTTGAGGAAGAGTCTTGTTGGTTAGGGAATCCTTAATAGCAAGGTCATTAGAATAAAAAAGAATCAAAAGTTAATTTTTGAACAGAAAGTATATTGTGAGAGAAATGGGGAACATGAAGAACTTTGGGTAGGTGGAGCTTATGTGATGGTGTAGGAAGGATTCCTTGACCTGTTTGAGCAATGGGAAGCAGCTGACCATTCCCAACCTGCACCTAGGAGAAATCAGAGTAAGGTTGTGTTCTGTGAAGCTAAGAAGCATTGGATGTAAGGTGGGTTGTAGTACCAAAAGCTAAAAACCAGTATGCATTAGTTGTGTTATATGTGACAATGTATTCTTATTGTGGTGCTTGGAAAGAAGTATCATGGCGATGCCAACAACTGAGAGCATAATGTCCTAATTTCCCACATATTTGAGACTCAATATTTGGACAAGAGCGACATCCCTTGTACAATTGAACAGGTCTTGAACATCCACCATGAGATACAGGAGAATAACGACCACAACCAGAAGAGTGAGATGGAGCACAACCTCGAGACCGACCTCGAGTTGCAGAGAGAGCAAATAGTGAATCAACATGTGAGATAGTTTCATGAGCAGAATCAACTGCTATGTTCAGCTCTTCACTACATAGGAGAGCATAAAAGTCATCAAGACTGATTGGATGCAATTTTGTATGAATGGCTATCTTAAAAGACTGATAAGTGAAGGGCAAGACATTTAATGTGTAAAGAATGATGTCTTCAACATCTATAGAAGAGCTAGCAGCAGCAATGGCATCGATGTTTTGCTTGACAGCGAGCAGATATTGAACCATAGTCTTATCTTTTAATTGGAGTTAATGTAATTCATTTTTAAACTGAAGGAGTGGAGAATGATTCGTAGATTGGAGACAACATTCAATGGTAAGCAAAATGTCTTGACAAGAGTCCAAGTTAAGAACATAGGGCAAAAGAGAAGGGGCAATGTTGGAGTAAATGGCTTCGACTATGTTCTGATAAAAAAACATCCATGTTTGATATAAGGGATTAGTGACAATCTATGATGTATAGACATGGACACGGGACACATCAATTATTGAAAATATATGACACGGACACGAATTGAACATGATATTATAATTTTTATATTTTAAAAATAGTGTATAAAAAATTGAATAACTATAATATTAAAAATAATTTAGAAATAATAAATCATTTAACTAAAATTTCTGCTTAATATGATTAACATTAGGATGCGAGAGTCGGGCGTTGATGCCGTGTATTAGGCATTGAGAGAGGAGACGACAATTATGTCGAGAGTCGGGCATCGATGTTATGCAGTAAGTATCGGGCGTCGATGTCAAGAGGGCGCCTGTCGTCGATGTTGACAAGACGTTAGTCATCGATGTTAAGACGACGTTGGACAAAGATGAGCTGTCAAGTTGTGGGTGTAGAAATTGCTAGCGTCGAGCATTAATGTCAAGACAGTGTTAAATTTTGATGTTGAGATGGATTTGAAATGTCGATGTTGTAATGATGACAGGCGTTAATGTTGAGATGACATCGAGCATTGTTGTGAAACTAAAGTCGTGACCCGCCAAAGATAAATGAAAATAAGAATATTCGATGAATGGGGTAGTGAGTGCGGGCAATTGATTTAGTATTGTGGATAAGAAATAAAAAAAATTAATTTTTATATTTTAAATAAATAAAAATTTTAAATACAAGAAATTATATTTTAAAATATTTCATAAAATATTTAAGACACTCGTGCCCAATTTGTATTTAATATTTCTTTAATCGGACAAGCGTGTTCGCCAGTGTCGGACCCGAGTTGTGTCAGATACATGTCTGACACTGCACGACTCTTTGAGGAGAAGTGTCAGTGCATCATAGATGATAATAGAAACATAAGTAGAGAGCAGCTGTTTAGGCGGTTTAGGAATTGAACCAATGAGATAACCTTCAAATCCGTTTGCAGTAAATAATTTGAGAAGTTGGGCCTTTCAAACGGGATGGTTGTCAGCAGTTAATTGAACATTAAACTTATTTTTAACAATGGACATGAAGAACCAAGATTGTAAAAATCGGACTGGACGTCAAACCAAAAATATGAGAAGTTTAAGATTCAACGATTCGACCGGGGTTAAACCAGATGACGTAATAAATATTATAATTATTTAAATAAAAATAAATGATATAATAATGATAGAATAAACATATGATGGTATAAACTTGTGGCTAAAAATAAATTTAGTTTATATATAAACTTATAATTTAATATAAATTATTCTGATAATTGGAAATTATATAAAGAGGCACGTAAGGAATCTAAGAAAGTAATATGCGATGCAAAGAGTTTAGCTTTTAGTGATTTATATAATAGATTAGATACTAAGGAGGGAGAAAAATATATGTATAAGTTAGCCAAACAAAGAGATAGGAGTAGTAAGGATTTAGTTCAAGTGAAGTGTATTAAGGATGAAGATCAAAAAGTACTTTACCCTTAGAGATAGGATACGAAATGAGCATATTCGTGAAAAGGTTGGAGTAGCTCCAGTGGAAGATAAGATTAGAGAGAGTCGCCTTAGATGGTTTGGTCACATAAAACGGCGGCCTCCCGATGACCCGGTTAGGAAAGTAGAGGTCTTAGATTTGACTTATGTTAAGAAAGGTAGAGGTAGACCTAAAAAGACTTGGTTAGAAAATATTATAAATGATCTTTCTTTATTAGATTTAAACGAGAATTTGACTTTTAACAGGACACAACGGAGAAAAAGGATTCATGTAGCCGACCCAACGTAGTGGGATAAATGCTTGATGTTGTTGTTGTTGTTGTTGTATGTTAAATTTAATATAAATTATTATAATTTACTATTAATTTATATTATATATTTAGATAAATTTTACAACCATAAATTATATATTAAATTCACATTCTAATTTTACATCTATAAATCATTCATGTTAGATTATTTATAATTAATAAATAGATAAAATTTAATTTTTAATGATGTATATTTAAAAAATAAAATAGATAAACAATTAAAAATAATTAGCCGATAAAATAAATATTATTCTCATTATTAAAAATAATTAAAAAATCTATTTAAAAATATAAAATGTATGTGTTTTGAAGTAGAAAATTTCTACTAAATTATTTAGTCCCATATCACTTGAGAGCTTTGTTTTGCTTTGTTTATATAGTTTTTTTTTTCACATATTAAGAGCTTACATTGAGTGGTGGGACCATGTGGGCATGTTGTGTTGGTGTTTAGATGGTAAATAATTATTACAAATATAAAGGCTTATTATAAAATTAAAATATAATATATTTAAATTAATTTATTAATTAATATTTTACAATAAATTAATTTATTTAATTATTTAAATACGATACCAATTGAACCGGACGGTTCTTGGACCGATTCCACGGTCGGTCGGTTGAACCGGCGGTTTTAATTGGTTCACACCAATTTGATGCTAGACCGGTTTTAGGCAGACCAAACCGGCCATATGACCAGTTCACATTTGAACCAATAGAACTGGCCGGTTCGGTACAATTTGCAAAACCATGTGAAGAACTTAAAAGTTGGGGAGGGATAGAAACATCACTCATGGTGATGAGGGTATTTAACTACTATTTATAGAGGAGGAAACAGTAGAAGAATCTGCCATGACTGGAAGCTTGAAGAAAACAAATTCAGGAAAAAAAAATCCTTAAGATGAGCTTAACCTGAAAGCTCTGGTACCATGTTGAACTACATCACCTGCAGTTAAAACTCAAAAACAAAATACTGAAAAGAAGAATCAAGCATTGAGAGTAGAGTGATTGAAATATTCATCTTCCTGTATTGTTCTACAAGCAACCGAGATACATGTATATGTACAAAGGAAATCATGTACAAGCAAATCAAGTTAGTTATATATGAATGGTGTAGATGATAGAGGCTGAGATCCAACATGATGCAGAACTAAATGATGCAACGATGAATTTAAGGAGTTTGCACGCTTCTTTGTTAAGAACAATATTAAATATTACTTTAAGCGAATTAAACGAGGAAAAGAAACAAGAAAGGAGTGATTTCAGTTTAGGCTAAGCTACACACATCAAGTTTAGATCTCAAACAATCAATAGTTCAAGTCATAGCATACGGAGAGGCTCTCAACAAAATATCCCTAGCTTAACAATGAAATTAGGCGATATGAAAATTCAATCACTCACTTTCTAGTTCACTAAGTTTTGCGGAGTAAAGGTTAGCATAACTTTCATGAATCAAAATATATCCACATTCGAGAAATAGACTAGGAAAATAGAAGAGTGGATGAAGAGCTTTACCCGAAGGAAAAGCAATACAGAGCTCCTTTATGAATGTTTGGATGTCTGAGAGATGGTTGGGAGCAGCACTCAACTTCTGGTTGCTTGTGGACAGCAGTTTGGCACTCCTGAGTGGAGAACAGCCCTCTAATGTGGTCTAGGATTTCTGGACAGAAATCTGATGACTCTGGACAGCAGCTTTTAGGCTAGGAATCTCCATGGCAGCAGTGGGAATCAGTCCAGAAGTCTGGACAGCAGGTTGGGATGGGGGAAAACAGGGAACTCCACCTTCTAGGTGCACACGAGCTAAGGAAATAAGGTGGGGATTGAGTGGGCGGACAATTCTGGAATTTCTTTTCTGCTTAGGTGGCTGGGTAGTCAATTCACCAATTCAAATTGTTGAGAGAAGGGGAGGAAACGGCTGGAGGAGTTATTAGCTTTCCTAATTAGTAATTTTAATTAGGATTGAATAAATCAAATCAAACCCAATTGAGTTTTGATTAGACTTGATGTAGGGATTTGATTGGGAATCTTAAAGGAAAGAAATAATGAGAAAAGAGGAGGTGGGGGCGGCCAAGAGAGAAGGAGGGGGAAAATTGTCTAGGTTTAATGTATTTGGAATAAAGATCAATTAATCAATTAATTTCAGGTTATAATTAATTGATTGATTGGTGGGATGGTGGTTTCTAATTTTGATAATATTAAAGAAAGATTTGAAATTCAAATTTGAATAATTTGAAGTCCAATTACTTCCCAAATTAAGCACAATCCAAATTAGGAGGGGCATTTGGAGGGGAATAGGGTTATGTTGGGGGAGGTGGTGGCGTGGAGATGGGAGGGTGGATTCCGGCCGGTGGCTAGGTGGTGGTGTGGGGAAGGGGTTGGCGGAAGTGTAGGGGACGAGGGGAAAATCTGGCCGTGAGGGGAGAGAGGGAAAGGGGAGGAGGTCTTTGCCGGCGGTGGGAAGGGAAGGAGAGGAAAATATAGAGGGGAAAAACCGGAAGACCAAGAGCTCACCAATGGTGGCTGTTGGGTACTACGCGTGGCCTCTCCTAGGCTCCTTCCTCTCAACTCTCCCTCAAGCTCTATTGAGAACACCAAACAGAAATTTCAATAATAATTCTTCATTAACCTCCAAAAAGATACAAGTGGCTTCTATATAGCCTTACATAATGAATGAAAATAAAAGACATATTTGCCCCTAGGGCACACATACGACTAAACCCTTTAAGCAAGGGTATAAACGGAAGAAAATAACAAACTCATAAAACATAAAACTAATACAATAATAAAAATGAAAAACTCAAAAGTAAAGCGGCACAATCGTGGCCGTTGATCAACGGCCACGTCTTTGATAGACCTTCCAAGGTCGGATGTCCTCATCACAACAACAGCTAGAAAGAGTTCTAAAACAGTGCAGACGAAGTGGAGCAGTTCAGATGGAGCTGTGAGCCGTAATATCAATAACAGCAGAAACTTATCACTTGTTCTTTTCATGTTTTGCATAGGTGTAGTGGCTGACCCTACGAAAACGTCCTATCTGGTGTGTCACTAGACCAGGTTACATAGGACAACATGCAGACCAAGTTATGAAGACGGAAAATGTAAAATTCACTGTTCTTTCAATTTAATCTAACTACAAATCAGCTAGATCCTTGTTCACTGTTCTTTCAAAATGTAAAATTCACTGTTCTTTCAATTTAAGTTGGGGAGGGATAGAAACATCACTCGCAAACCAAATTAGCAAGATCCCATGCCAAACCATACGGACCAACCTAACACTAGGAATCAAATTAATAGAGGGCACAATTCGTTCTAATGCAAATCATCTTATGCTTGCTACACATTTAAACTTAATCTGAAATAAAAATTATAAAATAACTATAAAATAATAAACAAAAAAAAACAATGCTCAAATGATTTATTAGCTTAGTGTTTCATTTAGATATAAGCACGTAGACTCCGTCACATAGAGTAGATGTTAAGTTTGCATATCTAAAAGTAAAAAGAAAAAACATCAAAAGAAATAACTACTTTAGGATAGAACGATGGAATTTGATAAATTGTTAAAACTAAGATTTATAAGGATTATAATAAAACTAGAAATCGTTCAAAGAGAGCAATGCAAAGATTGTGTAGTAATTTCTCTCCCTCTTCTTCTCACGAATTCACATTTGCTGTATCATTTATGGATACACCTCCTACAGTGTAGTTAGTTGATAGTAATAACAAAGTGCATCCTAAGGAAATCCGAATGAGTGGATCGCATCTACCCACAACAATAGAATATCCAGGTACCTTGTCAAGCAAAAGGGATACCTCAAACAAGTCATGGGTATAAGTAGTGAAACATCAATGACAAACCGAAGGTGCAACCAACACACACATTTCCTAGAGTCAAATTTTAAAAAAGATTAGGACAGTTGATGCAGCTTTTCAAATTTATAGTCATCATTAGAAACATAAACTAGTTATGTTGATTTGTTATTTTAATCTTTTTAGTGATTTCTACCGAGGATTATTAAATATCCTTTTGTTTTTGCACTGTGGAAAATATTATTCATATAAGCAAGCCTAAGTTATGTTTTCCCAGGTAAATAGCATTTAGCTCTGGCGTCTGGACAGCGGAACATATGAAACATTCCGGTTCAAGTTATGTCATGGCCCAACATATCATACATCGAAAATTTCATTATCCTATATTGGACAAGGGAGTTTGTGCTTCCAGATAAACAATCAACATAAGGTACAAAGTAGGGTATGCTGCATTAATTTTTTTGGTACTTGGTTGATACTGAAGTCATTTTGCATGATTTTATGGGACCTTTGCTTAGACATTGGGATGCCTTAGGCAGCCTTTAGATCTCCCTCATAAATATGAGTCGCTTTCCTTACTATTTCTTATTCAATTAAATCAAAGCATTACTTTGATGAAGGAAATTCCTTCCTATCATGGATGAGAAATTCATGTTGCTATGCTTGAACCTTGACAAAACAAATGGAAATGCATCTAACCATATCATAATCAAACAACACATACGAACTCATCACTTCTGATTTCATCATCTTATCTCCAAATTCTTGGTTTCCTTCACATGCATCTGAAGTAGTATGTCTTCCCTTAAAACTGCTTCTCTAAGTGTGACTCTTATCATATCCAGATTTTGCATGCGCTGTACCCCAAAATATTAATCGTTTTTTTCAAAATACTTGTTCATTTGCTGAGCATGCTTAAAAATATATATGATTTTTTTGATCTTAATTCTTAAGTCTTGGTAATATATTTCTTCTCTTAAGCTCTTAAATGAATTTATTAGTGGGACTTTCACATAAGGATTGGTTGCAAGTGTAAACTAGCCTCATATGTTCACACTTCTACTATTAAACCACAACAAAAGAATCAAATTTCTCTTTGCCAAAGACAGCATCAGTTGTAAGGTCATCAGATCTAGGCATCTAGCAATATGGTCTTACATGCATGCGGCATTTGGCTTATTCCACAATTAAACCTTTCTTTTTCTTGTTTTTTTTTTCTTTTTTGCAACAGGTTGTGGCAGGACATGGATATTCAAAACTTAAAGCATACTAATGCATCAGAAAGCAATCACCTTGTAGCATACTCTGACATAATAAATGGCAAATTCACAAAATCATTGTCACTTTTGAATTATAGTCAACTGGTATAACACAAATTTCTATTTTGTCTGATAGAATTTCCTTCATCAAAGTAAAATAAAACCACCATGCAAATCTTGCAGAATAGCTTTTAACAGTTTCCTGGTTACAAAGGTTTTACTAACAAGATGAAAGATAAAAAGAAAAAAAAGCACTTTTAATTCATCAAATAAAAACGATAGCACTTGTACTCCTGATGAAAAAACATAAGAACCACTTGCTTCAAATAAAACTTACCTACACTACCATACCAACATAATATTTTTCATGCCAAAAAGATGACGAATAAGAGGAATCAAATAAATTTAGAGATTTATGAACAATACTAACAATGCTTACTCTTATATTAAACAGCTTCCTGATTCTAGCACGAAAATAGCCTGCATACAGCCCAACTGAGATGGCAGCAGCAACCCCCAGGTACATGAAATAATGCTGCTCAGTGATGCCAAAAGCAGTAAGGCTGAGCAGAGCAAGAGCTAGTAGGCTAAGATAGACGGTTCCCTGAAAAAGGAAATATCTAAAATAATTATTTCTGGATATCCATAGAAAGATGCAAATAAGCAAGGTCTGGAGAAGTAAGTCCAAGCAAACTCCCTCAACCTTATTGGCCAGTTAAAAGCCAGAGTTAACAATCATAGTTAGCGAGATCTAAAACAATTAACATAAATAGAAAATTAAATTCAAATTGCTAGCTGAGGGCAACATAGTCAGCAAGTCAGATCAAAAGTAATGAATGCCAATTTGCATAAGCTGCCACTTTGCGTTACACCAAAATCTCATAGGCATTATACACAATCTATATCTATGCCCCAGAAGGAATATAAACTTTGTTCTTCTAAGTTAAATAAGCATACTATGTAAGAATAATATGGCTTAAGAGATAACTACAAAAACATACAGCGATACCTAGGTAAGATAGGTCTAAGTATCTAGGATCTATTATACAAAAAAATGAAGATATAGGAGATGATATAACTTCTTAAGTTAAAGTAGTATGGTTAAAATCATGGTTATGAAAACCATACAAAAGTGACAGTTGAACCGATCAAACCGTGACCCATTATTTAAGTTGATTTGACCTAAATAAAAAATTGCATTTGTAAGGAAACGGGATCAACCCATAAAAACAAGTTGTTGAACCAATCAGCCCTTAAACCTAGAGAGGTTGAGTTGGTTTGAGTAGAAATCTCAATGGTAAGATGGTGTTGGGACTTGGAATGTAATATATATATATATAATCACTTATCATCATTAGGAATATAACATAATTTAAATAAAGTTAATTAATTTTAATAATACTTATATTAATCACAGTTGAACCCCCAATTGAATTTTAATTGAACATTTTCTTCCACCAATTCAATGTATGAGCGAATTATATAAACCTTGGTTAAAATGTAATGTGATGTATTTCATTATACATTCATACACACACACAATATCACTTTACAACACTATTATAAATATTATATCATTTAAATAATTTTATTTTATTTTAATAACATTTAAGCCACCAAAGTGAGATAATACAAAATCGTTGATGGCTAAAGATAAATTTTATAAAACCGCAATTAGGTAGGCGATGTTGTTTGAATCTAAATATTAAGCTATAAAAAATTCATTGATATCTAAGTCGAATGGGCCAGAAATGAGAATGTTATAATAGAGATAATGTGACTAAAAATAGACTTAGGTGGCTTGTACACATACAACAAAGGGTAGATGATAATGCACATATTAGACGAATTGATAAAGTTATTGAGAACGGAATAGAAAATAAAAGAAGTCAACATAAAATTACATGGATAAAAATTGTTCAAAATGTTTGGCTTAGACGAGTTGATAAAGTTATTGATGACGGAATAGAAAATAAAAGAAGAAGACATAAAATTACATGGATAAAAATTGTTCAAAATGTTTGACAAAAAATAGGTTTAACACCTTATAAAGCTCGATGGGAATTCATATTAGCTGCCCCAAATAGTTGAGGTAAGGATATTGATGATGATGACAAAAAGGTGATTCATTCAAATTGCAATTACTAAGCATAATGTACTGAATTTTATATTTAATTTTATAGTTATTCAATGAATGTTTAAGCACATTTGAGTTTCATTACCATTACTTAATTTCAGCCTAATGGCACATTATCAACATGCTTGACACCTTTCACCAATAAGCCATTGAGTACGTATTAAAAATATGTTAGAAGATAGAAATATAATAAGAACAATACTATACATGCTAGAATAAGAACAAACATAATACCATAATAGCAAGGATTGCTCATAATTAAGTTCGTTAATTAAATGCAAGCATTGTCACAGACCTCAATTTAGTAGACGAACTATGGCCCCATTTGATTTCTTAAAATCATGAATCATGTTTTTGAAAATGATAAATTTATCATATTCCATCATTTAGAAATCATCATTGCCTTTAAAATTGGCAGATACCTTCAAAATCCCTCAAACTTCATGGTTTTAATTTCACACACAAACTAGCTGGCAACAATATCATCATTTTCTAAAACATGTTTTCTATCTTCACCCTTGGTACAAATCAATTCTTTCACATCACCAATGGCATGATTGCTTCAAATTACCTAAACTGAGACAGTTTGATTTAAATTAGATACTACATCTATTATCTCAATCAGAATTGATAAGATCATCAATGAACTTCTTGTCTGTAACACCAGGCTTCCAGTAGCAAAAATAAAAAAATGTATAGGTACATTTATCAATACTTGCAATCTTTATCACGTAAACATCAAGGCAACGTATTCTTAAAAATAAGAGAATATACATTAAATAGAAAAGCTCTGAATGGTACATGCCCCTCAATAACATCGAAACAATTGAAAAAGACTTCCGAATGTAGATCATGCCAACTAACATAGGAAGTATGATAGCGTAAAATATGCAAAATGAAGGGATAAGTGTCGGTAAGAAAACCGGCTCACCTGGAGAAAACAAGGCCCTAGGCCAGCTCTCCCCATATTGCTCCCAAATCTACAGCAAGGGCAACTGCAAGCATCAAAAGTTTTAACTCTCATACAGAAACTCTGCAAAAACAATTGTTTCCATTTCAACAATAAGAAAGCATGTGACCCTTCACCCATAGAAAATTGCCAAACCCCAAAAACCTAGAAGTCAAATAGAATAGAAATCTCAACAAAAAAAAAAAGTCTCTTATTAAGAAAAGTCAATAATCGGCCATCTTTTCTGAGAAACGTAGACCAAACTGAACGAAAAAAAAAAAACCTATGACCGTTCCAAGCTAATCAATAAAAACGATGTCCCCCACCCTCATCCCAAATGAAGCACAAAATCAGCCCCAAAACCCCTAGCTCACCACGCTGCCTCCATGGCGATCCGTCGGTCCTCAAGGCATCCAAGCACACCCCCCTCCCACATCCTCTGAACCCCACCGAGCTCACCATCTCCATGGTCCTCTTCCTCCTCCTTCGCTAACCTCATCTCCACCTTCACGCCCTGAGTCTGAAGCGCCACAGCAGCGCAAAGCATGTCGAAGTCCAGCACAGCCACCTCCTCCATCAGCCGCACCCCATCCTCCTCCCCCTCCATCGCTCGCAAAAACCCGACGCCGATTTAGGGTTCCAACTCGGGCTTCGTGCTCTTCTATCTCCTCCCAATTTCCACCATAATTCCGCGAAATCAAAACCACAACACCTTCTATATATATACATATAATTATCTGGACTTTATCTAATCGGAAAAGACACTCAAGAGATATATTGAACATTGAATGCGTTGATGCGAAAGAGGAAGGAAAACCGGACAGGAACTCCAGCAGGTGGCCACGCCAGGTTTGGTTGGCGCACTTTGGTGCCCCGCAAACGTCCCCCAGCCTCTTTTTTATTGGTGGGTTCCACATTGGCCAAATTAGTTCGCCGCCAGCCGGACACGTCTCCTACGCCATTATATTTTTATTTACAAGCATCGTAAAATTCTTATTTATTTATTTATAAAACTAATGCATAAAGTCTTGTATTTATTCATATATTATTTTAATATCTAAATTATATTAATATATGTATAATGATATACATTTTATTATTATTAAATTAATATTTATTGCATGTCAAAATATTTATGACGATAGAGATATAAAACCTTTAATATTTTTATTTGCACAAAGACTAAACAAATATGCATAAGATATGAGTGCAAGAATTATAAGAGATGCCAAAATTTTAAATTGAAATTTCAGAAAAAAATCACGGGATATGACCTAACTAAAATGATTCCACTAATGTTTATTATTGAATACAAATAGGGGTATCAACATTAGACTCAACCCGAAAATTCGACCTGGACCCCACCTGAAAATTTCAGATTCGGGTTGATCCGGTTAGTCAATGGGTCAGGTTAGGGTTCAAACATCTAACCTGATTTGAGTTTCTAGTCGTGTTCGGGTCAACCCAACAACCCGATATTGACCCAATTTTAACCTGCTTTATTCATTAATATTACAGAGGCTTAAGGATTAGGCCGCACTTTTACGGCTTTCAGTTTTCGAGTTTCGCTTTCCTCTTCTCTATTTTGCTCCGTGCCCTTGCCCTAGTTTCTATCATCTTTCTTTGTGATTGAGTGGTTGTTGCAGGCTCAGTTGCTTAGTTGTTGTGGGGTGTGGGTTGTTGCTGAATCTGAACTTTTAATGCTTCCTTAATTCATCAAACTGATGAATTAAGGTAAAGGATATAGCTATGAAAGCTCAAGCAATGATGAAAAACCTTCTAAATTGAAAGTGAGAGTTGTCAAGCGTTGGGGTAAATACTATTGCAACCAGGTGGCATTTGTGCTAGCTTAGATCAATAGCAAATACTTTATTACTTAACAGATACTACATTAAGTTTAATGCAAACTGTCGCCTTGGATGGTAATAAAGAATTAGAAAAATAAAATATTCATTATTTACTCACTTCTCAATAGTTGCTAAATGACTAAATTAGTTGGAGGGTTTACCTGAGCTATTTGATAAAGCTTTCTAGTTATATTATCTCATTATTTAGAATTTTATAATTTTATTTGTTTAGGCCTTTTAAGTTTTATGTGTTTAACACTATTTCTTTTGCAATTAATTCAAGTAGAAGTGTAGGAGGTTCAAAGATATCATCAAGTTGAAGTGTATGAGATATAATTTTAGTTTATTTGTAAATTGCAATCTTATAATGTAAACCATTAATTATTATGTATTATGTAATAAATGTAAGATTGTGATTTGTAAACAATTTATACAATAGTTATAAATTTTTAGTATACACTATATTGTAAAATTTCATGTATTTAATTGTAAATTAATTTTCCAAATTTCATGTATCTAATATTCTAATTGCTTATGGGTCATGTCGGGTTGACCCGAACTCGAACCGGGTCGGGTTCGGCCGTTCGTGTTCGATAAAGTGACCCGAAACCTGAATTGGGTCTAGTTCGGGTCAGGTCAAAGTCAAGTTTGACTCGAACCGGACCAGTTGATAATAATTGACACCCCTCAATACAAATGACGTCCTTTCTCGAGAGAGGCCATGGATACATTGTAAAAAGCATAATACTTAGTTGAAGTTAGAAAAACCTTATGGCAAAAATTCAACATCAATCCCGGTGCGCAAGTTGTGAGTTAATGTTAATGTTGATGGCGTAGGTGTCAAAGTAGCCAGAAGACATTGATCAGAAGATTGTAGGTTGAAGGACAGTAGTTTGGTGATAAAGCTCGGAGGATTGTAGTTGGCAGACAATGGAAGTCAAAGCACGGTAGTTGGTCGACGATGGTCAAAGGAACGCAATCGAACAGCAGTTGTCGAGAGACCGTAGTCGAGTGTGTCATGCCTTAAGGTGTAATAGAAAAAGTAAAACTTGAATTTAAGTATCTTAACCCCAAATTTCACATACACTAGAGTCTAGAGCCACTAAACATCCAAAATAAAATAAAATACGATATACAAAATAATAACTTTTTATTTCTTTAAAAGTAATCATTATAGTGGTCCATAAGACATGTCAAAATGCATAAATAAATATTGGATTGTCAAAATGTATCTCTAACTATACTAGCACCTAATAACTCTGACTTGATCAAGTTATACTCAATCAGTTCTTTTTTCTTTTCTTGAAATAGCAAATACTTCACATTGTGAGCAACTAGATGCTCGGTAGGTTATCCCAAAAATTCTATTACATAAACTAATATCCATATTTATAGTATACAAATAAAAGACTTAAATGACATTTATAAACGTATAGAAAATAACTTTACAATTATAAAATATATATATAGGGATTACTTATATTTATTGGTTTATAATATTACAATAACAACATATGTATGTTTTAAACTTAAATATACATTAGAAATAACCTTCCAAAACTTACCACTTAAATTTGATATTATAAGCATTAACATGTACTTTTACAAAAACATCAAAATATACTTGTTAAGAGAATATCACTTGAACTTGAACTTATTTCATTTAACATAATATAGAACATATGATTTATGATACGCATATGTCCCGTTGCCTGCTTATAACTTTACTCCACTTATGCCTCCCCAGGTTAACTCACATGTTCATAACAAATGAAAGAGACCTAGCTCGATTTCTCTTATAACTCTACTTCTACTTATAACTATTTTTAACCTCCCACGCCTACACAAGACAGATAGGGCCAGAAATAAAAAAAAATAGAACAAAGCAAAATATAATTTAGGGCACATATAGCAGAACTTATAATGCAGTTTAACATTGTTGCAACTTGAGCTCATGAGTTTATATTTTTTTGATAACAAAAATTATGGCTCACATCTTTATGTCTCAGAGTATTTGCATTCTATATTTGTTTGTGTGTATACTAACATTTTAGAAACACCACGCACCATCCAACAAAGATTTAGAGCTCAAGAATGGGTAGAATAGGTTATATTATAAAGAATTTGTAATATTCATTTATGTATTTTTGATTTCTTGATCAAGTCTTGTAAGGGTGTTTGCTAGCTCGGTGACCATGTACACACACACACTCAAGGGAGTAAGATTGGATCCAAATTAGAAGTTCAAAATTCTGAAATAATCGTACTGTACGATCAACTTATTAAAATAACTAATTTTGATATTAATGCAATTTGAACAAATTATACTGAACGATAAACATCGCACAGGACGATCTGTAGAAATCAAGAAACTCAACAGTCAATCACAATTTAGGCAATATTTTGAATGTCATTTTTTGTTCTAATCGTACCGTACGATCTATGACAATCATGCCTAAATTGATCATGTAATTAGAGGAGTAATTATGGTTAATTTGTTCAATCAGATCGTAAGGACAATCATAGATGATTGTATTATACGACCCGATTCTTATATGAGATGATAATTAATCATCACATATCGTACATGACAAAATACCATAATTATTCATCTAATCATCCAGGATGATCCCCAATATCGTACTGGATGATCAATACAAATTTGAACTAATCATACTAACCGGTGATCATACATTACTAATAGGTCAAATTCTGTATATAGTACTGGACGATCTTGCGATTGTACTATACGATCTTTGATGACAGAAATGAGTTTTTAGGGTTTTTCAAAGCCCTCTATTTAAGCTTTCTCATAAGACTTTGTAAGCATCTTTGGCATGAATTGAGTCTTAGTTCTTTTGGAGAAAACTTGAAGAGAGAGCCTTGAAAGGGAGAGAGGAAAGGGTGGAGTTTGAGAGGGAGAAGATCATTGTGAATTTCAAGGAAGTGTGGAGGGGGCTTCATACAATTACTCTAACAAGCTTGCACCTTAGTACCATCATAGTCAAGGTTTATCTTGAGGGAAGTTTTGGAAAGAAGAAGATCTCTTTAGTGTCAAAGGACCCGGCTACTCCACCACACTCGGGAAGGTGAAAGTGATTCAAGATTCTCTACCTTCAACAGGAGGGTGAAAAAGGATTCCAAGCTCTCTGCCTTCACCAGGAGGATGAAAAAGGATTCTATGTTCTCTGCCTTCACCATGAGGGTGAAAAAGGATTTCAGGTCCTCTACCGTACCGGGTTAGTGGAAGAGATTTTGTAAGGGTTTCTCTGCCTAGCTGTGGGGGCTTATTTGATTGAAAAATATATCATTTTGAAAAGGTTAATTATATTTGGGAATATTTTAAAATTTTAATATTTAAATTTTAATCCTGAAATTGAACATCCATTAGTGATGATATACTATCTCGAAAGATATAAATAAAATCTCCTAATGGGTTCAAATTTAGAATTATAAATTTGATCATGAATATCGTAGCTAGATTCAAGAGGGAACCACATATGATCCCAAAGGATCAAAATGAAGTTTTGTCAAATATCTGACTACGATAATCTGAATAAATTATCATTGATTTTATATTCAAAATTATGTCACTAAATAATATATCATCCCAAAGGAAGAAGATATCATTCATTATTAATTACTTGAATATGATAATAACGATCGCCATTTTTTATTTGATTTCCCAAAGATAATTAATTAAGGGTTTTGAAAATATTTAATTTTTAAAAATCAGGTTTGGGTTTCTAAATCTCCTACGAGCGCAAGCCCTCATAGTTAATTACATCATAAGAAAATAGAAATTTCTTATGAATACTCTCGATTAAAATAGTGATACGAATTTCATTTAAGAATTTAAAGTTTGATCTCAAAAGAGGTAGGGACTGGAATTTTAAATGAGACTAGTTCAAGGTTGAAAACTTATTTCTTGAGTGAAAGGAAGAAGGGTAGGAGGTATTTTAAGATTCTGAATTACTTCAAAAATACCTCAGCTTTTCCTAAGTGTTGGGCTTGAGTTTAATGAAAGGAGATTTAAGTTTAAGTGATTAATTTTATTAGAAAGTGAGAATTAGATTCCTAGAAGTTGAGGACTTAAGATCAAAAATCTACCTCAGAACCTAAGTCTAAAATTGGGTACTAAAAATCAATGACCCAGATCTTAGCTAATGCAATGCAGTCCTGGACTTACCCGGCCTGGATTGGGGAGCAAGCTAAATCACCTAAGCGCTTCAAAGCCATGAGTCAGGTCTTTAATGAAAGAGTGGTTAAGGATGTTATTTAAGATTAGCTTTTGCAGAGGGGGGCCAATATCTATAGCAGATTCCTAATTAGCCCCTTGACATATATTGGGTGATATGAAACTTGAAATAAAAATGCATTAATGTTTTAGACTCAATTTAATTTGTTGCTAATATGATGCATGCAAATTGACTCGAATGCTTAAAATTAGAATGAAGTAATTTTAAAATCAAGCTTAAAAATAGGTTTTATCCTAGAGATTGTACAACATCCCCTTGATAGGACTGCACCTTAATAGGTCGAGTGGCCTGCCAGAATCCGCAAACGAGGAGATGCCTAACAAGGTAGAGAAAATTTAATATGAATGCATGAAAAACTCCCGGCAGTCTGGGCTTACTTCTTAAAGGCGTTAGAGTTTCTATATGAGCTTAAATCTTTTAATTTTGTTTAAGTAGAAATAGTTTAATCATGTCCTCATGAGCCTCCGATCGGATTCCAGGCTAAAATAAAGATTGAAATGCAAAAGCACCAAAAAACTACTAAAAGCATGTAATCCTAATATCGAAATCAACACAACAATTAAATCAATTAAATTTAAAGTTCAAACTGAAAGTTCTTGTGGCAAGTGCCACTTAATTGTACAACTCAAGGTCTACAGGAAATAGTAAAGTGGTCGGGCACCACTAACAACAACCTGGATTCTACTCCTAAGACACAAGTGACTTTGAGAATTAGGATTCTTCTCGTTCTCCATTTCTTGGTCCTTCTAGAATTCCTAGGATCGTCGGGTCTGGATATCCAAATAAAAAGAATCTCCCCATGGATAGAGGTGTTATCTTTTCTCTTTGGATACTCTGAAAGTATCAAAACTTAGGCTTCCAAATAGAGAGGGACTCTCCCCTAAGGGATGTCCTCTCCTCTTTGGAATATAAGTAGGATATATACATCCATCTCAAGTCACTTAACATATTACAACTCAATATTGAATCAAATTATATTTAAAGTCAAAAGAAAAATCCAGACTAGATCCTGTAGGGTTATCCTAATAATCAGTAATTATAGAAACATCCCAAGCAGTTAATATATCAAAATTTAAATGCTCAAATTCATAACCATGCTTAGCCATGCTCTTTTAATTTTAAAGGGGGTCTTAGCATTCTTGAGCGTCTGTATAAAATATTATTAATTTTTAAAGCTTAATTATTATTTGCCCCCTTTAATTTTGAATGTCCTATATAAGTATGGCCACCTGCATAAGATTGAATTAGTACAAATCATCCCTAACCTAAGGGTAGATCTAACATACAATCAATCACATCATAGAGTGCAGAAATTAAATAAATAATCACATCAATATCAATTACTTAAATCTAACAACTAGCATGTAATAAAAACTATGAAAAATCCGGCACATGCAAGTAGCAGAAAAGTAAATATCGACTTAACCTAAAACTAGAGTTGGTTGTCCTAGCAAACTATCTAAAGTGTGTGAGGTAATCTGTGTGGCTTTGATATGTCCTATATAGGGCACTTGATTGAAGTTGCTTAATGTTCTAGTTGGTTGAAAGGCTTAAGGGAATTAAATTTGAGTTTAAGTATTAATAGTTTAAAATTAATTTTAAAATATATTTTAAAGGATTATTGATTATCACCTTTATTTTACATCGAGACCGTGAAGTTTATTTCACCTTCCTTCGAGCTAAGTTAATAGTCTCGTAGGCCTGTGTTACCCAATAATAATCGTATAGTTAAGTATTTTAATTGATTAAAGGTTTAAGAGTTGATAAATTTTATTCAAATTGATTGGTTGCTGGTTTTAATATTGAATTAAGATTTTCTAGAATTTTAAATGATTTGTTGAATTTTGAATTTTCTGGATTATTTTAATAATTTAATTTAAGGGTCAAAAGTTGATATTTTGATTAAGCTTAAATTCTAAAAAGTTCATATTTTATTAAAATACTAGACCTTAATATGATCAGTTAGACTATAAGTACGCTGAATTTAGATTTTTCTACATTTTATTGTGAATGTTTGAAGTTTTGACTTGATTTTGAATTAGGTTTGACCAAAAGTTGACTTTTTCAAATTTGATTGATTTCTAAAAATTTGAGATTTTTAATAAATATTAGACCATAATGTGAGCTGAATGCCTTTGAGTTTGACTAATTTAGAGTTTATTTGAATTAGTTATGAATTTTTGAAGTTTGATTATTTATTTGAATTATTTAATTAGTTTAATTAGAAGGCTTTTGATGATTTGAATCCAAACTGATTCCAAACTTCTTGAAATCATCTCCAAAGATCAGGAATAATCTAAGGAATGATTATCAAGTATTTGAGAAATTTTTGGAATTTTTAATTATTTTTAATTTATTAAATTAATTAAATATTGAATTTTAATTAAAATTAAATTAAACTTGATTTTGAAGTCTAGTCAAGGGGCTTTTATTTTTCATTGATTAAGGGTTCAATTTTGATCAGTTTGAGGTATTATTTATATTTTTTAGATTTAAAATTGAATTATTACATTTTTTTAGAAGTTTTAAAGGCTAATTAAGATTTAATTTTAATTAAGCTAATTAAAGGGCTTAATGGTCTCAAAAATCAGTAAGAAAAATTCTATAGTATGAGGATGTCTCTATGTTTGATTGGTTCAAGTTTAAAGTCAAGAGGATGTGAATCCTAATTATTAAAATTTTTTTAAGTTCTCTACGTAAATCCTTAATTAATTATTGTCCTTAATAATATCACTAAATCTGAATAGGTTTAAATCAAGGTTTATCTAGCCCTTAGACAGACATACACATAAGGCACAAAATTACAATCCAACCCTGGATCTAAGAGAGCCTTAAGACTAAGTGAGTGTGTGTACCCTAAGCATGCAAATTAAATTAAAGCTTAATTAATTGGAGGACTAATCAATGAATAATCAATAAAGTGATTACATATTGATTAATCACTAATCCACATAAATTCTATTCAATCATTCTCAATCTATGCTTAAAATTTCAATGGACCTCTCAATGCTTGAAGATTTAAATGTATATAATTTTTTTTTAAATGGGTTTTAAAATATATACATATATATATATATATATATAAGTTTAAAAAAATAAAATAAATTTAAAAAAAATTATTAAAATAACTTTTAAGGAATTGAGAGATCCTCTGACCTTTTTCAAAGTAATTTGAAAGTAATTTTTTTTAAATTTAAAAAAATAAAATAATTAATATTCTATTTAATTAAATATAAATTAAACATTATAGATATTCAAATAATTAAAATTATTTAATATACATTAACATTTAAAGTTTAAAATTAATTTTAAGTTAAATTATTTTAAATTTCAAAATTTTTGATATACTATTTAAATTCTTCTGAATTAATTTGATTTTTCCTCTTAATTTTTAAAGTTTAAGTTATTTAAATGAATTTTAAATCAGTTTAAAATTAATTAACATAAAAAATAATTTTAAATTAAAACTTAAATATTTCTGGAATGTTAAAGTTATTAAAATTATTTTAATTTAAATTTAAATAAATATTAATTAAATATTTAAGTATTCAATTAATAGAATATTATTTAAAATATATAAATATGTCTTAAATTAATTAATTTTGAAATTAAATATTCAAAATAATATTTTAAATTTTTAAAAATTTTATTACTGTTCTGAAATTTAGAATTGATTTAAAAATTTAAAAATAAATTTTATTTTTATAATATATATTAATAACATTTAAATGAATATTAACTTAAAAAATTTTAATATTTAATTATATTAATTTCAAAATATAGTTAACATTTTAAATTAATTTTATTTTTAAATTAAAGTAATTAATTTTTTGGAA
Source organism: Dendrobium chrysotoxum (assembly GCA_019925795.1). Classification (NCBI taxonomy): domain Eukaryota; kingdom Viridiplantae; phylum Streptophyta; class Magnoliopsida; order Asparagales; family Orchidaceae; genus Dendrobium; species Dendrobium chrysotoxum. The sequence continues at coordinate 28,982,702 of CM034299.1, read as the reverse complement.
ATTTTAATATAAAATATATTTTATTATGATTTAAAATCAATTTTTAATATTTTTTTGGAATTAAAATTGAATTTAAATCAAATAAAATGAATAAAATTAAAAAAAAAATAGCGTCGGCGGTGGCTAGAGGACACGTGGTGCCCAGAGATTTGCTGGAGTAAACCGCATCAATGATTGTAATCATTGGATGGCAGCGGGCAGTCATTACAGCGGCGGTCATCCACACGTTAGCCGCGGGCAGCGCTCCACGTTTCACTTATGCACGTAAGTGACAATCAGAGCCATTGATTCAGCGTGGTTTGGATTCAACGGAGGAGATTGCACTGGTCGGAAGTATTAACCGCGGGATCGAGTCCACGGTTAATAAGAGCTGCGGAATGGCGCGATCAAAACCGTTGATCTCAAGATTAACGGCTCATAAAACAGCCAGTTAAGCAGAGCTCGACCGAAACCCTAGAATAGGTTTTTTGGACCGTTATCTCGATCGAATCAACAAAATTAGATGAAATTTTAAACATGGATTCTAGATATGAAGATCATTAATGTGGATATGTTTTTGGAGTTTAAAAAGCGCTTAATTAAAAGTTAATTTAATCTAAGTGTTTTTACCTAGGGTTTAGGATTATACCTTAGTTTAAGGACGGATTAAACCATTTAAGACTTTTCTGAATTTGTAGTTTGTCCGTGATTAACTTTGTTGGAGGATCCCCGGCCTAAAACTCACTCGAATGCGAGATTTCTGGGCTGGACGGATTTTAGCTTGAGCTTGCCGGAATCCGGTCGTTGACAAGGTTTGACCGGTTGGATTTGACTGAGGGAGTGGAGAGGGAGATCTTTGAAGTCTTGAATGAGTAGAGAGCTCGGCTAGAGGGACTTGAGTTGTGAGAGAGAGGATGGGTTATGGAATGAGAGCTCTAATCCATATTTTCCCCTATTCAAGTGTCTTCAGGCCAAATGGATGGCTAAGATCGACTTGATGGGTTACCGGGATGCTGCCATGTGTCTCCAAATAGTTAGAGAGCCGGGGAATAAAAGGACATAGTACCAAGCCACATGGAAATACCCCTTGGTCCCCATTTGCATATGGGAGAGATCAAGGCCATTTGATCTTGATCTAAGGGTTGGGAAATGCCTTAGGAAGACTCTAGAAAGAATATAGGCAGCTTGAGGGATTTAAATTAAAATGGAAATTTTGACCATTTAATGGTCATTTGACCAATCATTGACTGGTTTGACCAGTCAATGGTCCATTAAGGCTGAGGTGGCAAGTGGGAGGGCTTGATGAGCTGATTAGAAAGATCCTAAAGCAGCTTACTAGAAGTTTGAGTGATCAAACCAAAATCATAAACATTTGACCAAGATTTTCAAAGCTTTGACTTGGTCAAATTGGCCATGATATGACTTCAAATAAGCTAAGGGGCATTTAAGGCATCAAATGAAATGGTTTTGAAGAGTCCTATGTAATAGGATTGGATTTGAAATGTATGAGCACATATGAGGTAGGGTTTGACCATGAATTGAAGTTTGACCAAGTCAAACTTGACATGGTTTGACTCCAAATGAGTTTGAATATATTTGAATCATTTTTTGAAATGAGTTTGAAAGTTTGAGGGATTTGATTTTGTCAAATGGGTTGGAATAACCCATTAAAACCCTTAAGGGTTATTGGGTCAACCAGGTGGGTCCAGGGTCTGATAATAGACTCAATAGATTTGAAATTATATTTGGAGACCATCGGGTCTGGGGAGGTCATTTGGTCAAAATGACCTGTTTTGACCCTTAAAGGCCTTTTTGGTCAACCTAGGTTGATTTGGTCAACCTAGGTTGACTTGGTCAACCAGGTTGACCCAGGGTCTAGGTTTAGGTCCAACAGGTTGTGTTTGATAATTAAAACTTGCTAGGAGTGGTTACATTTGATTTGGAGCTCATTTGGCCCAAAGTGACTATTCACACCTTATAGGGGTATTTTGGTCATTTTAGACTCTATTCAACTGGAGGTTAAAATGAGTCCAACAAAATATAGTTTATTATTTAATGAGTCATAATCAAGGGTTTGGAAGTGATTGAAGGCTTTGGAGAAAGCTCCAAGGTCAAAATCCACTAGGGGATAGGTCTAGTGGCATAGACCGTAAATATTTGAAGGTTTTACAGCCTTTGAAAATTAATTCAATTTTTGGGGTTAGAGACCTCAGAATGAGTTCAAATTTAGAGGGTTGCCTCTAGAGACATGTCATATCAATATGGAACTAACAGACTTTGAATCAGAGGTCATTTGACTGGGTTTTGAAGTATTTAAAGATTTGTTGGAAAAGGCTTTAACCCTTGGATTTTGGTTTGAAAATCTGGATTTAAGCTGGATTTTTTATTTAAATGATTGGATTTGAATTATCTAGATCAATAATAATCAATTGAATAATTTTATTGATTGGATAAGATTAGAGCTTGATAGGAGGCTAGATCAAGGTTCAAGCTAGGGTTGAAATATAGATAGGTTTGAAAGCTAGATATATTTAAAGTTTGAATTGATTTAAGATTTAAATTGATCCTAGGATCTATATAGATCTAAGGTTAAGGCAGATCCTAGGGTCTGGGTTGATTCTAGAGTTTGAAATCTAGGAGAATCTTAGAATCTAGAAGTCTTAGGGTCTAGAGATCTTAAAGTCTAAGATCTAGAATAATCTTAGGATCTAGGTAGATTTAAGATCTAGAGTCTGTGAAGGATCCTAGGATATAGGAGGGTCCTAGGGTTTAACCTCTAGAAAGATCCTAATGTCTAGAATAAGTCTTAAGGCCTAAGAAGATCATATGATCTGGAGTCTGACAGAATCCTAAGGTCTAGAGTAGATCCTATGGTCTGGAGTCTAGGAGGATCCTAGAGTTTAGATTAACCTGGAGTTTGATTGAATTGAGTTTAAAATTAATGTGGGGTTAGGATTGATTTGAATCTAGATTGATATTAAAGTTTAGATTGATCTAAGATCAGATTGATCATAGAGTCAAGATTAATCCTAAGGACTAAAAAGAACCTAAAGTCTGGATTGGTCCTACTGACCTAATATAAAAATGAGGTCAATAGGGCTAAAGGAGAGTCACTAAAGGTTTAGCGCAATACCTCGAATGGAGGTTTTCAGGGAGTGGATGTAGGTCAGGTTGTACCGAACCACTATAAATTCTGGTGTATTTATTCTTAATATTTTTTTTGCACTTTATTTTCCTATGATTTATAGTGTGGTTTGAAAACTCTGATTTATTTTGTTATTATAAATTTATTCACTTCCACATTGGGGATTAAGGTGTTTATTTTTAAATATTAAAAAGGCTATAAAAAGATTTTTCTTTTTACTAAAAAAAATTTTAAATAACAAATTCACTCCCCTCCTCTTGATTAGCCTCGGGCTGGTTCTATGATTTTAGGTTTAACAACCTTCACAAACTTTCAAACATCTCCAAAATTAGAATTTCTTCCATGACATGATATGCACATGCATATATTAACATTTTAACATGCATATGTCACATTAACGTGAACATGTGCATACATGAATTGCCGCATGTATGACAATTTAGGGCCAACACATGTATAATTTGTAAACAAATTTGATATTTTTTATTTGAAAAAATTTTCATAAGGAAGCTCTAAAATATCATTCTAAAAATTTTAGTGAATTATAGCCAACACCAAAAATATCATATTCAATATGAAATACTCAAAAATTTATACAGATAAAACTAACCAATAAAAATTTAGCTTACCGCTAAAATGATCATAATGGGACATTATAAAAAATCTCAGAAATTAAACAATAAAAAGTTTATTAAACTCATTAAAATCATATTTTTTCCTATAACTTTTTTGTATAAATATCATATTGAAATTAAAAATAGGGGTTTGGGAGCCTACATCATGCTCGATAATTTTCTTAATAGATCTGTCGAATAAATCTTGCACTTTGACCTTCAAATTCCCCTCTTCTCTTCTCCTCTTTTGCTCGCCTCTGATCATCTGAAATGATAAAATGACTTTGGAAAATGGTTTTGAATATTTATATAAGAATTCATTTTAGTGCTTAGTATCGCAGTACTCCATCATTCAACGTCACTACGCTCAGTCGAAATATTCTAGATATCCCTAAATAGAGAGCTCAGTGCCACAATACTCCATTCTTAACACTACAGTACTCCAAGTGCTGGAAATTTTATTCTCTCCAAACTGAGAGCTCAACGTTGTCTAGACTAGTGTCGTGGTGCTTCTAAGGCCTTCTTTATAACTAACATTTTCTCAATTTCAAACTTAAAGCCTTAATTAAATTCATAATAATTATGAATTAAACATGCATAAGAGGCTATGAGATTCTTACCATTTCTGTAGCTGTGTATATTTCATCCTCCTCTTTTTTTAGAAAATATTTTCCTTGACATTTATACACGAGCAAACACTCTAGAGTATAATTATCTCATTTCTATTTTCTTTTCTCAAGTTGTTTTCCACTTTGATATCTTATTTCACTAAACATTGACCTTATTAATTTGCTTATTTCTTAATAACTTCACATCATGTAACGCCCTAGGATCTAATGGAAGGATTAGACTTACCTAAAGTTATGTTTAATTTATCCCATCCATAAATAATAATAACTGAAGCTACTAACATTTCATTCATCAAAGTAATATCAACATATTTTATTTTTCTCAACACAAATATTTATAATAATCCATATCACAGAAGTCTATATACCCAGTAAATAAATGTTGGATTATAAAAATCATAGTACCTGATAGCCTAAGCTTAAAGATTCCTCCTCTAAACAAAATCTACTATACACGATTCTTTCATTTACCTGAAATATTCATAGATGTTGCATCCTGGAATATTCACGGCTGTAGAGAAATATAAAGCTTAATGTCTTAGCACTGTACAAAGATCCAGCACACAAGCAGATGAAAGAGATAGCATAGTGTTCATAAGAGACACCAGAGTTTTTATGTGGAAACCCCTGAAGAACGGGAAAAACTACGGGGCTCTTCCTTAGTAATTGCAGTAGATTACAAATGAGCTCTTCCTTAGAAGAATGCCTTGGCTTGATGTCACAAATATACATCATATAGAGCGCATTACATGGTGGGAGTTACAATAATCAACATAGATATATTTATTTAGTTGGCAGAACCATAGTCGATAGGACAGGGGTTAGAAAGACCATAGTAGGCGACGGAGGTCGGAAGGACCGTAGTCAGCAGGAGATAGGGCTCAGAAAGACCATTGTCTGGTGTGGGAGGTCAGAAGGACCGTAGTTCATAGAAGACCTAGGTCAGAAAGACCGTTTTATGATGAGGGAGGTCAGAAAGACCGTAGTCGGCAAAAGACCTGGGTCAGAAAAACTGTTATATGGCGAGGGAGGTTGGAAGGACCGTAGTCGGTAGGAGATCAGGGTCAGAAAGACTGTTGTATGGCGAGGGAGGTCGGAAGGATCGTAGTCGGTAAGAGACCAGGGTCAGAAAGACCGTTGTCTAGCGATAGAGGTTAGAAGGGCCATAGTAGGCGACGAAGGTCGGAAGGACCGTATTCGGTAGGAGATAGGGGTCAGAAAGACCATAGTAATAGGGCGGTACTCTAGTAGAACTTAGGGCATCAGGTGGTGGTCCGACAGAACCCTGGGTATCAGGTGGTGGTTTGGAAGAACTCCGGGCGTCAGGTGGTGGTCTGGCAGAAGTCCGGGCCTCTAGTGGTGGTCCGGCTGGAGTTTGGGCCTCAGATGGTGGTCTTATAGGAGTCCGGGCCTCAAGTGGTGGTCCAACAGAAGTTCGGGCCTCAGGTGATGGTCGACAGAGCTTAGGATGTTAGGTGGTGGTTTGGCGGAGCAACGGCGTAAGGCGGTGATCCGACGGAGCTTAGGACGTTAGGTGATGGTCCGGCGGAGCTTAAGATGTCAGGTGGTGGTCCGATCAAGCAACGGTGTCAGGCGGTGGTCCAGCGGAGCTTAGAACGTCAGGTGGTGGTCCGACAGAGTAACAGAGTCGGGCGATGGTCCGGCGGAGCTAGCTTAGAATGTTAGGTGGTGGTCCGGCGGAGCAACGGAGTCAGGCGGTGGTCTGGCGGGGCTTAGGATGTCAGGTGGTGGTCTGGCGGAGCAACGGCGTCAGGCGGTGGTCCGGTGGAACTTAAGATGTCAGGTTGTGGTCCGACGGAGCAACGGCGTCAGGCGGTGATCCGGCCGAACTCCAGTGGTGATCGAGGAGGCAAGAGGCAAGAGTGATCTCTGATCTCTCTCTTTTCTCCTTAGGCTTAGGGGTCCCCTTTCATGAGAAAGGAGGGGGCTATTTATAGATTTCTGGAGTGTTATGGCCCATAAATAGGTGGAAGATCAAGGGTAAATGGTGAGTGGTTTGTGTGGACGGTTGATGTTGAATCCCTTGATCGTGGATAATTTGATAAACATTTGAAGGTCTTAATGATGTCAGAATTCAGTGATCTTAAGCTCATTGGATTTGTCTCGTCGAACCGCTCGATTCGACCATAAGCACATCATGTTTGAAAACTATTTGGTAATCCAAATTGTGGTTTGAACCTTAAAATGGTGCTTCGAGCCCTTGATTTGGACCCATTTGGGCTTGGATTGAGTCAAATTTGGTGTTGTTGGGTTGGTATTTCCGAGATGTTTAAGCTTACTGAAATTAGAGCTCGGATTGTCCCAATTTTATTTCTGGAAGTTTCCAACTTGATTTTGCCTTGAGATTTGTGCCCGATCAAGATAATTTTTTGATGATGCATCAATTGAACCAGCTCAATAGACTCCTTCCCTTACCCCTAACAGAGAATGATATTCAATATAATTATTTAAAAGAAAGGAATTAAAGAAAATTATATAAAAAATATGTGAGTTAATTAAACTAGAAACAAACCTGAAGTCACTAGCATTTTGGTATATATCTGACCTCAAAACTAGTACGTATGCTTTCATACTTACATAATCACTTTTCACAAAAGTTTTGTGACACTGTGCAGAATGCTTATTTCCAAAGATTCACTTCCACTTTCCCAAAATAATTCAAATAGGAATTCAGAGTTTAATAAATATATATCTCATAATATTTCTTAATTTCAATTCATTATAAGAATATTAACATATGAAATGCAATGCTTAATATGCACATGTCCTAATATTTTCTTACATCTCTACATTTGCTTATGTCTCCCTTACCTCGTATACATATATATAATAAGTGGGGCAAAAATCTCTCCCACATCTGGATTAGAAATATGAGGCTAGAAGAATACTTATGGTGTTATTTAATCTCTCACACTTGCTTCCAGCAAGTGGGGCCAAAATCCCTCTCACATATGCATCAGGCAGATGGGCTATAAAAATACATTTAAGGCCCTTATAACTTAATTCATAGTGCACTTTTCACCACTTCAAAACAAAACATCTCTCAATTCCATGTAATGCAAAGTGTATATGCAATGCAACAATAATCAACATAGTATGCAGAAAGTGCATGAATTGCCAGTAATAACCACATTGCTTGTAAAATAGATTACTCACTGAACTTTCTCCCTTTTAAGTTATAACTTCAAAATAATATTCACATGAACATTTTAAGAATTTTATATAACTATCACGATTACCATAAAATCCTTCATTTAATAATATACTAAAAAGTTGTATAAGAACAATCAACCGTTGAAAATTCACTTTTATATAGTCAAAACATACTGGTGAAAAATTTATAAAACTTTATAAAACTTGAGAAAACACATTATATAAAAAGTTACATAGTGAAAATCTTATAAAACTTGAAAAAAAAATATTTTTGTGCATAACTTGTTATAAATTTATAGAAATTAAAATCGAAGATAGAAGTTTAAGAGTCTACCTAGAATTCTACAATTTTATTAACTGGCATGGAGGATGAATCTTGAACCTTGGCCTTGGAATCTCTCTTAGTCTCTTTCCCTTCTTTCCATTTTCTCCTTTTCCCCTTCCCTTATACGACAAATCTAGTTATTGATGAGAGATAAGAATGGTTTTAGTTATTTTAATATTAATTTTTTCATTATTATGACCTAGCACCTCAGCGCTTGACTGACGTAGCACCGCAGAGCTCAACTGCCTTAGCACCATAATGCTCGACTGCCCTAGCATCGTAGCCTTCCAAAGAATCTTCCAATTTCTCCCAAAATATGCTCACTTGAGACTTAGCGCCACAATGATGCTTTCCGGTGCCACAACACTGGTTCAAACCTAGTTATTTTCTCAACTTTTTGAGAGCACTTATGTTGTGCCCGCCGCCAACCTTGGCGGCACGACACCCACGAAGATAAATCCAAACTTTGGATTTTGACTTTTTGGCCCCTAAATATTGATTATTATTTATCTCATTCAATATTCTAAGACTTATAATCACTATCTAACTTTAAATTGACAACTAATTACAAAAAAATACCTAGGTTTGATGAAAGATGTTATACATCATATGTTAAAATGCGTTACGATTCTTCCCTGTATGTTAGACTAAGCTGCACCTCAAATTCATCTCTAAAAACTCTCTACTATAGATTAAAAACTCACTTTCTCAATACTAAAATATGGAATATATTATGGATATCTAACATGTGGTTATTTAACAGTAACTTCTAAGCGAATTTTCTAACTCTTCCAATTATTTTGAAAGGATCAATGTATCTTGGACTTAACTTATTATCCTTATAAAAAAATTTTTTTCTTTCACTGGGCTAACTTTTAGAAAAATAAATTCCAAATTGAAATTCAACAGCTCTACGCCTCAAGTCATAGTACATATTCTGTCTATCTTGAGCTGCTTTCAACCTCTTTTTGATCAATCCAATTTTCTCAGTAACACTATCCACCAACTTACGACCATTAATTCCCTTTCACCCACTTATGTCCAAGCCAATAACATCCTACATCTTCTTCCATACAGGGCTTCATACTGAGCTATACTAATACTTGATTGGAAATTATTATTATAAGCAAATTTAATTAGAGAAATATGCTCACACTATAGAAAAACAAGCTATTTGCGGTGGCAAAATCCACCGCAAAATTTGAGAAATCCATCATAAATCCTAATTTGCGGCGGATTTGCGACGGATATGCTTCCAAGGGTAAAATGGGCATCGCAAACATATGTGCAACAAAAAAATCTGTCGCAAAATTTTTGCCATATTTGTGACGGAATAATCTCTATTAAAACGATGATTTTATTTTTGTGGTCCACCGCAGATTCGGTCACAAAGGTCAATACCAAATCGTCGTATCGACATTTGCAGCAAATTTTTCGCTGCAAACTTGTAGCATAACAAAAAAATAGCTTCTACATTCATTTTTTGGGCTTTCCAACATTAACAATCTAAGCAGTTATGAAAAATAATTATAATCAAAGAATATTATTTAAACTATGCAAATTAATGAACAAAAAACCACATTCAATAAAATTCAACAAAAGTTATAACACTATTACAGTTTCAATATAACTTATACATCAAATGACATAAAATATATCAAATGCCATCTCAGGCGATAATCTAATCGGTTTAGATAAAATTATTTGTGACAAATTTACGATGAATTTGTGACGGATTTGCAGCAAAAAATCTATCACAAATTTGTGATGGGTTTTCCGTCGTAAATCCGCTATAATTCCGTCACAAAATTTGCGTCGGAAATTTCCGCCGCAAATTCACCGTAATTTTGTCGAAATTTTTTTTCATCGCAAAGTCCACCGCACATCCGCCGTAAATCACTAGTTTCCTTGTAGTGTCATTTCAACTATCACGCCCCGCAATCTAATTTAGAAGAATTATATCTTTTTATCATTTAACATCAACTAGAACTTTTCAATCTTATGTAAAGAATGAAATATAAATATCAGAAATATAAATATATTTATATTTATTTAATATTTACAACTGATACAAGTCCAAAATGACATATATATATATATATATATATAAATATAATATTCATGATGCACAATAAAATAGTCCATCACAATAAATACAGCATGACTATAAAAAATATAAGGAAATGCCAATAGATACAAAAAAAGAAAACTTTAGCTACGCCACCCAAATCCAACTTACTCCATTGTTCCCTTACCATTGCTTAAAACATGTAAAATCACATAATGAGCATATAGCCCAGCGAGTAACCAGAAATTTATAGTTGAAATTAATGCATAACATATAAACAACTATATCATATTAAAAGTCATCTTTCATCAGTTTCGTATCCTATCATATCAATACCATGTCAGTATGGTTATTTATCAGTCATACTTCTTATATCATTCAATTAGTCAAACAACATTATTAGTCAATCAATATTATTAGCCTTATATATCATCTGTCATTGGGCATATCTATCTTTTCAGTCATTCGTCAGATCTATCATTTATATATCTATCATATCATGTATACAATTATATATATTATCATGCATGCAATTTAATATGGAATTCAACAAGATATGACATCAAGCTTTAATGTGATGTTTTTAACATCTTTAACCCCAATAGATTCCCAGTTGGTCATCAGTCTTTAACCCCAACAGTTCCCCGCTTGGTAACCAATCTTTATCTTACCATCATCATTTATATCGTAAATCAATTTACAAGTGGCTTTTAATAATCTATAAAGAGTCATTACTCTCTACATGTTGATGTAATTTGGTCAATTGGTCATAGGCTAGCATCCAAGATTACACCATAAACCCTTTAAAAAAAGCCCACCAGCCCACTCTCCTGTATAGGGAATTAATATTTTAAAAGATAAATCATATTAATTATAGTACAAATAGTCAGTCTTCCTTATATGTAAATGTTACATTCAGCATATAATAGTAGTATCATTTTATCTAAATAAGTCAATTCATGTATGAAATGCAAAAAATCTATACATTATTCATTAACTCCAGAAAATCATAACTATAAATTTATCAGATGTAATTCAGTAATATTCGTGTTAAAATACACATAATAACAATATATATCTAATATCAAAATTTATGCAGTGAAAATTCACAAAAATGGGAGATATATCTTGTTTATCACTTCCGGGGGAGATAAATGTATATTGAACTCAAAGTCATTGAAAATAAATACAGAGTAGAGATCACTTATAATAATCAAAATAACTTTTATAATTGGAGTGACAAATGTTAAAGCCCTGAAGAACTTTCTCTCTCTTCTCTTCTCCTTGGCTCTTTCCCTAGTAAGGAATGAAATGAGGGAGGGGGAAGTGGGATGACAGGGATATTTATGTTAAAAAATATATAAAAAATTATTTTGTAACTTAGCACTGCGGTGCCCAACATCTAGTGCCACAACATTGCATGTGAAATAGCACTGTGCCACAATGCTCCCTTAGAGCCACTGTGCTTTATTTATTTTCAAAATTCCAGAGAGGTTAGCACCGCGGTGGTGCTTTCTTGGCACTTCCCAGCTCTGTTGTGCTCTCATGCACAACATTGCAACACTTACATGCATATTTTTATTTTTTTTTTATTTTAAAGTATTTTTTCAGAATTTTTAGGTTATTACTCAAATTTCTTGTAAAATTCATTAGACATAACCTCAAACAAATCTTTCAATATATGAATGACTATTTCAAAATGTCCATCCATTTGAGGATGAAAAGACTAAACTAAAATTCAACTTTGACCCATAAATATTTATGAATATCTTTCCATAATATGGAGGTAAATCTATCATTCTAATTAGAAATAATAACTTTAGGAATTTCATGAATTGCTAACATATCAATAGAATCTATTTTTCTCATAAGCAAAAAATGGAAAACTTAGTCAATATGTCCACTATTACCCATATAGTGTTATAACTCAAAATTTTAAAAACTGTATTTTTACCCACAACAGTCAAGAATTTATTCTAGAGTCATTATAAGCCCAAATCATAAATCATTTTCTCCATAACATTTCTATTATTGTGTTTTAGCTTCCCTATTTTTTTCATAATTTTTGGGCACCAGTAAAATTTTTTAAGAAATTGGCACCTGACGTTACAAGTAGGGATTTTGGTACCATCAAGGGTCCGTTTTGTAAACTGATTTCATCTAAAATTTCTAAATAAAATAAGTTAGTTTTGGCTATTTTTCTATAATTTTTGGAATTCATAAAGAATTTCTATGAATTTTATACTAAAAATTTATTAAAATATTATTATTATTATTATTATTATTATTATTATTAAAAAATATCTAAAAGCACTAAACTTCATTTCATAAGAAACCCCCTCCCCCATTCGTTTCAGGTTCAGAACAGAGAAAAAAAACGGAAATAAGAGAAAGGGAGGAGAGAGAAAGAGAAAAGCTTGGTTTTGATAGCCATAGAACGATTTGTATCCGTCGGCCCAGTTGAAAAATTTGCTCGTTTAGAGGTAGGTTATGTTTTGCCTACTTCAGATTTTAATAATTTTGTGTTTTTAATATTTTTTTGCTTAAATTTGTATTTTCGTTACTGAAAAACAACAATAACTTTGTTTTGGTAAAACTTTCACCGCGTAACTTTTTATATGTTGTAGATGTTGTGATTACGAACATTGAGTATATTCTAAAAATTTTTTGCCGGGTGATTTTGAAAAAGCAGCGATTTTTGCCTACTTAGAAATTTATTTTGACATATAAAAATAGTGCTTCAATTCAATTAAAGCTTTAGAATGATGTTTTATACTATTTATTATAATTTGGTTATGTTTAAAAATTGTGAATTTTTACTCAGTAGCTTTCCTGTTGTCTATCGTTGGGACATTTTGACAATTTTTGAATTCAGTCTTATTATGTTTTAATTAATGAATGAAATGCATATGTTATGAAGTGTTATGATGTGATGCTGGTGCCTGTGGGCGACCGAGGTGGGATTCTGTTATGCCGGTGCCTGTGGGAGATCGAGGTAGGATTCTATTAAGCCGGCGTCAGTGGGCGACCGAGGTGGGATTCTGTTATGCCTGTGCTAGTGGGCGACCGAGGTGGGATTCTGTTATGCTGGTGGGATTCTGTTACGCCGGCACTAGTAGGCGACCGAGGTGGGATTCTGTTATGCCGGTGCTAGTGGGCGACCGAGGTGGGATTCTGTTATGCTGGTGGGATTCTATTACCTAAGTAGTGTTATGCTGGGGCCAATGGGCTACCGAGGTGGATTCTATTATGAAGTGCTTGCTTATAATTTAGTTTATTTTAGTATTTATTTAATTACATTTAATTTCAGTGTATGACTCATCACAGTGTTCTCAGTTCTTTTGATTTTAGTTATTAATTTCTGTTGTAGGCTACGATAGCCTACTGAGTTGTGTTAGCTCATTCCTGCTTTTACTTTTATTTTTAGGCTCGGGGAAGGGTAAGTAGCGAGCTGAGTAGTTATGATAACATACTTTGATCTGTGCTATATGTATATTTTATTAGTTTTGATTTTTGTAGGTTTATCTTTTATTTTTTATTGTGCTCTCTGTTGTCAAGTGCTGTTGTAGATAGATTTCAGATTATATATATTTTGGATGATATATAGAAAAAAAATCATGTTGAGATTCAGTAGTATTCTACTTTATATTGCATTCAATAGTGGCTCTATGTAGTATATAAATTGGAAGTTTTATTTCAGTACATCTCCAACCAGATCTTAGGATCAGTCTTGCCACAATTGGATACGGTATGACCTGTGTGATATCGAGTCATATCGTGTCGGGTTGTGACAAGATTTTTGGTATCATAGCAAGGTTGGAGAAGTGAATGATAACAGAGCCATAGGATTTAATCTGTAGAAGCGTGTGAGATGATTGTTTGATTAAAAATATTATATTTAGTTTTGAAAAATATTTAATTTTCTTTGCGAAACGCTTGAAATTTCTAGAATTTTTTATTTTGAAATTGAATACTCATTATGAATGATAAATCATCTCAAGAGATGAACATATTATTCCCTAATAGGTTCAAATTTCAAAACTTTGAATTTATCCCGATTATCGTAGTTGAATTTGAGAAAAAACTACATATGACCCCGAAGGATCAAAATGAGTATTCAATCAAATATTTAGCTATAATAATTTGGATAAGAGGATCATTGATCTCATAATCAAACTTATGATAGTAATTGATATATCTTTCTAGGGAAAGAAATTATCAATCACTATTGATCGTTTGAAAATGACGATAATGATCATCGAGTTTGATTTTTCCAAAGATAATTAATTAAGTATTTTGAATCTATGGTGTGTTTTGAAAACTTGATTTTGAAAACTTGATTTTGAATATTTGGTCTGGGTTTCTAAATCTCCTACGAGCATAAGCCCTCGTAGTTAATTACATCATAGGAAACCAGAAATTTCCTACGAAAACTCTCGATTAAAATAGCGATACAAATTTTATTTTAGATTTCAAAGCTTGATATCAAAGGAGGTAAGGGTTAGAATTTTCAAATGGGAATAGGTCAAAGTTGAGCACTTATTTCTGGAGTCAAGGGAGTAAGGGTAGGAGGTGCTTAGGATTTTGAATCACTTCAGAAACACCCCAACCTATCCTAAGTGTTGGGCTTGAATTTGATGGAAAGAGATTTAATATTTAAGTGATCAATTTTATTAGAAAGTGAGAAATAGATCCCTGGAGGTCAAGGTCTTCAGATTGAAAATCTGCCTCAGAATCTAAGTCTAAAATGGTTACTAAAAATCAGTGACCCGAAACCTAGCTAATGCAATGCAAGATCTAGACTTACCCTGGCCTGGATTGGGGAGCCAGCTAAACCACCTAAATGCTTTAAAATTATGTGTTCGGTCTTTAAATGTAGAGTGGTAGGGACGTTATTTAAGATTGGGTTTAAGGAGTTGGGGTCGACATCTATAGCAGATTCTAATTGACCCCTTCAACTTATGTTGGGTGGAATGCTTAAGCTAAAAATATAATTAAAAATTCTGACTAAATTTTTAATTTGTATCTAATGCAATGCATGCTAGTTGACTCTATTAAATACTTAAATCAAGATGAAGCAATTTTAAAATTAAGCTTAAAAATAAATTTTATCCTAGAGATTGCACAACATCCCCTTGACAAGAGTGCACCATAATAGGTCGAGTGGCCTGCCAGAACTCGCAAGCAGGGAGGTGCATAATAAGGTAGAGAAGATTTAATATGAACGTATGAAAAACTCCCGACGATCCGGGCTTACTTCTTAAAGGAGTTAGAATTTCTATGTGAGCTTAAATATTTTAAATTTAATTAGAATAGAAATAGTTTATTCGTACCCTCATGAGCCTCCGATCAGGTTCCAGGCTAAATCAAAATTGACATGCAATAATCGCCAAAAATTACTAAAAGCATATAATCTTAATATCGCAATCAATATTAAATAATTAATCAAATAATTAAATCACTTAAATTTAAAATTCAAATTGAAAGTCCATAGGTAAGTGCCCTTTAATATTACAACCAAGGGTTTGCCGGAAAAGTAAAGTGATCGGGTACCACTGACTACAACCCGGATCCTACTCCTAAAAGACAAGTATCTTTGAGATTTGGGATTCTTCTCGTTCTTCACTTCTTCGTCCTCCTATGGGTCTCCTTGGATCGTCGGGTCCGGATATCCAAATGAAAAGAAACTCCCCTTAAATAGGGGTGTTATCTTTTCTCTTTGGATACTTTGAAAGTTATCATAAACTGTATTTCTAAGTGAAGAGGTACTCTCCCCTAAGGGATGTCACTCTCCTCCTTAGAATCCAGTTTGGATCACTATAATCCCATCTCAAAGCACTTAATAATTTACAACTCAATTCAAATTAAATTACATTAATCAAAATTGAAAAATCTAGACTCAATCTTGCAGGGTTATCCTAATAATCAATAATTATATTTAACATCCAAAGCAGTTAATATTTTAAGAATTTAAAATGCTCAAACTAGTCACACTTGGCTATGCTCTTTTAATTTTAAAGGGGGGACTTAAGCAAATTTTGAAGTACCTGCAGAAAACAACGTTAATCTTAAAGCTTAATTATTTAATTGCCCCCTTTAATTTATAATTATCCTGTATGAGCATGGCCACCTGCAGAAGTTTAAATTAGTATAAATCATCCCTAACCTAGGGGTAGATCTAACGTACAATCAATCATAACATAGAGTGCAGTAAGTAAATAAATAATCAATTAATTCTACTACCAGCAAACAGCATGTAGTAAAAGCTCGAAAATTCAGCACACAACAGAAAAGTAAACACTGGCCTAGCCTAAGACTAGAGTTGGTTATCCTAGCAAACTATCTAAAGTATGTGAGATAGGCTGTGTGGGTTGGATATGTCTTAAGTAGGGCAATTAGTTAAAATTATTTGAGGTTCTGGTTGGTTGAAAGGCTTAAGGGATTTAAGTTTGAGTTTAAGTATTAATGATTTAAAATTAATTTTAAAGGATATTTTAAAAGAATTATTGATTACCACATTTGTTTCACACCGAGGCCGTGAAGTTTATTTCCCCTTCCTTGGGGCTAAGTTAATAACCTCGTAGGCCTGGGTTATCCAATGATAATCGTATAATTAAGTATTTTAATTGATTAAGGGTTTGAGAATTGATAAATTTTATTCAAAATGATTGGTTGCTGGTTTTAATGTTAAATTGATGTTTTCTAAAATTTGAAGTCAATTAGTGAAATTTAAAATTTTCTGGATTATTTTAATTAATTAAGGGGTCAAAAGTTGACTTTTTGATTAAAAGTTATTTCTAAAAAGTTAATATTTTATTAAAATACTAGACCTTAATATGATCAGTTAGATTATAAGTACGCTAAATTTGGATTTTTCTATATTTTATTATGAAGGTTTAAAGTTTTAACTTGATTTTAAATTAAGTTTGATTAAAAGTTGACTTTTTCAAATTTGATTGATTTATGGAAACTTAATATTTTTGATAAATACTAGATAATTGAAGTTGAATGCCTTTGAGTTTTCTCAATTTAGAGTTTTCTTGTATTAGTTATGAATTTTTGAAGTTATTGAGTATTTATTAAATTTTCAAAATTTGCTTGATTAAGGCTCTTTTATTGATTTGAGTCCAAATGACCTCCAAACTTCTTGGAATCAACTCCAAAGGTCAGCAATGATCTAAAGAGAGATTATCAAGTGTTTGGGAGATTTTTGAATTTTTAAATATTTTTAATTAATTAAATTTAAGATTTTAATGATTATTAAATTTGTCTTAAATCTAAAGTCAAATCTGGTTGATCTTATTTTTCACATGTAGAGCTTTAAATTCTGGTCAGTTAGAAGTATTATATGTAATTTTTGGATTTAAATTTGATTTATTAAATTTTTTGGAAGTTTTAAGGTTTAATTAAGGTTGAATCTTGATTAAATAAATTAAGGGGTTTAATGACTTCAAAAATCAGTGAAAATTTTTCTTAAGGTTGAGAGTGTCACTAAGTTCAAATGGTTTAAGTTTCAAGTCAAAAGGCAGTGTATCCTAATTATTAGAATTATTCTAAATCCTCTAAATAAGTCCTTAATTATTATCCTTAATGATGTCAATAAATTTTATGGGTTTAAATCAATGTTCTACTAACCCTTGGACATATACATGATAAGTATACATATAAACACAATCAAATCCTAAATCTAGGAGAGCCTTAAGACTAGGTGGTGTGTGTATGTCCTAAGCATGCAAATCAAATTAAAATGTAATTAATTGAAGGATTAATCAATAAATAATTAACAAAGTAATTATTCATTGATTAATCATCACTCCCCACTAATCCTATTCAAACATGTTTAATTTATGTTTAGAATTTCAAGGGATCTCTCAAAACTTAAAGATTCAAATATATACAATTTTAAAATAGACTTTAAAGTATGTATACCCATATATATAAACCTATATATATAAGTTTTAAAAATAAAATAATTTAAAATATTATTAAAATAATTTTTAAGGGCTTGAGAGATCCTCTAATTTTTAAAGTAATTTGAAAATAATTTTTAATTTTTGAAAATATTTAATATAATATTTAATAATATATTAATTAAATATTAAAATCTTCAAGTAGTTCAAATTAATTAAAACAAATTAAGTTTTGAAATTTTGAAAATAGTTTAAAATTAAAATTCTTAATTTTCTAAAAAAAATTTCAATATATTACCCTTAAGTTTTTTATTTAAATTGAATTTAATTTAAATTTTCAAAGTTTAAAGTAATTAAAGGTACTTAAAACAATTTAAAATTAATAAATAAATAAAATATTTCTTAATGTAAATTAAATTAAATCTTAAAAGTTTTTTGATTTTTTAAAAAATTATTTAAATTAAATTTTTTTATTTGAGTTTTTAACATTATTGGAGTTTAATTTTAATCAAACACTAATTAATATTTAACTAATTCATTAGTTAAGAAATTATTTAAAATATACAAAATATAAATTAGATTGAAGTATGTTAAAATAATTATTTAATCACTTAATATATTTTAATATTTAATCATGAATTTTTGGGAATATTCAAAGTACTATTATATTAAACATTAATTAAACATTAACAATATTGAAATAATTTAAAATATTTAAATAAAAATACTTTAAGTTATAATTAAATTTTAAAATAAAATACTTTAAGTAATATTAGAGAATATTGAAGTAATTTAAAATAAAAGTTTAAATTTTAGAAAAATATTTAGATTAATATTAAATTAAATATTAATTAAATCTAAATATTTTAATATCTCAAATAATTTAAAATATATAAAATATTTTAAATTGATTTTAATTTTAAATCAAAGGGTTTAAAAAATTGAGCAGTTTGATATATTATATGACTTTTTTGATTAAAAATTAATTTTTAATGATTTTTTGAAGTTTTCTTTGAATTAAAATACATTTAAATTAATTAATATTTATAAAAGTAAACGGCGGCAATGGGAGATTACGTGGCAAGCGCTGATTCGTGGATAGAAATGTGGGCAATCATTGGCAATGATTGCGCTGCCGCGCAATCATTGACAATGATTGCAGCGGTGCGAAAAATTAAATCGAGGCACTTAACCACGTGGACTTAAAGCGAGGACCGTCCAATCCTCTACTGTAATGAACGGACGGCTATGATCGGTTCAACGATCCTACAACGTGATCGATTGATAAAGGCAGTCGGACTTAAGAGCGGTGTGACAGAATCACAGCCGTTGATCAGGAGATCAATGGCTGAAATTCTATACGCCTAAATTAGAACACAAAAATACCCCATAATGAGTTTTTCGCCTCGTTCGTCCGATCGAATTGATCAATCTTCATGAAATTTTAAACATGAACTCCCTTGATGAACATAATTTATGGAGAGTACTTTTTGCGGCTTAAAAAGTGCTTAATAGAAAGCTAAATTGACCTAAGTATATAAAGTAGGGTTTGAGTTTTAGAAGAATCTAACCGATGGATTTCGAATTTTTTTGATTCTCTGAGTTTGTTGACTGTCCACGCTCATTTCCTTAGTTGAAGCCACGTTCTGAGATGCTACAGATTGACGGGAAGTTGAGTTGGACGGATCCTACCCTCAGCTCGTCGAAGATCTCGCCGCCGGTGGCTTTGGCCAGCTGGATTCTGGTTGGGAGAGCTTGAGGGATTGCTGGAGAGTTCAAACAAATTAAAGTTTTACTCTGAGAAGGCTTGAGTGGAGAGAGATCAAGGCTTGAAGGAATCCATCTCAAATGGGGGTTTTGCCCCTATTCAAACATTCCCAGGCCAAATGGATGGCTGGGATTGTCTTAGGAGATTGTTAGATGGCTGCCATCTGTGCTAGGGTTGGTTAAAATGGTAGGGGAATCAAAAGGACAAAGGACATCCATGTGGAAAGCAAATCTTGCCCCCATGTGCCCATGGTTTGATTAAGAGCTGATTAGGCTTTACTTAAGACTTGAAATGGGTTTAGATCTACCTTGAGAAGACTCTAGAATGTCTCCAAGCAGCTGAAATGAGCTGGAGGCATTTAGATTAGAGGGGAAATAGTTCAAAGTGGCTATTTTGACCATTTAATGCCTCTTAAGGGTTTCTTTGACTCTTTGACTGGTCAAAGAGTCAAATAGTGCTTAGGTGGCATGGAGGGAGCTTGGAGCTGCTAGTGGAATGGATTCAAAAGGTTTTTAAATGGTTAGGTTGAATATGTGAGCAAGTTATTTAATATGGAATAGATTTGACCAAGTTCCAATGAGTTGACTTGGTCAAATCAAATTAGGTTTGGTTCACCAATGTTTGGGAAGTATTTAAATCATGGAAAGGACTGATTTTGAAAGCTTGGTGAGGTTTAGAGATGTTAGTTTGATTATGCCAAGTGATTTAACCCAAGCGAATCAAAATTGACTAGACTCGGGTTTAGTTGACCAAGTCAACTGATTATTGGGTCAAAGGGTCCAATCCAATCCAAATCACTAAGGGATATGTTCAGACAGTTTTGACAAAGTTTGAAATGCATTTGAGGCTTGATTCAAAGTAGAAAAGCTTAATGGTTGAATTGGCCAACCTGGGTTGACTTGGTCAACCAAGTTGACCCAGGGCCAGAGTTTGGGCTAGACAGGTTTGAAATAAAATTCTAGATTTATTGGAGGTGATTTTAGGGATCAGAATGGTCGCTTGAGTTAAAAAACCTATTTGAGCCCTTAATGAGTCATTTGGGTCAACCCTGATTGACTTGGTCAACCAGGTTGACCCAGGGCCTGGGAATGGGCTTAATAAATTTGAAATAATATTTGAAGACCAATGGAGGTGGTCCCAAGGTCTGGGGAGGTCATTTGGTTAAAATGACTTATTTTAACCCTTAAAGGCCTTCTTGGTCAACCATGTTGACCCAAGGGCTGGTTTTGGATCGAACAAATTGGGTTTAATATTTGAAACTTGTTGGAAGTGGTTCCAAGCAATTTGGAGATCATTTGATTTGAAATGTGCATTTGAACCCCTAAGGGGTATTTTGATCATTTTGACCCCTGATCAATTGGGGGTCAAAGTGAGTCCAACAAAATGCAGTTTAATATTCAAAGAATCATAATCAAGGGTCTGAAAGTGATTGGAGGCTTTAGAGAAAGCTCCAAGGTCAAAATCCACTAGGTGATAGATCCAGTGGCATAGGCCGTAAATATTTGAAGGTTTTATAGCCTTTGAAAATCAATTCAATTTTTGGGGTTAGAGACCTTAAAATGAGCTCAAATTTGGAGGGTTGTCTCTAGAGACATATCACATCAGTATGCAACTGACATGCTCTGAATCAGAGGTCATTTGATTGGGTTTTGAAGTGTTTAAAGATTTGATGGAAAAGGCTTTTAGGACCTGAGTCTTTAACCCTTGGATTTGGGTTTGGATTTCTGGATTTGAATTAAGTCTAGCTTGAATTGAAATCTGGATTGATCTAGAGGGAACCTAGGGTCTAGAGTAGATCATAAGGACTGAAGTCTAGGAAGATCCTAGAGTCTAAATTGATCTAGAGGAATCCTAAGGTTTAGAGTAGATTCTAGGGTCTAGATTAATTTGAAGGAATCCTAGGATCTAGAGTAGATCCTAGAGACTGGAAGAATTTAAAGAAATCCTAGGGTCTAGAGCAGATCCTAGGGACTGAAATCTAGGGAGATCCTAGAGTCTAGATTGGTCAAGGAGCTAGATTGATCTAAGATCATAATTGATCCTAGGGCCTGGATTAAGCTGGAGATTAAATTGATCTAGAGTCTGGATGGGGTCCCTAGTGACCTCATACAAAAATGAGGTCAACAATGATTCTAGGTAATTTTGGGTGCTTATTTTATTTATTTTCATATATATGTGTTACATTCAGTTGGGTTTTGAGATGACTGATCCACCTCAGCCAGATCCAGATATGACCAATGGTCAGAGTTCTAGTTAGGCAGCTCAGGTTCAGGGTACAGCTCCTATGATCAGTTCTGAAGTGATTTCTAAGATTGCTAGTATAGTAGCACAACTAGTTGGTTAGGCTCACACACGGGTTGTTGGTACCCGATCTGATGATATGGATAGATATTTATAAAATTTTATGAGATTACAGTCTCCTAGACTTTCAGGTGTTATTGAGCCTAGAGCAGCTGAGAATTAGCTAATGAGAATAGAAAAGACACTGGATGGGATGCATTATCCTTTTGAGAGGAGAGTTACATTAGTTGCATTTTTATTTGATGGTGAGGCAGAGCGCTGGTGGTTGGGCCAATAGAGAGAGAAGTTTTAGGGTCGTGTAAATACTCTGATTACTTGGGACAAGTTTGTTGAGACATTCAGGACATGGTTTGTACCTCCATCTACTAGGAGATAGTTACATAGCTCTTTTCTGAAGTTGATTCAAGGAAGCATGTCAGTGATGCAGTACGAGGCAGAGTTTATTGCTCTCTCCAGATTTGCTCCACAGTTAGTTAGCAGTTCCGAGGAAAAGTGTTACCAATTTTTGGAGGGACTCTAGATGCTTTGAGACAGCCATTGTTGGCACAGGATATTACAGACTTTACTCAGTTGGTCGAGAGGACTAAGAGGATAGAGACTGATCTGGTAGCAGTGCAGCAATGATGGGCTGCAAGCAAGAAGAGATTTGGTGGTGAAATAGCTAGCAGTAGCCATACTGGAAAGAAGAGCAGGTTTAGACCTATTGAGTTCAGAAGGAGGGGACAGCCAGTAGCAATTTCTTCTGGATCAGATAGAGGCAGTGTTATTAGTTCTGGAGGTTCAGTGAGTGAGGCCCCATTATGTCAGCAGTGTGGTAAAAGGCAGAGTGGTCAGTGTTACAAAGCATTAGGTAGGTGTTTTCATTGTGGTCAGTTTGGACATAGGATTGCTGAGTGTCCACAAGGTGGTTTTGATAGACGTTTTAATTTCAGAGGCTCTATATAGTTGACAGTAGGTAGGCCGAGGGCAATACCACCTAGCCGGGATGTTGGTCTGATATCACAAGGTCAGCCTTCTGGAGGTTCACGAGGTGTAGGTAGTTCTGTTGCTTTGACCCCAGTACATCCACGAGTTTACAGTCTAACGCAGCAAGAGGCCAGTGAGTCCCCAAATGTTGTGACATGTACGGCTTATATTTCTGTATCTCCTTGCCATTTTTTATTCAATTATGGTGCTAGCTATTCTTTCATGTCTGAGAAGTATTTTGATTCTCTCGGTTTGTCTTCCATATTATTACCGATTTCTTTGTCTGTGGTTTTACCTACAGGAGATGAAATGGTAGCTAGTAGGGTTTATTTTTGTGATTTGGAATTTTCTGATAGAGTTTGGAGATCTGGCTTGATTTTGCTACCTATATGTGCATTTGATGTCATTTTGGGTATGTACTGGATGAGTCGATATGTGGCTCAGATTGATTGTTTAAAGAAGAAAGTGACCTTGTATCAGAATGGTGAGAGCTTCATATTTCAAGGAATCAGAGGTGTTCTCTCTTGTTTGATTTCTGCTCTAGAAGTTGATAGACTTTAGGAAAGGTAGCATAGTATTTTTAGCCTCTGTTAGAGATGTAAGACTCTCTTTTGATTATGTGAGTAGTGTCCCTATAGTTTGGGAGTTTCCAGATGTCTTCCCATAGGAATTAGTGACTTTACCGCTAGACAGGGAGATAGAGTTTTGTATCGATCTCTTCCCGAGTACTGCTCCAATCTCTAAAGCTCCATATATAATGGCACTAAGGAACTTTAGGAGTTGAAGGTTCAGCTTCAGCAGTTAGTTAACAGGGGATTCATCCGCCTCAGTTTTTTTTATTTTAGTTATTGATTTCTGTTTTAGGCTACGATAGCCTACTGAGCCGTGTTAGCTCATTCCTGCTTTTACTTTTATTTTTAGGCCCGGGGAAGGGAAAGGAGCGAGCTGAGTAGTTGTGATAACAGACTCTGATCTGTGCTATAGGTATGTTTTGTTAGTTTTGATTTTTGCAGACTTGGCTTTTATTTTTTGTTGTGCTCTCTGTTGCCAAGTGATGTTGTAGATAGATTTCAAATTATATATGTTTTGGATGATATATAGAAAAGAAAAATCATGTTGAGATTCAGTAGTATTCTACCTTATATTGCATTCAATAGTGGCTCTATGTAGTATATAAATTGGAAGTTTTATTTCAGTACATCTCCAACCAGATCTTGGGGTCAGTCTTGCCACAATCGGATACGATATGACCTGGTGATATCGAGTCATATCAGGTCGGGTTGTGACATATAGTATCATGCGTTTTCTCGATATTGACAAAATCATAATTATTTCCTTCCATCTTCACTCTGAGCTTGACAAGAGTTGCAACAATCCACAAGCCCATTGGTGCTCAACCTTCACCATGTGACAAGTCTCATACTTGAAGATGAATTCAACTACATCTCTCTTTAATACAGGCCACCCAAAAATCAATCTCAAATGATGATGCATCTTGCTGCTGCTTATATGGATCGTGCATCTAGAATAGTGAGTTTCATGTGAAATCTCCTTTCTTAAATCATCACTATATAAAACCCACAGTTTATGTACCATGATCATTCACTTGTAATCCAACCCTTTTGCCAACTTGAACATGATCTAGCAATTTCACATACTCAACTATCTATTTTCTAAACTTCTTAAATCCTTTCTTGTAATGAGGACTGGACAATCATCGAGAGATAACTCTTGCGGGCATCTCATATCAATATATCACTTGCAACATTAATTTTTTCATCACTCAAATCAAAGCTTGTTAAAAAACTATTCCCATTTACTTCCCATTTAGAGCATCAACAACTATATTAACTTTTCAAGGCTGAAAAATGATATTTAGTTCATAGTCTAAGAAAAAACTAATTGAATTAATATTTTCTTAATTTATTTAACATTTCAAATTCTTTTATAATCATATATTTACTTATTTATTTTTTAATTATGCCGCCTTCACGCACGACGCTAATTAATTTTTAATTAAACAAAAAATAATAATAATTGAAAACAATAGACAAACTTTTGGGCTTTTAATTCGGGAAGCATTCCTGTCGTTCGCGCGCTCTCTCTTGAAGTCTTTATCTCTTTAGTCCCCTATTTGCCACTCTGACAGTGCGTCGTGGAGGGTTCCTTCTTGCAGGCATGGTCGGAAGGATCGAAAGCGAACAGGTCAGTCTTAATATCTTCCTCTTTTAGTTCTTTAAAATTTTCGAATGTTTGAAAAAAAAAACGATTATGATTCAAGGAATGGTTGATTTCGTTCGGTTTTCTTGAATGCACGATCAATTATTGCCTCTCTGGAAGAAATCTGTAGCCTCAAGATTCTTGATCTCTTATTGTGGCGTTTGAGTGGTTCCTAAATTGAGTTTCCTTTCATTTTTTTGAAGCATTGTTTAATTTCCTGTTGTTTTGTTTGAATGAATTGGAGGGACAGAGCTTCTTGGAACGAGGCTTAATTTATTGGTCCACTGGTTTTCGTGATCTTTTGCCAAGGAATTGAGTCCAGTTTGCTGTAACGAAGAATATTGTTGCCCACTCGCGTAAAAAACGAAGTTTAGAGTTTGCTAATTTAGTGGATCACTGGCAATTGATATGGATATGATATACGCGGGTCTTGAACTCAAGGTATTGTTGACTAATGTAGTAGGAACTAAAACTGGGTTTAAGGTAAACTAAAAAGAATCCCATGCGTTATATTGGCATTTGATCTTCTTGAAATTGAAATACAAGCAGACATTTTTGCAGCAATTATAGGAACCCTGAGAACTAAAATCCTGAACAATGTATCTGTAATGGTTAACTGGACAAACGCAAGTTTTGGAAAAATATGATAAAGAAAGAAATTATTGTTCAGATTGCTACACAGTACAGACTACAGTCAAACCAGTAGTGTCAGTGTAAGTTCAGAATGCCCTTGTGATGTAATCATTGTTCAGGTGCATGAAATCTAATTGAGAAGTATATATGACTTCTTCTGATTAGGGCCAGTCCACAACGCCTCACCCAGAAAAAAGCTAATGTTTATCAGATCTGGACTTACTTTCCTTTAATGCCTGCACGCAATTGATGTATTTATAGGGTTTACATTTTTCAGCACCTTAATACATCTGACAAAAAATGTCTCCAAAATTTCCCTTCGTGTATCAACAAACGTTTTGAACTTCTAAGGGACAAATTGTTTAACGGTTAGCCTGGATTGATGCAAGCATTTGGAAGTGATTGAGCTCATTTCTAGAACTGACTTTTATTGAAATGAGTTTTAGTGATGTTTGTTTGTTTTGTATGAACAAACTTGTTGCAAACTTAGTCTCAATATTTTTATTATGTGCTAGAAAATTCTCAGTGGTAGAGATAGAATTTTTATGTCATAATTTTCACTTAGATTCAACACATAGAGGTAACAAAAAATATAGCAATATCCACCAGAACTTTTATGTGAAAACCCCAAAAAATGAAAAAAAACATGGGGCTTGGCTTTGATGAAATGATCCACTATGTATATAAGTTATAGGAGTTCCCTCTTCTCTAAATTGGAGAAGACGAGATTACAAAATATGTGATATAAGTTTGTGTTTCTTTGAATTTGAGGTAGAATACTGAAGATGTAGTAGTTAGATAGTGTTAGCTGGTCAACGATGACCAGATTACGGTGATAGGGTGATGATAGTCGGATGATGATCTGATGATAGAAATCAAATGATGGCGATCAGATGATGGTGAATGGATTTTGATGGTTGCGCGGTGTGGTTAGATAAAGACAGTTGGGCGACGACAATCAAGCAAAGGTGATCAAACAATGGCGTTCAAGTGATGACAGTGTTTTTCAAATCTCCAAGCTCTTGATAAGATCGAAATTGTTGTCACATGCCTATTATTATGTTATTTTCTGTTTATAATCTGTGTTTTGTGCAGGAAATTATAAGAAAATAGAAAAATTGAATCAACGCAGCAGCTCCAGCAAAGCAACGCAAGAACTCATTTTAGCGCCGCAGCGTCACATCCTCAGGGTCGTAGCGGAGAGCTTACAATAATTTGTTAGGGAGCTTAGCGCTACAATGCCAAATTGCCTAGCACCTCAATGGAGGACAGTTGGATCGGTGAACCGAAGCTACTATTGGCGACACGTCGGTTTAGTAATGCCACCATGCCAGCACTGCAACACTAGTTCATAAAAAATGAAAATTTTAAATAGTTTCCCCATTAATTATGAAAAGAGGTTGGCCACTTGGAGGAGTCTTTTGTAGTGTCATGTGTGGAGTGTGTGTGAGTGTGTGTGTGTGCATGTGTGAGGAGTGAATAGCTTGTGTTTATTGTATTAGAGTTCTGTAATTGAGTGGAGCAAAGCAAAGGAGTGAGCCAAGATCGTTAAATTGCTTCATGGTTATTTCTAAACTTTCTTTCTTGTGTATACAGTTGTATCTTGTGTTGTTCTTGTCAACCATTGTTTCAAATTTGTACCTTGTGTTTGTACTTGTGAACTAGTTATAATAGTGCATGTGTTTGAGAATGATCAGTATGCATAAAAAAGGTTTGCATGTGTTTTGAAGTAAGTTTCAGAGATCTAAATGCTTGTTTTGATATCTGAAAATTTTTCCCTGGAGCCCCTCGACGCTGGAATAGTGATGTCCCAGTGTTATGAGTTCTGGAATTTGGAAATTAATTCAAAATAATGAATTTTTAAAGGAGCACCTTGGAGCACCTAGGTGCTGGGCCATTTCTTACACTTAAAATATCAAATTTCACTATTTCGTTCAAATTCATTCCTTTGGCTGCCGAGCAAGAGAGAGAGAGAGAGAGGGTTTTGGGAGAGAAAAAAAGAGTATTGGTGCCACTTCAGGTCATTTTTAGCCGTCGGTCCAGTTATGAAAGTTGTTTGGATCGAGGTAGATCACACTATGCCTATTTTAGTTTTAAAAAATAAGGAGATTTTCTAATTTTTTCTATTAAATTTATATTTTTATTACCGAAAAATGAGGATAACTTTTCACTGGTAAAATTTTTACTGCGTAATTTTTTGTATATTATAGAGAGCGAGATTCTGAATATTTTGAATATTTTTTGAAAATTTTATATCGAGGATTTTGAAATATATGTAGTTTTATTGAATATAAAATAATCAGGACTCTGAAAAATAATGTTATAGTATAATTAAAGTGTTAAAATAATGCTCTGTATAATTCCTGATAATTTGATTATTTTCTGAAAAGGTGTATTTTGCTTAGTAGAGTTTTTTGTTGTCTACCGTTAGGATATTTTGACAAATTTTGGAATGTATTTATTTAAGCATTAATCACTGCAATGTATTGAAATATATGCCTAATTGATTGAAATGAGTGATCATTTGGAGATTTGAAAGGGGTGGAGGAAGTGTTGTTTTCATAATATATGCACATTTTGCTTTAGAGTTTTTGAACTCTATCAGTTACTTAGAGTTGTTGAACTATGTATGTTATTCAGAGTTGTTGAACTCTGTTTGTTGGCTCAAAGTTATTGAACTCTGTTTGTTGGGAGGTATAAGAGTTGCAGTTATTGAACTATGTCTGTTGGGAGGCATAAGGATTATAGTTATTAAACTCTATCTGTTGGGAATAATATATGAAGTGCTTGCATATTTTGTTTAAAGTTCTGATAATTGAATTTATTTTTCTGCTCAGTTCTGCTTTTAATACCCATTAAATGTTTAATAAAAAAATATTTGAAAATTTAGATCGGTATTTGTTGCCTACTGAGCTATTTTACCTCATCGTGATTTTGCATTCTATTTTCAGAGTCTTGAAAAGGGAAAGATTCGGTTGAGTAGCTGTTCAGGATCTGATTCGAGTCTGTATAGATATTATTTTATTTTGATTTTTGTACACGATAAGACTTGTCCCATCTGTGAGTCTTGTCAGGTTAGGTTGTGCCACTAACAACTCAGTAGATTACCGAAATTTATTAATGCAGTTAATGCATGATAATAGTAATAATATGCATACAATCATTCAATCAGTATCAATATAAATAATCACTGTAAAAGTATACAGCATTTAATGTGAATAGTGTAATCTCATACGAGCAATAAAAATCAATATAAATAATGTAATTCATAATCAATGATTGGTAGCCATATAAATGAGCAATACTTTCTGTCATTTCCTATGCCCATCAATTACAAAATAATATACATTTTATTTTATATAAATCAATTCACCTGTCATTGATTGAACATTCATTGTGATATATCTATCATATGCATGTACCTCATTATTTCTATAAAAAATAATGTATTAGGTATCAACCTTATCAATCATATTAGCTTTATATGTAGTGTCATATGCCGTTATATGTGTGTACGTTGTATAAAATTAATATTATATGTAATATATATCATGTATGCCCTACTATCAATCTTCTCAGTCATATCATGTGCATGTATCAATCATTTCATGTATCATGCATATATCATATCATATCACTTATACAATTTTTCTTGTATGCTCATGTCATATGTACATGCAAGCAAGATATGATACCTAACTACCTATAGTATTTTTTCTATATCACACCCTAAAGGCCAATCCTACAAGAATCAATTTTAGTTATATCAGTTATGATGCAATGAATCAATCTCATATCATATGTTACAAGTCAGGTGATTTTCATGTAAGAAGTCGTCACTTCCTGCTCGTCGGAGTGTCATATCATATTAATCAGTCTTCTTATACCTCACTTTTTTCATATCATGTAGTATTACTCCTTAAATCTTATTTAAAGTAAAGCCCGTCAGCTCACCCTCCTGTACAGAGTAACATATTTTCAGCCAACATGAATCAGTCAATTGTTTCTAGCCAGCCTTTTTTGTCTTTACACACATGTCATATTATATAGATCATAATAACAAACATTATTATACACCAAATGCAATTATCACTATACTCATCAGTAGGCCTGTAATATGCCAAAAATATATTTTTGACTAAATGAACAATAAATATATGTATATCGTGTATCTCATGTCCCAATGTACTATACAGACTTCTAATCATTTTATACTCAATATTATACTGCTCATTTCAATTAAAATGATGTATAAACAAAACCGCTTGGTGAAATTTCAATATTAATAAATCAAAATACTCGGGATAACAATATCTATCATATATTAAAAGTTACACGATGAAAAATCATTAGAATAAGAGATATTACATTTTTATCAATTTCAAGAGATAAAAAATAGGCAAAACACCAAATCATTAAAAATAGAGGTGGAGTTAAGATCACCTACCACGATTGAAATAATTTTCCCAATTAGAGCGATGAAAAATACCGGCCTGAACCCGCTTTCTCTCTCCGCCCTTCTCCTTCTCTCTCTTTTCCCCCCTTTCTTCTATCGTCTCTCTTCTCTCACCCGACCAAAATGAATGAGAAAGGGATGGGGTTGAGGTGAAGTTTTTAACAAAATTGTTTTAGAAATTTTTATTTTTAAAAAATAAGTTTTCAGACCTAGTACTACAGTGCTTGCCGCTAGAGAGCACAGTGCCACAGTGCCTAACTCTAGTGCTGCAACGTTAGTTCATTTTCCACAAATCTATTGGAGAGCTGAATGTCGCGATGTTGTCCACCTAGCTCTACAACACTCGACCAACTAAATTCCAGGAAATTAAATAAAATTAATTCAAGGTTATTATAAAAACACCCTTGGATGACTATGAAAATTTTATTTAGGATAACCCCTTAGAATTTCATCTTTAGGGTTGTGGCATAGAGAGGGCTTTAGGATATAGATTATCTTGGAAGTTGTAGGGAAATGTTAAGATATGTGATTACGAATTTTTGGAGTGGATCCAATGGGTTTAAGGGTATTTGGTGGAGGTTAAACTAAGACTATGTCAAGGTGCCTAGTTTAGCCTAGTTTTGGCTAGTTTTGAAATATATGATTGGGGGATGGGTTTAATGGTGACTTTGGGGACTCGAGGGGCTTGGAAGGGTTAATGGGATGTGTGAAAATTTGATCTAGAGTTTTTGGTTGGGATCCAAGGAGTTTGGAGGGTGGTGGATGTCACCCCCTAGGATTTAAGGGAAGGATTAAATCCTTAAACCTAATTTTTTTTCTCAACCATCAAATAGAATAAACCAGAGCTAACTATAAGATCCAAACAATAATAACAATCTAAACATCATTTAGTTTTATTTCTCAAAATTGATACACAATAATCCAACTTACATGAAATCTATACATCGAAAGAGATAATATTGGATTACAAAAATAATACCCCAGAAGTCTGAATGCTATCACTCTTGCTTATCAATTCTATTTAGCTGGGCCTTTTCTTTTTCTTGAAAAATTAGAAAATTCACAGGGTGAGTATAATGAGCTCAGTAGACTTCTTTCACACTCCCATCACAAGTATCAATATCCATTAACATATTTTAAATAAGTATTCAAATACTCAGTTAACCAATAAAGCTTAAATGCCAACAGAGAGTGAGCTTCTTAAGGTTATTCAATTATATGTGACTTCAAAGTCATTATTTGTACTTTCACAGATAAACTTCACGGAGGTGTTAGAAATATCAGAATATACTTACTACAAAAGTATTGCTTGCACTTAACCTTCTTGATTTATCAGAATATTTATAGATGTTTCGGAGTTATCAGAGTATATTAAGAATGTCATTTATACCTAATTCATAGAATTTTTAGAATATGCAATTCATGAATATGATGCACATGTTCCGATGTCTGCTTATAAATCAACTTTCACCTTTAACTTCTTTTCTTTCCTCCCACATCTGCATACACCAAGTAGGGCCAAAACAAAACAAAACATAATAGAATAACCTTCCACATCCGTATTTAGCAAGTGGAGCTAAAATCCCACCCATATTCATACAACGTAGATTGGGCCATAACAAAATATATAGGGCTTTTATATCATTTCAGATAGTGCACTTATAATATTTCAAAGATCAGTCTCCTCCAATGCCATGCAATTTGAATGTAACAGTAGGTAATTATGACTTCAAATATGAGCATGATAATGTGTGAGCTATCAAAATTATTGAAGTAGGGTAACATTTGCATGTGCAGAATGTTCCATACTTAACATTTCATTTTCCAACTGTAATTTCAGAAGAACATTCACAGTAGCGTTTTAAGACTTTCAGAGAACTATAAGGATGATTAAAAATTCCTCATTGGTACAATATGCACAAAAATTATCATAAAGAAAATCAATCAGTGAAAATTCAAATTCTTATAGTCAAAATACCCGAATTAAAGTAGACTACAATATACAAAAGTTAGAGGGTGAAAACATAGTAAAATTCAAGAAAAACATATTTTTATTCATATTTTATTATGAAATCATTAGAATTGAAATTAGAGATAGGTGTTTGGAAGTCTACCTCATGCTTTACGATTTCCCTAGCTAGCCCAACGGACGAATCCCAAACTACAACCTCCGAATCCTCTCTCCCATTTTCTCTCTCCTTCTTCTTCTTCTCTCTCTCTCTCTCTCTCTCCCTTCTCTCCTCTCCTCACCAACCACTGATAAAAGGGAAAGGGAGGGGGCGGGTTAGTGATTTCAAGAAATGGTTTTAGATATTTACAACAACAACAACATCAAGCCTTTATCCCACTACGTGGGGTCGGCTACATGAATCCTTCAAGAAATGGTTTTAGATATTTATTATAAAAATATCACTTTAGGTCTAGTGCCGTGGCGCTCACCTCTACAACGTCGTTATGTGCAATTAGAATATTCTAGATTCTCAACCTGAGAGTCTAGCACCGCGACGGTGACTCTCAGCGCCACATCCTTTTCTCAAATCCCACTTCCAAATAGAGAGGACAATGCCACGACGTCACCTCTTCGAGCGCCGCAGCACTCCAAGGAGCATTTGGCTATTTAAAATTTTCTCTTTCCTATTCCAATTTTTGATTTATTTAAGGTTAACTAAGCACTACATGACTTATAACGGACCAAATCAAGATTAAGAGAAGATTCATTCTAAATTAAGTTAATTACCTGAGTCTTGAAACAATGAAAATTATAGTGGAAGGGAGAGAGCCAAACTAGGTGAATGTTGCCCTAGTTTTGGTCGACCACTTGCAAGAGCATTGGGGATTTTTTTTCTCTTGCTGTAGGAGATGGAAAAAATATATAGAAAGAGGCTAAGGATGTTGGGGAAGGTGTAGGAGAGGTTGGGAGAGAGATCAACAAGCGATAAAGAGGATACTCAGGTCTTCCACCAAGTAGAGCTTGAATAAGTCAGCCACCAAGTACACAACCAAGGGGGTTTGGCTACCAAGCATAAAACACTTAATATCTCAATCTCCATATTTTTTTTCAAACATCAAATGCTGATTTTTATTCGTCAAAGCAAATATTTAAAACATTACATCATGTCTTAAAAAAGAAATATAAACTGAGGATAAGTTCAAAACAAAGAACGAATAGGTTTAGGGCCACTCCAATCTTGACTCCAATCAAGAGTGGCCATCCCCCCTACCTTCCAAACAAGGCTACAACAAATTAAACAAGGGTAAATTAATAAAATAAAAGCCTCCCATATGAAGAGAGATGAGAACAAAGTGTGTGCATGATGAAGTAGCTACTTCATAGGGGCCACATTTTGAATCCGTTTGGGATAAAGTGTTATATGATGAGTGCCATCTCTAGAATCATGTCTACTTAGTAGATGGTTTTAGGCTACTTGTAAGGCTAATGGTGGATCCAAGCCTTTAGTTAAGGTTATCAAAATAATAAGTTTTATAAAATTATTTTTTTAATTGTTCATGAAAAATAATTAAACTATATTATAATTAATTTGATATAAAAAATTTGAAAAATCAATATCAATATCATAAAAATATTCTTAAACTTTTTATACAAAAAACACTCCATATATCACACGAATAATGCGTATGGAACTTTTTGCCTTTTCCCATACAAGATCACCTAAGAAGTCATGTTGTGACTAGTTGAGAATTAAATTAGTGAAATTTTGAGCGGTCAATAATTATACATAAGGAATTAACCATTTAAGTGCTATATAATTCTTCATTTAGAGCTTGATTGTACTAGATATAGTGGTGACATTGCATCTCCTTTCATAAATATGCATCTACCCCTATGTAATTTGATTATTAGTTCCTTAAGTGAATGACATTGTAAGATCCCTTAACTATAGTAAAACATTAATGCTTCTTTTAATGTAATAGTTTTTACTTTGGTAGGAACTCCAATGTTAGACATACTCATGCTATAGCGCTCTTAAGATATCATCCTCTGAAGTTACATTGAGCGGACGAAATTGTGAGCTCTATTAGGCTAAAATGGATAGTAGATGAGAATTAAGGTTGTGATAGGCAGTTTGTTGTATTGTAGAAGTTTAAAGAAATATCTTGTTGCATATGGGCTCTATTGTAATTTGGATCCTTCTAAAGGGTAGAGTACAACATAAACATTTTTTAATTACAACATTAATAATAAGACATAAGCATTGCATAAATATATATATATATATATATATATATATTATCATAGAATTATTAGTATGCCTAACAATTGCATTTGATGGCACTATTATAGTCTCATTTGTCTATCTTGTTATTATAAATAATTTTTTAATTAATACATGTTATGGCATATGAAGCTTTGAGTTTGATCTCACATCGGATGGTTGAAAAAAATATTTTGATATAGAAATATGAAGTTGTTAGCTTTCACCCATAAACTTAAGCTTTGGGTTAAAAATTGGTCACTCTTGCATTTAGCCCAAGTTTAATTCCCCGATAATTCATTTTTTAACAAGTGATATGAAAGCTGATGGTTTCTCAAGTGGCTTATGCATTTTGTGGCTCCTCATTGGTTGATTCTATCATAGTTGAGTGAAGTTAAAGAGAAGTTGATTCCTAGAATGAGTCATTATGGTTGAGTGAGCTTTTGACACATTGATAAAGCTTCTATTTAAGTGAAAGGGGTGGCAGATATAAAAATCTCTTACATGAGGTATAGATTGTTGAGGCACATGAAGTTCAAGGTTTAGTCCCACATTGAATTGCTAAAAAATATATTGGTTTAAAACACGAAGTGGTTAGCCCCACCAAGGCTTCTATTTTGGGCAAGAAATTGGTTTGATCATTATTGTAACTAGCCTAACTTCGATCTCATTTAGTAGTTATAGATCTAGTGGAGGATTCTGACTATGGGCGATCAAGTCATTAATATGAGTACACATTTTAGATATCTTGGGTCTATTGTTCAAAGTGATGGTGAAATAGATGCGGATATTATTAGTATAGTTCAAGTTGGATGGTTGAAGTGGAGGAATGCATCAGGCTTGTTGTGTGATAGAAAAGTCCTCCTCAAACTTAAGGGAAAATTCTATAAGATGGTGGTGAGACCTATAATGATTTATGGTGCAGAATGTTGGCCATTAAAAGAGAAGCATAATATTAAGTTAAGTGTTGCAGAGAAGAGAACGCTCAGGTGGATGAGTGGCTTTACTCGCTTTACTCTTAGAGATAGGACACAAAACGAGAATATACGTGAAAAGGTTGGAATAGCTCCGGTGGAAGATAACATTAAAGAGAGTTTCCTTAGATGGTTTGGTCACATGAAACAACGGCCTTCCGATGACCAAGTTAGGAGAGTAGATGTATTAGATTTGACTTATGTTAAAAAAGATAGAGGTAGACCTAAAAAGACTTAGTTAGAAAATATTAGAAATGTTATTTCTTTATTAGATTTAAATGAGAATTTGACTCTTAACATGAAACAATAGAGAAAACTAATTTATGTAGCCGACCCCACATAGTGGGATAAAGGCTTGATGTTGTTATTATAGGCTTGAGCTTTTTTATTAAAGTCGTATGTATCTCAAGCTGATTTCCTTTTGTTGTTTTGAGTATTAAATGTATGTAGCACTGTCATCTAAGCGTTCTAATAATTTGCATTCATGCTAAATTCAGCATCTTTGATGCCTTGGCCAGTTCTAAAACTTGCTTTTCTAAGTAGGACTATCTGCAACGAATTTGAAAAATCAGTGCCCCAAGAACTTGATGTTCTCTGGGTAGCGAGGTTTCAAGCCCCGGAGAAGTAAAATGGGGAGAATTTCTAGGAGTTTCAGTAGCCATGAGAATCACATAGGGACTCGATGTACGAAGAGCTTTTCTAACGATGTAGATAAGTTCAGTTATAATTCTGTGAATGACTGGAGATCAACAGGCATAGTTTCTACTTTGCGTGGCCTTGATGAGTCCAAAGGAGCTTGTAAGAAGAAGAAAAAGAAGGGTAAGTTGAATAAGTTGCATTCTCAGATCATTTCTTCCTCTGGACCTTCTGATATGTCTTGTCTAGAAGAGATCTCCATGGGAATAGAATCTATTAATCCAAAAACAGATGACCTGCAATCTAAAATAGAATTGCCTAATTCAAAGGAAGGTGACCATCTATCCAAAGTGCTCATTTATAAATCTATTCCTGTCCAAGTTGAAACCAAATACAACTATTCATGTTCACACTTCACAGTTAGTCAAGTTGGAGAACGTGATCTCAACAATACGGGCGTTGAGTGCTCTCCTATCGTAGTTCCCATGCAGGACTATAATCAACTCGATGAATCCAGTAACTTGAAGGCTACATGGAACCAGTACAGCAATACCGATGTCACGACAGTTTCTACTGCTAGTTCATCTTCTGCAAGCTCAACACCAATGTGGTCATACTCAGAAGAGACAATAGGCCTTGAAAAAATATTGGCTGACGGAGATCAAATAGTTCCTGGGCAGAGCAACTGCAGAAAAAATGAGATCTGCAATACTTTGCAGACTACGAGTAAATTAGTTACTGAATGTAACAGTTGTATGGATGATAGAGACAGAAAATTCCTTTCCATGATGTCTTGCGTGGCAGCCTCTATGATATCCCGCAACATTGTATCTGAAATCACTTTGAGAGCAGAAAAAGATTACAAATATTGTAAAAATAAAAAAATTAAGCCCGAGGAAGAGTTCATGCCCAGCTACATGCCTGCTATTAAAGTGAAGCAATATGATCCCAAGGAAGGATATTTTCAAAGCTTTTATGGCAAATCACAGATGCTTAGCAGTATAAACAACCAAAGGCAGCAGAATATGGAAAATGCCCAGTTTTTTAGGCAAAGGGTAAGGAGGAATGTTGCATGCTTGCAGTCTGAGGGTGTTAAAGTTTTTAACGATTGTCACCTGATGGCAAATGATATGTCACTCACTGCAACTTCTCCGAAGTCAACTCGGTATAAGGGAGATGGATTGTTGCCTTCTCCTCAATATCATTGTGCTTACAAACATGTTTATGTACCACTCAAAGTGCCTCAACTCTTAACTGAACTAAATTCCAATGATCAATATAGTCAGCTGGAATCAGGATTCAGGGTAGCTGATGACTTGAGGGCGGTTATTTGGCGGAAGTCAGAAAATAAACTCCAGCAGCATCTTAGAAGTAGTATAAACCACCACAAAAGGAGACTAAGGGCAAGAGAAGGCCACGCACATGAAGTTAAATGCAGGCCAAGTCTTTTTCTCGAAGTAAGTCCAGAATTTTTTAGGGAAGGATATCTTCATAGTTGCCATTTGCAGAAAATAGATAGCCGTGGTACTCATACATCTCATCTTTTGGAAGATACGGAATGCATATCACAAGGTTATGGACCTTACTTAGGATTTTCACCTTATGGGTCACACGAACTTTCAGCAATGCAAGATGCGACGGGGGAAGCTTTTTTCGCTTCTCAGAATGGCCGGATACCATCTTATTCATGCTCTGAACGTGAACTCCTTTTGAACAGCAACGTCAAAGACTGCATTACTTCACTAGGAAATTCTCTGAAGCCGATTCACACATCTTTCTTGCCAGACAATAGAGAAGACGGTGATGATAATTTTCTTAGGAAAGAAGAGTACCAAACAAAGACGGGCAGTGCCACTTCTTGTGGAGAAGATTTGGGTGACTTTAATACAGGTGCAATTAACTTTGAAAATGGCGAACAAGGTATATTTGTCAGTGGGCATAAGGATGGTTGTATTACAAAGGGTTACGAAGTAAGGAAATCATCCATGTATGCCGGTTCAACTTGGGCAGAGCAAGTTTTGGTTGCTGCTTACAAATTACAAAGAGATTCTTGTTATGTTGAGCTAATGACAGGCAGCCCCATTGCTAGTTTTGAGAAATTTCTTACTTCGGTGTCTCCAGTCATTTTTCCTTCATTTTCGATCAATGAGGAAAGAGATTTCTTTTTCACAGTTCAGGATCCTAGTGTTGCATTACGCTGTATTTGGAGTTGGTATGAAAAGCCTGGATGCTATGGACTGGAAGTAAAGGCAGGAGATTCTCATAACTTTGGAAGATTGAAGAGTCTGAATGAACCTTTTCTAGCTTATTTTGTTCCTTCTCTCTCTGCCATCCAACTTTTTGGCTACTCCCATCGTTCGAGAAACCGAGGAACTATTGAAACTGTTCATCAGAAGGAAGAAACTGAGAATTGTTTATTACCATCCTCATTCCTGAATCATTTGTGCCCAAGGTCATTAACTGACACAAACGATCACTTTCTTCTAAACCCGGTGGAAAAACACAGTAGTCTTGTTCACTCTATTT
Source organism: Dendrobium chrysotoxum (assembly GCA_019925795.1). Classification (NCBI taxonomy): domain Eukaryota; kingdom Viridiplantae; phylum Streptophyta; class Magnoliopsida; order Asparagales; family Orchidaceae; genus Dendrobium; species Dendrobium chrysotoxum. The sequence goes on along the minus strand of CM034299.1, from coordinate 28,944,164 downwards.
ACGAGGTTGACTCCTCAAACTGTTCTAATGGGAACCGATATTCAAGCTGCGTTTCGTCCGCTGGTGAATCAAAATTGATCTTTGAATTCTTTGAAAATGATCTTCCGCATGAACGCCTGTCGTTATATGCTAAGTGAGTGGCTACTATTGAGCCATTACCAATTAGTAACATGTCATTGCTACTTAACCAAATTATCTTTGAATAGTTTTTAGAGCACTAAACAAGCTTGCATTGGTGTCTTTTCCATGGCAGAGTAAAGAAGCTTATAAAGGATGGTGCTTCCAACCTGCATTTGTCTGGCAATGCGTCCGGCCTAGAATGCATGAAATTGCAGGATCTTCATCCCTCATCATGGTAAGTAACAATCACATATTTCTCATTGTGTTACTTGAAAGCTTGAATACTTACTGTATCAGCTGGTAAAGCTGACGAATCCGTTAATTTTCCAGTATTTTAAACTTATATTAACTCTCTCATCATATATTGGCTTTTCGTAGGTATTCGGTAGCTTGGTATCCCATCTACAGAATTCCAGATGGTCCATTCCGCATGACATTCTTGACCTATCACTCCCTAGGCCATTTCACCTTAAATCCTTCCAGGTCGTGCTCTTCTAAACAAGATGTGGTTTGTCCCGTGCTAGGAATGCTTAGCTATAATGCGAAGGTAATCATTCTTTTCCAAACTTACTTTCTGAAAGTTATGTTGGCCTCTAGCATGCCTCAAATTAGGACAATTTCATCCACAGCAATCAAGCATCTGATTGCTTCATTGAATTTAAACTGTATATCACCAAAAAAAAAATCAATTTGTATTTTTTAATAGGCTCACCAACTATTTAATGGAAAGCAATTCAGGCTTCCTAAATTGAATCGTTAAGCATGAGCATAACCTAATAAAATATAATATTGTGCAACTCTATATACATGAGAACTGTCACCTTTTTTCTGAGACTTCTCAGCGCTTACAGAACAAGGGCTGGTTTATCCTCAACAAGAAAGCACAAAACTCTCTTCATAAAGGAGAGAGGTCTTTAGATGTTTCAAAGTTGCTTCAAGATAGAATAAGCAACCTAATGGAAACTGCCGCAGTCTTCGAAACAGGGCATACTAACATGAATAATGTCAAGGTCCAGCATGTTCACCGGGATTATAATTTCTTTCTTTTACGACAACAATGATTGCTTCTTACCTCAAAGGTACTCAACTACTCGTTTTTGTTATGCTCATTGTATATTTTGTCCATTTATTTTTCATTGGAAGGAGCTCATTCAACATTGTATAGTATAGATATTGGATGAGGAAGTAAGTGTGAAGTTCAGGTATTGGTGATTTCATGCAAAGCAAGGATAGAAGTTTATATAACTCGAAATTCGTAATTTGTTAATAAAGTTCAGCTTTATTAATCTCCCTTCTTCAGTTATCTTTGAGTGGCGCCTCAATGTTACAAAAATATTTGAGGGGATTTACAAATATATCAAAAAATCCTTATGTATTTACCTACATAGTATTTTTTGATATTTATTCATATAATATTTTAATATCTCCACCACATCAAAACACATACATAAAAAGATCTATTTCATCTTAGAAAAATTAATGTTAGTGATATTTATTATTTGATTTAAAAGTTTGATTATAAGTAAATATTAATATTTAGGTGTTAACTATACAAATATATAAAAATTATGTAATGTGTGTAAAACTCTTATTATTTATTTAAAATTTAGATGTTAAATGTGTAAATATACAATTTTTATGTATTTACATATCAAACACCTAAAAATATTACTAATCTTTTATTTACTCAGTGCTGAATTTTAATACCTAATCTTTTATTTCTCCCCTTACAAGACTAAAATCGAAGACTGCAGATTGCTTAGGTTTCAAGTTAGGAACTTAGTGGAATTTAATGTCATTAGGAGTAGGAAAGGATTATAAAAATGAAAAGGGTGTTGAATCTGAAGAGTTAGAGGTCTAAAGAATTAAATTCCTTAAGTACTAAAGGTCTGAATAGCAAAAGAATTCATTACTTCTAAGATTTTAAAGGGATTCCTCCACGGGCCATTTATTACCTATATATTGGGGGAATCGGGGACAGCTTTTTTTTGTTTTTTTCCTTTAATAAAACTCATAATTTATTGAGCATATTGGGGAAAAAAGTATCGACACATGATAGTAATAGTAAAGATTAAAATAGTATTTATTTATTAGACAACTAATAAACAAGATGCCTCAATAGAAAGTCATACTTATTGGAGGGTTGAGTAATAGATCACCTAATGCACAACCATCCATGAGTAGTATTAGGCTGTGTAATTTCTTGAAATGAAAGTTATTTAGTAAATTGGGTGGCGACCTCAATTAAATATGTCTCCAGGTAGTGAAGTACAAATGTAGTCTAAACAATGATATTTGTGGATAATTTTAAGTTGATGAGATGACACCAGAGATGTTGTAGTGTCTTTAAACATGATTTTTTTTTCAGTCATCTTGAATATGAACTATAAATTCTTGTCTAACAAAATGATCTAGAGGGTTTCTTGAATATGAAGTTGAGGGTATTTTATAGGGATGGTTTATCCTTCCCTTTACCATGGGATGATGAGTAAAGGAAGGGCCATTGAGTGTAGAGCTTGGCTAAGGCCTGTGGATGACCAAAAATTTCACTGTAGGAGGATAAAGAGGCAGGAGATAAGAATTGTAGACTTCGTCTCCCGCATCACCAACAACATCAAATATATACGATCACACACCTAAACCCTAAATATTAATATTGATACTAGCTTACTTCATCGTTTGTCATCAATTCCAACACCTACTTTGATGCCCCTCATAAAGATATATGTTTATAAATATATTATATGAATAAATTCTTTTATATTTATTATTATCCATCTAAATATATACATCTCACCAAATATTACTGGTGATATATATATATATATATATATATATATATATATATATATATATATATATATATATATAATTTTTATGAAAGGGAGTAGATGTTAAATAATAAAAAAATATATTTATAAATATAATCGACATAAAAATTTGTTAATTTACATAATGAATTTTTAAAATTTTATTTAAAATTATTCAAATATAAAATAAATAAATAAGTATCAAATTATTCAATATTTTTATGGACCCAATTGAAAATAATCAAAGATGAAGTATAATTATAGGCAGTAACTGTCATCCCATCAGCAAATCCACCTCTAAGGGTATTAATCACCTTTTTTTCCCATTTTAAACACTGAAGACAAGTCATGATGATGGTGGCTAAAAATGTGGTCTCAAATTAAGATTCTTCGCCAAGTTGGACCTCCTTGCTTTATGTAATTTCCCACGTGAATTTTATGGCTAGCTAAACTTCAGCCTGTTTGATTTTGGGTGTGTACTATTCTAAGGTCTCATTTGTGATAATTTTTTAATAATTTTTTAAAGTAAAATTTTAATATAATTTTTGTTAAAAGCAAAAAAAAAACTGTAGTTAAAAGCCGTCTCAAATAAAATCTAGATATAAGAATTTTAAAAATATTTGTATTTGATTTAAAGTAAAAAAAAATACATAATAAAATTTTGATGTATTTAAAAATTTTTAGGTTTGATCGGGTTTAAATATATTGTAAATACTCTGCTATTTTAGCCATCTTCCAATCCATTGGTCACTATTGCCTCACCCACCCAAAAAAAATCGCAATATTCACCAATAATTGGGCACCATCATTATTGAGTTTTACAGTGTATTTATTTAATATAAGTTAAACAAAAGAATAATTACATATATTTATTTTACATTCATTCAAACAAATTCAAAATATTTCAAATAAGTTTTATTCCCTTTAACTAAATCAAACGGTTTCTTAGTGGAAAATTGCAGTAAAATAATTGTTTTTTGTTTGATAAAACTTTTTTACAATAAATTTCTCTCAAAATTTTAAATTTACTTTATGGAAGATGAAAAATAATATTTTCAAATAAATTGATAATTTTATTTTTCATTTCTTTATGTGTAAATATAAAATTATTGTTCTTAAAGAAGCTTGAAGATAATTTATGGAGCCTAAAGCAAATTTTGATTTCCTTCAACCAAAGCAAACAAATTGTTGGAATTATTAAAAAAATATTTTTAATAAATAATTAATTATACTTGTTACAGGCTAGAATATACACGGCGATAGAGTTATAGTTCTAAGTCTTAGTGTTGTACGGATATCCAGCTCACACATAGAGAATACAAGATTTTTTACGTGAAAAATCCTGGAAATGGGAAAAACCACGGGGCCTAGCCCAGTTGAAAATGATTCAACTAGAATTTGAGTTGAGTACAGTGTGCTCACTCATTCTTAAGCGTGATCAGATTACAAATATCAACCGTATGGTTGTAGTCTAGTGACAAACGGGGATGAAAGTCCGGCATCACCCGGTGGACCAACGGAAGTCCGGCTGTCAGTTGGTGGTCCGGCGGAAGTCTCGATGTCAGTCGATGATCTGGTAGAAGTTTGGCGTCAGGCGGTGGTCTAGCGGAAGTCCGGTGTCAAGCGGTGGTCTGACGAAACTCTAGGCGTCAGGTGGTAATTCGGCGGAACTCTGACCATCAGGTGGAGGTCGGCATAAAAATACTCTCTAAACAAATTGATTAATTCACCTTAAAAAAGTATTAAAGACATAGTCTTATCCAAAATTATTTAAAAAAATCCAAAAAATATTCTAATCTTTAATTGAAAAATAAAGCTATCATCTTTAAAAGAAAGAATAATTACTATATAAAATTTTGTTTAATTATACTTTTACCACTTTTAGTGAATCATCCCTTAAATAATTAAAATATTTTTTAATAAATTTATTTTAAAATACAGCAAAATTCCTAATTTTATACCAAATGTAGAAAGAATTCATCACCAACTATCAAAAGAGGTATGAAGCAAAATTAAATACGACGGATTAAATTCCACCACACCCTCACCCTCCCCTTCTCTGTCCAACAAACCCATCCGTTGGTCGTCAATCTTCCAGCAAGCAAAGCATCCGGTGCCAGTTGTGGTCCCAGTGTCAACCAGTCCCATATCGGCTAGTTTTCATTCCACGCCACAAACCGACCCGTACCCGCAATTGCCTATTTTAAGAGTTCTCCTCGCCACACATCCCCACCGTACCTCAACCAGCGGTCACTTTTTTGGGTCCACATAAATAACGACACGCGGAGGCCTATGGGGTAGCGTATCTCCCGAGGCTGCGTTATAGCCGCAAGTTCCGCTTTAATGACCGGGAATCGCTCGGAGGCCATGAAAAAGATTTCTTCGTATCTTTTATTGGCCGGAGCGCGGACGGTTAGCTCACCGGGGAGGTGCGTGGATCTTGAAAAAAATCGCCGGATTTGTGATTCGACCAAATGAGAGGTAGTACGAGGTGTGGGAGCCACGTGGAGAATTCACGTGATTATGCCACGTGTACATTGTCCCGGTCGCCACTCTGCCGCCGCATGCGCCGTTGAAACGGAAATAAAGATAAAATGATGGCACGTGAGGGTAAATATGTAATTTCATGGATCCGGGGATTTACTTTTGAAAAATTATATTCAGATAAGTTTAATTGTAAAATCTTGCTAATTTTATTAGATGTTATTGATTTTATGCATTAGAAATTTTTTTAATATAGTAAACTATTAAATAATATAATTATATTTAAAAGATAAATATTAAAGAATAAATTAATTAAATATTTCTTAATAATTTTCTTCTCGATCACTTTATAAATATTTCATAATAAAAATTTTATTTAAATCGATCGGTAATACTGAGTTGTTGAGTTTTTTTTACTTAATTAAAAGTATTAATTTATATTAATTTTATTATTATTTTATTTCTATGCTTATTCCTTTTTTATGAATTTTTTTTAAAAATGATGAATACCAATATATAATTTTAAGTTGGTGAATTTAAACATTTTGATAACAACTTTACACATTAAGATTTAAAGGTGTTGTTGTTAATGTTGAATTTGAATCTTATATTAAATTTAATATTTAATATTTACCATTAAAAAAAGATCTTAATTATAATACACCAAGCCTTCTAATTCTCATATTGATGACATTCATATTGAATATTCATTATCTCTAGAGTATCATAATGGTCTTATTGATATCATATTGGATGAGAAGATTAAGGCTTCATTTGGGACATCTTTCTTTATTCTTTCTAAAGCAATTTTTTAGTATAAATTTTTTTTTGAAATGCAAATTTTTGCACAAACAAATTGCTTTAGAAAATAGTAAAAAAGCTATCCAAAATGAGGTCTAAGATTTTGTTTGAAACAACTTGTGCTTTTATGCTTATACATTTGAAAGCTCTTTTTTCAACCATAGTTTTAAATATATTTATAAGAAAATAGCATTTCCAATATAAATAAAAAAAAAACTATGTAAAAGCTATCATCCAAATATACTTTATTTTTATTGATAGTTTTTCCTGTTATACTCTGGGTTCGGAAGGCGATGCCCTCTAGCAATGCGGGACACGATGAAGAATAAAAAGACATGTTTCGTATTTACAAAGAGTGGGGCACGTAGTATGAATAACCACTACAGGAAAAATGCTAATTACAGACGGTTTTTTCTGGCGGTTCGTATAATGTTTCCGGCGGTTAGTAAACCGCCGGTATAAACCACGTAGGAAACGATTTGTGGCTGTCAATTCCCGACGGTTAAACTTATCATCACTCAAAATAATAGACCGAATATATTTAAAATATATACTCTTATTAATGACATGAAAAAGGTATACACCAAGGTACAACCTGTTACAAATTTGTAGTGAAAACATCCATGACTAAAGCAAAAAGATATATATGGACTTAAGGCCGATCCTTGACGTAATCTAACAAGTAATAACTCTTGCATACATATCCTTAATGACATGAAGAAAGCATACACACCAAGGTACAATCTATTGCAAATTTGTAGTGAGAACATCCATGACTAAAGAAAAAAGATATATATGGACTTAAAGCCGATCCTTGACGTAATCCAACAAGTAATAACTCTTGCATACATATCCTTAATGACATGAAAAAAGCATACACCAAGGTACAACCTATTACAAATTTGCAGCGATAACATCCATGACTAAAGCAAAAAGATATATATGGACTTAAAGCCGTTCATTGACGTAATCCAACAAGTAATAACTCTTGCATACATATCCTTATTGGCATGAAAAAAAGCATACACACCAAGGTACAACCTATTGCAAATTTATAGTGAGAACATCCATGACTAAAGAAAAAAGATATGTATGGACTTAAAGCCGTTCCTTGATGTAATCCAACAAGTAATAACTCTTACATATATATCCTTAATGATATGAAAAAAGCATACACCAAGGTACAATCTATTCCAAATTTGTAGTGAGAACATCCATGACTAAAGCAAAAAGATATGGACTTAAAGCCGATCCTTGATGTAATCCAACAAGTAATAACTCTTACATACATATCCTTAATGACATAAAAAAAGCATACACCAAGGTACAACTTATTGCAAATTTGTAGTGAGAACATCCATGACTAAAGCAAAAAGATATGAACTTAAAGTCGATCATTGACGTAATCCAACAAGTAATAACTTTTACGTACGTATCCTTAATAATATGAAAAAAGCATACACCAAGGTATAACCTATTGCAAATTTCTAGTGAGAACATCCATGACTAAAGCAAAAAGATATGGACTTAAAGTCGATCAACAAGTATTAACTCTTGCATACATATCCTTGACGTAATCCAACAATCTATACTCCATCACTCTCTCCAACAGTTAGTAAAAGAAAAAAAAAAGCAAACCTTAAATTCGGTTCTAGGCGTTACCGATCGACAGCTTTTGCGGGTAGAATATGGGCGTAATCGACTACCAGAGTGGGGGCAAGGTCGTCGGCCGGAGATAGGGTGTCGGAGGCCAGATTCTTGCGCAGGCACTCGGAGGCACGATCGCGAGCGAGCGTCAGCAGAAATAGATACGTGAAGAAATGAAGAGGAAGGCCATTTTGGCCAATATTAGGGCCATTTCCGTCTGTTTTTTCGGCTGTTTAGACCGCCGGCAAAAATCACTTAAAACTAGTGGCCTACATCGCCGGTAAAGGCGCTGGTAAAATAGAAAATTGGTGCCCTTACCGGGGGTTATTATAACACTGCTAATTTCGATGGTGTATTATAAAAACTGTCAGATAAACAGCTGGTTAATACCGACGATTAGACCGCTTGTGTAACCGCCGGTAATGCCGGCAGTTATAGGACCACTAGTAACGGCCGCCTGTAATCCCTGATTTTCCTGTAGTGAACAAAAGGTGAAAGTAACTACCTAAATTCAACAAATCAAAATAGTAATGATGCATGCCATGTTTCATACAAGAGAATTCTAATATACTAGTGCCATTAATGTACGTGCCAAACTACTATCAATGCAAATTAATTTAATGCTCATAAATGCAATCATACTAGGTATCATCATATCTCAAAATGACGTATCAATCATTTATTTTTTCTAATTCATGTCTACTTATATTTTCTTATATATATATAAATATATACCCATCACTGGGAAGGTAAGCACAAACCAAGAAAATTCAATAATTTCCTGTAAATTGTCACTCTAGGGGCCCATCAACCCCGTCTAGCAAAAAAATCAATAGGATTCCACCGACATACACATAATCATACAGTGCAAATATTTTATGAGTAACCAATATGCAATATATAAATCAACATATCAATTATGATTTGTGCAATTACTATGAATTATAAGAATGTGATTCATTTTATTTAGCAAAATTAAAAATATTGTAATTTAAATTCTAACACATGAAAGATCGTAATCGGCAGAAGACAGTGGTTAAAAAGACCATTGTCTGGTGACGGAGATCAGAAGAATCGTAGTCTAGTGACGGAGGTCGGAAGGACCGTAGTCGACGGGCGACAGTGGTCAGAAAGATTGTTGTCTAATGACAGATGTCAGAAGGATCGTAATCTGTCGACGGAGGTCAGAAGGACTGTAGTCGGCTGGTGATAGTGGTCAGAAAGACCGTTGTCTGGTGACACATGTCGGAAGGATCGTAGTCGGCGGGCAACAGTGGTCAGAATGATCGTTATCTAGTGACAAAGGTCGGAAGGACCGTCCGTCGAAGGACTGTAGTCGGCTGGTGATAGTGGTCAGAAAGACCGTTGTCTGGTGACACATGTCGGAAGGATCGTAGTCGGCGGGCAACAGTGGTCAGAATGATCGTTATCTAGTGACAAAGGTCGGAAGGACCGTAGTCGGAGGGCGAAAGTGGTCAGAAAGACTGTTGTCTGGTGATGGAGGTCGGAAAGACCATAATCTGGCGACAGAGGTTAGAAGGACCATAGTCAGTGGGCGATAGTGATCAGAAAGACCGTTTTTGGTGATGGAGGTCGGAAGGATCGTAATCTAGCGACGGAGGTTAGAAGACCGTAGTTAGTGGGTGATAGTGGTCAGAAAGACCGTTATTATGCGACGGAGGTCGGAAGTACAGCGCCAGTCGATGGCCGGGCAGAAGTTTGGCGTTAGTTGGTGGCCGGTTGTAAGTCCAACTATAATTGAAAGTTGAGTGGAAGTCCAGCGTCAATTGCTGGCCAGACAAAAGTTCGGCGTCAGTCGGTGGCATGGCGGAAGTTTGGTGACAGACTAGCGACGGTTGGGGGTCTGATGGTGGTGGAGGAGAAGTCTGGTGACAAGATAGCTCTAATTTCTCTCTCTCTCTCTCTCTCTCTCTCTCTCTCCCCCCCCCCCCCCCAAAAAAAAAAAAACGCAAATGAAGAATGAAGGGTCTATTTATAAATTTATGAGAGTGACATGACGAGTAAAATGACGAGTAAATAAGAGTGAGATCAATGGTACGTTGGGAGTGGTTTGAATGGACAACCGATATTGATCCCCTTGATCGTGGACAATTTACTGGGCATCTGAATGCCTTAATAATATCATAATTTGAGGATCTTAGGCTTGTTGGATTCGTCTCGTCGAGCCGCTCGATTCATCTATAAGCATGTTACGTTTGAAAACTATTTGATCCTCTAATTTATAGTTTGATCCTTCCAAATGCGCTTTGGACCTATTTGGGCTCGGATTGCGAATTTGGTGTCGTTGGGTTCGTATTTTCTAGACGTTCAGTTTGACTATAAGTTTGCTGAAATCAAAATTCGGATGGCCCTAGATTTACTTTAGAAAATTTCCAATTTAATTTGACCTTGAGATTTGTGTCCGATCAAGATAGTTTTTTGATCATATATCAATAATACTTGTGGCTCGTTAATAGAATTGGCTGGACTCGACAACAAAAAATATGGAGCCACAGTAGTGAAGCAGTCCTGTCGATTTCGTCGAAGCTGCGTTCGTCAGGTGGCATTCACGTGAATAAGCGGATCGCGTGGTCGAGATCTTGCCACGTCAGACCTAAGAATCCCGTTCACATGTACGTACACGTTAGTTGTTGCCCTTGCCGAAGAAAGATATTTGGTTCACCTCCCGCCTAGAATTCGCATTTGGTGCAAAGAAATTGACATCAGAATTGATTAATATCCCCTTAGAGCCACCACACGTTTTCGTTCCGCTGTTTGAAGATCAAAGCAAATCCAAAGGCATAAATTGTTAGCGTCTTTTTTATTATGCATGTATGAAATGCATAGGATCTTTTACCGTGCCCAGCCCTAGACGGGCAACAGCTGGCCAATGTAGGTGAATGCTGGGTTGCGGTGAGTGGAGCAGCGCGGTCAGCCGGCTAGCTCACAGGTGCAAATATTTCCTTTTACGATTTTACCCTACATGACCAATCCACGGTAGACTTACCTCCCTTTTACAATCCAGTAAAGTTCAGCTATCTGAGCCGGTGAACGGTGAGCGTGAATCTAGGGGTAGAAGGCTATAACCGTCTTTTAAAAGGCGAAGCCGACGGGCGAGGGGATATTAACGGTTGCAAATTGATCTGTTTCTTTCTTCTGTTGCTTCTTTTCCATTTAACCAATTTGACGCAATCGAGAGAGAGAGAGAGAGAGAGAGAGAGAGAGAGAGCGGGACAGAGAGATCTGGATAAAGAGTCCGGAGAGATGAAGGGGTGTGAGCTCTGCGATCGGGCAGCGAGGATGTATTGCGAATCAGATCAGGCAAGTTTGTGTTGGGAGTGCGACGCTAAGGTTCATGGGGCTAATTTTCTTGTAGCAAGGCACCCGCGCGTGCTTCTTTGCCGGAGCTGCCAGGCTCAGACGCCTTGGCGGGCTGCGGGGGCGCGGCTTAGTCCCACCTTCTCCTTCTGCGAGAGCTGCATGGCTGGTGGGAAAGCTTCATCGGCAGTGGAGAGCGAGGAGTTGGAGGGAGAAGCGGAGGGAGGAGGGGAAATGATGGAGGAGGACGAAGAGGACGATTATGACGACGATGCCAGTGATTCAGAGGAGGATGAGGATGAGGAGGAGGAGGAAGGGGAGAACCAGGTGGTTCCGTGGACGCAGACTCCGCCGCCGCCGGCGAGCTCCTCAAGCGGGGAGGAATCTTCATGGACTGGTAGGGCCGGGGCTGTTCTCTTTAATCAGATGAGGGGGAATGCGGATCTCGCCTCCCAGGTAGAGAGAGGACAAATTATACACTTCCTCTGTTTTTTATTGTAAGTTACCGGAAATGTTTTAGTCTAATTTGGGGCTTCATGGGATATGCCTAATACACAGCTTGATCTCACTTGCTCCAATTCCCACCGGAGTCATCTAGTGGCCGCTGCGGCACCGCTGGCTAGATCTGCTGATAAGGACCGCCGTGGATCCCTTCTTCGCCAGGCTAATTCGTCGTTTGTTGGTAGGGCTGGCGCTTGCAACCATATCTCTACACGCGTTTTTCATTCCACCTTTGATCTAGCGTCTTCAGCTTCTCGCAGCCCTCCGAACTAAGGTGAGTTCCGAAAATCTCGAACCATTATTCTTATTTTAGTTTGTGGTAAGCCATATTCTTATTAAATTTCTTCGACTGGCGGCGTGTATATACATATGTATGAAATTATGAAAATAATTGCTTGAGCTCTTACGATAATATGGCAGAAATGCTACGACGCACCACTCACCTCAAAAAATAATTGGTTAGTCGCACGAGAGAATTAGAGAGAAAATTTTAACTTTTTATAACGGGCCAACCTATTAAGAAATATTAGCTATAATTATAATCGGAGAAAAAAAGAGTTTGAATATCATTTTAATGGATAGAATAAATATGTTATAATTATTATATAAAATATCTTGTATTTTTTATAAAGATTTATTTATATAATCATTTATCTTATTGATTTAAACTAACTTTAAGTTGGAAGCACAGGAGGCTATTTTTCCCTCTGCAATATTTTCTCCTTTTTTTGGTTTGCCTTTTTTGTTCTCTGTATGTTGCCGTCGTTAATGGCTAACACAGCTACACGTTTTTTAAGGAGGTGGTTTCCTCCGCCCCCCCCCCCCCCCCCCCCCCTAAGGGTATTCGAATATGAGGCTCTTGGTTGGAGAGAGCTATTTACCAATCACTCCACACACTCTCTCCTCTCTCAATGGGCTAGGGGGAGAAAGAATGACCACTTTTGTCCGTTAATTCTTTTGAGTGCGATTCAATGAACGGACCGAGTCAGGTGCAGCAAACGGGGATGAGTGGTCCACAATTGCTCGCTATAGTATAGGATGGAAAAAGAGAGAGACAATGAGATCATTTTTGTCTATTTATTGTTTTGCGTGTAGTTCAATGAATTGACCTGATATATTTTAAAATGGTTAGCGTCTTGTTTAGTTGTGCAAAAAATATAGATTAGGTTTTAAATAATTGGAAAGAGAGATTATGAGTTTATATCTCAATCACTTTCTTGTGGTTATTTCTCATCTTCTTTTAACAAAAGTATAATGATTTGAATGGTAATATTGCAATCTAATATCAGCCGTTTGCTCTTGACCGTCTGCCACAAGTTGGATTAAATAAACTATAATTGTGTGGCTGGAATGGAATAGGAGTATAGGACCACCTTTTGCTGTGTATGATTATTATAAAGTTGTGGTCATGGGAATGGAGTAGTCATCCTGAAATAATTTTTAGTAATTTCTTTTTGCGGTCAATACTTATTTCTTTGTTTGGACGCGCTTAAGTTTAACAGATGCGACTACTTTATTAAAGGTGTGAATTTAACTTATATAAAATGTGGCTATCTTCTAATGAGAATGCTTTAAATTAAATGCTACATGCAACTTGTGTTTATCTTATTAGGAAATTGTGTTGGTCTTGTAAATGAATAGATGACATCGTAACTTATGTTTGGTCACTGTTAGTAAGTAATAGAATATTGAAAAATATTTGGGATAATTTCATGCATCCCTCTAATGTTGGCTATTTACAAAACTAACATTATCTTATCTCCATTCATCGAATTTTCACCTAAATATTAAAGTTCATAGAAAAAACCAACTCTTAATTTTGTTTTTGTCAAATTCTCAATGGTTTGATCATGGCACATGGCAAATGCATATATTTGCTAGTTCTTACTTTTTTGGATGTGTTATTGTTTAGAAAATAAGGTAGATTTGTTGGCATGCGAGTAAATCTTCCAAAATATTTTAGTGTTGAGATACTTGGTGATTGACCCTTTCCCATATGCTTAAGTTTTTTTAGTTGAAAAAGAGTTTGTCCACTGATTCATCTAGCCCAACTTTGTTTGTTCTTTGGTTCACACACTCTAATAACAAGTAGTATCATTGTTGATGGGTTAGCTATGATCAAATGGTTCATGTGGTTTGTGGTTCACATGAATCCTGGCCTCCTCTTCTATGATCATGCAATGTTCAAAAGTGGGTGACTACCACAACAATGTCATGTGGTCGAGGATAAATCTTATATGAGGGAAGATTATTAAGTCATGTAAGAATATTGAATTTACTTCCATATTCGATAGTTGCAAAATATATTGTTGGTGAAATACTTGAGTTTTTATGTTGAAAACAAATTTGATCATTGGCATATCATTTCTAGCTTGATCCCTCTTATTCCTCACTTGATCCCTCTTATTCCTCACTTTTCCCGGTATAGATAAACTTTATACAACCTTGTATGACCAGCAGTAGCTAGTATAGTAATCCTCTTTTTCTTTGTCTTTTAGTTTTTTTTTATGTCATGCAATTTGTTGTTCTTGTGCTAAAAGATTGCTGTTATTGTGCATTTCATATGCTTCAAGATTATGCCTAGCATGCTAAACTAAGTTTTTTTTATAAACTAGAGATCAAGTCTGCAAAATTCTTAATCACCTTTTAAAGTTATTTGAATGATTTATGTTAGAGTTTGTGACCCAAATTCTATTGGACTTGGACCAAAAGGCATGCGATTTGGCATATGAGGTGCAATTTAATTATGAGAATTTTTTGGGGAATTGTTGTGCTTAAGAATGGTATGAACCTTTATTATTCTTGCACAAGCACAATATATATATATATATATATATATATATATATATATATATATATATATATATATATATATATAATTAAGGTTTTGTGGTTTTGTTATGTGTGAATCACCACTCTTCTATTGTACCAATATTTTGACATATTGAATTCTTCTCTTCTGACCCTGATTTTTACCTATCTAAAAATCTTCATGTAAATTTGGATGTTTCTTTTAGATATTATTGTTACAGTTTAGTGAGAAATCTTCAGTATGATGGTAGCAAAGTAGTGTTCCTTTTTAATTGTCCTTAAGCTTCATGGCTACTTGTAAGACTTTTCTAGGAAGGTTGATGTGGTTTGCTGGTTTAAATCTGTGGATTATTTTACGTGTTGCAGTGCACGAGTAAGCTTCTTTGGTAGTTGAAACCAAAATATAGGTATTATTGTGTATTGGAAAATTTTTGGCAGATGTTATGATGTAAAAGTGGGATTGGATACATTTTGGTTCAAAGATGTGTGGGTTTTAGCTCTTTCTCCTGAAGGGGGCTATGCAGTTTAAGGGATATTATTAGACGAGCATACTTCACAATAGTTTTAAGTATTGCATTTATTTTTAATATGTAATATTTTATTTTATTTTTGTTGGTTTTGTAGTGTAGTATCGATATAAAATAAGAAAGTGTAATACCTAAGTGAAACAAAAATATAAGTACATAAGGTATGAAGCATAATTGCAATTGATCAACGGAGCAGTTCTACTTGATTCTCAAGTAGGAAGGATTTCTGTTGGACTTCTTCTTATCTCTCTCTCTAGGTCTCACTTTTCATCCAAAAAAAGAGTGAGGAGCTCCTGAGGTAAATTCATGTCGAATGCTAGATAAATTATCATAGTAGAAGGATAAGTGATTAGAAATATAACATATTTGTATAATAATTATAAGATGATTGTTGTGCACTACAAAACTATACTCAAACTTTGAAAGTGTCAAGACAAAATTTACTTGTTATAAATTCGTATTCATATATCATGACTTGATTCCTCCCTCCATGATGATAACGACAAGCATTACACGCCTTTCAGATTATTTAATTAAGAAACTTATTGCAAGTGTAGTTTCAGGGCTTTATTTATAAGCACCAGTGAACCACTGAAAGAGTTTTTCACTCATATCATTTAGCATGTTGAGTGAGTCATAGCTTTATATTTAGCCTCAACAAAGGACTTGGCCAACCAACACAATTTGTTTTTTATTATTTTTTTTAGGTGACTAGGTTAATTCTAAAAAAAATCTAATATCTTGAAGTAGATTATCCATCTCAACAAATCCGTCATTATCAACCTCGAATAATGCTTCAAAATTTGAATGTTCAATTTTAATGTATAACAATTATTTCAAATGAAATTTTTGGTATACCTTGGAATTTGCTTAATAGTTTCATAATCATTTTATTTTACATATGCTGGCTAACCAGTCACGTGGACTTTTGTTTGAGACCATGGATATGATTTCTACCCTAAATATTATACATAAGATGTTTTTCCATGCAAATGAAATCTCGTAAAGATTATTTTAAAAAAAGACATTATTCACATCTATTTGTAGCATATATAAATATGTATTGATTGTCATGGAGAGGATGGATGGAATGAGCTGGACAATAGGAGAGAGGCTATTATAATACTTTATCTCATAGACCTGGTTGAATCTTTTGGGACTAGTTGAATTTTATATCCATTGATAGAAAAAAAATGAAATTTGAATGCGAAAATCAATCAACAAGCAATTGAACTAACCCTGGAAAAGGGGTAATCAAGTCTCAGGTATGGTGAACAAGTAGAGCACTCATAACGTCTTTACAAAAAGGATTTTATTGTATTTTTTGATGTCTTGGGAATAGATACATGTGCGAACATGTGTTAGGGACAATGAAAAAAATATGAAAGGAGAGGATATGTGGTTAATTGTTTTATAAGAGTATTTTGGATGAGTAGTAAGTTACCTTCAACCTTTTCGTGGACCAATTGGTAAGTGGAGATATCAGAATTCATTAATATGTACACGCTCAATTGACTCTGACAAAGTGGGTGGAGAGTCGTGGTCATTTATAGTTTATGCTTTTAGTGGGGTGGATATATGAAGAGAAGCTTCTAGAGGTAGAGTTACAAGAGATGAAGATGGATTTATGGAGGAAGAGAGAGATGGGGAGTTATCTCATTATAAGTCATTATCAGTTGAAGCATGTAACCATCAAATATGAATCAAATTTTTAAAAAGTTGTGTTTTAGAATACACAGGAAACATATTATTAAATGACAGAATTTCATAGATGAACGAAAGGCATGAACAGAACAGACAACCAAATATTCATAGTGGTAGAGAAAATAGAGGTTGATATGGAATTAAAAGATATTATAATTTATGTCAAGAGTGAATGGAACCCAATTGATGAAATATCAGGCAGTCAAAATTGCATCCCTAAAGATGGTGAAGAACATTCATGCGAAACGTTAAAGTGTGAGCAGCAATATTCCCAGTGTTGTAATTTTTGCATTCAACAACACCATTTTACCAAGATGTATATGAATTGCATTGTTAAAATAGGAACTTTGAAATTGGATTGCATAAATTCTAGAGCACTATCAATCGATAAGGTTTTAATAATTACGAAGAACTTGACTTTTATTTCTTGATAATAGGTTTGAAATACATGCAGGAATTCTCACTGACATTTGAGCAAAAAGATGCACATATGAAAAAATACTAAAATGACCACGACTTGGGGCATTCAATGAAGAATTAGTAGATTTATAAGCAAATGTGGGGCATTCAAAATAATTAAAATAGATAGGGATTTCAAGGGATATACGGTGCCCTTCCAAAGAATGGAACAGGAGGAATCATCAATAATGATGAAATTTTAGTAAAGAAGATATGTGAAGATGTGATAATAGCTAGCGATTGTCTGCATGTGAGATAAGACTTGAATTTAGAACCCAAGATGTACCAAAAGAAAGAATTATAGCGGCTCAGTAGGCAATATGAGAGGCTAGGATATATGCTTATGATTATTGAAGTAAATAATCGTAATCCTTTTGAAAAATAGTAACTGATTTGTATTACTAGACGCCAGTGTGTTAGGCAAAGTTCATATCAATGTGGAAGCAATTGAGAAATGAAAGGATAATTGAATTTCTCCCCACATCTTTAATGAGGATACTTAGCGCAAGTGCAATTAGAGCAGGGGAAAAGTACCATCATTACACTAGGAGATCACAATATTGGGCATCGCAGAGTCAATAATTATTGAAGTTGCACACCTTGTAGGGAACAATGAAAAAGAAATCTACTGGAATTAGAAAAGAAAAAGTTAGTAAAAAGGTTTCTCAACGGTTATACAAATTAATCAATTGATTATTTGGAGGAATAACCAAATATGTTGTAATTTATAACAGGTATTGATAAGAATAATCATTCTATTTCTTCTATTAATAATACCTGTGAATCACAAGCACATAATCAAAAGTTTGTGGTAAAAATGAATTTTATTGTAATGTTTGGAATAATATTCTATAGTTTCTTCATGACCTTTTTTAGTCATGTGTATAAGGTCATGTTTGTTTTGATAAGGTGAGAGAAATTAATTTCTTATTTTAACCAATCCTTTCCAAGAAATAGGGATTCCTAGTGAAAACATTGGTTCTTAATAAATACAGAGACTATTATTCTTAATCTCATTCTCTCATTTTATATTCCTATATTCTTTTTATTTGCTATTTTTATATTTCTGTTTGCTTTTAGATTTCTTCTTAATTTTTTTAAAAATTGTCTTTTCATATTCATCTTTTGTTCTATATGTATGAATGTCAAGAAGGATGAAGAAAATTCTTTTTTGTTTCACAATTTCTCGAAAGAAGAAAAGTTTAGCTATAAAAATTGTTCATTTTGCTTTTACCAGAAGGGAGGTCAGTTGCGATGGGGTGGTATTGACTATTGAGTATCTCGTCTCTTTTGTTGTGCAACTCCCTGAATAATGCAATTCCTCTCTTGTCTAACAAGAGGAATGATTAAAAAAACTGGTGCGGGGGTTGGATTGATAGGGTGTTGATAAAATTATAATTGCATCAAGCATAGGATATTTTTTTGGCAATCCAGAATGGATTTGTAGACAGAAGTTTTGGTTGGCAGGTTAGGTCATTTAAATGGGCTAACTTGGATTTGATTTTTTGGATTGGATTGATGGATCAGGTTATTTATTGACACGATTAAATGCTTTCATGCTCAGATCTCTGATTTAGTATGAGGTGTGTTTACATCTTTGAGATTATGTGATCATTTATGATTGATAAATACTAGAGCACTAGCAAAGGCAAAGGATAAATTATTCTGTGCGGAGACCGGGCAACGAGAATCGTCCAGATTTATTGCCTTTTAGCTACGCTTTTGTAAATATTCAACAAAAAGGCAGTAAATATACAATTATGAATGCATTTTTGCTGTCTTTTTGCTGAGTTTTTGTAAAAGCGCAGCAAAAGGGCAGCAAATATTCAATTAGTAGGATATTTGCTGTCATTTTGCTGCGCTTTTACAAATACTCTGCAAAGCAGATAAATAATTGCATATTTGTTGCCCTTTTGCTGAGTATTTGCAAAAGCGCAGCAAAAGAGCAGTTAAAACGCAGCAAATCCGGACGGTTCTTGCCGTCCGGTCTCTACATATAATAATTTCTCCTAGCAAAGATGGCACATTAGAGAAATAATTGTGTCAAGTGCATAAAACAAAATGATTAAAATAAAGTTGTTATTAGGTCAAAAAATATAAAATATTTTATATTGCATTTTGTCAATGTAGTCTTTATAGGATTCTCAATTCGGATCGGGCATTTTGTTGTAAAAACCATATTGACCCTATTGTTCATTTGATGCAGATTTCGACTTCAATTCCTACGCTCTAATGTACATAACCAAAGAGGATGTGGAGTATTTGGGCTGTTCTTTTACCGTTATTCTCACTGGCTTTAAGGCAGTGTTGTGATTCGGATGGGAAGAGATTGCAATTCTGTTGGGGCTTATTGATGTAATCAACCTATATGAGAATTCATCCCCATATCCTCATTAACCGAGCTGAAGCTATTCGTTTCTCGCCTTTGGATTTGTGAAATATTTGTATTTTGCTGATTTTCCCTTTTACATTATAAATTTAAGCTCTCTTCTGTGTTGAATGAGTGCCAAATTTACTGTTGTAAGATTCCAGCTCAGATTTTTATAACTGTAGATTTTATAAATATTTATTAACTAATTTAAATAGCAACTATTTGAAAAAAAATGTCTGAATATTTTATTATAAAGTATATCTATTTGAATTTTAAAATTATTATAGATTAATATTATGTATGTTATTTAAAACTATACAATTTAATGGTTTTTAAATTTATTTTGATGCTTTATATGATTTATATTTTGATTTTTGATTGATAGTTAAAGCTCTCATTCAATGTAATTTTATATTTTTATTTTATTTTTTGTTCTAGTGAAATTGTGTTATTTGACAACAAATGTTATAGACGTGTCTTCTATTTGGGTTGAGTTTTATGTTGATTTATGATTTTGAAAACTTTTAAAGGAACTATTGGGTTGGTTGGAAAAAGAAAATTGTATTTGAATTGAATTGGTGTTGTGTTGGATGAGTGTAAAATAAATGTAGTAGGTAAAAATTAAAATGAATGCAGTATAAAATTTAAAGATATGATGATTAGTAGTTGATAATAATGGTGATAGACAATGGGCAATGGTCAGGTGCCGGGTTTGAATCCTTTGGGCGACAGTGTTAATCTTAAGCGTCGGTTCTGGCAAATGGTGTGGGTTGCCTGTTAGGTTGATCGGGGTTTTCATTGGCCTCAGGATAGTGTTTCCTCGTCACAAAAAAAAAAAAAAAAAAAAAAAAAACAATGGGCAATGGTGGCAGTTGATAGTTGGTGATAATGATAATGAATTTATAATGTAATTAGAAATTATTCAAATATGATGATTTTTAAATATATCAAATTTATACTAAATAATGTATTATAAGTACTCTAAAATTTTATATTGCATTTGTTTTGCTTCAGATCAAGTAATAATGTATTTAAAACTCATGCATATGACATATTTTGTCTATTTTAATTCAAATTAAATAGCTCATAATTTCACTGAGAGGTAAAGGTTTTAATATAGGGCTTTTTTTATATAATAATTAATTAATTAAAAATAACATATTGCTATTTTTGTTTATTTTTTAATGCAAAGATTGCCCATCTTCTTAATGTCGATTACCTTAAAAGATCTCAAGTAGTTTATCATATGATTCCAGGGCATTCAAAGGTGGAATCAGAATTAGCCTCTTTTTGAGGATGATCAAAATATTATTGAGTAATGTATACCTTTAGAGGTGAAATAAAATATATATATATTTTACTTTCTACAGTAGTTTTTTGTATATTATTTTATTGAAAACAGTAGAATATATGAAGATATTCTAATATTAATTAATTAATTAATTAATGAGCATCATATTCTGATCAAAACTAACTAAAAGTTTAAAAAAAATGAAAAAAATCATGAAGCGCATCAGTGGAGCAAGAAAAAGCAAAAAGTAATGTAGCATCTTAGCTCTATGGCCACTCAATTAGTGCTAAAAAGGTCTCTAAAGAGAATGCTTTGTATAAGAACACACAAGTTTGTCAGTTCACTTACAAGGGCCGGTCAATCTGCTATCCTTCCATCTTAATCCTCCATTGATAGTATTTATTGGAAAAAGTATTATTTATTCTTGTTGAAGTTCTCAAATAAAAAAAAAACACAATAAAATTGATACGACGCCAAAAATCGTTTTGATCAGGCACGAATCTCAATATAAATATGAGGCGGAAGCTTAAAAAATTAAATTTGAGACTATCCAAACTTCGATTTCAGCAAGCTTATAGTTAAATTGAACATCTGAGGGAGACAAACCCGATGACACTAAATTTAGTCCAATCTAAGCCCAAATCGAAGGACCAAAGCATACTTAGAAGCTTCAAAACATTAATTAGATTATCATATGAAATCTAAGTATAACATGCTTATAGTCAAATCGAGCGGCCCGACGAGACGAATCCAACAAGCTTAATATCACTCAATTCTAACATCTATAAGGCATTTAAATGCTTGACAAACGCTCTATAATCAAATGGATCACTATGAGTTGCCCGAAAAGAATAAACGTTAGATATTCTCCATGTTTACTAAGCATGCTACTCTGAAAAAATTATAAATAGATCCTCATTCAGGGGAGGAGGAAGAAAGGAGACTTGGGAGCTCTCTTCCCATCGACAGTCGTCGGATTTCTTCCCAACAAATGAACGCTGTTGGACTTTCACCTGTTCACCGATAGCCGCCGGATTTATTTCTGATCACCGACCATTGTCGGACTTCTGTCTGTTCACCAATAGCTTTCGGATTTCTTCCCGACCATCGACAGTCGTCGGACCTCTGCCTATTCACCAACAATTTCTAGATCTCTTCTCGACCACCAATTGTCACTGGACTTCTGCCTGTTCACTAACTGGCACCAGATCCCCAACCATCATCGAAACTCTGCCGAATATTCTCCAGATTATTACTGCCAGATTTTTAGTATCTATCATTCGATCAAGATCAACAGGATCCGTCTGAAGTTTGACATATTCTCCATTATATTGTATTCTCATTGTCCCGGAGTTAAGGAACGGATCGACTTTTGTGATTTATTTAAATATTAATGGAACCATTTCAACTGGGCAGAGCCCAATTATTTTTTTCCCTTTTTAAGATTTTCCACGTAAAAATTCTTATGTTTTTTTCTCATCAATTTTGTGTTGAATTTCCGTATATTATAAAGACGTAAAACCTTTTCACTCTACTGACATGAATTTTGTATCTCGTATCTATCGCAAAAGATAAATCAGTAGGCAGGACATTGCCTTTCAACTGCTTCCAGCAAACTAAGAAAATATATAATCAAAGTAGACATTGCCTACATGATTTTTGGCATTATAGTCGAAGACGTAATCACAAACTTTAAAGCATAAATGATATCTGATATTTCAATTAAGATGATTTTGATAATTGAATGTTATATTTGTGAAAATTCATATCATTATTTACCTTAATATAAATTTGTTTATACTTAAGGCCAAAATTCTGCATGATTTTTTTTTGTTTAATATATGCCACTGGTTAACTTAACATTGAATTAATACTACAAAGATAATTATCATGACAACTATTTGATACACTAAATTTTTGTTAATTTTGTTTGGAATATGATTGTGTTGGGTTGTACCGTTGACTCAGAGTTCAATTCCGTTGGTCGAGCTCAAAGAGAAGCTCGTTGGGGGGGTTGCAAGTGGGAAACACGCTCCTTGCTTGAGGGTTTGGGGGCGAAGCATATGGAATTTTTTTTTTTTGTCGATATAGTGCCGCGACGCTATGAAACCTATCTGAGATACAGAGCATAGCATCATAGCTCTGTGAACTCAGCACCGCATTACTGTAGTTCAACTCCACAATGTTGCGAGACAGAGCATTCAACGTTGAGGCACTGCGGGTCGGTTGAGTTACTTTTTCCTTCATTTTTTAAGAGTTTTTTCATTTTGAAGCTGTGTAACTCGAGAGAAACTCTTATTTTCGCTTCTAAAGATAGTGGACGTGAGTATGAAGTAATGAAGAGAGAGTTAAAGTGAAGATCTGTACAATTTCTCCTATTTTTATAGTGGATTACTTGGTGTGATGTGACTCCATGATTTTTTCCATGTTAAATCCCAGTGTTCTTTCCTCTTCATTTCATTTTGATTTTTTTTCTTTTTTCCTTCTTGATTTACTTCCCAACAATTTTGATATAGAAAATCATCAACTGCGCAACTGTTGATAGCTTTGAATGTCGCTTTCAACCTTAGTGTGGTAGGCATGTCCACATTAGCTAGCAAGGAAAGATGGAGCATCTTCAGGCCAGTTGAACTTCTAATGTATTGTTCTTCCATTGCTGGCAGGTGTTTTCTTTGGCTGGAAAGCAGCAAATGACAAGAATCTCTATATTTCTTACTAATCACTCATCAAAAAATAAATTCCTTTAGAATAAAACACTTGTCACTTTGTCAGCTTCCTATACTCAAAAGGAGCTAGTGGCAGCCATGAGAGGCCTCAAGTTTATACTCCACCACATAACTCATGTTTATTTAGTATTTATTATTAAAAAAGCCCTTTAATTTCAGTATAATTACATTTTCTTATGAAAAATATTGCAAGCATATAAGCTTTAAGTAGCTTATAAAACCTTAGAAACAAACAAGATTACCAGCATTCGCATGAACAACACTGGTGGCTGGAATTATTAGGTGCGGACACCGGACGTAGCTCTACGTCCGGACTCCACTAGAATAGCGCCACGTAGCGACCCGAAGACCCGGCGACCCGTTTCGTCGAGAAGTTCAAATGATGCACGTGCGGTATTACTGAAGAATTACTCCGGTATTACTCGGTATTACCAAAGAATTACTCGGTATTACATATGAATTACCTAGGTATTACTCGGTATTACCTAGGAATTACTAGGTATTACCGAAGAATTACTCGGTATTACCTAGGTATTACTCGGTATTACCTAGGTATTACTCGGTATTACCTAGGAATTACTCAGTACCTAGGTATTACTCGATATTACCTAGGTATTACTCGGTATTACCTAGGTATTACTCGGTATTACCTAGGAATTACTCAGTATTACCAAAAATTACTCGGTATTACCAAAAATTACTCAGTATTACTTGGTATTACCGAAAAAATACTCAGTATTACCTAGGAATTAGTCAAAAAATGGCAGGTTTTTTTAATTTTTCGCGTCCAATCCGGGTCGGGTCGTCGGGCCAAGCGGAAGTTGTCATAACACGTGCTAAATACGTGGCACCGTTCTAGTGGAGTCCGGACGTAGAGCTACGTCCGGTGTCCGCACCTAATAATTTTTCCTGAATTTGAGGGAAGAACATCAGCCATGGGAGGCAGTTGGTAACTTCTACTGCTATTAATACTGTCCCAAGTTTTCTAGTAATTTAACCTATCTGAAAATGATAATTGAGGATTTTTGGATTCTTATCAGTTCAGCAGAATTTTCATTAAGAATATGAAATCATATTCATCCATTCGTTTTTGATAATGGCTTGTTTAGCATATTGACAGGTGATCAATAAATTTGTATGTAACTGGCAGCAAAGCTGCTAAAGATTTGGAAACCAATTCAAATTGCTGAGTTTAGTTCAGTTAGTTTAACATGAAGTATTGGAGGTATTAGAGGAAGTTCTTAACACAAATACATTTTACTTATTACTCACTCTATACTAGGAAGGCAATTAGAATAGGTGTTAACACACCTTTTTCTTTGTGAATCATGTGATTATTATATATACTTGTACTTTCCATGTAGGTATCATCCAAGGAAGAATTATTTTCCCACTTCATCAATTATCTTTTATCAGGGTGTTAGAAGTAACAATCTCCTATCAAACACCCACCTAGCCTCTCTCATTTTCCCTTCTTTCAATCCTCCTAACCAACAATGCTCCCCCTTCAACTTCACTGCTCCTACCTACCCATATTTGGATACTCTTCTACATCTGATCACCTTGATACCCACATTATGATCAACCTATTTGATAAAAGCATAATTCTCATCTCTATCAAAGCTAGCACTTGAATCAAACTTACACCACTCTAACTAATTATCATGGTTCTTCAAATTACAAGTTTTCTTCACGAGGTCGACTCCTTGGCTTCATTGACGGTTCTTGTCCTTGTCCCCCACTCACCCCCAGAACTATTGTAAATACTACCAATCTAGCTTATTCTCATTCAAATTAAATAGTTTAATTGCTTTCCTCACTCTTCTTTCTCCCAATATCTCCTCCCGTACATCAAGAGAAGTATGGAATCTCCTTGCTAAGACTTATGCTAAACGGTTGCATGGGCACTTTAATCAACCTAAAGAAGATATTTGCCTTCCATGAAGTCAAAGCGTTAATCAAAGTAAAAACTATTAGAAAATTTCGCTTCAAAACTTTAAAATTTGCTTGACGTTGGCTGTAGAGGTTTCGTTGGGCTCCGAAAGTATTAAAATTGAGTCCGGAATATCGAAAAATGATTATGGGGACTTCAAAAACGTCTCAATCGAACCTTATGGACAAAAGATCATTTTTCTTTTTTCCTTTTTTTTGTGTCTCAACCCTCTGCATTTGACGCGGCTACAGTGCTGCCTCCTTTAAGGTGGCATAACATTTTTTTTTATAATTAACTTTATTATTTATTAACTTCCTTTTAAAATTTTCTAAAAAAAAAGAAAAATTTGGAAAAAAATCCTAATTTTTTTTAAAAAATCAGTATATTTTTAAGAAAGAAAATATTTAATTATATATATTTTTTGAATATATTTTTATTTAAATATAATAATTTTCTTTTTTAATTTATTTAAAAAAGGAATTTTTGAATTTTTTGAGTTAATAAATCTGAAAAATTTTAGAAAAAAATCATGAAAATATTTTCAAAAATTCTCACTCATGGATCTATAAATAGCCCCCTTTGGGGTGGGGAAAGAAGCGCAAATCTCTTGAAATAGTCCAAATTTTTCTATAAATTCAGAAAAAAATGGACTGGCGAAAATTAGAGGCTTTCGAAGGCGGTCAAGACCCGGTAATCTATTGCGGGCTCCAGTTCTCTCCCGGTGGGGGAAAACTATCCAGCGAGAGTTTAAATTATGGTGGCGATGACGATTAAGACCCGATACTCTTATGCGGGCTCCAGTTCTCTCCTGATGGGGGAAAATTGTCCAACGAGAGTTTAATACTGACAGTGGTGACAATCAAGACCCGGTACTCTTATGCAAGCTCTAGTTCTCTCCCAGTGGAGGAAAAACTATCTAGCGAGAGTTTAAGGGCGGTGACGGCGATTAAGACCCATTGCTCTTATGCGAGCTCCAGTTCTCTCTCGGTGGGAGAAAAATTGTCCAGCGAGAGTTTAAATACTAGTGGTAGAGCCGATTAAGACTCGGTGCTCCTATGTAGGTTCCAGTTCTCCCCCGGTTGGGCAAAATTATCCGATAAGAGTTTAAATACTAGTGGTGATCAAAACCCGATACTCTTATGTAGGTTCTAGTTCTCCCCTTGTGGGAGAAAATTATTTCGGTAAGAGTTTAAATATTGGTGGTGGTGATGAAATTAGAACTTGGTCCTCTTGCACGGGAAAATACAGGGATGTGTTGAAAGTGGTAGTTGGAGGGTGTGCCGATGATGACAATCAATTAAGGGGCCTATGATGCATGTCAGGAGGTGAAGGGCTGAAGACGGTGGTTGGGCGATGATCGACTGACGAGCGCTGGCCCAGTGATAGTTTGAGAGGCAAAGGGATAATATTAGTCGTCAGGCGAAGGGCCGCTAACGGTGGTGGTCGAGTTATATTTTATTAAAGTAGACATCCATGCTATCAAGGGCAGATAATGAACAACCTAATAGAGGGGGTCAGGCGGTGTGTTGATGGTAGCAGTGTAACAACACATTAATAATATCAATTGAGTGTAGGCCAAGACAAGGTTCTGATCTTTTCTTGAAGAAGGAGTAGAGGAGAAATCCTTTAAAGTGCTATATAGAAGAGGTCAAGAGAAATCTATCAAGGATGTTTGACCTATCTGAGGTTGCTTGTCAAAGTATTACTTAATGGCATTAACCAGTCAAGATAAATCCACTATGTGGAAGAGATCGGGAGGAATCCGACAATGATATTTGACCTATTTGAGATTATTTTTCAAAGTGTTGTTGGATGACGTTAACCTATAAAGAAAAAGTTGAGAGAGATCTACTAGTGATGTTTGATCTATCCGAAGTTGTTTACCAAAATATTGATTGATGGCATTAACATGTATGGAAGAGATCGAGGGAATCCACCAAGGATATTTGATCTATCCAATGTTGTTTGCCAAAATATTAATTGACAATATTAACTTATATAGAAGAGGCCAAGGGAATCCACCAAGTATGTTTGACCTATCCGATGTTATTTATCAGAGTATTGCTTGATGACATTAACCTGTGTTGAAGAGGTTGAATAGAATCTCCCTGGAATCGATTATGCCCTAATTGGGAGGGGGGAAAGTCGCATGTATCTCAAATTAAAGATGAAGAATGATTTATCTTTAGACAATTACTGCCTTTTGAGGTTGAGACTATGATCTTATCCACAGAGAAGAAGTGCAGCTGAGGACTATATGGAGTTTAGGATTCACTTGAAGCCTTATTATACTTGTGAGAAGCTTTATGATAGACAGTTGCTAGCAAGATTATTTTTAGACAATTAAAATATTAGAGGGACTTTCTTGACCACAATCATATTTAAGATCGCAACCAAGGTTGCCCCTCCCCCCCCCCCCCCCCCAATCTAAATCTGCTTCCCGTAGAATTGAAGTAGCAATAACTGATGGTTAAAATGTGATAAAATAATATCAGATTGTTGTTGTAATGAAGTTATCCTCAATATTGAAGAACTTCTTTCAGACATGATAATAAGCCATGGTAAAGGAACTATCTCACTTTAACCGTGCCCAAGACGTTGACGTGATCAAACTCTCAAGATTGAAGCAAGAATTGCCCCTAGCCAAGAAGTGTTTCCCACAGAATTGATGTTGTGATGACTGATAGTTGATGAGAGATAATGAATACTTGTTATTGTAGTGATGTTGCCCTCAATATTGAAGGACATATTTTGGACTTGATAATAAATCATGATATAGGGACTACCTCACTTAACCATGCTTAGGGTATTGACATGAATGACATTTCGAGGTTGACGTAAAGGTTTCCCCCACTTAAGGATCATTTCCCATAGATGATGCAAAACTATTGAGTCCTGAAACATTTGCGACGGAAGAGAGATATAGTGTTTAGCATTTGAGCTTTGTACGAAGATCCAACACATAGACAAATAAGAGAGATGTGTACGAGAGTTATAAGAGACACCATAATTTTTACGTAAAAAATCCTTAAAGGGAGAAAAATCACAAGGGCTTAGCCAAGTTGAAATAAATTCATTAATGCTTGTAGTTGATTATAAAGTACATTATATAGTAGGAGTTAGAAGAATCTAATGATATGAGAGTTATTCTCAAGAAAATGTTGGTCTATTAGTTTGGTCGGTTAGACCATAATTGATGAGCAAATGTGGCTGAAGGAAACATAGTCGATGGGAGATATAGGTCAATGTGAAATCCCTTAAGTTAAAGAAGCTAAACTCTTAAACATCGAGGCACCTTTTGGCATAATGGTTGAATTTTCAATAAGAAACTCTGCAGTTAAGTGTGCTCTTTTAGAAGAAATTATGAGATGGGTGACCTCTTAGGAAGTTACACCAACAGGATAAAATCGTGAGGCTCTTAGGCCAAAGTAGATAATGTCTCGATAATTAAGAGTTTTTGGCAATTACAGGCAGAGGGATTAAGTTGGTGGACAATGGTGGTCGGAGGGACCGTAGTCGGTGGACAACGGTGGTCAGAGGGATCATAGTAGGCAAGCGATGGCTGTCGGAGGGACCGTAGTCGACGGGTGACGAAGGTCAGATGGACTGTAGTCGGCCGATAGAGGTCAGAGGGATCGACTCGAACCGCAGTCGACAGACGGTGGTGGTCGGAGGGACTGTGGTCGGCATGAGATGGCAGTTAGAAGGACTGTTGTCGGCGGGTGACGGTGGTTGGGGGTGTAATAGTTCATATTTAGACCCTGCTAGATACTTTTTTTTAGAAATCGTTATAAGTCTAAATAATAAACCGTCTTTCCTATAATATAGATATTATAGTGATTTAATTACATCAAATTTTTTATTATTTTTGGACACTAGTATATAGTTATAGGAGTTTACTGTAATGATATTATTTTGATAGTCTTTATTGCTGTTTTGGTTTTACCACTTTATATGATACCTTTATTGATTAATAGTGCTGATACAATGATTATTTTATCGATTCAACACATGTAATTATTTACTGATTTCTCTATTGAACTATTTTATTGGCTTCTATACTGTATTATTTTACTGTTTATTGACTTTACTGCTACTACATGTGAGTTTTACTATTTATGCATTGATTCACTGATTATATGAATGCTATTATTATGATTTGAATGTTGGCATGCATATTGCTCATTTACCTTGCATTGAGTTCAGTTGTAGGATTTAATTATTTGTTGGGCTCTTGAGCTCATTATATATGGTTAAATGATTTCAGGTCAGGGCAAGGGAGTAATAGTGCGAGATTGACCAGGATCCTTCAAGTTCATGTTCTTATTTTTTAACTATTCTTTTATATTCATGATATATTAGTTGTGTTATGATTTTATAGATCATGAGTTCTGAGTATTATACACAATTTTTTGGAAAGAATACAGATATATATATATATATATTGATATTTTGATTGATAATTTTGTTTTCATTGATATTTATATTGATAAAAGAAATTAGGTAGCTCTAATTATTATTTATTAAAAGATAAAAGAATAATTTTTTTAATTAGATTCTGGGGCATCATAGGAGGGACCGTAGTCGGCGAGCGACGGTGGTCGGAGGGATTGTAGTCGGCGAGCGATGATGGCCAGAAGATGGTTCGGCCGAAGTCTGACGGCGGTTGGCGACTGGGTGGAAGTCTTGCGGTGCTCGGGGTCCCTAAGGTGGTCTGGCGGCAGTCGGTGGCTGGGCAGTGGTCCGACGATGATCGGGTAGAAGTCTGGTAGTGGTCGTCTGCCAGGTGGAAGTCTGACAATGATTAGCGAATGAGTAGTGATTCAACAACATTCAGAGACAGGCGATGGTCAAGCGACGTTTGCAGCCTCGTGGTGGCCTGGCAGTGGTTGACGAAAGTTTACCATCGATAGTGCTTGGGTAAAACTCTAGGTTTTTAGAAGCCTCAGATCTCTCTTTCATCTCCAACCAAAGATCCAAGCTAGTAAAGGTCCAATCCCTCTTTCATGTGGGAAGTGGGGGTCTATTTATAGATTTTTTAGAGTGGCACGCCCCATAAATATCGAGAAGATCTAGGGCAAAGGCAGAGTGCTCCCTCGGATGACCCATATTAATCATGTCGATTATAGAGCATTTTTCAAGCATTTATGTGCCGAAATGATGTTAGAATTACACGACCTTAGACTCGTTGGATTCGTCTCATCGAACCACTCGATTCAACTATAAGCATGCTATATTTGAATATCATTTAATCATGTAGTTTATGCTTTGAACCTTTCAAATGTGATTTGGCCCCATTTGGGCTAAGATTGGACCGATTTTGATGTTGTTGGGCTCGTCTCTTCGAGACATTCAGTTTGACTATAAGTATGCTGAAATGAGAGTTTAGATGGTCCCAAATTTAATTTTGAAAGTTTCCAAATTGGATATGTCCGAGATTCATGTCCGATTAAAATGATTTTTGGTGACATATCACTTATATTTAAAACTTTTTTTTCTTCTCTTATAGGTAAGTTAAGCATCAATCTAGTATGTTTGAAATATTATAGAATTATTTAGTTAACTTTAAAATAAATATAGTAGATTATTTTCTTATATTTGATTTGAAGTAAGATGAATTTAGTATAAAGTCTAATAATGATGGTCGGCAATGCAACTACACAGTGGTGAGCAATGGCAATACGTAGCAACTAGAAACATTCCTATGGGTTACAAAATGCTTGACCTAGTGGGTTGGTGGATGGTAGTGATAATACTAGTTGGTATTGGGGATAGCTGGTGGTGACTATCAGTGGCTATGGCAATGGTGGTGGGTGGCAAGTGGTGACAAAAGTTAGTGGTGGCGATGGTGGAGGCGACAACAACAGGCAATAGCTACAGTCGACTGCTATCTTTGATGGCAAGTGACACCAACAACTAGCATAAGCAGGTGACAACAATAATGACTTGGATGTTGCCTTTGAAAATAAGCCAAATCAACCGATTTTACAATTCATAAGAAATGAATTGAATGATAATGTTTCAAATTCTTCAAATTTTTTTACATTTCTTTTTCATTAAACTAAACACCTATATTTTTAAAACATTCCATTAAATACTTTACACCCAAAATAAAACAAACCAAACAACCCCATAAGTCAAGAAATTAAGAAAAAATATTTGGTATAAACAACGATATACATTATTTATTATTATTTATTTAATAATTCTCTTAATTTTTCTTTTACACATATTTTATTAGATATGTATACCACAGGATAACTTAAGAAATTATAATACATGAAAGATTCTTAATTTATTAATTTCTAATAATTATAATTGAATATGAACAAAAAATACTTTAAAAATAAATTTTCAATGGCTATATTAACTTTAAAAATCAAATAAATGATTATAGCATTTAAAACTTTTTTACATTTTTTAATATATTATAAATAGTCAAAAGTAAAAAAATAAAATAAAATAAAATAAAAACCCTTGTTTCACTAATAGTTAGGCCTAGTTTGATTGGACGTTTTTGGTGCTTATTTCTTTTTAAAGCAGTAAAATTTATTTTTCTTTAGTGTTTGGTTTGTCAAACCTCGTTCTCAATAACTTCATTTTTTTCATTTTTCTACTGTTTTGAAAAAACTTTTCATATATGCTTCTCCGTTAGAAAACTCCTTTTTCTGAACCGATATTTCTTAAAACTACCTTTTACAAAAGTACCAAACGAAGCCTTAGGCCTAGTTTGATTGGGCGTTTTTTATGCTTATTTCTTTTTAAAGCAGTAAAATTTATTTTTCTTTACTGTTTGGTTTGTCAAACCTCGCTCCCAATAACTCCATTTTTTTATTTTTCTGCTATTTTGAAAAAGCTTTTTATATATACTTCTCCGTTAAAAAACTCCTTTTTCTGAACTTATATTTCTTAAAACTACTTCTAAAAAGGACCAAATAACCAAACCGAAGCCTTGATGTAGATTAATAGTTAAAAAACGCCGAGTCCGTCGCTGTTAGGGTTTGGCGAGGAAACGGCAACGGCCGAGTCCCCCCCTTCTCCTACGATGCTGGCATCCCTATAAATAGGATTTCCCTTTCTTTGTTGACCAACAACAAAATCAAACTTACATTGTCTCATTTCTCCTTTCTTTGACAAACCACGAGCTGTCTCGCGAAGCCTTTTATCCTGCCTGGCGGATGCAAGGTTTGTCCTTTTCATCCATTCATCTTTTCTCGTTTTCTTGCTTTTGTATTTGGTTATGAGATCGACCTTGGAGTTCTTGGACTTCGTGATTTTGATGAATTGATCGGGAATCATGAAGCGGGGAAAGGGAAGAGGCTCTCATTTATATACTTGGTAATGCTTGTTCCATGCACAATCTATAAATTCATTCAAAGTTTTTCGTACAATAGTTGAGGCTGCTATGGTGGCAACATCCTTCGCGTTATAATGCTTCTACGCTTTCAACTGTTTGAAGAACACTTGATTCAAATGTCTTTTTTCTTTTGAAGCTTGGAATAGGGAAATCTATAGCAACATGCTAGGATTTGGAATTTTTGGGGACGAAGAAAGTACTTTTTTTAAGCCTAACGTTTTACACTTATAATGACTCAAAATGAGGGGAAAGTGTGAATCCAAAAGATCGCTCAGAGTTTGATACAATCTCACTGTAATTATGATTGATTTAAGTCGTCAATAGCACAATTGTGCCATGTCATCAAGAATCTTTTTATAAAAGCATGTTTCAAAAGGTCCTCTCGGGAGCACCTATTGAGAATACCTTTGGTGGATGACTTTTAGGGACTCATCTCAGGAATGTCTCTCAGCATTTCCTCACTGTTAATTCTCTGAATAGTCTCAACAATCTCCCTACTTTACAGATTAATACTCTCTGGTCATGTTTCTTCTTGAGCAAGCCTACGATGCAATGTCCAAATACGTTTGTTATTCATCTCAGACGTGCATTTTTTACATAGCATGATTACAAGAGCTTGTGCAGGAATTGGTACAATGTATTAATTTTTGCAGCAAGGAGAGCCTATCTTTGTCAGTTCACTTGCCACTTTTAAAGGACCTCGATGTGTTAATGTTGCCTAACTACTGCATTCCATTATGGGTTCTATGGTAGAATGTTCATCTCATCAATTGCTCACCTGCTCCATTGTGTCATCACATCCTGCTGCATGCATGCGGCTCTAGATTCAATACTCCATCGTATAATTGCACATGCCAAGCGCACTACCCCATTATGCGCGCCACACGATCTACTTGTTGCAGCTACCCTAGCTCTATTAAACCACCATCATCATGGAGCTACTTGCTGCATCATTCAAAGGTGTTATAAATACCCCATCATCATATTACTGATCGTAATTATATTGCTCATCTACTAGCATTTGTGCGGGAGACGAGCTATTTTGCTAAAACTTTTACGCGCTTGTCCAATGTACCCTTTTTTATTGCCCCTTAAACTTTCAAGAGGCTCTTTAAGTTTGTTCACCACATTAGTAGCTTTTTCGAATCTCATCAAAATCCTCCACTGAATCCTTTACATTCTCTAGGAGATCTGAATGTAGACATTATTTCTTTTTTTCTTCTTCTTCTTCTTCTTCTTCCCACATGATATAATTATTTCTACTCTGTGCTTTTGTCTCAAATGTAACTTCTCCCAATTGTATTTCATCTCACTTTCTTCATGGCACTTTCGGGAAAGCTCTCAAAAATTCAGGGACATCTCTACTGCACTTGGCTAATAACATAATGCTTATTTTCCTTTGATTGCTCTTATGTTCGACGTATGGCTTTGGACCGAATGACTGCAAAACTCTGCCTCCACTCGTCTATGTTCTATCCTCTCTCTGTCTCATAGAATATTGAACTCATGCTTCCATTTTTGAAAGTCTTCATCAGCAGCCCAATAATCCATAACGTAGAAATAGAAGTGTCAGTCTTCTTTCCTGCATTCCAACTTCCATTTCAGGCAAGCTCCAATATGGTGGGCAGAACTCCAAAAATTACGGAAATCATACTGTAACTATCAATCCAGAAAGCAATCTCCAAGTGGGAAAACTACAAGATCCTTGATGGTGTCAAATTCCAGTTTCCAATGATTAAAATCAGAATCCTTGATTTTATCCAAACTATCTCCATTTGTAAAAGAGTAATATTATGCATTTAATTCCCTGTATGCATAGTTACTTTTTTTTTTCTCTCTTAGACTAGTTTACTTATCTCTATTCTAAGTCCTCTAAGGCATGTTTCTCCTATCAATTTTGCTCTTGTCACTACCTCAAATGAATAAGAAGCATTGAAGCCCCTTTCTTCTATATTTTCTACATAAAGTAATGGTAATGTAATACCATTTCGATCTCTCTCATCCGAACTCTCCTGAACTTGTGTGCTTCCTCTCAATTCTCTTAGTAAAGTAAGTTTCAATCATTCACACTAAACTTCACTTAAATTTCAAATATTGCTAGTTGTTGTTTTGATTATATCTCTGAAGCCAATAAAATTTTAGGGCTATTCATCAGCAAGGATCATTTTACCATAATTGTATGTGTTGTTGTTTATCATTAGATCTTTGTTTAAAGAATGGAAAAATGCGCTTGAGTCCAATATCAATGTCTCCATCATATCCACATTACGTAACAGTACATGCTAAATGTCATCCAGGCCAACATTCTGTTAGACCGGTGCAGGAGAGACCGATCCGGCCGGTCCAAAAGGGACTGACCCTGGTTTACTCCAGGAGGAAACAATGTCCGACCCAGCTAGATTCCACCCCCATTGGGGTGTGGCCCAGGGTTTAATGCAAGGAGGAGGGGGTGGCTAGGAGGGGGATTAATTAGGAGATGTTTCCTAATTGAAGAAGGCATATTTGAGGGCTGATTTGGGAGGGGATTAATTAGAAAATGTTTCCTAATTGAAGAAAGTGGATTTGAGGGCTGATTTGGGAGGGAAATAATTAAGGAAATATGACAGATTTGGGGCTAATTTGGGAGGGAATTAGGGGAGGGCTGTTTTGGTATTTGTTATCTATTGTTTGCTTTAAGTAGTTGATTTACAATAGGGTTAGTGTTATATTTTTTACGCAGAACTTTGTGTGTGTTTGTTGTCCACTATTTTTGTTAGGGATTCTAGTGGCGTCTAAGATTTGGGAGAGAAGATCCTCCTCTCGAAAGAGGACCATTGCATCTTTCTTGTTCGTATTTCTTTTCTTATCAATAAAACCTATTGGTTTGTTGAATTGTACCGTTTGTTCGCTGATTTTTAGTGCTCAAGTCCTATCAAATTGGTATCAGAGTAAGTTTTTGGGACTTATGGCCGGAAAAGAGTTGAAGTGTTGGAAGAAAAGATGGAGGGGGAAGTAGAGCAGCTACGAATGGATGTGGGATCGTTGAATGAGCATTTTTCAGCGATGGAAGGAAGGTTTGGGAATTTAGAGGAGATGATAAAGCAGATGTTGAAATTTCAAACTAAAGTTAGCTCTGCCGGAAGTAAGGGGGAATTAGGAAATGATATGCTGAGGGAAGACGGAGAGGTGAAAATTGGAGAAGAGGAATGAATACCCCCCCTGCTTGAGCCTCTACCAAGGAGGGGTATGGAGGTAGGAGGGAATGGGAAGAGGAGGACATGCAGGCGGAATACGACAAGAGGAGATGGGAAGGGGAACCACAGAGAGATCCAAATGCTCGCTTCATGGGAGGTATGAAAGGAGGAAGTGAATATGGGGGTGGAGGAGATCAGAAGATTCAGAAATTGAAAATGCCAGTATATGAAGGGGAGGACGCACATGGGTGGATATATATGGTGGAGAGATATTTTGCGGTGAACGGGTTAACGGAAGGTGAGAGACTTATGGAAGCAGCTCTATGTCTTGAGGGGAATGCATTGGCATGGTACCAATGGAGGGAGACAAGGTACTCGATCCGTTCGTGGGAGGAGTTTAAGGACCGCCTATTGGAGCGATTTCTAGCCAAACAGGATGGGGATTATTATGAGCAATTCTTTGTATTGACACGGGAAGGCACTGTGATGGAGTATTAGGAAAGATTTAAGCTTCTGTCAGGATGGGTAGGGAGGTTTCCAGAGACAATGATAGAAAGCAATTTCATGAAAGGCCTCAAACCTGAGTTGAGAGCAGCGGCGCGGGTGGCAAGGCCTCGTGATTTGGGAGGGGTGATAGAGTTGGCTCAGCTGATTGATGACAAGAAATTCACTATAGAAGAGTAGTAAAGGGGTCGGTTTGAGAGGTCCCTACCGCACGATGACCACTTTCTTGACACCTAGGGTGCAAACCATACCAGTTCAAAGGGAGGCTCCAAAAGAGGGCGGCTCAGGAATCTAATAAGGAGGGAACTTCAAGAGGTTGACTGATACTAAACTGCAAGACAAGAGGGCTAAGGGGCTATGTTTCAGATGAGACGAGAAATTTATAACAAGGCATAGATGCAAAAATTGTACCTTATAGGTTCTCTTTGTGTGTGACGAGGAGGTGGACGAGGCAGAGACAACAAGAGAGGAGGTAGAAGAAGAAGAGCCCTTACACTTGGAGGTAGTTGAAGGTTCATTGAACTTTGTTGTGGGATTCACCCCAATGCACAATATGAAGGTGAGGGAACAGATAGGAGGAGAGGCAGTGGCGATCCTGGTGGATAGCGGGGCTGCACACAACTTTATATCAAACCAGGTGGTAGACAAACTGGGGTTAAAAATGGTGGACACGAGATACTTTGGAGTGATGATGGGTATAAAAAAGGTGGAGAAGAGCAAAGGGATCTGTCAGGGTTTGGTGGTAGAGCTGCAAGGGATTCACATCAGAGAGGATTCTATGTTATTGGAGTTGGAAAGCACTGACTTGATTTTGGGAATGAAATGACTACAAACCTTGGGGGAGACTAAGGTAAACTAGAGGACATTAGCTATGAAGATCCAGGTGGAGGGGAGAAATGTGATAATTAAGGGAGACCCCAGCTTATCCAAAGCAATGATTTTTTTTTTAAACCATGGTTCGTGCCATACAAGGGGAAGGATGAGGATTCTTGGTGGAGCTCCAGAGTTTGGAGGGAGGAAAGATAGATGACATTCCAGACATTGTCCAACCACTTCTTCAACAGTTAAGGGAGATATTCTAGCTTCCCAAGGGATTGCCATCCCCATGGGCGCACAAGTATGCCATTGTTCTGAAGGAAAGAGTCTCATCCATTAGTGTCCGGCCATACTGCTACCTTTAATACAAAAGGACGAGATTGAAAGAATGATTCGGGAGATGCTCGAAGCAAAAATCATCAAGCCCAGTGTGAGCCATTTCTCTAGTTCAGTATTTTTGGTGAAGAAGAAGGATGTAAGTTGGAGTTTCTGTGTAGACTACCATGCCCTGAACAAGGAAACTATACCAGACAAGTTTTCTATACCAATCATTGACGAGCTGTTAGATTAGTTGCATGGATTTTGTGATATTCTCTAAGATCGACTTGAAATTTGGGTACCACCAAATCATAATGCGACCAGGAGACACCTACAAGTCAGCTTTCAGGACACACAAGGGATATTATGAGTTCTTGATGATGCTTTTTGGCCTCACCAATGCACCGACCACTTTCCAGTCTCTGATGAATAGGGTATTTCAGCCTTACTTGCGAATGTTTGTGCTTGTATTTTTTACGATATATTGGTATATAGCAGGTCTTAGGGGGAGCACTTGGAGCATTTGGGAGTTGCGCTGTCTACCTTAAGAGAGCACTCGTTGTTTGCCAATTAAGAGAAGTGTTCTTTCGCCCAGCCCAGAGTGGAGTATTTAGGGCATATGGTATCTCAGGAGGGAGTGGCAGCTGGTCAGGGTAAGATTGAGGCCATGCTTTGATGGCCCATACCCAAGACTTCAAAAGAGCTGAGAGGATTCTTGGGACTCACAAGCTACTATCAAAAATTTGTGAAAGGATATAGTTCTATAGCAGGGCTGTTGACGGAACAGTTCAAGAAGGACAACTTCAATTAGGGAGTGTCAGCGACCCAAGCTTTTGAGGAGTTGAAGAAGGCTATGACCAATATGCCAATATTAGCTCTCCCAGATTTCAACCAGCCTTTTGTAGTTGAGATAGATGCCTCGGGTTTTGGGTTGGGAGCAGTACTCATACAAAACCAGAAACCAATGACCTATTTGAGTCAGGTGTTGACGGCCAGGGCACGACTCAAATCAGTCTATGAGAGGGAGCTGATGGCGATTGTGTTGGCCATTCAAAAATGGCGGCCATATTTATTGGAAGACACCTCGTCGTCAGAACTGACCAAAAGAGTTTGAAGTATTTGTTAGAGTAGAGAATGATCACTGAGGAGCATCAAAGGTGGCTTTCCAAGTTATTGGGCTATGACTTCGAGATTCAATATCGACCTGGGATTGAAAACAAAGCAGCAGATGGTTTACCCAGGTGCATGGGGGAGCCCCAAATGATGGCATTGTCTGTGCCCTTAGTGGTTGACTGGGAGGCATTGAGGACAGAGAGCGAACATGATGCAGGGTTGAGAAAAATTAGGGAGGAGCTGGTGGAAAATAAGGACAATCATCCGGGATACTCAGTAGTGGGACAGAAGTTGCTTCATTATGGGCGGTTTGTGCTTCCAAAAACCTCTCCTTACATTCCCTGCTTTCTTAAGGAGTTTCATGGGATAGCCATTGGGGGACATTTGGGGGTCAAATAAACATATCGCCGGCTGTCTGCAGAGCTATATTGGGAGGGTATGCAGAAGGATGTCGAAAAGATGGTGGCTAGCTGTGATATATGTCAGATGCACAAGTATTTTGTTATGTCTCCAGGAGGGCTTCTCCAAGCGTTAGCTCTGCAAAAAAGGTATGGGTGGAGGTGACCATGGACTTCATTGACTCTGCGAAAAAAGGTGTGGGATGAGGTGACCATGGATTTCATTGAAGGGTTGCCAAAGTTAGAAGGATACTCTACGATACTGGTGGTAGTAGATCGGTTGAGTAAGTATGCCCATTTCATTCCCCTTCGCCACCCCTATAAAACAGTATTAGTAGCGACAGTCTTCATGAGGGAGGTGGTAAGACTACATGGGATACCAAAATCGATTGTATTGGATCGAGATAAGGTCTTTCTAAGCCAGTTCTGGAAGGAATTGTTCTGAAAAGGAGCATTGTTTATCATCCTCAGACGGACGGATATACCGAGGTGGTCAATCATAGTGTGGAAACTTTATCTTCAGTTCTTTGTATCGGATACACCAAAGTTGCGGGCAAAATAGTTGACATGGATAGAGTATTGGTATAACACTTCCTTTCATTCGGTAGCTCATACAACATCGTTCAAAGTGCCATACGAAAGAGATCCGTCTCACTTGATATATTATGAACAAGGCAGTGACATCAATAGAGCAGTACTTGGATGATAGAGACAGGATCTTGGCAGAGCTAAATGGGTCCAGGAGGGACCAATCTGGAAGGGACCGACCCTAATTTACTCCAGGTAGAAATAGGGTCCGACCCAGCTAGTTCCGCCCCAATTGGGGTGGGGCCTAGGGTTTAATGCAAGGAGGGGTCATCTAGGAGGGGGATTGATTAGGAGATATTTCCTAATTGAAGAGGGCTGATTTGAGAGGGGATTTAGGAAATATTTCATAATTGAAGAAGATAAATTTGGGGGTTGATTTGAGGGTTGATGTGAGAAGGAATTAAGGGAGGCTATTTTGGTATTTGTTGTTTATTGTTTGTTTTAAGTAGTTGATTTACCCTAGGGTTAGGTTTATATTTTTTATGTAGAATTTTGTGAGTGTTTTCTGTCCACTGTTTTTATGAGGGATTCTAGTGGCGTCTAGGATTTGGGAGAGAAGGTCCTCCTCTAAAAAAATGACCATTGTATCTTGCTTGTTCGTATTTTTTTTCTTATCAATAAAATTTGTTGGTTTGCTGAATTTTATCGTTTGTTCGCTGATTTTTTATGCTCAAGTCCTATCACATTCCTTGTATTCTCCTTTGGCTTTTGGCCTTGTTCATGCTTCATCCTCATTAGCATCCCCTCATGCGATCTTGAGTCTTGAATTTATTATGATTTGATTATTGATTCTTAGAATGAAAATTTGAAAAATTGACCTTCCCTTATTTTTTATTGCTTTTTTTATGACCTATTCATGTTGTCCACATTTAAAATAGAAGTTAGTGTACATTCTCTTTTTTTTTTTGTCACCTGATTTTCTCATCAAGGATAAAATCTCCAATTTCGCTAGTCCTCTATCTGCATCTTCTAGAACACCAAATTTGAACCATTAAACTTGTTAATTTTAATCTTCCATCCTCCGTATTTGTATTTGATAGCTTTTTGAATTATGGCTTAAATACCAATTGTTAAGATAGTGATAAAACTTTGAACAAAAATCAGACAAAGATAAGAGAAGAAACACAAGTGTTCACAAACACTGTGCATAATTTTACATGGTCTTGCGAGGTTCACCTGCATCCACAATCACACAAAGATCAAATATTTTTGCTAAGCTTTAGAAGTGGTACGCAAAGAATTTTTTTTTTTCATATATAGAGATAACTTAAAGTTACTGCTTGCTGTATTTAATGAAGAACATAGAATACACTTGCTTTAATTGATGCTCACAGTGATAAAATACAACTTTCCACTATAGGAGACTAAGGCTAAAGTGGGAAGGAGGAAACCAATGAAGAAGGCTTTTGCTGACTTCTTTCTTAGGGGAAGACGCATGTCAGTGTCTTGCTACTGTGTTGCTGAATGGAAACCACCCAGAATCCCCCTTTGTCCTGCTGGAGAAGAGAACTTGACCACTTCTCTTCATTTCTCTTCATTTTCTTTCTACTATGGGACGCCAATCTTTATTTCTAAAGACGCTATTTAAAGCGTAAACAAGGCAACCTACAATTAATTTGCAAGATTACAACATTTTCACAAAATCTACAAATGACTTCATAGCCTCACTAAAAGGATTTAATTACATCTTTGCAAATCTCACTTAAATAGTTATAATAAATGGGAGACCTGATCATATCTTCTACATATTTGATGGGAAAAAAAATTGACAATATAATTTAACGTTGAACTTGTCAAACCCAAAGACTATGCTTGAATCCAAGGTCAGCAGGTCAACCAATCAAATGAATGGCTAGATCTAGCTTCAAAAATCATGCTTTGAATTTATATTTATGTTTTAGAGAGTGACCGAGGGCGGTGGAGTAACCTGAAGAATTGTAAAAATGATTAGGGCTCTATCAATCCCGAAACAATGTTTAGGTTTTCTTTAATGTAAAAATTTATAAAAACCTCACTTAATAATATACACAAGTATACGTGCCGAATCAAATAATATAATGATAGAGTAGAGTATCGATCCCACGAGAAAGAATGTTTATGTTAGACCGGTCCATTGGACCGGTCCAGCCGGTCCGACGGGACCGACTTACGTGGAACAGGCGGAAAAGTTCCGCCTTCCTGCGCACCCGATCCGACCGCCCGCTTCTACAGAGCTATTTAGGAAGGATTTTGAAGGAAGTTTAGGAGGGAATTTGAATGTAGGGACTGTTTAGGGATTTCCTTTTGATTTGTATGCATTAAATAGTTTGTTTTCCTAGGGTTAGGGCATCTTGAATTTGGCTGAAATTTGAGATCTCTTAGATTTAGGTTTTCTTTGGGCTCTAGCGGCGTCTAGAGATTTGGGAGAGATCGATCCTCCTCTCGAATAGAGGATCAATTGTA
Source organism: Dendrobium chrysotoxum (assembly GCA_019925795.1). Lineage (NCBI taxonomy): Eukaryota > Viridiplantae > Streptophyta > Magnoliopsida > Asparagales > Orchidaceae > Dendrobium > Dendrobium chrysotoxum. The sequence goes on along the minus strand of CM034299.1, from coordinate 28,901,952 downwards.
TCTTGCTATTTTCCGTTTCTATTTCATCAAATAATACAAATTATCTACTATTTTTGTGGTTTTGTGTGGATTCTTGTGGAGGATATTCGCTGATTTCTAAAGATTGGTAGGAATTACTTGAGATCTTCAAGTGTTTCTTATCAAATTGGTATCAGAGTGTGTCGATCTAAGGGGAATCAATGGCCGGAAGGAAGGTTGAAGTCTTAGAGGGAGAACTTGGACAACTAAAGAAAGATTTCGAGGAAAAAACCTCTGATTTTCAGAAGCAGTTTGCATCCATCCATGAAAAGATGGATGTAAAGTTTGCCGCCTTAGAAGACATGATGATGAAGATGCTTGAAGACAAACAAAATCCGGCGACATCAGAAGCAAATGAGACCACCGGCGGCCATGGGAGAGGAGGAAATCCGAACCCGTTTATGGGGAGGGAGAATCCGAAAGTGGAGATCCTTGAGGGAGATGACGAAATGCCTCCTCTAGAACCACTTTCTAGGGAGGAGATGAGTATGGGGTACGAAAGGAGGGGTGCTGATTTTGTGGGGAGAAGGGAGAATTTCTACCTCCGAGGTGCTGATTTTGAAAGAAGAATAGGGGAATGTGATGAAGGGTATGGGTATGATCGCCGGAGGGAAGATTGTGACAATTGGGGAGCACCTCCTCTTCGGGGAATGGGAGGTTATGGAGGATTCAGGAGAAACGGGGGTGACCCGAAGGTGAGAAAGCTGAAGATGCCCATCTTTGAGGGCGAGGACGGCCATGGTTGGATCTACAAAGTGGAGCGTTACTTTGCTGTCAACGGGTTGACAGAGGAAGAGAAGCTGACGGCGGCAGGATTGTGTTTAGAAGGGAAGGCATTGGCATGGTACCAATGGCGAGACATGAGGCGACCAATAAGGACCTGGAGAGAGTTTAAAGACTGCCTGCTGGAACGTTTCCAAATCAGCAGGGGAGGGGACTTTTACGAGCAGTTCTTCGCTTTGATGCAGGAGGGGACAGTGATGTAGTACCGTGAGCAATTTGAGTTCCTTGCCAGTCGATTGAATCGACTTCCAGAGACTGTACTGGAGGGAAATTTTATGAAGGGATTGAAACCAAAGATTTGCACAGCAGTCAGAGTGATGAGACATCGGGACTTGGGAGAGTTTATGGAGTTAGCTCAGTTGGTGGAGGATCAGAGGCACCTGGAAAAAGGAGCAGGAGGCAGCAGTTCAGGAGGTTTGTACAGGATGACCACCACATTTTTGACACCCAAGGAGCCAACACCGGGTACTCTTAAGGAGACTTCGAAGGAGAAGACTGCCGGCGGAAGACCTGGGGACAACTTCAAGAAGCTCATAGAAACAGAATTACAGGAGAAGAGGGCGAACGGGATCTGTTTCAGATGTGACGAGAGGTATACGCCGGGGCACAGGTGTAAGGACCGAACTCTTCAGGTTCTTACCGTTTGTGATGAAGAAGGAATGGAGGAGGGTGTTGTCTTTCCACCTTGCGGACAAGGTGGATCTTTGAGAGGGGAGTATTGTTAGACCGGTCCAGCCGGTCCGACGGGACCGGCTTACGCGAAACAGGCGGAGAAGTTCCGCCTTCCTGCGCACCCGATCCGACCGCCCGCCCGCTTCTACAGAGCTGTTTAGGAAGGATTTTGAAGGAAGTTTAGGAGGGAATTTGAATGTAGGGACTGTTTATGGATTTCCTTTTGATTTGTATGCATTAAATAATTTGTTTTCCTAGGGTTAGGGCATCTTGAATTTGGCTGAAATTTGAGATATCTTAAATTTAGGTTTTCTTTGGGCTCTAGCAGCGTCTAGAGATTTGGGAGAGATCGATCCTCCTCTCGAATAGAGGATTAATTGTATCTTGCTATTTTCCATTTCTATTTCATCAAATAATACAAATTATCTACTATTTTTATGGTTTTATGTGGATTCTTGTGGAGGATATTCGCTGATTTCTAAAGATTGGTAGGAATTACTTGAGATCGTCAAGTGTTTCCTATCAGTTTACTTGCAAATACTAGCACTGTTTACTATAATTACAATAATTATCCTACTCAATAAGAATAAGGGTTGGTAGAGATTCAATCACTTTTGTAAAAATTATTATCAAAATAATGGATACACTTATATGAATAAAATATTTTGGATTGATAAAATGTAAATTAATATATTTCCTAATAATTTTTTTTTAGTGTGATGTTATTCAGAGCATATGCATTATCGACCGCTAAGTCAAGCGTAAAGAGATAAAGGAAGGGCCTAACTTATTCCACTCTCAATACCACTCTAAACTCTCATAATCAGTCATCTTATGAAAATTTTAGAAGAGTAAGTAAAGCATATACTATTAATTATCCCCTCATGACAATCCATCTATATAAATTTGATAGATAACAAGCACTATGCCTATGCTTGTATCATACCAATCCAACATACCTGGTTGTGCCTACTTTTCTAGTCCTAGACTCCATATTATACATGATATTAACTACACATATGACTACTATGTGCATTAAATAAAAATCTGATATATTGAAAACATCATATCATCACTTTAAAGATTAAGAGAAATCAGTAATATTCTATATTTAATTTACATAATCAATCCAAAATTAGAGAATTTAGCCAGACATGAAGAACAAATGAAGCAAACTCATTTTTATTAATTGCATAAAAGAAAGGAAATTACAGAAGAAAAGATATCACCGAATGGTTCAACAATCTCCTCTACAGTCCTCCTTGAACTTATAGAATTGCTTCCACAAACATGACCAAACACTCAAATGAAGTGGATTTAGTGTTCCATGAATTTCCTTAGTTATCACTCCTAAGGAAATTTCATATAGACACTCTAAAGTCTGACTTTTATTAAGTGAATGAACTCTCTTACAAACATTATAAACATGCTATTTATAGAAAAACACAGAAAACGGATTCTGGTGCCGTGGCGCTCAAGACACTTGCGCCGCAGCGCCCATAAAATGAACTAACGCCGCAGCGCTGAAGGGTTTCCTCCACTGCTGCGCCTGTTGACATGGACCCGTTGTTTAATGAATCGACGCGTCGCTTCGCTGGCAAAACGTGTCCTAAACAGTTACAACTGTAGCGCTGTGGCGCTGCTGACGATTGAGCGCTGTGACATCCACGTGGCACTTACTTGGCTTGGTGGCGCTGACTTTTGGCGCCACAGCACTGTTCAGGTAGAGATTGGGATTTGCGGCGCTGACTCCTTTGGCGTTGTGGCGCTGTCCAAATAGAGACTGGCTTTTGAGGCGCTGACTCCTCCGGCGCTGCGGCGCTGTCAAAGACAGAGACTGGACGCCACCATGTCCACATTTTGGCGCTCGGGCGATGTCAATGATGGCGCCGCGAAGGTATTGTGTTCGACGCCGCGGCGTTGTACTAGTACTTGAAAATTTTTTCATTTCCTGTATTTTTCTGCACAAATACAACTAAAACATTCATTTCCTGTATTTTTCTGCACAAATACAACTAAAACAACACATTTTTACTGATAAATTAACATATAAAACATAACATTATTTACACTTATTAGGGAGCTAGCTTATTAACTTCAAGACAAACCTTTTAAAAAAAGAAAAAAAAAAATTGTTGAAACTGGTTCTGTAAAAATTTAAATGAGTAATTGCTATGTCGTAGGATGGAAAAAAGGTAGTTTAAACTTGCCTAGCATGTTCTCACGTCAGTTAGGAACTAAATTGTAAATAAGGAAATTTATTTCTTTTAAAAATCGGTTTGTGATCTTGTTCCCTATAAAAGCTAAATTAGTTTTATAGTCTCCTTGTTAGCTTAATTTAAATTTCTGGGAAATTACTGTGTTGCTTATGTTTTTTGTCTATGAGAGACAGCAGAAGGAGAACTAGTTAGACTTACCTGGCATCATATTTTTCAGTTGGGAACTAAATAGGGGATAATTGATGTTTTCCTAGAAATTTATATTGTGATCATATTCCTCTATATTCTTTTAATTAGCACCCTGATTTCCATATTTGTTTATTCGCTTTAGTTTCTGTACTTTCTGGTTGACTCTCATTGATTCTATCTTATATTTTTTTTTCAACTTTTCCATTATAAATTGAAAATGATTATCATTTATGCTCGTCATTCATATAGATTTATAGGATGCTATGCTTCATCTTCTTTTTATTATTCCTGAATCAATTACTAAGAAAAGGACATTTCAGGCTTGACTGTATCCCTCTAGTTGATAAAGCTTTCTTCTCAGTCTGGCCGCAGTAAAACATTTATGTTATTCTCGCACCTGTAAGTGGGCGTGGGACCATCATGACCAGGTGATCGCTTTACTCGTGCTTCTGGCATCAAAGTCATCATCTGTCTGGAGACTCTGCCGTATGTTGGAAGGCATTTCACTTGATTATGGTTAAGATCAGAGGTGCCTGAGTTTCAATCAACTGTAGAGTAGCCCCGGGCCTCCTGGCCTTCCAGCTAGTCCTCCTTTTAAGGAGTACTTTATATTTTATAGACTCTAATCATTATTTTGGTCAAGGATAAGCCAGATATTACTTCTCATCCCAGTTTCACTATCAAAAGGAACAAAGTTTAAAAGGTTCTTTTTATTTTATAATTGAAATGGTTAAATTTTCGTGCTTCTCCACTCCCCCAGTCAGCAGATCAAAGGTATGCTGGATTTTTTACATGTATTTTTGTTATTGTTTCAAGTTTTTATTTCTTTGTGCTGAACATAGCTTTCTTGCCACTTCTGCAGAAAGTAGCTCAACGTTCTATTGGAACATTGCAGACAGATTATCAAAGTGCAATTCAGGATCAATCAATAAAGTTTGTTAAAGATTCTGTAAAATCGAACCATTTGATCGACAACTATAATTCTTCCTATAACCCTGTGAAGAGAAGTACATCTACTTACTCTATGCGAGGTTGTTGGAGATCGGATAGCCCGAATGTTAATATTCCTGAGGATAACCAAGAGATACCACAGACAGTACTGATACATAAAAGTCATTCTCTAGGCAGCATTATGGAGAAAGGAAGTGATTACTCTGGTGATGATATCACAGAGGATGAGGATATTGATCATGGATTTTCATATGGCTTATTGAATGGTTGGAAATTGAAGGAAGTTCCAGAGTTATCTGATAATGCTAATTCTACAGAGGTTTTTCACCATGAAAATGATAGGAAAGATTATCAGAATCAGAAGGAAAATGACTTAATGAAATCCTTTGATGTCCTTACAGATCCCATGCATCATGAAACACTTTTCACTATAGAAGTTTTGAAGCAACCTGATAGAGGTTGGCATGCTGATATTGCTGAGAAGGCTGTTGATGATGTTGCTGACTTTGGATGCGCATCAGAACATATTCCTACTTTATCAAGATCATTTTCCGTGGCTAACCTCAGAGTAAACAAGACTGAATACGGTAAAAATGATTCTAGGCATAGAAGCATTTTTCGTAGGTCTCGATCCTTTTCAGATCTAAATAACTTGAATATACTAGAAACGGAACATCGAAGTGGTGAAAAATATTTTGATTCTGGGGTTACTGTTGAGAAAAATGTCATTATTTCACGCTCTAATTTGCCCCTACATCATGGTGTTAATGGAAAAGTTCCATGGTATGATGATACGGAAGTGGGAGGTCTCGGTTTGGTGAGAAGGAAAATCATTAAGTTTCATGATAGTGATGGTAAATGCTTGAAGTTGAAGTTAGACATGGATAATAAAGCTGCATGCAACTCAAAAGGTAATTTTAATTTTGCAGACGCCTTGAGAAAATCTGAAGCAAGTAACGCTAAGATCACAAGGGAGTTCCAACAGGAATCTTCTCACGACAATTGGGATCAACTGACCCCGCAAGAATTTAGCATGAGGAGAATAGAAAATTGGATAAGTCAGATTGATATCCATGGTGACCTTATTGTTGAAGAACAAGGAGCGAGCTCTACTACTGTTTCTAAGGAGGAACCCCAAATTTTAGCTGCTGTGGATCCCCCAAAATCTGATACTCGAAGCAACCTGGCCATGGAGGTAGCTTACAATTATATCTCTTCCATGACTTCCTCATCTTCATCAGCGCAAATGGCAAATCTTGGGTTGGTTGCAGTCCCTGTTCTTAGTCCATTTATCAGTTTGCGAGTACTAAACTTATCAGGCAATGCTTTGGGTATAGTCTATTGATTATTCTCATTAATATCAAACTCACTGTATGCTTCAAAAAATTCTGCATGACTTTCTTTCCTTTGTTTTCCCAGTTCAGATAACTCCAGGATGTCTTCCAAAATTTCTCCACATGTTGAACTTGTCAAAGAATAACATATCCACTATTGAAGGCCTCCGTGATCTATCACGACTTCGTGTGTTGGACCTCAACTATAACCGAATAGCTAGAATTGGCCATGGTATTGTATTGTTTTCAATATTTACAAATTTTTTAATTATAGCCCTTAATTCTGATGATTAGGATGTTATAATGTCTGCATCGCTCTTGTTTTTTTTTTAAATTTTGAAAGCGGGATTCAAATAAATATTCAGCGAAGATTTTTACTTTAATTTGATACCAATCATCTGCTTATCCTAGTTATTAGGAGATTTAAGCTTTGCACTGTTAACTGTTTCATTTCTGTTTCATATACTTCATCAAGTGGGTTCTGTGGATGTTGATTTTGAATACCCTTGCATAATAAACTCATATATTTAATTGTTTTTATCGTTTCCCTTGACTTGATACTTAGTTTGGGTTCTTGTAAATGATAGTATGATTTTATTTTTTATTCCATCTTGCATAAGTTAAAAAAATATGACCAGTGATCTTCCCTCATTTTCTATACATGTCATAGCTAAGTATACTTTCCTAGTAAGGATCCCTTAATTGTGTTTCAAATAATGGGCATAAATTTCTTTTGACATTAATGTTAGGGCATGTGTTTTTGCAACTAGAGTAAACCTGAGTATTATGGTTTCTTTTCATGCGTATGTTTGCATGGTTATGGGAAATGATTGTCTGGATCTAAATGAGCCTTATTATACCAATCAAGAAATGCCATATTGTTTGGATGTTTCTTTTCAAGCTTATTATGTGTTAGAAAATTTACGGTGATAAAACATGTATTTTATATATTAACTTTGTGCAAAAATTCAGCACGATATATAATGGAGAATTTTTACGTGAAAAACTCAAGAAGGAGAAAATCAGGGGCCTAACCTTGTGAAATAATCTGCTATATAATTAAAGATATAAGAATCCTCACTTTCTCATAATTGAAGAAGATGGGATTATATATAGTTGAGAATACTTGTTTGATTTTTCTTGTAGGGATTACAAAAATTGGTTGTCCTAGGGGTAGGGGCGGATTGAGGGGGGCACCGGCTCCCCTCCAAAAAAAAAAAAATATTAAACTTCTGCCTCTGAATCAAGCCCGCCTCATCTGTGAAAATTTTTTTCCTTAAAAACCCGCTTCATTCTTTTCTTAAACTCCATTCTCGTTAATTTCTTGCAACTTCCTGTATACCCTCTACCTCTGTTGCCTGTCGAATCACGAAAGGGCTCTTTGCCCCATGCCTCGATCTGAACTCAAATGGGAGCTCGCAATCGCAGCGATCGTCTCGCCAATGAAGGTAATGATCTTTCACCTTGAAGAGATTGATGGAGCTCTTTATCTTGGTTGGATGATTAGAGCTTTGGTTGTTTCCTCACTCACAACAGAAACTTTAGTTTGCATCGGAAGAGCAGCCAGGGAGTACTCAGTAGTTTGACGCATCAATTATTCATTTGATTACCTGGTAAGGCCAAGGAAATTCCCTTTAAAGCTTCCCTGTTCTCCTTATTCCCTCCTAGCAATTTTTTTGTTGATACATTTTTGATCTACCGTCCTACTTTCTTGAGCAATGAGAACACTTCAGGTTCCAAGGTGTTAGAAACCTTGGCTAAATTAATAATAGTCGAAGACAACTGTTGAAAGACTTCTGTTAAATAGCTTAAACAATAGAGCGTTGCAGAGAGGATTGAAATTTATTCTACTACATAATTTATTTTTAGGTGATTAGTTTAAAAATGTTAAAAAGATTTATTTTCCATTTATAATTCTCTATAAAATTTTAGTGAAAATTTAGAAGTAACTATCAGATTGTAATTTTAAATCAATCTTTTTCAATCATTTGATTATGAATTTGTGATTTCTTTATCGTTTTCATTTTTTATTAATTTCCTTTCTTTCAATTCCTTCAAATCAAACATAATCAAAATTCTTATTTTTCAATCACTTGAATATGAATTTGTGATTTTGCATATCATTATGATATTTGCTTCACCATTTTACTAATATATTGCCAATATTTCTTCATCACCATAAGCTTTGTGAAATTTAATTTGGTGAATTCTACATGTTTTTGGTATTTTGGTTTTGCATAAGGGTTATGAAGAGATATTTTAAGCGCTATGCAAATATATTGATAGGTAATACTTGAGTTTGCAAGTAACCCGAAGGGAATACTTGAGTTCGCAAGCAAAGCTAGTCCAAATCGGAGTTCCACCCGCAGCAATATGGCTGTCTACAGCAGGAAAACAGCCAAAACAGTAGGAAAACAGTGGAAATATGAGAGAAAACTTGTAGGAAAATCAAGCAAACGTTGTATTCCAATAGACGATGGATAAAAACAACAAACGATACAATAATCTTCAGTTCGAGAGGAAGATTGTCTCTCCAAAATCTCTAGACAAAGTGGTCTAGAGCCCAAGCCTCCAAGGAACCCTAATTCTCACCAAACATAACATAACTCCCTTCCTAAACCTCTCCCCCTTCTAATACAAGAGCTTTCCTAATTAATTTCCCTCCCAAAGCCCTAGCCGCCCCCTCCTATGTGATTTGAATTTGATTAGGGAGGTGGGACCCACCCCATTGGGCGGAAAACATGAGAGGAGGCGGACTGGTTCCACCTCCTGTAGGTTAGCTGGACCGGCCCCCTTTGGGCCGGTTGGGCCGGTTCCAAGTGAACCGGCGTAACAATACCGCCCTCCCAAAGAATCACCTTGTCCTCAAGGTGGAAATCTGGAAACTGATGTTTCACCCTCTCGTATGGCTCCCACGTGGCCTCGTAGTCCGGAAGATTCTTCCACTTGATCAACACTTCCTTCGTCCCCTCCTCTTTCTGGCGAACCCCCATCAGTTCTAAGGGTTCCAGAACCACCTCCAAATCCTCAGTAAGTGTCGGCGGTAACTCAGGGTTGGCCGTGTACTCCCCAATGGCCTTTCTCAACTGTGATACATGAAAAACTGGATGTATAGTCGCCGTGGGTGGTAGTTTCAGCCGATATGCTACTGCTCCAATCTTCTCCAGCACTTCATAAGGCCCAAAGTACCTTGGAGCCAGCTTCTCATTCCTCCTGTTAGCGACTGTCTTCTGTCTATAGGGTCGGAGCTTCAAGAACACCCTCTCCCCCACTTCAAACTGGATGTCCTTCCTATGCCCATCAACCTGTTTCTTCATAATTTGTTGAGCTCTCAGTAGATGCCTCTTCAACTCTTCTAGCACCCTATCCCTCTCCTCCAAATACTCCTCAACTGAAGAAATTGGAGTACTGCCACTCCCAAAGTGCACCAGGTGGGGGGGATCCCGTCCATACAATACCTTGAATGGGGTCATCTGTGAAGCAGAATGAAATGATGTGTTGTACCAATACTCTGCCCATGATAGCCACTTGGCCCATAGCTTAGGTGTCTCTGACACAAAGCACCTCAGGTAAGTCTCCAGACTCCTGTTGACTACTTCCGTTTGGCCATCTGTCTGTGGATGATAAGCTATGCTCCTCTTCAGAACTGTCCCTTGTAACCTGAACAACTCCCTCCAAAAGTGGCTGAGGAACACCTTGTCTCTATCTGATACTATCGCTTCTGGCACTCCATGCAACCTGACCACTTCTCTGATGAAAACTGAAGCCACTGTCACCACTGTGTAAGGGTGTCGGAGGGGGATGAAATGAGCATACTTGCTCAATCTGTCCACCACCACTAAAATCACCGTGAACCCTTCTGAATGGGGCAGCCCATCTATGAAGTCCATGGATATCTCCTCCCATACACGTCCCGGTAGAGCCAACGGCTGTAGTAGTCCCCCTGGTGACATAGCCATGTATTTGTTTCTTTGACAGATATCACATCTGGCTACCATCTCTTCTACATCTTTACGCATCCCCTTCCAATACAGCTCCGCAGCTAGCCTTCTGTATGTCTTCTGCACGCCTGAATGGCCCCCCACCGAGCTTCCATGAAACTCCTGGAGCAAGTTCGGGATGTGGATCGAGGTCCGGGGCATCACAAACCTCCCCCGATACAGCAGTTTGTTCCCCTCCAATGAGTACCCTGGGTGGCTACCCTTTTCCTTCAGCAATTCTGTCCTGATCTTCCCCAGTGCCTCATCCCTAGCACTTTCTTCTCTGATGGCCTCCCAATCAAGCATCAAAGGAACAGATAGCGTCACTGTCTGCAGCTCCCCCATACACCTGGACAAGGCATCAGCTGCCTTATTCTCCACTCTTGGTCTATACTGAATCTCAAAATCATACCCCAGCAACTTGGACAGCCACCTCTGATGCTCCTCCGTAACCATTCGTTGCTCCAGTAGGTATTTCAGACTCCGCTGATCTGTCCTGACGATGAAATGTCTCCCAAGTAGGTAAGGTCGCCACTTCTGGATGGCCAAAACGATGGCCATTAATTCTCTCTCATAAACTGACTTCAACCTGGCTCGAGCAGTCAACACCTAGCTGAAATAGGCAATGGGCCTACGACTCTGCATAAGTACGGCCCCCAATCCGTACCCGGACGCATCCGTCTCCACTATGAAGGTCTGGGTGAAATCTGGCAAGGCTAGAACCGGCACCGTAGTCATAGCCTTCTTCAAACTCTCAAATGCTGATGTGGCTGCCTCCCCCCATAAGAACCCATCCTTCTTTAGCTGCTCCGTGAGTGGCCATGCTATGGTGCTGTATCCCTTGACAAACCTCCTGTAGTAACCTGTCAGTCCTAGAAATCCCCTCAACTCCCTTAGATTTCTTGGCACTGGCCACTTTAACATGGCCTCAATTTTAGACTGATCTGCTGCGACTCCTTCCTTCGATACCACGTGGCCCAAATACTCTACACTGGCCTGCGCAAAGCAGCACTTCTTCAAGTTAGCCCTCAACTGGTGCTCCTACAGCACTTCTAATACCTTTTTTAGATGCTCCCAATGTTCTTCTTCTGTCCTGCTGTAGACTAGAATGTCGTCGAAGAAGGCCAATACAAATTGTCGTAGATAAGGTTTGAAAACCTTATTCATCAGTGCCTGAAAGGTGGCTGGAGCATTGGTGAGGCCAAAGGGCATCACCAGGAACTCATAGTGTCCCTCATGAGTTCGAAAGGCAGTTTTAGGCACATCCTCCTTCTTCATCCGGATCTGATGGTATCCTGATTTTAAGTCTATCTTGCTGAAGATCACTGTCTCACTCAATTCATCCAACAGCTCATCAATCATGGGAATAGGAAAATTATCCGGTACAGTTTCCTTGTTGAGTGCCCTATAGTCCACACAGAAATGCCAACTGCCGTCTTTTTTCTTCACCAATAGTACTGGACTAGAGAAAGGGCTGATGCTCGGTCTGATGATGCTGGCCTCCAACATCTCTCTAATCAGCTTTTCGATCTCATCTTTCTGAAACTGGGGGTAGCGATAAGGTCGTACGCTGATGGGTGATACTCCCTCCTTCAGAATGATGGCGTGCTCCTGCTCCCTCTGCGGTGGCAATCCTTGAGGCAGCTGAAATACCTCATGGAACTGCTGAATCAAAGGCTGTACGGAGAGAGGTATGTCCCCTCCTTCCAATCTAGCTCCCTCCAAACTGTGTAGCTCCACCAAGTATCCTCCACCCGCCGACTGTATGTCCCTCACCATAGTTTTAAGAGAAACCATGGATTTGGATAGCCCCGCATCTCCCTTAATCACCACCTTTCTCCCATCAACCGTCAACTCCATCGTGAGTGCCCCCCAATTCACTTTGGTGTCTCCCAAAGTCTGTAACCACTTCATCCCAAGTATGATATCTGTACTCCCAAGTTCCAGTGGAAGAAAATCTTCTCTCACCTGGATCCCCTGAATGGTCAGTAGTACTCCTCTGCAAATCCCCTGGCCTTTCTCCACCTTCCCCGTACCCATCATCACCCCGTAACTACCGGTATCCACCAATTTCACGCCCAATTGGTCGACGAGCTGAGTGGAAATAAAATTATGGGTGGCCCCACTATCAATCAACACCACTACTGCTCTGTCCTCTATCTCCCCCTTCACTTTCATGGTATGATTCGTAGTGAATCCGACCACTGAGTTTAGGGAAACCTCAGCCAGGTCCAAATGCAGCTTCTCTTCATCCTCATCCACTATCCCGCTCTCTCCTCCCTCTTCAGTTTCCTCGTCATCACAGACGGTGAGAACCTGAAGAGTTCGGTCCTTACACCTATGCCCTGGCATGTACTTCTCATCACACCGAAAACACAACCCCTTGGCCCTCTTCTCATGTACCTCCTTTTCAGTCAGTTTTTTAAAATTTCCCCCAGGCCCTCCTCCTCCAGACTTCTCCCTCGGTACATCTCGTGAACCTCCCGGTGCGGCTCCTTTGGGAGCTAGAAAGGTAGTCGTCATCCTGTAGGACCCCCCGGAACTGCTGCCTCGAGCCCCCCTCTTCAGATGCTTCTGATCCTCGACCAGCTGTGCCAACTCCATGGCCTCCCCCAGGTCGTGTGGTCTCATCACTCTAACAACTGCTCTAATCTCGGGTTTGAGCCCCTTCATGAAGTTCCCCTCGAGCACGGTCTCAGAAAGGCGATCCAGTCTGCTAGCTAGGTACTCAAATCGGTCACGGAAATCTGCCACCGTCCCCTCCTGCGTCAGGGCAAAGAACTACTCGTAGAAATCTCCTCCCCTACTGGTTCGGAAACGCTCTAACAGACAGTCCTTGAACTCCCTCCAGCTTCAAATCGGTCGCCTCATGTCTCGCCACTGGTACCACGCCAGTGCCTTCCCCTCCAAGCACAGTCCTGCCGCTGTCAATTTCTCCTCCTCCGTCAACCCGTTGACGGCAAAATATCGCTCCACCTTATAAATCCAGCCATGACCGTCCTCGCCCTCAAAGATGGGCATCTTCAGCTTCCTTACATTTGGATCTCCTCAGTACCCTCGGTATCCTCCATAACCTCCCATTCCTCGAAGGGGAGGTGCTCCCCAAGTGTCCCGATCGTCCCTCCGACGATTGTACCCAAACCCTTCCTCATATTCCCCTATTCTCCCTTCAAAATCAGCACCCCTGCGATGCATTTCTTCCCTTCTCCCCACAAAATCAGCACCCCTTCGTTCGTACCCTTGGCTCATCTCCTCTCTAGAGAGCGGTTCTAGAGGCGGCATGTCGTCTTCCCCCTCAAGGATCTCCACCTCCGGATTTTTCCTCCCCCGAGACGGGTTCGGATTTCCTCCTATGCCATGGCCGTCGATGGTCTCTCTTACTTCTGATGTCGCCAGGTTTGTCTTCATCTCCATTAGTTTCTTCAACATCTCCTCCACCACGGTGAACTTTCCTTCCAACCTTTCATTGTTGGAAGTGATTTGATTTTGAAAGTCAAAAAATTTTCCTTCCAAATCTGATTTCAGTTGTCCGATTTCACCTTCCAAGACTTCCACCTTCTTCCCGGCCATTTTTCCTTCACAAATCACAAGGAGTTCTCTTCCGGATGCCCAAAAGTTTGCTGAATTTCTGGATTTCAGCCGCCGATGGTCCCAAAAACGATGCTCTGATACCAATTTGATAGGTAATACTTGAGTTCGCAAGTAACCCGAAGGGAATACTTGAGTTCGCAAGCAAACCTAGTCCAAATCGGAGTTCCACGCGCAGCAATATGGCTGTCTACAGCAGGAAAACAGCCAAAACAGTAGGAAAACAGTGGAAATATGAGAGAAAACTTGTAGGAAAATCAAGCAAACGTTGTATTCCAATAGACGATGGATAAAAACAACAAACGATACAATAATCTTCAGTTCGAGAGGAAGATTGTCTCTCCAAAATCTCTAGACAAAGTGGTCTAGAGCCCAAGCCTCCAAGGAACCCTAATTCTCACCAAACATAACATAACTCCCTTCCTAAACCTCTCCCCCTTCTAATACAAGAGCTTTCCTAATTAATTTCCCTCCCAAAGCCCTAGCCGCCCCCTCCTATGTGATTTGAATTTGATTAGGGAGGTGGGACCCACCCCATTGGGCGGAAAACATGAGAAGAGGCAGACTGGTTCCGCCTCCTGTAGGTTAGCTGGACCGGCCCCCTTTGGGCCGGTTGGGCCGGTTCCAAGTGAATCGGCGTAACATATATATGCCAACATGTGTATATAGGCAAATGCACAAGTATACATGTGAGTATGTTAACATACAGATGAAAGCATAAGCGTCTATGCAAACATGCAAATATGTCATATACACCAATTGCACTGCATACATACAATCATTATACAAATACATCATACAAGATATATTCAAAAGCATATACCTGCATGGGCCCTGACGAGCGTGGCGTAGGCACACGCGTGACGTCTGAGGATGCTGTGTGGGTCAAAAAATAAACTTAAGTTCAAGCCTGATCTTTTGTCAGCAAATAGGCAGAGTCGGCACAGCTTGAATCATTGAATAAATACATGATTGTAGCACCGACCAGAATATTTATTTTATACGTTCATATTATGCCATCAATGTCTATTACAAGAAAGATTCATTAACAAAAGCATGAAGCTGATGACGAATCTGATCCTCTGTCAACAAATAGATTGAGTCGACACGGCTTTAATCGTCGAACAAATGCATGATCGTAGTGCCGACCGAAGTATTTGATTTTATACGTTCATATTAGGCCTTCAAGGTCTCTTACAAGAAAAATTCAAACATCAAAATGAATATCTCGGGTTCTAATATCCATACGATAATTCCATTAGTTAGGAGCTCGACCCGATCCTCTGTTTACAAGCAAACAGAATCAACAATGTCCAATTAATGAAATGATTATATTTATAAATCCCCGATGGCCATATTGGAAGAAAATCTCAACCGAAGGGTACCACAAACTTTTAAAATGCCTCTCATACTCATAAAATATAAACATTTAAAGTGACAATAAAGTTACCCTCATGATGGCCATATTGAAATATCAACCAGAGGGGTGAACTTTTGAATTCCACCAAAAACTTCAAAACTCTACATACATTCAAAAACTGAAATTAATCATCTAATACTTAAAGTAAAATACCCATCCACTCTCCGCAACAGTTTGCTGAGATGGACAAGTTTGAAAATCACTTCAACTCACAAAAAGCGAATGTCTAGTTGAGAATATCACTAAGATTCACTTTCAAATCATCTCTTGCTAGTAAGGACGTGGCACGTATCCTCTAACTAGTGGTTTCGCCGCCAAATGGCACCACATATAAACGGTTATGATCGGGACCCTATGACCGGGTTATTTTGCCGCTAAATGACACCATTAAATTACGGTCATGGTCAGAGCCCGTATGTTCCCTAGCAGCTCTAAATTATTTAGTAATAAATTAATAGAATATGACCAATAGGGCACAAAACCCTTTGTTAGTTAAGGTGGACTTAAATATGTCCCCTTAGATAAACATTCACCCCAAGTCTATAAGATACCTTTAAACGAAGCAACCCATGACTGCCGACAAGGATCCTTCAGTAAGGTTGGGTCGACTACCTCCTCTGACTAAGTAGACTAGGGATCATGATTACCCGGGACGATGGAACCATGAGATTTTGATCGGGTTCATCATCATTTTCCCCACCATCCGCTTTAAGTGTGCGGTGATAAATTTCAGTTTTCAAATATCAAATTATGCTGCCTACTTTACGCTGGATACTACGCATCTATTTGATGACTAGCCTTAATTGAAAGTTCTCTCTCATTATCGGGAGGAGTAATTAACCATAGGGGCTTGCGCCTATAGAAAATCTGAACTCAAATCATAAAGTCCTCGCAAAATGAGGGCGAAATCTCTGGGTAATATCTTATCTAAAACCTAATATGCCTCGGAACATACTTGTTAAAACTCTCCTCATTGACTCGAAAAAGAAAAGGAGTCACGGAGAGGTCGAGGCGCGAATTTTCGAGATCCACAAAGTAGTTGAAAATTTAATTTGTATTTCTAGAAATGAATTTTATATTCTTATAAAAAATAATTATCTTAGGTAGCCAATGTAATTTAACTATCTCATTTAATTATAGTTTAGTAACGCGAGATGCATTAATAACTTTATGATATAATATGAAATGAGTCATTTTGAAAAACAATCTCTATCTGCAAATATAAAATCAAATTTTCTTATTTTTGCTAATAAACCTCAACACAAAATCTATACTAGTATCCTCCCATGATTTGTAAAATTGGTAGAAGTGTATACAATACTATGTTATATTTCTACCTTAACATATTGATTGGTCCTATTATCATATGCCCCATTTTCACCTCCTATCAATCAATCATGAGGCATAACAGAAGCGGACAATTTATGCAGACATGATTTCTACTAGCTCCTTAGGATAGGATGATTGAAAAATATTCTGGTTCGATTGTCCAAAAACATAGATATTTAATAATCATCTAGTATATCTATTGTAAACATTAAAATCAATGCATACATAATTAAAAATCATCAAATCTATTACAAAGATTTTAATGCAACTTCTAAAATAAACTCATACATACCCAAGGTATTTACAACATCATCACATATCTCTTTTACATTATCTAAAATTATACCTAAAAAAACTTTATAGCAAAAGAAGTTACCTAGCTCTTATTCCTTGTGCTCTTTCCCTTTTCTTGAAATTATGTTATAATATCAATGAGCTACCAACTTAGTGAGATAGTCAATTCTAACATAAAGTCAATATACGAGAAAGGTAAAGAAAATATATTGATCATAGGATCTAACGTAATTATTTATATTTAATTTAATACAGTAGATGTTGGTTTAATACACGATATGAATCATCAGCATGAAGGAGTAATCAAGAGTAATAAATATAACTGTTACATAAACATGGAATTAATAGTAAATTTTTCATTTTCGTTCTTTTTTTATTATTAATACTTTTGAAATGTCATATTATGGTTCTAAGCTTCAACCTCTTTATGCCATCTTTCCACTAATTAAGGTTGGGCTAATCAACTCTTTATTATTAAGGGTCATGAATTTCCTTTTTAGCATTTTGATAAAGGTTTGACTAACCAACTATTTTAGGTATCAAGAGTCAAGAATTATTTTTCATTCTTTTTTTTCTTGATAAAGATTGGGCTAACTAAATCTTTAGTATTAGCAAGGTTTAAAATTACGCAATTGGGTGTTGAGGCATTTTTCATTCGTGAGGTAAGGCATAAGCCTCAAAATCCAAAAATTGCATAAAGTAAAAATAAATGTTAAGAGTGAATTTTTATATAATACCCAAATAATATATTAAAAGATAACATATTAATTTTCGATTGAGCTATAAAATAATAAATTGATATGCATATGTAATAAAAAATTACACAAGACAGAAAGTGACAACTGATAAATTGCATGAAATAGAATTGAAATCCAAATATTACAAAAGCTAAATAACATAAAATATAAGAATTGTATAGAAGTATCATACATCATCAAGTTCAAGTCCAAAATCCTTTTTTCTCAGTTCCCTAATCATTCACATTTAATTCCTAAAGAAAGCTGAATTAGTTGGCAACAGCTCAAAAATCATCTGCACTGTCATCATTGAGGGGATCTTTATTTGAGTCATTGTCATAACAAATTGGTCTCTCTGCTGCCTCATCTTGTGGAGTCCAATGCCTGTCAATTTGCTTCTTTTTCATTTATTTAAGTCATCTTCCTTTTTCATAAATATTTGTCATTAACATAAAGATGAGAGTAAGACTCCAAAATTTTTAGAGGAGGAGGTGGTGGTGGTGTACGGCTTTCAAGTGATCCTCAGCAGCAACTACATCAATGGTGACTACGGGAAAGGTAGCATGCTGGAGGTCAAGATAGTTGAGAGTAAGTTATTGCGACTCGAGGGTGCATAAATGCATGATTTGTTCAAGGATTTAGGTAAATTTTAATAATTAAAATATATATATAGGGTGAGGCGTACGCCTCAAGCCAGCGAGGTGAGCACGCCTTAAGGCGAGTCTCAACCAAGCTGAGGCACAAGCCTCATAAAAAAGCTAGAGGAGTACGTCTTGAGGCATTTTTTACTGTAATTGTCATGAGGCGGACCTCAAGGCAAGCCTTATATTGTGCAATTTTAAACATTGAGTATTAAGAATCATCTCTTATGCATAAGCCATCAAAATTAGCCCACCTAACTCATAATATCCTATTCTTTGAATTTCATTCTTATTATTTTAGTTTTTCTCACTCCTTAGCATTGATATAAGCATTTATTCATCCTTTCATAATATGGTATATATTGATACATGTAAAATACACATTTTATGGCTCGTATATCGTTAAGCAATATTATGTTTGAAATAAATGAGGATTAATTTGAGAATAACTAAATCCATGATTATAGCTATGTATATTATGCATGAAGCTTGTTTGATGTGTTTTGAATTTCCTTAACATGCTTATCATGAACAAAAACAAATCTTCAAATACAGGCATGATAAAATCCAGAATATCATAAAAGGGCTATAGGAAAAATTGAGAAGATCAAAGGTAGGTTAGAGTGTTTTGGATGAATGACCGATATTAATTTCCTTGATCATATGCTGTTAATTGGGCATTTGAGTGTCTTAATGATGTCGGAATTCTACGATCTTGGGCTTGTTGGATTCGTCTCATCGAGCCCCTTGATTTGACTATAAGCATGTCACATTCGGAAATCATTTGGTTATCCAATTTATGTTTTAAACCTTTTAAATGTGCTTTGGGCCCTGATTTGGACCCATTTGGGCTCGGATTGGATTGAATTTGGTGTTGTTGGGTTCATCTTTTCGAGACGTTCAGTTTGACTATAAGTTTGCTAAAATCAGAGTTCGGATGGTCCCTGAGTTAATTTCAGAAGTTTCTAATTCCAATTTGCCTCGTGATTTGTGCCCGATCAAGATTTTTTTATATGATATGTCAATTATCAATAATCAAGTTCATAATTCAACTTTAATCAGAAATAATCAATTTAAAACAGCTGCCTCTAATTTCCCATGAATAAGAGCACGCCCATAACCAACAACCCTGTAAGTAGCGTCAAACAGAACCTGCTACAGTTGCAAGAGACACCCATGAAAATAATAAATTGCTGCACTTCTGCATCATATTGGCTTTTTGTTTCTACATTGAAATGCCTCATTTTCTTATGCTAATTTAATTTCCAAGGAAAACAAGATTTTATCTAGCATTTGTTTCTGATAATGTCCATTGCTCTTAATCATAAAGGTTTAGCTTCCTGTTCCTCACTCAAGGAACTTTATTTAGCTGGTAATAAAATCAGTGAGGTAGAAGGTCTGCACCGTCTCCTCAAACTGAGCACCTTAGACTTGCGGTTCAACAAAATCTCTACTTCTAAAGGCCTTGGACAACTTGCTGCTAACTATGACTCTTTGCAAGCAATAAATCTTGAGGGCAATCCTGCCCAGAAAAATGTTGGAGATGAGCAGCTGAAAAAGTTTCTTCTTGGTCTTCTTCCTAATCTTGTCTACTACAACAAGCAGGCTATTCGAATGGGCTCAAAAGAAGTTTCAGACCGTGCCGCTCGGGCTGTTGCTTCACCTCAGTTTGATAGAGGCTTAAGAGTTGAGCACAAGCATTCGCAACGGGGATCTCATGGCTCAGACCTTAACCTGTTGGCATCAAACCAAGGACAACAAATTCTTGCTACTCCACCACCATCAAGGAAGCCTTCCAAGGAAAGGCATGTGCGGTTGCAACTGCCACCTGCTTCTTCTAAACCGACCAAGCTGCGTTCGAATACTGGCAAAAAACCACTTGGTGTAAACACTAATGATGCTATGAAGCGAAGCTGAAGCACAGATGCACTTCGAGGCTTTTTCAAGTTGTAATTGCAAGAGCAGATGAACTATGGCTTGTATGAAAGAGATGCTGCTTGCAGTCTAGTCTTGTCCTTGAAATAAACTTCTGCCAGCACCAGTCTTGTATCTTCCAGGGTATCTTTGTTGGTTCTGTTAGTGGGTTGAAATCTCCCATGCATGAATTTCGTATTTGTTTGTTGTTTCCTGCAGGTCATGGCTATTGCGCAGAAATAAATGATCGTACGTAGCTGTTGATAAATAATTGGAGGTAGAGCTTTCTTTCATCTGTTAGTATTCATTCCTTTCACCCTTTATAAATTGGAGAATTTCTGTTGTGTATTATCAGACTCAGTGGTAAAGTTTGAACAAGAGCAAAAGTACATACTTGTAGCTCAATTATGATAAAACATCTGAGATTATGGACAAAATGATCACTTCTAGTGGATCTAATGTTGGCTGTAGAAGGATATCAAGATCAGACTAACTAAAGGGTTGAGAGGGTTTAAGTTTCAATACTTTTTCTAAATGAGTTGGTCTAGAAAACATTTGATCACATCTTTTTGACAGCGACAGACAAGCTGATTGAGATATAAATACAATCCAGAGAGATGGGAGAGTCTAATCGAGGTATAAAAGTATATATATGATGGATTTTCATATGTATCATAAAATTCTCATGCAAGCCTGTATAACAAGGAGAATTTTAGATAAGATACGTGCAACAACAACAACAACAATAACAAGCCTTTGTCCCACTACGTGGGGTCGGCAACATGAATCCTTTTTCTCCATTGTGTCCGGTTCAAAGTCAAATTCTCGTTTAAATCTAATAGAGAAAGATCATTTCTAATATTTTCTAACCAAGTCTTTTTAGGTCTACCTCTACCTTTCTTAACATAAGTCAAATCTAATACCTCTACTCTCCTAACTGGGTCATCGGAAGGCCGCCGTTTTATGTGACCAAACCATCTAAGGCGACTCTCTCTAATCTTATCCTCCACTGGAGCTACTCCAACCTTTTCACGTATATGCTCATTTCGTATCCTGTCTCTAAGAGTAAATCCACTCATCCACCTAAGCATCCTCATCTCCGCAACATATAACTTAGTATTGTGCTTCTCTTTTAATGGCCAACATTCTGCACCATAAAGCATTGCAGGTCTCACCACCATCTTATAGAATTTTCCCTTAAGTTTAAGGGGGACTTTTCTATCACACAACAAGCCCGATGCATTCCTCCACTTCAACCATCCAACTTGAATTCTACTGATAACATCCCCATCTATTTCACCATCACTCTGAACAATAGATCCAAGATATCTAAAACGTGTACTCTTATTAATGACTTGATCGCCCAAAGTCATAATCCCCTCACTAGGTCTATTACTGCTAAAATTACACTCCATATATTCAGTTTTAGATCTACTCAAGCGAAAACCTTTAGACTCTAAGGTTGATCTCCAAACTTCAAGTTTACCTTCAACTCCCTCTTTAGTCTTGTCAACAAGAAGAATATCATCAGCAAAAAGCATACACCAGGGTACATCCTCTTGTAAATGTCTAGTGAGAACATCCATGACTAATGCGAAAAGATATGGGCTTAAAGCTGATCCTTGATGTAATCCAACCGAAATAGGGAAATACTTGGTCAAACCACCTTGTGTTTGAACACAAGTAGTAGCTCCTTCATACATATCTTTAATGATTTGAATATAAGCATTATTAACTCCTTTCTTTTCAAGAACTCTCCATAGCACTTCTCTTGGAACTTTATCATATGCTTTCTCTAAATCAATAAATATCATATGTAGATCCTTCTTATTCTCCCTATATTTCTCCATCAAACATCTCAATAAATGTATGGCTTCCATAGTAGACCTACCAGGCATGAATCCAAATTGATTTTGAGAAACATTAGTATCACGCCGCAGCCTACGCTCCATAACTCGCTCCCATAGTTTTAAAGTGTGACACATTAACTTAATTCCTCTATAATTCGCACAATCTTGTGCATCACCTTTATTCTTATAAATAGGAATCAATACACTCATTCTCCACGCATCTGGCATCTTTTTAGTCTTCAAAATATTATTAAAAAGTTTAGTTAGCCAAGAAATTCCTTCATCTCCTAAGCATTTCCACATCTCTATTGGGATATCATCAGGTCCAACAGCTTTTCCACACTTCATTTTCTTTAAAGCCTCTCTAACTTCGGTTTTACTAATACGCCGATAAAAACAGAAATCTTTATTTTCATTTAGGATGCTAAGGTCACTAAAGTCAATTGTATTCCTACAATCTTCATTAAAAAGTTTATCAAAATATCTCATCCACCTTTGTTGAATATCATCTTCTAAGAAAAGTACTTTTTGATCTTCATCCTTAATACACTTCACTTGAATTAAATCCTTACTACTCCTATCTCTTTGTTTGGCTAGCTTATACATATATCTTTCTCCCTCCTTAGTATCTAATCTATTATATAAATCATTAAAAGCTAAGATCTTTGCATCACATATTGCTTTCTTAGAATCCTTACATGCCTCTTTATATCTTTCCCAATTATCAGAATTTTTACATCTAAACCAATTTTTATAATAAATCTTCTTATTTTTTATCTTTTTTTGCACAATTGGATTCCACCACCAGCTATTTTTACTATTAGGGGCTTTTCCCTTTGATACTCCAAACACATCTTCAGCAATATTTTTAATATCACTAGCCAATTTTTCCCACATAACATTAGCATCCTCATGCACAAATAAAATCTTAGAATCTAAAATCTTACTCTCAAAAATATTTTTATTACTATTCTTTAAATGCCCCCATCTAATCCTAGAAAATCGCTTTACTTTATTTTTTATTTTCTGACCTTTCATCTTAAAGTCTAAAACTAATAAGCGATGTTGGGTACATAAACTTTCACTCGGAATAACTTTACAATCTTTGCAATCTAAACGATCTACTTTTCTTATAAGAAAATAATCAATCTGAGTTTTACTATAACCATTCTTATAAGTGATGAGATGCTCATCTCTTTTCTTAAATAAGGTATTAGCAATTAAAAAATCATAAGCTAAAGAAAAATCTAGTATGGTCTTACCACCTTCATTAGTCATTCCAAATCCATATCCACCATGAATGCTTTTAAAATCATTTACCTCTCTACCAACATGTCCATTTAAATCTCCTCCAATAAAAATTTTTTCTTCGAGAGGTATCTTTTGAATTAATTCTTCTAAATCTTCCCAAAATTTTAATTTTGAACACATATCCAAACCTACTTGAGGAGCATAAGCACTTATAATATTAATAATCTTAGCATCAACAACAATCTTTAAAGTCATAATTCTATCTCCAATTCTATTAATATTTATAACATTATCCTTCAAACTCTTATCTATAATCACGCCTACACCATTTCTAGTACGACTCTTACCTGAATACCAAACTTTAAATCCTAAACTATCAATCTCCTTAGCCTTCTCTCCAACCCATTTAGTTTCCTGAATGCACAAAATATTTATCTTCCTATGAATCATAATATCTATTAATTCCATTAATCTTCCTGTAAGGGAACCTATATTCCAAGTTCCTATCCTAATATTAGTATCATGGACTAGCTTCTTTGCCCACATCCGTCCTTGATGTGGGAACCCTTGCCTATTTAACACTGCACCCGGGCGCTGATGCAGCGGCCCTTGCATGAAATCAATAGAGCTACCTAGGACATCAATAAAGCATCCTATCAAAGTCAACAAGTATAACATGATTGGAGCCTTATGAATGATGTTTTAAGTTGGAGTTGCTATTGTAATAGGGTTACTGACTAAAGAAAGAGAAGGTTTAATAGGACAAAGCATCAAATGGACAAGAAAATTCATCTTTTTATAGAGCTCCAAGAGTTGGGCTATTATGATGAAGGTCTCCAATGGTTAGGATAAACCTTAGCAACCACCGTTGGTGTAAGGCACAAAAGAAGAAGCAAGAGGACTCAGGTGGCTACCATGCATTAGACATTCCTCCATCTAATTATTCATCTAAATTAGATAGGTTGGAATAAAAAAAAAAACACAAAAAAGCATGAGCAACATAAAGTTTTCATGGAAAAAGGATGATAGAGCTTCATTGTAAAAACCATTATTTGGGATTGTGTGGATCATGACTTATGTGTTACAGAGGTATTGTGTAGTTATCACTTTGCACCCGAGATGGTCACATGGTATCATTAGAATGGTGGACTGAGCATGCTAGAACCAAAAGAATAAATATTCAGAGATTTAAGGAATGAATCTATTTGGGATTGGAGAAAAAATCAGGCAAAAATACTATGATATAATTTTGGTAGTGCCCCTTTGACCATCCTGTCGACCTTAAATTAAGCAAAACTAGGCAGCAAGTCTCATGGCATCTAATCAATTAAGAAGACTTTCAATAGGTCGATTTTTCATAAGGGATGGATAGTTCTAGCCAAACATTGTGTAAACAACTCCTAGACCCAAAAATATGATCTATTCATAGGCAAATTGACCAAACTAGAACTCAATTTTGTTGTGACATGTGGACGACCCCAACATAGCATACAAATTGAGGTGTTACACCCGACTTAAGTTAGAAAAATTTTGAAGTTTGATTTGAATTTGGTTCGAGTCACATCTTAAGTGATTTTAAAAAAAAAGTTAGATTTGAGTCAACGAAAAGATAATTATTAAAGAATTTTTATCATTTTTATTCTCTTTTTTTTTTTTTTTTGAAATTTCATGTCTATTTGTGGTAACCGTGTTAATTTTTTATTAGATTGTTGCAAACATCACACGACTTGAGTGCTTATTATGTAATGTCAGGTTTGGCTTGTGTTTAGAAGTCCTATGTTGTTGCAAACCTAACATGACTCGAGTGCTTATTATGTGATGCCAGGTTGGACTTGTGTTTAGAAGTCCTCTTCGATCTGAGTTTTTTTAACCTATTTAATAAACATATCAGTTTCAAATTGACTGTATATCTTCAGGTTGGATCTAAACTCAATCTATTAACTTTAGTAGACATCGCTAATCAAAAGTCAATAAACAAAAATTTTATATGAAATGTATTAAGTCTTACAAGTTGTCTAAGCTTCATCAACATCTTAGCTTAATCGTTTGACTTAAAAAAATGGCTTCAACCTCCATTATAGCTTTGAAATTCATCAATTTCTCCCACATCATACGATAGTTGGACATTCTACAACAACAACTCTACTCAAGTCTTCAATTTTAATCCCAATATGAACTTAAAAAGCTTGTCTTCATCCATCATGTTCTGTATCTCCCAAGTTAAGGAACTAAACTCCTTAATGCAATTTTGCATTGCTTGAGTAGAAGAAAGTGCATCGCCAGCAACACACACAAAAATGATATGAAGGAATTACTTCTACATTTCCTTTTTTTTCAATACCTCCCATTTGTAATAGAAGGTCGCCTTCTTTGGAGCCTCACTTGCATGTTGTGGGTTTGTCAATGTCCTCCATAGGAAAACAAGTCAACATTGATAAGCTATGATGACAGCTACAACGACACGGATATGATACGACATGAATATGAGACACGACAATTATTGAAAATATAGGATACGGACACGGGTTGGACGCGGTATTATAATTTTTATATTTTAATATAGTGTATAAAAATTGAATAAGTATAATACTAAAAGTAATTTAGTAATAATAAGTCATTTAACTAGAATTTGTATTTAAAATGATTAATATTATAATGTTGAGAGTCGATCGTCGATATCGTGTATCAGGCATTGAGAGAGGAGACAACTCGTCTGGTATCGATGTTATGCAGTAAGTATCGGGCGTCGATGCCAAGGGGCATCTGTCGTCGATGTTAAGAGAGCGTTGGTTGCCGATGTTAAGACGATGTCGGACAAAGATGAGCTGTCAAGTTGTGGTGTAGAAATTGCTAGCGTCGAGCATCAATATCAAGACAGTGCTAGACTTTGATGTTGAGATGATTTTAAAATGTCGATATTGTAACGATGTCAAATGTCAATGTTGAGATGACACCGGGGATTATTATGAAACCAAAGTCGCGACCCACCAAAGAAAAATAAAAATGAGAATATTCGATTAATGGAGTATTGAGTGTGTTGGATTAATTTGGTGTTGTGGATAGGAAATTAGAAATTTGATTTTTATATTTTAAATAAATAAAAAATTTTAATACAAGAAATTATATTAAAAATTTATAAAATATTTAAGACGCGTGTCGGACATGCGTATCCAATTTATATTTAATATTTTTTAATTGGGCATATTTTTGGCAAGTCTAATACGTATCAGAGGCGTGTTGGACGCGTGTCAAGTCGAATACGTGTCGGACAATGTAGATCTTTTTTAAGAGAAGTGTCAGTGCATTATGGTTGATAAGTGGCATGGCATGATCTCCGATCATGGTCTTCAAGCAAGAAACTCTATCTTGAATTGAATTTTCTGTTCACTATCAGGATCTCTAACTCTAGAGGTTCTATACCAATTATCATGTTGCATAGAATATAACCAAATAGTTCTTCAGCCACCACCGATGGCTTCGTTCTCTAAGATTTTAACGAGCTAAAACCACCTCACCTAGAGTCTTTTCAAATGCTCGAACTTTAGGTAGGATGCTTATCTAAAGAAAATTCTGGAGATAATTTTATAATGTCGAAGCTCCTGTTATTTCTACATAGCTGTTACATTTTTTTTTTCCATGTCATCTAATGTTAATGACGTAGAAAAGCAAAACAAATTGAATCTTTCCAAAAAACAAATCGTAACTAAATTACTTCAATATAAATATGTCCCCTAAAAAATCAAAAAATAAATCATTCTACTCAAAATTTTATTAAATAATCTTAAAATTATATTTTTTTTTTCAAATGGATATAATATATAAATAATTTAAAGTTCCCATCAAACTTAATATTCATCATGACTTTTTTACGACATTTAAGTCATTAAGTTAAATTAAATTCACGCACATCACATACGCAAAATTTTTTACCCAAAAAGTTTGGTTTTACTTCATGAAATATGACAGCACATTCTTTTGATAAAATTAAAAAAAAAGTCACACATTAAAATGAGCTTCAAAGCCGTATATTTAATTTGAAATTAATCTTATCTATAATATCTTAAATTACATTTATCTTAATATAAATTAAATAAATTTCAAGTATGTTCTTATAAGCTGTGCATGAAATCTTTCCAAGACAATTTTTTTTCTCTTTCACAATGCACACCATTACTCCTAATCTAACATAATGTCTTTCAATGTATTTCCTAATCCATGAAATATTTTTCACTTTCCATTTTTGTTAGCTCTGTCACGCGCTATATTAGCTTCTCATTCACAACCACAGCTAAAATTTCAAGCAATTTATTGTTGACTGAACACATTAATCAGCAAAGCTCAGCAACTTAAAATTTGAATTATATCCAAACAACTAATGCACCTCAATACCTGCCATTCCAAACTGGAGCTTTAGTTATTGTTTCACCTATGTTTTATTATAATAGTATTGGCCTTCTACACTTCGAAGGGTAATCACAGCTAAATGGAATCAATTTTGATCTAATGACCATTCCTCAAAAGTTGAGTTGAAATACAGGGAACCAAGCAGATGAGGAAACAAAGGATAAACAAAATGGCCGTACAAGAATGCAGCTCATCTTGGTCTGTTGATTGAGAGCTTTAACTATCAATCAAGTGGGTCTTGAATTCAAGTTTTACATATATACTAGCCTAAATATCCCATATATATATATATATATATATATATATATCCTGAAAGCAGATTGAAGTCAGAAAAATCCTAAAATAAGCACAAATTGTCTCAACAGTATAAACACTTCAGTTTCCAAAAGATTCAGACATACAGCAAGCAACCTTCCGAAGAAAACTTAGAAACCAAAGAAAGGAAAAAAAGAGTTATCAGCAATCATCCTGGCTTCTCACAGAAGGCAATTAACCAAACTGGTGAATAGTGCAGAGTACCCTTATAGCTATACGATGTTCAAATCTCCAATCTCTGACTGGTTTTTTTCTGAAACAAGGCAACAAGGGAATGTCAGTTGAGAATTACTAAATAGTTTTGAGACTACTTAGCTCTTCGCAAAGTAACGTAGATGTGGAAATATGTACTCTGTGGAGATATTTGTCCACGTAAGATAAGTCAGAAAGTTTCACAGTACTAAGATTTGACAGTTTGGTCAAAACTTGTCAACTAAAAAAAAGAAAGATGTCCACCAATGCTGGTTGCTTAGAAGAACCGAGGAAAGAGACGAATTAAAAGCACCTAAAAGCATAATATGATACAGAGACTGAGGTATATTATAAAGTCAGTTCAACCAGCTCGTAAGGAGGTATATATAGTTTTCCGATTCATGAAAGAACGGTGAATAGGACACTTGTGCATGATTTCAAGCTGATGCAAATTTCGCTTAAAATTAGCTCGAGCATATATACAAGCCAATTCAAAACTGTGTAGAGCCCCTTGTTCAACTCAAGCTCACCAAAAATCAATAAATTTTTAATTTTCTATTTTAAAAAACTATATAAAGTGTTATATATAAAACATATCCACAAATATACACATTATTATAATATATCAAAGTATATTAAATATTTTATGTTTTTATCCAATCATGACTCAAAATTAACACGAAAATGAGCCCAGCCAAAATAGATCCAATAATCTTAATTCTAAGCCCTATATGAAACTGCTTAACACTTAAAAATATAAAAAGATGAAACAAAACAAATAGAAAGGCAATTTTCTAATTCTTTACCTGAATTCAAGAGGACCGTGTCTGACCGCATATTTCTCATCCATCTCCAAAATACTATAATAACAACAACATCAAGCCTTCATCCCACTATGGGGTCGGCTACATGAATCCTTTTTTCCATTGTGTCCTGTTAAGAGTCAAATTCTCATTTAAATCTAATAAAGAAAGGTCATTTTTGTGGGCTCCAAAAATTCGCGCCCCGGTCTCTCTGCGACACCTTTTTTTTTTCAGGTCATCGAGGAGAGTTTTAACGGGTAGGTTCTGAGGTAAATTTTTAGAAGACATATTGGGTTTTAACTAATACACTACCCAGAGATTTCGCCCCCATTTTGCGAGGACTTTATGATCTGAGTTCAGGTTTCCTATAGGCGCAAGCTCCTATAGTTAATTACCTCTCCCGATAACAAGAGAGAACTTTCGATTAAGGCTAGTCGTCGAATAGATACATAGTGACCACAAATACATAGTATCTAGTGTATAGTAGCAACATGATTTGATATTTGAAAGTTTAATTTTTAAAATTAGAATTCACCGCCTTGCACTTAAAGCGGATGGTCGAGGGGGTGATGATATACCCGATCAAGATCTCATGGTTCTGTCAACCTGGGTCATCATGCTCCATAGTTTACTTAGTCAGGAAATAGTCGACCCAACCTAACCGAAGGATCTTTGTCGGCAGCCATGGGTTATTCATCCAAGGGTACCTTATAGACCTGAGATGAATATTTGTCTAAAGGGACAGATTCGAATCCACCTTAGCTAACAGAGACCTTTATGCCCTATTGTCATATCCTATTGATTCATTGCTCAATGATTTAAAGCCGTTAGGGAACATACAGGCTCTAACCATTGTCGTAATTTAATGGTGTCATTTGGCGGCAAAACCACCTGGTCAAAGGGTCCCGATCATAATTGTTTAATTGTGGTGTCATTTGGCTGTGAAACCATCAGTTAGAGAATACGTGGCACGTCCTTACTTATACCCGAGCAAGATCCCATGGTTCTATCAACCTGAGTCATCATGCTCCATAGTTTATTTAGTCAGAGGAGATAGTCGACCCAACCTGACCGAAGGATCTTTGTCAGCAGCCATGGGTTATTCATCCAAGGGTACCTTATAGACCTGGGATGAATATTGGTCTAAGGGGACAGATTCGAGTCCACCTTAGCTAACAGAGACCTTTATGCCATATCGTCATATCCTATTGATTTATTGCTCAATGATTTAAAGCCGTTAGGGAACATACAGGCTCTAACCATTGTCGTAATTTAATGGTGTCATTTGGCGGCAAAACCACCTGGTCAAAGGGTCCCGAGCATAATTGTTTACCTGTGGTGCCATTTGGTTATGAAACCATCGGTTAGAGAATACGTGGCACGTCCTTACTTATACCCGAGAAAGATCCCAAGGTTCTATCAACCTGGGTCATCATGCTCTATAGTTTACTTAGTCAGAGGAGATAGTCGACCCAACCTGACCAAAGGATCTTTGTCAGCAGCCATGGGTTATTCATCCAAGGGTACCTTATAGACCTGGGATGAATATTTGTCTAAGGGGACAGATTCAAGTCCACCTTAGCTAACAGAGACCTTTATGCCCTATCGTCATATCCTATTGATTCATTGCTCAATGATTTAAAGCCATTAGGGAACATACAGGCTCTAACCATTGTCGTAATTTAATGGTGTCATTTGGCAACAAAACCACCTGGTCAAAGGGTCCCGGTCATAATTGTTTATTTGTGGTGCCATTTGGCTGTGAAACCATCGGTTAGAGAATACGTGGCACGTCCTTACTTATACCCGAGCAAGATCCCATGGTTCTATTAACCTGGGTCATCATGCTCCATAGTTTACTTAGTCAGAGGAGATAGTCGACCCAACCTGACCGAAGGATCTTTGTTAGTAGCCATGGGTTATTCATCCAAGGGTACCTTATAGAACTGGGATGAATATTTGTCTAAGGGGACAGATTCGAGTCCACCTTAGCTAATAGAGACCTTTATGCTATATCGTCATATCCTATTGATTTATTGCTCAATGATTTAAAGCCGTTAGGGAACATACAGGCTCTAACTATGGTAGTAATTTAATGGTGTCGTTTGGCGGCAAAACCACCTAGTCAAAGGGTCCCGGTCATAATTGTTTACCTGTGGTGCCATTTGGCTGTGAAACCATCGGTTAGAGAATACGTGGCACGTCCTTACTTATACCCGAGCAAGATCCCATGGTTCTATCAACCTGGGTCATCATGCTCCATAGTTTACTTAGTCAGAGGAGATAGTCGACCCAACCTGATCGAAGGATCTTTGTCAGCAGCCATGGGTTATTCATCCAAGTGTACCTTATAAACCTGGGATGAATATTTGTCTAAGGGGACATATTCGAATCCACCTTAGCTAACAGAGACCTTTATGCCCTATCGTCATATCCTATTGATTCATTGCTCAATGATTTAAAGCCGTGAGGGAACATACAGGCTTTAACCATGATCGTAATTTAATGGTGTCATTTGACGGCAAAACCACCTGGTCAAAGGGTCCTGATCATAATTGTTTACCTGTGGTGCCATTTGACTGTGAAACCATCGGTTAGAGAATACGTGGCACGTCCTTACTTATACCCGAGCAAGATCCGATGGTTCTATCAACCTGGGTCATCATGCTCCATAGTTTACTTAGTCAGAGGAGATAGTCGACCCAACCTGACCGAAGGATCTTTGTCAGCAGCCATGGGTTATTCATCCAAGTGTACCTTATAGACCTGGGATGAATATTTGTCTAAGGGGACAGATTCGAATCCACCTTAGCTAACAGAGACCTTTATGCCCTATTATCATATCTTATTGATTAATTGCTCAATGATTTAAAGCCGTGAGGGAACATACAGGCTTTAACCATGATCATAATTTAATGGTGTCATTTGCCGGCAAAACCACCTGGTCAAAGGGTCCCGATCATAATTGTTTACCTGTGGTGCCATTTAGCTGTGAAACCATCGGTTAGAGAAAACGTGGCACATCCTTACTTATAAGAGATGATTTACGAATAAATTCTAGTGATATTCTCATTACTTATAAAAATGGATATAGTACAACTCAGATTGATTATTTTCTTATAAGGAAATTAGATCGTTTAGATTGCAAAGATTGTAAAGTTATTCCGAGTGAAAACTTATATACCCAACATCGTTTATTAGTTTTGGACTTGAAGATAATGGGGAAGAAATTAAAAAATAAAGTAAGACGTTTTCCTAGGATTATATGGGGGCATTTAAAGAATATTAACAAAAATATTTTTGAGAGTAAGATTTTAGATCTTAAGATTTTGTCTGTGCATGAGGATGCTAATGTTATGTGGGAAAAAGTGGCTAGTAATATTAAGAATATTGCAAAAGATGTGCTTGGAGTTTCAAAGGGAAAAGCTCCTAATAGTAAAAATAGTTGGTGGTGGAATCCAAATGTGCATGAAAAGATTAAAAATAAGAAGATTTGTTATAAAAATTGGTTTAATTGTAAAAATTCTGATAATTGAAAATTATATAAAGAGGCACGTAAGGAATCTAAGAAAGCAATATGTGATGCAAAGAGTTTAGCTTTTAGTGATTTATATAATAGATTAGATACTAAGGAGGGAGAAAGATATATGTATAAGCTAGCCAAACAAAGAGATAGGAGTAGTAAGGATTTAGTTCAAGTGAAGTGTATTAAGGATGAAGATCAAAAAGTACTTTTTTAGAAGATGATATTCAACAAAGGTGGATGAGATATTTTGCTAAACTTTTTAATGAAGAATGTGAAAATAAAATTGACTGTAGTGACCTTAGCACCTTAAATGAAAATAAAGATTTCTGTTTTTATCGGCGTATTAGTAAAACCGAAGTTAGAGAGGCTTTAAAGAAAATGAAGGGTGGAAAAGCTGTTGGACCTGATGATATTCCAATAGAGGTGTGAAAATGCTTAGGAGATGAAGGAATTTCTTGGCTTACTAAACTTTTTAATACTGTTTTGAAGACTAAAAAGATGCCAGATGAGTGGAGAATGAGTGTGTTAATCCCTATTTTTAAGAATAAAGGTGATGCACAAGATTGTGCGAATTATAGAGGAATTAAGTTAATGTGTCATACTTTAAAACTATGGGAACGAGTTATGGAGCATAGGTTGCGGCGTGATACTAATGTTTCTCAAAATCAATTTGGATTTATGCCGGGTAGGTCTACTATGGAAGCCATACATTTATTAAGAAGTTTGATGGAGAAATATAGAGAGAATAAGGAGGATTTACATATGATATTTATTGATTTAGAAAAAGCATATGATAAAGTTCCAAGAGAAGTGCTATGGAGAGTTCTTGAAAAGAAAGAAGTTAATAACGCTTATATTCAAATCATTAAAGATATGTATGCAGGAGCTATTACTTGTGTTCAAACACAAGGTGGTTTGACCAAGTATTTTCCTATTTCGGTTGGATTACACCAAGGATCAGCCTTAAGCCCATATCTTTTTGCTTTAGTCATCGATGTTCTCACTAGACATTTGCAAGAGGATGTACCTTGGTGTATGCTTTTTGCTGATGATATTCTTCTTGTTGATAAGACTAGAGAGGGAGTTGAAGGTAAACTAGAATTGTGGAGGTCAACCTTAGAGTCTAAAGGTTTTCGCTTAAGTAGATCTAAAACGGAATATATGGAGTGTAATTTTAGTAATAATAGACCTAGTGAGGGCATTGTGACTTTGGCCGATCAAGTCATTAATAAGAGTACACGTTTTAGATATCTTGGATCTATTGTTCAGAGTGATGGTGATATAGATGGGGATATTATCAGCAGAATCCAAGTTGGATGGTAGAAGTGGAGGAATGCATCAGGCTTATTGTGTGATAGAAAAGTACCCCTCAAACTTAAGGGAAAATTCTATAAGATGGTGGTGAGACCTGCAATGCTTTATGGTGCTGAATGTTGGCCATTAAAAGAGAAGCATAATTCTAAGTTAAGTGTTGCAGAGATGAGGATGCTCAGGTGGATGAGTGGCTTTACCCTTAGAGATAGGATACGAAATGAGCATATTCGTGAAAAGGTTGGAGTAGCTCCAGTGGAAGATAAGATTAGAGAGAGTCGCCTTAGATGGTTTGGTCACGTAAAACGGCGGCCTCCCGATGACCCGGTTAGGAAAGTAGAGGTATTAGATTTGACTTATGTTAAGAAAGGTAGAGGTAGACCTAAAAAGACTTGGTTAGAAAATATTAGAAATGATCTTTCTTTATTAGATTTAAACGAGAATTTGACTTTTAATAGGACACAATGGAGAAAAAGGATTCATGTAGCCGACCCCACGTAGTGGGATAAAGGCTTGATGTTGTTGTTGTTGTTGTTGTTGATATTCTCGAACAGACATACGCTCTTTGAGAGCTAAAGTAATTTTCATATTTGTCCACCTCGACAAACTATTGGGAAGATGGATGGGTATTTTGCTTTAAGTTTCTAGGTACTTTATTTCATTTTGAATATCTTAGGTTTTGGTAATTTTTGAGTTTTGAATTTTCATGAAAATTTGTGAGGCATTTTAAATATTTGGGATCCCCTTCGGTTGAGATTTGCTTTCAATACAGCCATCGTCGGGGTATTTATGGACACTTTTACTTTATCAGTTGAATATTGTGGACTCTATCTACTTACCGACAAATGATCGGGTTCATTGTCGGCTTTATGCCTTTATTAGTGAACTTTTCTTATAATAAGCCTTGAAGGCCTAAAATGAACATATAAAATAAATATCCCGGCCAGTGCCTCGACCGTATATTTGTTTGATGGTTCAAGCCGTGTCAACTCTTATCTATTCACATAGACGGATCGGGCTCGATCTTAAGTTCATTTCTTGACCCACGCAGCATCCTCAGACGTCAAGTATATGCATACATCACGCTCGTCCAGGCCCATGCGGGCATATACTTACATGTATGCATGTATGCTGGCATTTTGCATGTTAATGTGGTGCACTACTACAACATAATGTATCTTGCAATGCTGGATGTCATGCTTGAATAAAATATTCTACCTATTGAAATGCATGTGGAAGGGTATTTTAAAGTGTTTGACACTAATCAGTTGTATGAATGATTGTCATTTGAGTGTGTGCAACGTTCTATTTAGAAATATGTAGATGCCTTCTGTTCGCTTGTACGAGTGTTGTAGATCCGGTGGCAGAATTTAACATTACATTGAGCTTCGTTTATTGCGCATCAACAGTGTTGTTTAGCTCATTTCGTCTTCTGCATGTTGTCTTTCTTCAATATTCAGCTTGCAGAAGTGTTCTTCTACTTGCAAATGAGTTGTATCATGCATCAGCAGCCTTCTACCTATTGCTTGCAAGTGAGCTGATTTATCTGATATGACAGCTTGGCGCCGCAAATTTACTGTCTCAGTTTACCAATGGCCCGCAATTTTTACTACTGATTTCTTGCTTTTGCTTACAGGTGAATCATAGTGTTTTGCTGTTTTACTAGTCGCTCGTTGGCTCTTGCGAGCGAGCTATTATGCAATGACGAATCTCAAACGCCTGCATTTATCACGGCTCTTTTGTATTTACTTGTAGATAGCATGTTGTGTACATGAGGAGTCTCCTACAATGACTCGCAGGTGTCTACATTTGCTGAAGTTCTTCTTTATTTGCTCGCAGATGGCATGTAGTACACATGAAGAGTCTTCTATAACACAGCTCGGAGGTACTTGCATTCGCTGCATATTATCCGCCTTTGCTTACAAGGGATCAATATATTTGCTGAAAGCTTAATTGCTACTGACTTTACGAATGCCCTGGCATTTATCGCATGTTGTCTACATATGTCTGCAAGGAATATCACCATTTGCAGGTAGGTTTAGTGTATCCATTTATACGTCGATCGACTCTAGTAGCAAGGAGGCTATCTCCTTTACAACTTTCTTTCTTTGCTTGTAGACATGCTGCACCCCTTGCATGTCGCTTGTCATTGCTTGCAGTCAGGTTAACACATTAATTTGCAATTGATTGATGCGAGCTACAAGCAGTCTGTATTCGTTACAATTTTCCCAGACACATCCAATTGGCGAGTTGATTGCATGTCAAATTCCTCTGCATGTAAGGGATAAATGTATTTGCTTGCATGGCTGACGTATATGATACTCATTAACTATTATCATCCCTAGGTGATTCATAACATGTGTCAAGGACTTTAAATGCATGCTTACAATCAAATTACTCATTTTCTTTAACTTCATCGCTTGCAGGCGAATCATGTTGGTGATTGCAAGCCCTTCACTATCCTTGAAAGTAGTTTATGGTTTACATAAGGATTTTGTTCGTTGATGCTTGCACTTCAACCAACATGATAATTCCTTAATACCCATTGTAAATTTTGTGTTATTGCTTATGAGTGTATCGCCACATTTTTCATTTGATCTTTGCTTGCAAGCGGTTGTATTTAGAGTTCTTTATCCACTACAGGTTCTTGCCTGTTCATTTGCATTAATTAAGAATTTGTTGTTTTACACTTTTACAAATTATAATTTCATTTTAAGCATTATGTTTAGTTCACTATTGTTTGAATTGAGTTTTGTTCCCTATCATTTTTGCTTAAGTCCATGTCCTCTGTTCACTGAAAATTTCGATAACCTCCCGGCGTCTCCCCGATTTAGGAGAAATTTGGGGAGCTGGGCCTTTCCACCATGCTACGAAGAGCATGTATGATAGGTGTCAGGCAACACTCCGATTGTAATTCTTTAATCCCACCATGCTACGAAAAGCGTGTATGAGCCTTCGAGGTACTTGTTTGAAAATATAACTTTTCCCCACAAACATGATGACACATATACGGGTACTTAGGATTATCCCCTCCACGCTACGAATAGCGTGTACAGAGCCTACCAGCCTCATGGCAAGCACAGCATCGGGCTCCCTCTCACCATGCTACGAAGAGCGTGTATGGGTGGTCCCCCGGCGCGCCGCGAGCATTGAAAACAGGATTTGAGGGCTTTTCAAGTTTTAAGGATATTTATCCTGAGCAACGAAGTGGCGACTATGTCGGTGTCAAGGGCACAAAGATCGAGGCATATAAGAACAAAATAATCTTTCTTTTCCTTTCTTTTTTTTAAACTCTCTTTTCTTTTTTTTTAATAATAACAATAATATTATTATTAGTAATAATTATAATAATAATAAATGGGAATGAGGTATGCTGGTGATTATTGTAGAGTGGCTGGAAGGGTGTTGTTTGTAGTGGATGGTTAAGTAATATAGGGAGTGTGGGCTTGCTGTTTAGTGGGCTGAAATTTGGGTTGAGTGTGTGGGCTGTTTGACTGAATTAAGATGGGCTTCAGGCTTATATGGTGGGCTGCAGTAGTGGTTGGATTTGGCTGTTAGATTGTGAACGTGGGGGCTAGGCCGTGAAGTAGAGCTACTATAGGGATGGAGTTCGGCTCAGGCAGAGGAAGGGAGATGGAATCACGGATGGAATGTAGGTAGACCTGCAGCTATAAAGGGAGTTAACTATGAAGGAGGCGAGTTCGATTGAGAGGAAACAGGCAGAGAAAGAGGCGACAGAAGTCTAGAACGACGAGAGGATTTGGTACGAGCGAAGGAGGTAAATCAAGAGGAGTTGGCTTGTTCGGGAGCTTGCGGCTGGGAGGTCGGTTCGGCTAGGTTGATGTGGGGTTAGTAGTCAGTCACAAGGAAGATGCAGACGAGCTGGAGGTTGCAGGAGAGGGATCAGTCATGCAGAGCTAGGTCGGCAGAGGGCTTGCGGGCTCAGTAGACTCAGGCCGATTGAGTAGACGGACGGGTGAAGCACGACCAGCTGGGTGTCTTGGTCGCAAGAAGTTGGTGGGTTAGATGGGAGATAGGGATTCTCGGCTGTACTTGAGGAGCTGGGTAGGCACAGGCGCTGGTGTGGGCTTCGACAAAGTGGAGATCGGGCTATTGACGGGGTCGATCAAGGTGGATCCAACGGAAGCAAGCAAATGGGAATCGAACGTAACAGTTGGTGCGGGTTTTGGCGCTGGGAAGGAAGTCGATCGGCTCAAGAAGCTTGCGGTGTGGAGCTGCAGGTGGAAGTCGTTCATGAGGTAGGAGTTGGACCGGCAGTGAGGTATTCAGACAGGGGCGAACAGGTCGACAGGATTGCAGGGTCATGAGTGGAAGAACAGAAACGAAGGATGCCCGCTTCGTCCTCATTTTAACGACGTGAATAGGAGCGCGATCGAGGCTGCCATTGCGGGATTTACGTAGGAATTCTAGGAGGATACACGAACGGTGCCGAATGCACAGTACCTCAGCAAGATTCACGACTCTTGTGTAGAGGTCAACACATTTCTAATATTTTCTAACCAAATCTTTTAGGCATACCTCTATCTTTCTTAACATAAGTCAAATCTAATACATTTACTTTCCTAACCAAGTCATCAGAAGGCCGTTGTTTTATGTGACCAAACCATCTAAGATGACTCTCTCTAATCGTATCTTCCATTGGAGCTACTCCAACTCTATCTATCTTTTTTATTTTATGTCCCTTCATCTTAAAGTCCAAAACTAATAAGCGATGCTGGGTACATAAACTTTCACTTGAAACAACTTTACAGTCTTTACAATCTAAACGATCTATTTTTTTTATTAGAAAATAATCAATCTAAGTTTTACTATATCCATTTCTTATAAGTGATGAGATGCTTGTCTCTTTTCTTAAATAAGATATTAGCAATTACAAAATCATAAGTTAAACAAAAATAGTATATAGTCTTACCACTTTCATTAGTCGCACCAAACACATAACCATCATGAATGCTTTTAAAATCATCTATCTCTCTACCAACATGTCCATTTAAATCTCCTCGGATAAAACCTCTTTCTTTAAGAGGTATCTTTTATATTAATTCTTCTAAGTCATTTCAAAATTTTAATTTTGAACACATATTCAAACCTACTTGAGGAGCATAAGCACATATAATATTAACAATCTTTAAAGCTATAATTCTATCTTTAACTCTATTAATTTTTACAACATTATCCTTCAAACTCTTATCTATAATCACACCTATACAATTTCTAGTACGACTCCTACCAGAATACCATAATTTAAATATTAAACTATCAATCTCCATAGTCTTCTCTCCAACCCATTTAATTTCTTAAATACATAGAATATTTATCTTCCTATGAATCATAATATCCATTAATTCCGTTAATTTGCTTGTAAAGGGACCTATATTCCAAGTTCTTATCCTAATTTTAGTTTCATGGACTAGCTTCTTTGCCCACATCCGTCCATGATGTGGGAAACCTTGCCTATTTAACATCGCACCCGGGCGCCGGTGCAAGATCCCTTGCACATTTGTCGTTGTATTCAGGCCATATAGTGCATTGCTTCCAAGAAATACCCTAGCATTAACACAATATTCAACTAGTTTTACATTGGTTGCCGATTACCTAACGCAATCCTCCACTTTTCTCATCCCTCTCCAAAATTTTAAAAAAAAAATTATTAAGGCCAGTTAAAATCTAGAATTAAACAAAAAAAGTAAGAATAAATAAGAGGTTGCTTTAAATTTCCGGGCAATGAACCAAAACCAAAGTTTTCTCTGAGGAAAATTGTAGCAGGAAAATGTTAGCTCAAAGTAGAAACTGTATGCCACCTAACTGCATGCCGTTGAGGATAAAAGTTTATTTGCGAGCTATCAGATTCTGTTAAGCTGGTGCCCAAAGGTAATTTATAGCGAGTTATCCACAATTTTGATTTACTAAACCCAATCAAAGCTGGGTATTATGCTTGGGACTTCCGCCAAGGGTCTCTATCTTCCTTTGGTGCCTTTTACAATGACAGCCAAATAGAGGTTTTCTACAAAGACGTGGACATGAGCATGATGATTCCTTGTCTCGGACTTGTTAGTTGAAACATTAGCTTGATCACTTTTTGGTATCATATGCTTTTGAAGGATCTGTACAACAACAATAACACCAAGCCGTTATCCCACTACGTGGGGTCGGCTATATGAATCCTTTTCTCTATTGCGTCCTATTAAGAGACAAATTCTAATTTAAATCTAATAAAGAAATGGCATTTTCTAATATTTTCTAACCAAGTCTTTTTAGGTCTATCTCTACATTTCTTAATATAAGTCAAATCTAATATATCTACTCTCCTAACCAGACCATCGGAAGGCCACCATTTTATGTGGCCAAACCATCTAAGAAGACTCTCTTTTTGAAGGATCTGTATGTATGGAAAATTCTTTGATAGAGGGGACTTGGGAATTCAGTGAAATCGTTATTTCTTGAGGCTGTATACAGCAGAGAGACACCCTCCAGCTTCCAGACTGCTTCCTTTTTTTTTCCCTTTGTACAAGGTTAGGAAGGCATGCAACCATTTGGTCCTTGATGGTCGAGTTGAGATAAATGACAATTGCAGAAATATGTTGGGTACAACTTTCTTTGACATATTTGTCCTCCCCAGTCTCCAACACTCCAGGTTCCCCAAGAATTCGGTCCTTAATCTCTTCTAGTTTGTCTGAGAACTTCCTC
This sequence comes from Dendrobium chrysotoxum, assembly GCA_019925795.1. Taxonomy (NCBI): domain Eukaryota; kingdom Viridiplantae; phylum Streptophyta; class Magnoliopsida; order Asparagales; family Orchidaceae; genus Dendrobium; species Dendrobium chrysotoxum. Next base: position 28,861,523 of record CM034299.1, on the reverse strand, counting down.
CTGTTAGATTGATATAAAGATTTAACTTTTGATGGGTTGGTCGCCTACTATGGGCAAGATGATTTTGGGGTCATTAATCAAGATTAGTGAAGCTATTTGATACGTGCACTAACTAGGCCTGCTTTCTTATCGTCTGTTATAATAGTTGAGCTTTGACTAACATTCAAATGAATAAGGTTGGCTTCCTCACTTCCTGGGTAACTAAGGTTTGGTTTGAAGGGACTATTCAACGCTCATTAAACGGCTACTCCAACGTTACATAACCGCACTGTGGTTACAGACCTTGCATCACAGTTACAACAATTGGAGGGCGCTCATGTGCTGCACATAAGAAAATGCTTCATGTGATTAGTCATCAATTGTGAAGTGCATGGTTTTAATTTACCGGTTGAAAGAGACAAAATTTCAGTTTTATGCTTGACTTAATTCAACATGGCCTATCAAGCTCTATTAACATCATTAGTTTCCTGTTTAAGGTGGCACTCGAAGCCTTCCTCAGATAATGCAAAAAGAAAAAAACGGCAATAAAATAGAACTCCATTTATCTAATAAACCACAGGTCCACACATGCTTAATCTTTTCCAAGTTTTTTTTTTTTTTTGGAATTATGAGTGTGGTTGGAATTCATTGGGAATGATGTGTGGTTGGAATTCATGACCTTAGAGATGCAACCATCTCCTTTAACCAATAAGTCACAGGTCCTCTCCCGCTCTTTTCCAAGTTAAAAGATAAATTTCAAAGAGTGCTATCCCAAGCATACCAAAAAGCACACTCCGTGTAATACTTATATTAAAGAAATTGAAAAAGTAAACTGGAATAATTGGTACAATATGTGCAACTGAGAAGGCATTATACATTTTCTATGTTGAAAAGTAGATAACTTGAATTTACAAGCATAGAAGCACTTGAGCATTGGCAAAAAAATTATGCAAACGCACCTAATAGAAAAGAATATGAATGGACAAAATAATAGAAAAGAAATCAATCACTACAAGAAAACATCAAGATTTACATGAATTGGCTAAAGGAATAACCTTTGTCCTTGGGGAATAAGAGAAATCATTTAATTTCAAACCACAAATGGTTCATGTTACTTTCTCAATTTCTTTGCTTCACGTAATGTGATTTATAAACGCTTATCTCAAGCCTAAGATTATGTTGGTGTGAAAAAATAACAAAAGAAATTCTGAAGTGCATACACCAACACGAGATAAGAAAACGACACAACACAAACAATGGCATAACAGTCACATGGCACGATATCTTCTTTTATAAATTATTACTATAAAGTATAATCAAAACATCTAATATCAATAATTGCTACCAAAAAGCATCACATAATAAAATATAATATCACATGTGTAACATACAAAGCACAAGGATTAACAAAAAAAAAAATAGTGGCATTAGTTTAATAAGAACTACCTTTCAATGTATCATCAAGTATATTTAATTGTCAATAATACAAAAACACTAGTATTAACTGTCAAACATGATTTTATCAATATCAACATTATTATCTAAAAAAAATGTAAAAAAAAAACAAAAAAGAGTATATAATCTTCAAAATAATCACAAAAAATATAAGTATATTATTGTATAGCTAATCGAAAACAACACACTCGATATTGGGGCATGCTAGTAGACCATCCAACTTGAATTAGTAATTTACTAAGCTAGAAACAACTTGCATGGCCCATCATTGTCAATGTGTCACAATTATACTGAGTGTGTTGGCCTAGCCGGACTATATAATTGAAAAAAAAAAAAAACATCAAACACAAATTTTGATACGTTGGAGGCAAGTCCACATCCAGCATATGACATAGAAGATTTTCGTAGTGTTGATGAATATATTAAGTTCAAAAATAGTTTAAAGTATAGTTAAACATAAACCATAACCTATATGGGCAATTATCCATGCTAATTAATTTTAAACCATCTTATAAAAAAACAATTCAAATAAATTTAGATTTATCCCTAAAACTATTAGTTTTTAAATTTCGTGCAAACCCTGGTAAAAATATTAAGGCAATATCCAACAATGATCCCCCAACCTTTGCCTCAGTAATGTAGCAATATATTTTAAATCTCTTTTGCGAATCCTCTCCAAAAAATCTCTCACAACTCCAAAATCCGTGAAAGGCTAAGCACCTCACAACTACTCAAAAGACTAAATGATGACAAAATTTAACACCTACTAAAAACATTTGAAACATATCTATTACGTATGGAGATGGATCTATTGATATCAAAGTGCACATGGCATTGCATATTTGCGCCCATGAAGTTGTTATCTTCTCACTCTACAACCTAGCATTAGAGCAGACTGCACAGCACAAGATTGATCCACCTTATAATCTTTGGCAATCTTCTCCTCAACATGTGCACACATTAGTGTTGAAACTTCATTTTTTCTATTTCCTTAACTTGCGTAGTTTCAACACAAATGACGAAATTGAAATAGGGGCACTTGAAGGTGCATCCTATTATCATGCAAAGTTCACAAACTCTCTTTGCTTTCATGACAATCAATATACCCTTACAAAGTATTCGAATTTTAGAATTTCTTGTGAACCTAAATCTTACTTCACAAAAAAATACTCAACGATATCAGACTCTTTTTAAGGTCCAATACATGCCCAACTCCAATCAATATCCTAATCACAACATCATGTATCTCCAACTTCATCATATCAAAATTGATTATCACGCACATTGCATTGTTTATCATATAAACATAAAGGCTAGCACATAGCTCATAAGTGAAGAAATACTACTTATGGGAGACATGGCAAAAGCAAGTTGCATCTAGAATCTACTAATCTTTGCATTTGTCTCCAAGAGTTATCCAAAAAGAATCATCTAAATCCAAACCTAACCAATCTATAACAAAAACAGTATCTGCTAACACATCCTTTTCGTTGTTATCATGGCATGTTGATCCTTCCACCTCAAAACTTGACAAGTGTCATTTTCATTTTTGCAATATAAGTCATGTCTTCAAACCTTTCATGGGACTTATCATGCCTAGAGATAGAACATTTCTCAAAATGTTTCCCCCTAACTATCCATCATTGCTTTCTTCTCACACCCCCTTCAAGCTTAACAATCACATCTTTAGAAAGGTGATACTCTAAGCAAATTGTATTTCTACCACATAACAGTGTCACAAAAATGCTCATAAGAGAGAAAGAGCTTACGAGTAACAGAGCTTGATTTTCATCACCAAACATCACATATATATTCCTCTAATCCCTCACAATAAAATTAAACATATATATTAGTTAGGGTTTGTTTGGGCCAACTGCATCTTTTTATAAAAGTGATTGTAACATTGTTGCAAAGAAAGTAATTTTCTTGAAAGCTGCTATGGGTATCATAAATCTTTCCATTTAAAAAAAAGAGTTGGATAGCAGCTTTGTTATAACTATCACACTCTAACATATCTGGTTATAAAAACAGCTTTGTTACAACTACCACATTCGAGCAAGGTAGTTTAGAAACACCATGTCCAGCATGATACAAGCTAAACCAGCTCATATTTTAATTAATTCAAAGCTTCACCACAATGCTAATGAAATTTCCAACTTAATAAATTAGATGAGTTTAATTATAATTCTGCCTATCAAATAAGTAGAGCCGCGTCACTAGAAAGCATAACTTTCAGTATGCAGAACCAAACAATTTTGTTTGTATTAGTAATTCAATTTATATGACAAAGGCGTCACTTGACAAGATAAAGCCTCCATAAATCAAATCAGATTTCATGATGTTTTTATTCCACGTTTAACAATAATTATGGAAAAAGAAGGCACTGAACATTAATATCCATGATTCAATATGTATAAACAAATCTTTAATCCAAGGACAAGACAAACATAAAAAATGATGGCACAATGGTTTCATTGAGATTATGAAAACAAATATCAGTCATTAAGACTCAAAAAAGCTTAGGCTTCACTCAAATGTTTAGGAAAAAAAATGCACAAGAGTTTTACCTACTCAAGTAGCATATTTACAGGTCAAAAATAAAAAACACATGAATAAACGAAAAACATATATCATTAGTTATAATTATCAGCTAATCTTCAATCACCTTAATCCTTCTTCTCCTTTCAATTATATTATGAATGAACTAACAAAACCCACTAAAATTTAATTAACTTCATAATATGTCACCAGAGAAATCCAATTAAACCTATGATTATCACACAGGAATTCAATCCAAGCCATTTTATGCCCCTTTCTAATTTCAGCTTGCTTGCAGAATCTTGTAAGCAGAATGCGGCCCTCCTCCAGATTGACATAACTATGATGTTCAATTTCTGAAGAAGCAAATGCAGAAGAGATTGAAGAATCAGAAAAAGATAGGATTTAAACAGCAGAATTCACTGAATTGGAAGTCCCTTCTCATGAGCAAGCTGAGAAGAGGCTAAAAGAGATAACGATGCTCCTGTTCAGTAACACACAGCTGTGGGAAATATATTTCAGATCAGATGCAAAATTGTATCACAAAATAGAGTCACACTACACAATGATCACTTAGACATCTCTTATAGAAGAATATCTGCATATTACAATAGGAAAGAAACAAACATTATTATTTACGGCACATAGGCACCGCTAGCATCAAGTTAAAGCATTAAAGTAAACAATCTCACTAAACAAACACCCATATAATTATTTATCAGAAAAGGAAATAGCACCCTTCAAAGCTAAAAAGGACAACTTAGTCAAGCTCCAAGCGAAAAAGTATTTTCCACTAAACAATCTTTTTTCTAAGGACATGTTTGACTTGATGCAAGTGTTTGGAAGTATTTGGAGCTAAATTTTGAAAATGAGTTTCATTGAAACAAATTTCAAATATATTTGTTCGTTTTGCATGTACTATATTTTGGAACGTCGTTCCAATATTTGTTTTTACTCGGGTGAATTTCATTTTTAACCAATTTATTAAATATAAATAACAGTTATTATTATAATAAATAGAAATATTCTAACTCAATCTTCCTTTAACCTTCTGTTCTTATATTGTTAGTTTGTGCAAAAAAAAGGAAAAATGAATGTGTCGTCCAATTCCTTGTAAGTCAAAATTCTCACTTTTATGAAGGTGACCATTTAATTTGTGCCAAACAAACGCTCATACTGAGTTCCATAACTCAATTTCAATCATTTTCAAACATAGAGGTTTAAAACCATGGCACAAAAAAGACGTATGAATCTTTCTAATCCTCAGAAGCACAAAGATAAAACTAGAATAAAATCTACAACCACCAACTCATCAACCGAATTTTAAAATTGCATGCATATGACATATCTCACTAAGCACAGAAGTTGGCATGTTTCTAAAATCCAAAAACAAGAAGCCCTAACCTTTCTGTCCGTCCGAAGCAACATGGAACTCCTGCTCCTCCTCCACGGGTTGTAGCTCCAACTCCTTGTCTGCCGCCGCAGCAACACCATCCCCAACCAACACAACGCCTCCACCACCAGCTTCATCAGGATAACGCACCACGATGACGGGGCAGACACAGTGGTGAACGCAGTAATCGCTAACGCTTCCAAGCCTCCCATTGCTGCTCCTCTTAGATGCCCCGACCCCCCTGCTTCCCATAATCACAGCACAAAGCCCAAGCCTCTCGACTTCGAGGCAGAGCCTCTCCTTCATATCATGGTCTTTAACGATGTGGATCTTGAAAGGAATCTGCGCCTCGACAAGCGGATGGGCTAGATCCTGCGCCTTAGTGGTAGTGAAAGCATCGAAGTCATCTTCCAGCTTCTGCTTCGACTTCTCGGATTCGGTCTCCTCGGCCGCCTCCGTCACAGAATGGTCGATCGAGCCCCAATCCGCGCCGTAAAGTACGGAGGTGGGGCGGACATGGAGAAGAATGACAGCGTCGCCTGGGCGGAGATAGTTCTGCACCGCCCACTTCACGGCGTAAGCACTCTCATCGCTCAGATCAACCGCGATCGCAATCCGGCGGTGTGAAGCAGTGTTAGGGCTCGCCGCCGCGGCGGATGAAAAAAACAAACGAGGCGAAGAAGGCTGAACCGTCTGCACCGCCGCAGTAGCAACTACGGCTGGCGATGTCGGTTCCGGTAGTTCGGCGTCTTGCATGCCGCTTGACGAATTACGAAAACCGCTTCTCGGGATTCTCTCTAGGGTTCGCGAAAGCCTCGAGATTTGCTGCGGCGGTTTGTTTTCTCTTTGCGAGAAATCTCAGGACGAAGCGATGCGCGTTGCTTCGCTTGCTAGATGAGGCTCGAGGAGGAAAACGAGCTGTGTAACAGGTGGCGAGTGTTAGCTAAGGGAACATTGTGATATTTAGCAGCACGCTTGAAGGTGACATTATTTGGATAATTTTCTTGTCGAGAATGAGTAAATATTGCATACGGATCACTTAGCTTAACGTGTCGGGCCAATAGTAATCACCTCTCCGATTGCATTTTTTCTGCATAATATACAGTGTTCCTTAAAAAAAAAAAAAAAGATATAATGTAATTCTAGATTTATTTGCTAATCTGAGTAGGAATTGTTCCATCACTTAATTCTTTGATTTTGTTCAAGGTTTTTACTATATTAGGCCTTCTCCAACCGTTCGGTAAATAGGTGTATGACGTCGCTAAAACCCTCCAATGAAATACAAAAATTTTCGCGAATTACTTGCGGGTGAACAGTGCGACGTCAATATTGGCGTCGCATTGTTCATCCGCCATATAATTTTTTTATTTAAAAAATTGATTAGTAATTTTAAATATTTAAGTATACAAATTTATTATAAATAATTAAGAAATAATAATTTAGAAATACATTATTTTTCAGAAATTAAAATATTTATCGAGCAAAAAAGTATATATATTTTAACATTATAATAGGTTTAAAATTGATAAATATAAATATATGATTAAAAAACTATAAAATAAAGTATGAAAAAGAATATACTTGGAATATTCTTTTTTATATGTTAGAAAATGAAGTTTCATTGGAGACAAGTTATTGCATTTTGAAATTTTACTGTATTTTAGAGTGAAAAATGAGTTTTTCGGTTGGAGATGCCCTTACCTCATTGAAAACTACATAAAAATTTTTCTTGATAGATTTTATTGAGTTTCATTAATCTTTTTATGAAAAATTATGTAAGAAAAAATTATTAAATATTTTTCATGTAAATTTTTATTTTGTTTATGAATATGAAAATTTATTAATATTTTCACTGCAATAAAATGACGGATATATAGCTATATTAAAATGTTGCAACTTTTTTTTTATTTTTTGGGAGTTAATATACTTTTGTGTAGAGCTATGTAAAGAAATTTTAATAAATTTTTATAATTTTGTGATGAATTTTGTGCATGAGTATATCAAAAATTTAGCCACTTTTCTCAAAAAATTTTGAGACATTTAAGTCAATTAAGTCAAACTCATACACACATACATAAGCTTTCCCATAAACCTCAACTCCTTCGCTTCCACCCCTAACCAAAATCTAGAAAACACTAAGTACTCAACTAAAAGGAAGATGTGATAAAATAATGATGGGAGCTCACTGAGAGAGGAATCAATGAAAACAACAGCTCGTGAAGGAAAAGATGAGCTCAAAGCAATCACAATCCTTTTAGCCCCAAATCAAGATTGTCAACATGCGAAGCACCATGCAATACAAAAAAAATCACCATAAAACATATAGCACAAATAAAATGTGTTCTTCAATTATTTTGAATGCACATATAACAAATAGCATAAATATTATTAACTTTTCAACTTAATAAAAATTATAATTATAAAATAATCAAAAAAACATTTTCAGTTAAATATTTGCAAGAAAACTTATGACAAGCATAATAATCAATTTATTTAAAAATTTGAACTCAAAAAATATTTTATAGCAAACCTCTACATCATGAAGTAAAAAACAAGAAAGACTAAAGGCAAAAAGCAAAGAAAGAATATGATTGCTTAAAATTGAGAGTTGCTTGAGATTATGAAAAATATAGAGGCTTTGCATTGAAATTTTCTTTAACTCAAAGTCCAACCGCTACTATTGCCTATTGTCGGCAAGCTGCTAGGATCTCTTCCCATCATCGACTTGGCCTTTGATGGGGCCTTGATTCAAGTGTTCCTAAGAGCTAAGCTTTCTATAAAAAGTTAGGAACCTTAGGGTGTCAACTTTTAAGTGTTATTGTGTACAAGAGAAACTCTTGAAATCGAGATCATATAAGATTTGTTTAAAGTTTAATAATTTGCTAATATGAAAAAGTTTTGGCCTTGAGAATACTTGGAAATGGTTTGTGAATGTTATTATATTAGCCCTAGAGTTTGGTATTTTTCAAGAGGATTAGAATTGAAAAATGAGAGCAAAATCAAGACTAAATCATGCATTACCATCTTTAATATATTTTGAGAATAGCCCTATTCATTTTGAGTTTTCTTATAAGAGATAACTAGAAACACTTCGAAGTATCGTGGTATATTTTTAGATTAGCACTGAAGTTTATGAGAATTTTTCAATATGATTAGAGTTGAGAAATGATGGCGAAATCAATACTATTTCGTGAATGTCTTGATCTGATTGAATTGACACATCAACATATTTCTTTCAATTTTTTCTAAGTGATTGAATTATTTAAGGTAATGATCAGAAGATACAGCAGTAGTAGTAGTAGAGAAAGAAATCTTCACATAAACTATAGAATAAAATATTAAAAAGAAGCCCACGCTAAAGCTATGTGTTGCCACAATCACCAAGCCTAGAGATGGAAGCAATGCTGGGAAACAATAGCAACTTTTTTAACAATTCTCCAATAAATGTTCATTACAACATTTCTTATAATATTAAACATCATTCCTATATGTTCCAATCATAAAATTGAAAGTTAAATTATTGATTAGGGTGACGGGTCCTTATCAGAGGGTGTTTGGTGATTATATAGAAAGATAAGGAGGTCGACCCCTTTTTATAAAGAAGTGGGCTAATGAAACACTTCTTATTACTGGAGATGATTTAAATCCAAATATAGATGCTTTGGTCGACCACACCAAAATATAGAGAAAGGTTCAAAATGTTTCTAGGAAAATATCTGCCTTCCGAAGTTGTGGGATGGGTTTGATTGATCTTATGCTTCTCAATAGTATTATTCGTTTAAAACTACATTGGCTCATCCGCTCTGTTGAGTAATTGTGGGCCAAAAGATCTGAGGCAAATACCTTGACCATTCTTCTACTTACTGACACTCTATCAATAAGGTCAAGCATATCATGTAGTCTATGATACAATAATATATTGATGATGGTGCCTCCAACCTCCTTTTCTTGGATCCTTGAATTAATGATTCATGTAATCTATTTCCCCTTAGCTTCATGTGAAATCCCCTATTTCCAACAACCTTAAAAGGACTATTAGTTCCTCGAGGTTCCCCCACCACTGGACTTCACTAATAGACTCATTTACATCTCTTGGCCGTGATTCGATCCATTGAGAAAAGTTGTTTTTCTTCTTCGTAACTTTCATTGTCATTAAAACTATGCTACACTAAATGAGCCAGGTATTTTGGTTCTCTTGTTGGTTTAATAACAAGTTGAGAAACAAGGCAACAACACTTTCTAACCAACTTCCTCGCATAACAAGCAGTGAAAGACTCTACAGGTCAGGTCTTGTATGGGTTTCATCTTAGATACTAAAAAAACACACATTATTCCGAGCAGAGCAAACACATCAGGCAGAAGAACAATGACAGAACCAAGAGCCTAAACAAGCAAACAACAATAACAAATTTATAAAGAAGGCAGAAATACGTCCAAGGCATGACCCCAACAACATGCAACCAAATTTGGGAAAGTACACTTTAGAAGCAAAGAAAGTTCAAATGAGAGCACAAAGGATACCAATGCGAGTTGCAACAACTAAAGCAGCGATAAAACTCCTAAACCTCGGTTGCCAGGGCCTCACTGAGAAACGCCCTTCCAGGCTTCCGGTTTTCAAGTGGGCCATGGCATCCCAGAAGCTTAGCATTAACTCCATCAGACATAATCCTATTCTCCTGCTTCCACTTAATGTAATCAGTCCGGTTATATTTGGTGAATCCCCACTTTCTGCTCACAATAATCTTTTGCCTTCCTGGGAATTTGAACTTGGCCCTCCTTAGAGCCTCTTGAGCATGAACACTGTTGTTATCCTTGCACCGCACAGACAACAACACCTGCCCGATGGCAACTCGAGCGCAAGTTCCTTGAGGCTTCCCAAAGGCACCTCTCATGCCAGTTTGCAGCCTATCAGCCCCAGCGCATGAAAGCATCTTGTTGATGCGGAGGACATGGAATGGATGAACCCTAACACGGAGGTGGAAGGCATCCTTCCCTGCAGCCTTTGTCATGTACTTGTTACAAGCAATGCGAGCAGCCTCAAGGGCTTCGCTGGACACATTCTCCTTCTCCCAGCTGACAAGATGGACACAGAATGGGAACTCGTCCACGCCTTTCTTCTTCATGCCAACATCATAGATACGGATCTTGGGATCAGGGACACCACGACAATACCGTGACTTTGGATAGGGCTTGTTCTTGATCTGACGATAACAGCGAGCAGGCCTGCGACCCATCACGATGCTCTGCAAAATAACAAGATCGTTAAGCAGCAGAAACAAATGGACACTGGATATTCACAGGCATTTTCAACATATAAAAAAAGAAAAACCCAGACAAGCATGTTTCTTATCCACCATAAAAAAACTCCCCCAATCTCTTAACAATTATCATCTATATCAAGCTCAATTTGTATGCAATATATTCAACCTTTAGCTATTGATCTTAATCTAAACATTTTCTACATTGTTCTGATATTAATTTATTCCAACAAAGGCCTCACAAATTAATGTTCTGACAAGCAAGAAAAAAAAACAAGCAATCTATCTTCAAAATATCATTTATAAGCATCTTCAAAATAATACAAAAGGATACAAACTTAATATTAATCATTGATGCAATCCCAGAAACATTTTTGTCACTCTACAATTATTTCTAACACGTATCACCAATATATCATACATTTTTCTAATAACCCCAACATACCTTTAACACACGTTTTATTTCCCTCAAAAATAAATATCAAATCAATTCTCGAGATACTCAATCTTATACCTTCTTAAAATCAATTAAAACCTATGAAAATATTTTCTTTGCTCTAATCAATATTTTCTTTATTTATTTTATAATTTAAGCGCAAAAAATAATCTCCACAATCAGTATCATTATTATAAAGCAAAGTCGATTATCATATGCAATAGTTCTCCAAGTCAATTGTTCAATTACTCTCACCCACAACTTTATTATATGATGCATAAGCTTTACTCACTTATAATTATCACAATCTTCAATATCTACTTGGCTATTGAATGTTAGCAACAATGCATAAAATTGTGCAATCGGTACTTTTTTCTTACTAAAATTATGCAACCAAGTATTGAGGTATGTTTTTTCTTAGGTTGGGCATAAGTCTCAAAATTAAGCTATTACATTAATAAAAAAGTAAAACATAAAACTTTTGAGAGTAATCAAAACAAACTCTTAGAACTCTATTTTGATGAGATCCCTTCAAATCCTTGATTAAAAAAAATAATTATCCAGATGAGAGTAATATGATGCAAAGATTTTATTTGCAAAAAAAATCATGTTAGCCTCGAGATCATGATTTTCCACGAACATTAATTGGAAATGAATTGAGAAGATTAAATACAATATTATTTGATGAACACATAAGCTGGTTGGAGATAGTATTACAAAAGATGCAGACAAGTTTTTTAATGGAATAAAGCTTTCAATTCACACTTTATGTTATATATTTAGATATAATTTATACATATGATGTAATATAATCATTAACATAATATAAATATATGAGCATTTAATAATATTTATAAAATTTTTAAAATATATAATATAAATTTATAAATATAAATATTATTTAAGAATAATATATTTATAATTAAATATATTTATAAGAACAATATTTAATGTAATATATAAATTTATAATATTAAAATTTTATATTATTAATTCTTATAATATATATTATAACAAATTTATAATATAAATTTAAAAAATTGCAGCCCAACCAACCCAAATTTATAGCCCAACTAGCCCGAATTTGCAGCTAGACAGCTCAAATTTACATTCTAATTCATATAGTATTCATACAACTTTTTTAGTCCTACATTATAAGAGGAGTTTGAGATAGTTGTCTTTAACTCTTTATATAGTATGAAGTACACACATTTTACTAAATAAATTATATGAGATATGTGAGATAATATGCATATATTATGATGTAATTAATCATCATATTTAATAAAAATATTTTAAAAAATTAAAAAATTTTAATAAACTAAAATATATTGTTTAAAATTTAATTAAAACAAAAATAAATTTTTTTTATAGAACCGGCCAATTCTTTCCAACCCGGACCGATTCAATAGTTCAACGATCGAACCGGCCGGTTCAACCGTGAACCGGTTGGGTGGTCAGTCCGATCCAACTTACAAATCCGGCTTCGCATCGAACCAAATTGAATAAAAAAAAATCAGCGGTTCAACCAGTGAACTGTTGAATAGGTTCGGGTTGGAAAGGAACTGGTCATTTCTATAAAAAAAATTATTTTGTTTTAATTAAATTTTAAATAATTTATTTTAGTTTATTAAATTATTTTAACTTTTTTAAATATTTTTATTAAATATGATGATTAATTACACCATAAAATATACATGTTATCTTAAATATCTTATATAACATATTTAGTAAAAAATATGTATTTCACACTATATAAAAGGTTAAAAACAACTACCTCAAACTCCTCCTATAATATGGACTAAAAAATTGCATGAATAATCTAGAATGTGAATTTGGGCTTAATTAGACTAGTTAGGCTACAAAATTGGGCTTAGTTTGGCTGCAAATTTGGGCTTAATTGGACTACAAATTTGAGCAATGTGTATTATAAATTTGTTATAATGTATATTATAAAAATTAATAATATATTTTAATATTATAAATTTATATATTATATTAAATATTATTCTTATAAATATATTATTCTTAAATGATATTTATATTATAAATTTTATTATATATTTTTAAATTTTTATAAATATTATTAAAAGCTCATATATTTATATTATATTATATTAATTTCATTACGTCATCAGATTCGACCGATTTTGGGTTAAACCTCTCCTTCTTACGGTTCATTATTTGGTTCGTTTTTCACAACCTTGAAAAAGATAACCCATTATTACAAAAGAATGAAAGTTCAAATAAACAAATGCAAACAATTATTACAGAAATGCTTATTTTTAAAATGAATCAAAGGAGGCGCTAGTTCGGAAACTAAACCTCTCACAAAAAAAAGCAACTTTCTGAAGTAGCAAAACAATGTTAACACCATAGGAAAAGATTTTGATTTGCCCCTTAAAGCCCTCAGCATCATTCAATCACATTCATCAAAAAGATTCAGCCCACTACTTTTTTCACAAATGGTGATCTTCATAGGGTTTTAAATCGAGGGGTCACAATCAAATGCCAAAAGACTAAATAAAATCGAAAAAAAATCGGAAAACACAAAAAAGTTCGACTGAATAGATAGAAAACATAAAAGAGGAACTAGGTAACATAAAATCTCCTCAGTTCAGGTCTCCATGAACTTTTTCCTCATGGGTAGTAAATCTTCCCTCGGAAGAACGAAAGTTTTCATTCTATCATCACCGGAGATAGTAGAAAAACGACAATTGAAGATCGAGTTGAAAACATAAACTATAAAAGAAAAAATAAAAAAGAGCTAACCTATATCTTGATCAAAAAACAGGCCCTATAGATTTCTCGTTGATACGTCATAGATTATAGTTCAACAAATAAATGGAAGCAGATAAGAGAGAAAGTACCTCTTTCGACCTCGCCGGCTACCAAAGAAAGCGTCTCGACGACATCAACGGAGCCGGCATTTTATATAAGGGTTAATCGGAGGAAGAGCTGAAGCCCTAGAAACACTTGGATCAGTCAAGTCCACATCAACCGTCCATCGGCCTCGAGCAAATTTCTTTTGCATCCAACGGCTATGTGGATCCTACCTAATTACCTATTCTTCTTTTTTTATTTACATAACACCAAAAAATTATTATGTACATTTTGTCTAACAGTTAAATTTTTATATTTATACATATAAAGTTATAATAAAATAAAAACATTATTAAAATTATTTTGTTCAAAATTAAATAATCTCGTATGTATATATTTTGATAATGTTTGGATAAAATGCATTATATAAATAAATATAATATTTAAATATTAATTACATAATAAATAAATATTTAATGATATGTATGCAAATCCTTCTATTTTGTGTTGCATCTATAAATAATGACACTCGAATCTAATTCAATTACAAGCAAATAACGTAATTTTTTTCCCTCCTACAATTAAATTATTTGTAGTTTAGATTGAAACTTTTTTTTCAAGAATTATTTGATATTAGTTACTTTCATTTCAATTATTTATATTGAAACAAATTGTATATCCACATATGTTTTCACTGGAACATAACGCTCAGTTGGTGGGTTACAAGGAGAGGACTCATATCCGTTTGGTCTTATAGAGGAATTCAAACAAGTAAAATCAAACCCCACTTGCCCCTGTCCTATGAAGAAAGATCAACCCTCTGCATCATAGGAACTCATCCAAGTCAAAAAAATAAAAATATATTAAAAAAAATAGGAACTCATCCAAGTCCAACTAGAAGAAAGCACCTATGCAGAGGCCAGAGGGCCCTCAAGTCGCACTACTATGACCAGTCGATTATTGAACTTGTCTTCTTAGAGACATCAATTCACTCACATTTCCCTCTAGGTGATTCAAGACTTTGCACTGGTCACTAGAAGCCCCCAGACACCATTCAACCATTGAGCACTCCTTAATTAGAACTTGCCAGCAGACTCGTCTGCTCTTATTCAACACTATCAAGCTTGCCCACACTACAAAGCTCATCTAGTGCACACTCGGCACAACTGAGCTCGCCCAGAGATAGATTATTAGACATCTGCAACGTCCTGCTCTCACTCAGCCAACTAGGAGGCAACATGTGTCTTGGATAGTCTATGTAGTATTGTACTTTTTTACTGTTATTAAGTATAGCCTTTTTGTAACCCTCAAAATCCTATAACTAAGAGGTGATGATGAGTATTTAAGAACTTCTGAATCTTTTATATTTATTATTGTTGCGGACTCAAATATACGCGGCGATAGATTTTAATTTTCCGTCTCAGCGTTGTACGTATATTCAGCACACAAACAGAATTGAAATAGTAACACCAAGATTTTTACGTGGAAAACCCTGGAAAGGGAAAAAACCACGGGGCCACGCCCAGTTGAAAGAGTTCCACTAGTGTTGTTTGAAGTACACGAGACTGATTCGTCCTTTAAATTCAGAACGATCAGATTACAATGAGTATCAGTTACAAGGACAAGCAGAGTTTCGACGTCACTTGAATTTCCGGCAGAATTCCGGCGTCACTTGGAAAGAAATCCGGCGTCACTCGGGCGTCGGGTAGAATTCCGGCGTCGGACAGAATTCCGACGTTGCTCCTGTGTCGGGCAGAGCTCTGGCGTCCCTCGGGCGCTTGGTGGTGCTTCGGTGGAGTTCCGGCGGTGTTCCGGCGGAGTTCCGGCGGTGTTCCGGCGGAGTTCCGGTGGAGTTCCGGCGGTGGTCGAGGAGGAGCTGTTCCCTCCTAGGCTTCTCTTCTTCTCTTCTTCTCTTCTTGGCCTGGGTCCCCTCTTAAGAGAAATGAGGGGCTATTTATAGTTTTTCTGGAGTGGCATAGCCCGTAAATATGTGAGGGATCAGGGGCAAATAGGGAGTGATCTGGATGAACGGCCGATATTGAATCCCTTGATCGTGAACCGTTTATCAAGCATTTGAAGGTCTTAATGATATCAGAATTCTACGACCTTGGGCTCGTTGGATTCGTCTCGTCGAGCCGCTCGATTCGACTATAAGCTTGCCAAAATCGGAGACCGTTTGGTAACTCAAATAGCTGTTTGATGCTTCCAACAGTGCTTCGGGTACTTGATTTGGACTCACTTGGGCTCAGATTGAGTCGAATTTGGTGTCGTTGGATTCGTATTTCCGAGACGCTCAGTTCGACTGTAAGCTTG
Organism: Dendrobium chrysotoxum; assembly: GCA_019925795.1. Taxonomy (NCBI): domain Eukaryota; kingdom Viridiplantae; phylum Streptophyta; class Magnoliopsida; order Asparagales; family Orchidaceae; genus Dendrobium; species Dendrobium chrysotoxum. Next base: position 28,845,328 of record CM034299.1, on the reverse strand, counting down.
CTGAAATCGGAGTTTAAATAGTCTCCGAATTAATTTTTGAAGTTTCCAACTTGAGTTTTTCCTTGAGATTCGTGCCCGATCAAGATAATTTTCCGATGACGTATCAATTATATTCATAAATTTCTTGATTGATTAAGGTCTCAAGTACTTTTATTACAGCTTCTCTCTAGCATTTCTCATTTGCTTTTTCTCACAATTCTCGTACAAGATCTAGGTCGCACACTCACCGGTGGGCCTGCCAATAAGATATGTGTCATCCATGAATAAGTTTGAATCAAACACAAATGATTGTTATTACATCCTAAAATATTTAGAGATGTTTATGGAGAGTTTATTGTCTTTACATTACATGAAAATTTTGCACACATAAGAAAACTATAAAAATAGAAAATCATAAAACCTAACTTAGTTGAAAAAATTCTATTATATAAGCTAAATATTGTTCTGAACTGATTGTCTACATTGAGAGAGAAGGCATGTTTAGAATGCTTGAACCTTAGAGGTGGTCTCCTTCAATAGCAATGAAGATTATTGAAAAGGTATGGTGTTGATAAGTAAATAGGGCATGACAATGGGCATCATTGTCGGTCAACAAAGTTGTGGGTATGTTGGTGCTAGAGAATAAGCGAGGAAAAGCATTAGTGTCGATCAACAAGGAAAAAAGAATAAGCGATTGTGGTCGTCCAAGGATAAACAACAATAATTGTTGGTGTTGGTCGATGGTTTGTGACAATATATAATAGTCATTAAATGACACGTGAAGATGATTTAGACATCAATTAAAAGAGGGAGTTAAGGCTTATTAGCATGAGTTGACCTCGAGACATGGATTCATGTCATAAGGAGGCCTATACAGTGTGTTGGGTGTATGGCATTCATGGTCATACTAAAGATAATAATTGGGTCCTACCTGTCTCACAAAGATTGAGAGGGACTTATTATTGAGGATAACTAATTATAAGAGAAGGTTCACAAAAAGTGTGCATCTCATGCTGAGGGAGCTCCAACGATAAGACGTGTTAAGAGGTGCAACCAATAAGGGATGAGGAGTATGATAAAAATGAGGTAAACTTAGGCTTTAACATAGTAGCGGTACACACAAGGGAAACAAGCAATCAAAAGGAGAAAAATAAAAGAAGGATATTCCACAATGGAGAAAAAGTTGATTACAATAATTCTATCCCCTGCAGCTAAACTGTTGCGCCCTAAATGCCTGCGCCATGACGATGGTGCAGAGGCATAATTAATGTAAATATAATTAGCAACCATGGCTTTGCTTGGGACAGCTTTTTTATTGCTTTCTAAAGTAACTTTTTAACACAATAATTTTTAGAATTAAAAATTATTATACTAGAAAACTATTTTAAAAAATAATAAGAAAGATGTCCCAAGTAAAACTGCTTAGAAATGATTGATAATAGAAACAGAATTTCTTGTTGGTTTAGATGGTTTAACTGTGCATGCGAGTTCTTCCTATTGTTTGACTGCCATAATTTATTTTATTGTGATGATATGATAGCAGTTTAGATGGAGATGAAAGAAAGGTCTTGCTGGATATAGCTAACAATGTTAAATTAAGAGAAGGCTATTTTACTGTTGCTTACGATGTCAAGGTCCTAGAGCCGAAATCTCTTGAAGACATCCGTAAGGTATAATTAGGATCTTTATCCTTGAGTAGTCTAACTATCTTTGATGGGAAGATGGTAGGATAATGTTGACCTCATTTTTGTATGAGGTCATGAGGGCCAATCCAAATCTCACTATGGTAATCTAAGGGCTGAAAATTCTCCACCTTTTAATCATTTAGATCCCATCCAGATTTCAACTCAGGTCCCTGATCAAACTCCCATCCAAATCCCAGCTCACGTTTCAATCCTAGATCCTAAGTCCAAACCTAGAGCCAAAAGCCTAGGTCCTTAAACCCTTATAGGTGACTTTTCTATCACCTTGAAACCCAGCCTAACGACCTCTTATTTAGGGCCTATTAGTTGTATATTACTTAGGCATGTCTCTAAGGCCAACTATTCAAATTTGAGCTTAATCCAACATTCCTAACCCCTGAAATTGGATCTTTTCCCATAGGCTATAAAACCTTCAATTATTTACAACCTATGCCACTAGACTTGCCTATCAATGGATGTTGACCTTGGGACCCCTCCCAAACCTTCCAATCACATCCATGACCACTAGTAGGACCCACTGATCAATAGTCTATACTTTTTCCAATTCAATTTGATCAAAAATTGACCAGGGCCAAAATGACCAAAATGCCCTTTAAAGGGGTTTTTGGTCTCTTCCCCAAAATTCAATATAACCTTCCCACATCAATCTTCAAAACCCACCCCCAATGGATCCTAAACATCTTTAGGAACACATTAGACCCAAACTCACACTTGGGTTTGACCTAGTTGACTAAGTCCACTATGATTGACCAAAGTAACCCTTGAGGGTTTAAACACTCATTTCAAACCAAGTGAACCCCCCCCCCCCCCCCAACTCCATTGATTTCATATAATCCATTTGAATTCAATGGACCCAACCCTTGACCCTAGGTCAACTTGGTTGACCAAGTCAACTAAGTTTGACCAAACTTCTCATAAACCTTGATCCCTTCAAATCCTTTGACCAAGACCTTCCCAATTCCATTTGAACTCAAGGGATAACCCCTTGGATCTCCAAGAGACCCCTCTTGGAGATCCAAGCCTTGGGCTCACTTGGGTTAGCCATTTGGCTTAACTTAGGTACCCAAAGAGAGGTCCCCCTTGAGCCTTTTCCTAGTCCATGGATCAAACCCATGGTGGCATTGGGTCTCCCTTGACCCAATGCACCTTCCTTAGCCAACCCAGCCATTGGGTCCACTTGGGCTAGGAGTTAGGCTAACCCAAAGTGAACAAAACCACTTGGAATTGAGCCATCTCCCATCTCAAACCAAATCAAACCCAATTGACTCTTGAATTGAGATCCCATGGGCCCAATACACTTCCCATGCTAGACTCAGCCCCTGGCCTGACCTGAGTCTGACCCAAATGGACCCAAATGTGTCCATAAATGGGTTGACCTGAGCCATGTTAGGGAATTAGGTTGCCCCTTAGCCAAGTCAGCCCATGGTTAGGTTCACCTTGATCTCACCTACCTCCCACCTCAATCCCAAGGTCTGGCTTGACCTGGGTTGAGCCCCAAATCGACCCAAACCGTACAGGTTTGGGTCAACCCGAGCCATCTAGGTGAATTGGACTCCCCCAGGTCCAATTGAGCTCATGCTTGAGTTTGTCTGACCCCCAGCGACCTTTCCAGCTCAACTCGACCCAGTTTCTGGCCGGCGATGGCCAGAACGAATGAAAGGAGAGCTCCGGTGGTCCCCCCATCCTCGAGCTCCACCCAAAGCCTTCCAGAGCCTAGGCTCACTGGCTTTAAGCTCACGGACCTCTGGGAGGATGTCCCCTTCCACCTGGAGGCAATCCAATGGCCTGTGTGAGTCATGCCAACCGTCCATGGCTGCAAGAGACACTTGAATTAGGCTCCCTTCCCTAGACCTCCCCATTCGCATTCAACCTTTCGAAATCATACCCCAGTGCTCCCTGAGCGTTCCAGTGTTTTCCCCCAGTCTCCTAGCCACTTCTAACGACGCGTTCGAGCTAACTCCGGCGAAGTCCGTGCACGGTCTGCTCGAAGTCTTACCTCCGGCCATCTTTTGGTCCTAACACCTGAAGGAGAATCGCTTGCCATCATCTCCTGAAGCTTCCTGATATATAAGCTAATTTGTTGAGGCCTTCTCTGAGGTATAAACCTTGTCCGGAGCTCCTAGCCTAGGTAGTCTAGCCAAGTGTGAAGGAAACCTTCACCCCAACGGATTTCCACCGTTGGATTGAAGGTTTCCATTTCACTGATGCTTCCTAAGAAATTTCAAGGGATTTCACCGGCGGGATCTCTCAGATCTTGTCATAGAGCTTTACGGCTACGGGATCCCGCAGGAGGTGAATGATGCAATTAGAACCGTTGATCCCAGTTAACGGCTCCGATTAGATCCCACGATCTTGGGCTTGATTTAATCTCTGTCGTTCGATCCTTCATCGAATGGCTTTGGTTAATGTCGCGTTACCCAGTCAGCCGGCAATCATTGCCTCGCCAATCGGAGGGCGCCGCATGTAAAAGCGCGGCTGACTGAGTAATTCTGGAATTATTAAATCCAGAATTTATGCCCAACTTCAAAAATTTAGATCTCTCAATCCATTTGGTCAAATTAGATGTTCTTAGGCTCATTGGAAAGATCTCAAAGAGATATACAAAAGCCCTATAGTCTCGAGCCACCATTTGATCTGTGTTAATGTTAATTTACATTTAAATAATTATCTTAATATTGCATTTATGGATTTAATTGAAGCCATCATGGCTTGAGACTTTGGGGGATTGAATTTGGGCATGTCTTTGACATGTCCAAATTTTATCTCCCTGTTTGAGTAGTCTAAGGGCAATCTTACTTCAATTTGATTTTAAGGGTCATGGTTTGACCCTTAGAATCAAATTGATGTCATGACCTTTCCAATGAGAATTAGGAATTGACTTTTGATGTGATGATAGTGCTTAACATAGGGAGTTTAGGGCCACTGATTTTACCTCAATCCAACCCTAGGATTTTTTTAAGGTGACTTAGAGGTCACCTTAGGTGGCTTGGTTGGCCATCTTAGAGGGTTCCATCTGGGATCAATTTTGATGTGCTTAGACCTTGAGATCAGGTGATCTCATGGTCCAAAGTTCACTGATTTTGGGGCTCATTTGGTCCACCAATTAGAAACTTCAAAATTTCCCTCTAGAATTGACCTAGAGCCTTTAATAATTCATCAAAAATTCATATTAATTCCAAAAAATCCCTATAATGGCTCTAATTGATCCCGATTGAACCCTTAATCTGTGAAAAATAAAATCCTAATAAGGCAACCCATAATATAATATTAATCTAATTTCCAAGAAAACTAATAGTTATTTCTAATAATTAATTAAAAATATTTAAAAATTCCCAAAAATTCTTCAAATACTTGAAAACATCCTCTTAGGTCACCTTTGACCTTTGGGGGTGATTTCAAGTAGTTTGGAGTTGATTTGGATCAAAACTCTTAAAACCTTCATAATTAAGTAATTCCAAAATTCAAATAATTAAGAAAACTTTAAAAATTCAAAACTAATTATAGAAAAAAATCCAAATTGAACAAACTTAGTGTCATTCAACTCCAGTTAAAGTCTAGTACTTTTTAAAAATGTCAAACTTCCAGAATTAAGTCAAAGTCAAAAAGTCAACTTTCAATCAAACTTAGTTCAAATTTAGGCTTAAACTTTAAAAAATTATAACTCTTCATAGAAAACTCCAAATTGAGTGTGCTAATAGTCTAAGTACTCATCATAAGGTTTAATATTTATTAAAAATCTAAAACTTGTAAAACTAACTTTAATTTGAAAAGTCAACTTTTGGACCCTTAATTAATGCTATTAAATAATTTCAATAAATGAAAAAAAATCCAATAATTCATTAAAATTTCAAAAAAATTTAATTTGATTAATAAAATACTCAACCAACACTTAAATACACAATAACCACTTATTGACCTCATTTTTGTATGAGCTCAGTAGGACCAATCCAAACCTTAAGATCTTTCCAATCCTTAGGATTAATCTTGACCCTAGGATCAATCTGATCTTAGATCAATCCAAACTTTAAGTTCAATCCAGATTCAAATCAATCATGATCTTAGATCATTTTAATTTCCAGACTATTTTAGATCCTAGGATCTTTCCTAGATTTTAGACCTTATGATCATTCTAGATCTTAGGATTCTCCTAGTATCTAGACTTTAGGATCTATTCTAGATCCTAAGAACCTTCTAGATCCCAAACCTTAAGATTTCCTAGACTCTAGGATCTTCCTAGATTTCAGTCCCTAGGATCTAATTTGGACCTTAGGATTTCCCTAGGATTTCCTAAACTCTAGGAGTTTCCTAGACTTCAGTCTTTAGGATCTACTCTGGACCCTAGGATTTCCTTAGATCAATATTAAGTTTTAGGATTCTCCTAGGCCTTAAATCTATCCAGACTTCAAGTCTATTTAAACTCCAGAACATCCCATACTTTAATCCATATCCTTAATTCAAACCTTGATCAAAATCCAGCTCAAAACCAGATTTTCAGACTCAAATCCAAGGCCAAAGGTCTAAGTCCTAAAAGCCTTTTCTAGTGAATCTTTAAACATTTCAAAACCCTATCAAATGACCTCTGATTCAAGGTCTGTCAGTTCTACACTGATGTGACATATCTCTAGAGGCAACCCTCTAAATTTGAGCTCATTCTGAGGTCTCTAACCCCAGAAACTGAATTGAAATCCAAAGGCTATAAAACCTTCAAATATTTACAGTCTATGCCACTGGACCTGCCACCCAGTGGATTTTGATCATGGAGCTTTCTACAAAGCTCCAAATCACTTCCAGACCCTTGATTATGACTCATTGAGTAATAAACTGCATTTTGTTGGACTCAGTTTGACCCCTAGTCGACCAGGGGTCAAAATGACCAAAATACCCCTATGAGGTGTAAATGGTCACTTGAACCAAATGAGCTCTAAATCAAATGCAGTCACTTCCAGCAAGTTTCAAATATCAAACCAAACCTGTTGAACCCACTTCCAGCCCCTGGGTCAACCTGGTTGACCAAGTCAACCTAGTTTGACCAAACAGGCCTTTATGGGTCAAAATAGGTCATTTTGACCAAATGACCTCTCCAGACCTTGAGACCATCACCAGCAGACTCAGAATGTCATTTTGAACTGGTTGGACCCAATCCCTGACCCTGGGTCAACCTGGTTGACCAAGTCAACCTAGTTGACCCATTAGGCCCATTAAGGGCCTAAACAGGTCATTTGATCTAGATGACCATTCCAGACTCTGAAAACACTTCTATCATACTTCAAATATCATTTAAAGTTGATTCAGCCCAAATCTTGATCTTGGGTCAACCTGGTTGACCAAGTCAACCTAGGTTGACTACTTCAAACCCTTAAGCTCTTTTATATCAAATTAAGCCCTAGATCAACACCAAAATCTCTCAATTTTCTCTGGCCATATTCCCCAATGATTTGGATTTGACTGGACCCATCGACTCAGTCAATAGTTGACTTAGTCAACTGAGTCCACATCTAGTCAAATTTGACTCATTTAGCTCAAAATCAATTAAACCATTCAATTCAAGCCTTTTAAGAAGCTTCAAACTCTCAATCTCATATCAATAACTAATTCAAGAACATCTAAACAAATTTGAAGTCAAATCACCCTTAATTTGACTTGGTCAAACTTGGTCAAAAAACCTCTTGAACTTAACTCATCTAATTTAAACCCTTCCAACCTATCACTTTAGCTCCCTAGACATCCTCTCATACCATCTCACCATGATTTGACCTGTTGACTGGTCAAACCAGTCAATAAATGGTCAAGGGACCATGAAATGGCCAAATTCCTTAATTTAAATCAATCATCCCCATGCCAAATCAGCTCCAGCTGTGTGAGCTCCCTCTAGAACTTTCTTAGAGGCATTTCCAGCCTTTGGATGAAGATCAAATGACCCCCATTGCTCTCATGCTCAAGTGGGGACCAAAATCACTTTCCAAGTCATGTCCTTGGGCCGTCCTTGATTCCCCTGCTCTCAACAACTTCCTGGATAGGTGGAGGCCATCTGGAGTCCATCCAAAGCTATCCTAGCTGTCCATTCAAACAAGGAACGTTTGAATAGGGGGAAAACCTTCATTAGAGCCCCCATTCAATCCCTTACATTCTCTCACTCTCCCAGCTCTTCCAGACCGACCCCCCTGCTTCCTTGAGCTCCCTAGAGACCCCTCCAGATTTCTTGACCAAAATCCCACCGTCAAACCTTTTTGACGGCAGCTCTCCGGCGAACTCAAGTTCAATCCCTCCAAGTCTTCATCCACTCGATCTAAAGCTGATTCGATCGTGACTTCAACAGGAAAGTCATACGAGGACAAACTACAGATTCAGAGAAATCATTTCCCCTTCAAATATCCCGGTATATATTCCTAAAACTCTAGCCCTAGGACACTATTTTTAGAGTTAATTAACTTTCTACCAAACTCATTTTAAGCTAAAGTAAATCATTCACATTGTTTCTGTTCATTCCTAGATCCAGTGTTTAAAATTTTATTTGATTTGATCTATCAGATCGAACAAACGAGCCAGAAAACCGATTCTAGGGCTCTTTCGTAACCTAGTTCAGGTGTACGAAATTTTGACCGTTGATCTGAAGATCAACAGTCGAAATCTCATCATACCGCGTTCGCTACGACCGCGTGTATGCAATTTCTGTTCTATTTTTCATTTGGCTTGATCTAAACCACCCGTTCAAAACTGCGGGATCGAATTCTCGCCGTTCGATCTCGCTAAGCCGAGATGAAACAACGGGATTTAATCTCGGCCGTTGATTCGTTACAGCGGGCGATCCAACGGTCCGGACCCGTTGCTGACTCGGTTAAGTGAAACCGCATGAACGATCCAGCGATTGACACGTGTCTGATCGCCGCCGCGCCGTCGTCCACGTCAGCCCAATCATTGCCGCGGTTTGGGTGGACGAATCCAGGGTTGCCATGTAGCATTCCCGCGGCTATTTTAATTTAAAATGATTTTAAAATTTTTTTTTAAATCATTTTGAAATTATAATTTCCTTTTAAATTAAATATTAATTATTATTTTTATATAATAATATATATTATATATTAATATATTCCAGAAGTTAAATATTTTTTTAATTTGAAATTATTATTAATTTAATTTTATAATTATATTTCAAAACTATATTAATTTTAAAATTAATTATTATAAACTATTAATTAACATTTAAAATATTAAATATTCTATTTAAAGATTAATTATTAATTATTAAATATTAATTATCTTAAATAATTCACAACTTTAATTAATAATTGATTTATTTAGTATTTTAATTAATATTAAATACTTTATAAATTTTAATTAATATTAAATAATTTTAAAACTTTAATATATATATAATTTTTTAATAGTTTAATTAATATTAAACAATTTATTACTTTAATTAATATTAAATGATTTAATGTTTTAATTAATATTAATTTTAACTAAAAAAAGTTTAAATATTATTTAAAACATTTTAAAATTTTAAAATAATTTGAAATATTTAAATATCATTTAATATTCTTGTTGTAGACTCAAATATACGCGGCGATAGATTTTAATTTTTCGTCTCAGCGTTGTACGTATATTCAGCACACAAACAGAATCGAAATAGTAACACCAGAATTTTTACATGGAAAACCCTGGAAAGGGAAAAAACCACGGGGCCATGCCCAGTTGAAAGAGTTCCACTAGTGTCGTTTGAAGTACACGAGGCTGATTCGTCCTTTAAATTCAGGACGATCAGGTTACAATGAGTATCAGTTACAAGGACAAGCAGAGTTCCGATGTCACTTGAGTGTCCGGCAGAATTCCGGCGTCACTTGAGTGTCCGGCAGAATTCCGGCGTCACATGGAAAGAAGTCCGGCGTCACTCGGGCGTTGGGTAGAATTCCGGCGTCGGGCAGAATTCCGACGTTGCTCCCGTGTCGGGCAGAGCTCCGGCGTCCCTCGGGCACCTGGTGGTGCTTCGGTGGTGTTCCGGCGGTGTTCCGGCGGTGGTCGAGGAGGAGCTGTTCCCTCCTAGGCTTCTCTTCTCTTCTTCTTCTCTTCTTCTCTTCTTGGCTTGGGTCCCCTCTTAAGAGAAATGAGGGGCTATTTATAGTTTTTCTGGAGTGGCATAGCCCGTAAATATGTGACGGATCAGGGGCAAATAGGGAGTGATCCGGATGAACGGCCGATATTGAATCCCTTGATCGTGAACCGTTTATCAAGCATTTGAAGGTTTTAATGATATCAGAATTCTACGATCTTGGGCTCGTTGGATTCGTCTCGTCGAGCCGCTCGATTCGACTATAAGCTCGCCAAAATCGGAGACCGTTTGATAACTCAAATAGCTGTTTGATGCTTCCAACAGCGCTTCGGGTACTTGATTTGGACTCACTTGGGCTCGGATTGAGTCGAGTTTGGTGTCGTTGGATTCGTATTTCCGAGACGCTCAGTTCAACTATAAGTTTGCTGAAATCAGAGTTTAAATGGTCTCCAAAATAATTTTTGAAGTTTCCAACTTGGGTTTTTCCTCGAGATTCGTGCCCGATCAAGATGATTTTTTGGCGATATATCAATTCTAATTAAATATTTAAATAATTAATAAATACTTAATTAATTTTAAACTTAATATTAATCTTAAAATTATTTGAAAATTCAAATAAAATCTAATTAAATCATTTAATATTATTTAAATAATTTATATATTTTTTAGTAATTAAATAATTAATTAATATTCATTGATCGAAATCGTCGAATTTGGACCCCAAAAACGTCAAATTTGGACCGTCCGGGCCCGAAATCGGAGCCTGGGAATGCGTAGGCGGCCGAACCGGCCGGCCACCGCGCGCCGCCGCCCGCGCCAACCGGCGCGTCCTCGCGCGGAACCGCGCGGGGCGCGGTTAACTTTTTAAAACAAAATATTTTTTTTTAAATTGCGGGTCCCACATGGGATTAAAAAATTCCGAAAAAATTTCGAAAAATTTGAAAAATTTCAGGGAATTTAATAGAATTTTGGAATCCTCCCCCCCCCCCCCCCCCCTTTAAGAAAACTATAAATAGACCCCCCAGGGTCTAGTAGAAACTCGCCCCTTCTTCCCTTCTTCCTCTGGCTTTCTAGCTTTTGGCATTCTGAGGCTTTCCGACATTTTTAAGTAGGTGACTTTCCCTACTTGACTTGGCGCCCCTCTTTTTGTGCAGAAGTTAGCGGCTTTCTCCCTTCCTCCCTCCGTTCTTTCTCCCTTTTTCTTCCTACTTCGGAGGCTTTCCGCAGTCTTTCGTAGGTGATTTTCCCTACTTAGATCTGCGCCCCTCTTTAGTGAAGGAAGCAAAAATGGGTGATCTCGCCTCCTCTAAAATTCCTTCAGAATACCGTCCTGCGCAACTATCTGAAGTTCCAAAGAGGGCCCAGAAGGCGCTGAAGGCTGACGATGTGATTTCCACCGTCACTGAGGACTCCTTCATCTCATTTAGGAAAAAGTTTCATTTTCCTAATGATTTGGTGATGAAGGTGCCGGCCAGAACTGATCGTGCCTGCTTTCCTCCCCCTGGATACGTGACGGTGTATGAATTTAGTCTGCGAGCGGGACTACGATTTCCTCCTTCCTCCGAACTGATCGACATTCTGACGCTTTGTGGGGTATGCTTGTCTCAATTTTCCTACAGAGCAATGTCGATCGTGATGGGCCTGATCGTGCTTTTCAGAGACCGCGGAGTGGTACTTTCCTCAGAGTGCCTTTCTCGGATGGGGCGTCTCTTTAGCGATGCGCAGGGACGCATTTCATTCAGGTCCAAGTGGTTGGATATCCGCACTCGAGACCCCTCGAAAGGTTGGATCAGCAACTTCTTTTATGTGAAGAATGATTGGGGTCTTCAGGAGAAGTGGGGGAAGTTGAAAGAGCTACCTGTCCCCCATCGCATCGGAGCAGAAGATTTGCTGAGGATACTCAAACTCCCTGATTTGGATGCTCTACACTACGAGATGCGTTACTTGAGTAGATATGTAGATGAGGAGTACTTGTTCAAGATCGAATTATCTACTCAAGCAGGGAGATCACATGCTCAAATGTTGAAGAAGTCTGCTAGAGTTCCAGAAGTGGTCCCCCAAAAGAACCACTCCAAGCGACCAGGGAGCGAGGAAGGTTTGCAGGCATCGAGGAAGAAGAGGGCAGATGAAGTTTTGACAGTTGTTAGCAAAGGTCCCCGAGCTTCTCCATCCAAGTCATATATTCCAGAGGATGTGTTAAACCATCAGTGCATCGGCCGCCGACGGGCTGAGGAGTTGGTGAGTTCTCCTTCACTTCTTTTCCTTTTTTACATTTCTTAAGGAATATATTTCTGATATTTTTCTTGTCTCAGTATTTTGATTTCAAGCTTGAGATGACCAAGACTCTGAACGATTGGAACAAAGAGTTTGTGAATGTTAAATACCTTCAGGGAGAGTACAAGAAGAAATATGACAGTAAAGTGAAGGAGATGAAGGTGGTGGAGGATCAGCTTGAGGGGTGCAGAACTGAGTTGGCGAACAAGATCACTTCAGTCTCTTCTCAGAATGAACGGATGGATCGTCTGCATATAGAGTTAGTGGAGGCACAAGCGACGATCAAGCAGCAGGAAAAGGCTCAGCAAGTCCTTGAGGCTGAGAATGAGAGGCTTCATAGTGTACTGTCTGAGAAGGAGGCCCAGCAGTTGCCGTCAGCAGTTATTGAAGAGTTCAAGAAATCTTATACTTTCAAGATCATTATTGAGGACCACATTCAGGAGGCCCGCAGTCATATTTATGACGTGGAGGTGAAGGCCTTGGAGGCAGAGTGCGTAGAGGATGGCTTCATCAGGGGCTTCATGAAGGGTGTTCGGACAGTACATCGCAAGACCGGAGCAGAGATCGAGGGACTGACTCCCAGCCAGGCTTCTAGTGATGCTTCTTCGGACTCTGGTGGTGAAGTGCTGGAGAGTGAGTTACAGCGAACTTTTGCTTTGGAGGAGGATGAGGATGATGTTGAGATTCTATAGGGTGTCTTTGATGTAGTTTTGTATCTCTTTGCTTTCTTTATAGTGCTTGTATATATGCTCGATGTTGATGTTTCTATCTGGTGTACTTGATGTTCAGTGATATATAAAGATGTTGTTGATGTTCTTTTCTCACATGCAAATGAAATTTACTTAGTTTTACTTCAGTTTGGATTTTAGTGAGCTCTCTTTTGACTTGAACAAATGTGAGGCATTCCTTTTCTTTAAAGATTTTGACCTATCCGGGGTTATTAGTGAAAGCATTTGCTCGATACCCTTAACATGTCCGGAAAAAGGTCAGATCAACTCCCTTTGGGATTGATCATCAAATGATTTTGATATTCAAGATATCCTCCTAGGATACTTGACCTATCCGAGGTTGTTAGTCAAAGCATTTGCTTAATGACATTAACCTGTGCGGAAGAGGTCGGATCAAATCCCCCCGGGATTGATCATTCAGTGATTGAGATATAATATAGATTGTGTACTTCTCGAATCACAGAAAAAGAGTTTGGAGAGAAGAAACATTAGCACGACAAAGTGAATATCATATTGCTTCGTAATATGAGATAGCAGTTCCCTAGAATAACTTAGGGATACAAGAAAAAAGTTCTTCTATAATCGACACATAAGGGATGTACGAAAAACTTTATAACATGACTACAGGAGAAGATAAAATATAAGACAAACATAACACATAGACAGATAGCAGTATCAACTCCTACTGATAATATTTGTGAAGATTGCCCACGTTCCAAGTTCGGGGAAGCATTTTTCCACCAGCATCCTTCAGTTTGAAGGTTCCAGGCTTGACCATAGCCGCTACCAAATAAGGACCTTCCCAGAGGGGGGAGAGCTTATTTCACTGAGGGCCTTTTCCAGCGGCTTCAATGCTTCGTAGTACTAAGTCCCCAATAGTGATAGGGCGAGGTTTCACCCTTCGATTGTAGTGACGGGCAACTCTTTGGTGGTATGCAGCGGTTCTGAGTGAGGCTTCATCTCTTACTTCTGGGAGGAGATCCAAATTTGCTCTAAGCTTCTCCTCGTTACTTTTGAAGTCGAAAGTCTGAACTCTGTGGCTAGGAACTCCGATATCAACCGGTATGACTGCTTCTGTACCAAAGCAAAGGTTATATGGGGTTTCTCCTATAGGAGTTCTAGCGGTGGTCCGATAAGCCCAGAGGACATTGGGGAGTTCTTCGGCCCATTGCCCCCAAGCCTTCCCTAGACGTGTCTTCAGCCCTTTCAGGATTGTTCGATTTGTAACCTCTGTTTGCCCATTAGTTTGAGGATGGGCAACAGCTGTGTGAATGAGCTGAATATGAAAATCCCTACAAAAAGATGTAAAGATCTTCCCGGTGAATTGTGTCCCGTTATCAGTGATGATTTTTGCGAGAATGCCAAAACGACATATTATGTTCTTCCATAAAAATTGCTTGGCATTTGCTTCAGTAATCTTCGCCAAAGGTTCTGCCTCCACCCATTTTGTGAAGTAATCTACAGCCAAAATAATGAATTTTCGTTGTCTAGTTGCTATGGGAAAAGGTCCCATTATATCAATCCCCCATTGGGCAAAAGGCCAGGGGCTTTGAAGGGATGCAAGCTCCAGAGCGGGTGTATGAGTGAGGTTAGAATGCAGTTGACAGTTTTCACACTTTCGTGTGAATTCAAGTGCATCCTGTTTCATTGTAGGCCAATAGAATCTCTGTCTCATGATCTTGTAAGCTAACGCTCTTCCTCCCAGATGTTCTCCACATACTCCTGAATGAACTTCCCGAAGCGCGTAATCAGCTTCTGATGGTGGGAGACACTTGAGGTACGGCCCAATGAAGGAGCGCTTATACAACTCGTTGCTGATAATGGTGAAATTTGCAGCTCGTCTCCGAAGTCGTATTGCAGCTATAGGATCTTCGGGTAGCACCCCATCTTTCAGAAAAGACAAGATGGGTTCGATCCAAGACATCTCTCTTGGCTCGTCAATTGACTGTATGACCCATGGACCCTGAATGCTTGGAAAGTAGATTTCCTCGATACATCTTCTCTTATAGATGTCCCCCGTTGTTGATGTAGCAAGTTTAGAAAGAGCGTCTGCTCTTACATTTTGTTCTCGGAGGATATGTATGATTTGATGCTCCCATATACGGGCTAAGAGTAGCTTTATAATGCTACAATATTGAGCCAATTGTGGGTTGTGAATATCAAAATCCCCCTCCACCTGAGAGGCGACTAGTTGAGAATTAGTGTGGGCTATTAGGTTCTGGACTTCACAGTCAATTGCTAGTCTTAACCCAGCAACAAGGGCCTCGTATTCTGCTATGTTGTTGGTTTCCGGGAACTTGAGTCGAAGCCCGTACTCAAGGGTAACCTTCTGTGGAGAGATTAATAAAATTCCAGCCCCAGCCCCAGAACTCCCTGAAGCTCCATCGACGTACAACATCCAGCATGGAGAAGAAGGTGAAGCACTCGGTTGTACATCAGATACTGGAACGGTGCATTCAACTACGAAATCTGCTAGTGTTTGAGATTTAATATCAGGTCTAGGAAAGTAGTGGATATCAAATTCTCCGAGTTCTACAGACCACTTAACAAACCTGCCTGATGCTTCTGGCTTTTGCAGAATGCTTTTTAGCAGCAGATTCGTGTAAACTCCAATTGAATGGGCTTGAAAGTAAGGGCGTAGTTTTCTGGCGGAATAAACTAATGCCAATACTGTCTTATCTGCCAAAGGATAACGTCCCTTTACTTCAGATAAAATCTTATTAACATAGTAGATAGGACGTTGTATAGCATTTTCTTCTCGGACCAGAACCGAACTAATGGCTTGGATAGATACAGCCATATACAAATACAATCTCTCTCCTGGTATTGGTTTAGAAAGTAGTGGCGGGGATGCCAAATACTTTCGCAATTGTTCAAAGGCTTCTTGACATTCATCTGTCCATTGAAACCCGGAGCTACGAGCACCTCTAAGTATCTTGAAGAAGGGCAGATATTTGTCTCCTGAACGTGCCAGGAAACGAGATAGCAATTCTCTCATTCAGCCTTTGGACCTCCTTGATGTTCTTTGGCGGCACCATGTCCCTTAGTGCCTTGATCTTCTCGGATTGGCTTCGATTCCTCTATGGGTTACCATAAACCCTAAAAACTTTCCAGAAGCGACTCCAAAAGCACATTTAGTGGGGTTGAGTCGCATATTGTAATGCCTTAACAAGTGGAAACATTGTTTCAGGTCAGAGATATGTTGGGTTTTTTCCAGACTTTTTACCAATATATCGTCTACGTACACCTCCATAGTACGTCCAATAAGGCTTTTGAAAACCTTATTCATGAGACGCTGATAAGTTACTCCAGCATTTTTGAGCCCGAAGGGCATCACCCGGTAGCAGTACAATCCTTTGTCTGTTTGAAAAGCTGTTGCTTCTTCATCAGCAGGATTCATTTTTATGTGGTTGTAGCCGGAGTAGGCATCCATAAAGCTCAACATCTGATGACCAGAGGTGGTATCAACTAATTGATCGATGCGAGGGAGCGGAAAACTATCCTTTGGGCAAGCTTTATTGAGATCAGTGTAATATATACACATTCTCCAAGCTCCACTTCCCTTCCGTACCATGAAAACATTTGCTAACCAAGTAGGATAGTGCACCTCTCGTATGAATCCAGCTTCTAAAAGCTTATCTACTTCTTGTTCAATTGCTTGCTGGCGATCTGGTGCAAAGTTTCTCTTCTTCTGGATAATCGGTTTACACGTTGGATTGACTTTGAGGGAGTGAACGATCACTTCGGGGTCAATTCCAGGCATATCTGCTGGACTCCATGTAAAAATATCATGATTTTCTCGTAGAAAAGCTGTAAAGTTTTTCTTCTCATCATCTGAGAGAAGTGATCCGATTCGCACTGTCTTTGAAGGATGCTCTTCAGAGATAGATACAGTAGTAAGGTCTTCCACAGGGGAAGCTCTCTGAGGAATATCTTCGCTCCGTAGATCAAAGTCCTCGATGCTCAGGGTAATCGTCGGACGAGACTTGATCTGCCTAAGATAGCAGGTCTGTGCTATTTGTTGATCTCCGCATACTACACCGACTCCTGATGGGGTATGGAACTTCAGCTTGAGGTGAGAAATGGATGCGATGATCCCAAAAATTGACTGGAGCGGTCTCCCGAAGATGGCGTTATAAGCTGACTCTGACTTCACCACGATGAATTGAATGGAGTGTGTACTCTATCGAGGAAATTCTCCAAGGACTATCGGGAGACTGATTATTCCTTCTTCTTGTATAGGTCGATTATCAAATCCATATAAAGGACCTGCAGCAGGTTGAAGTTTTTCTCTTGGGAGACCCATGTTGAGGAAAGTAGAGTAGAATAGGACATCTACGGAGCTTCCGTTGTCCACAAGAATTCTTTTGACATTGTAACACGGGTCACCAATGCCTGTGTTTATGACAAGCGGATCTTGATTGGGGGTTTTTACTCCTTCCAGGTCGGAATCATCGAACATGATGGAATGATCGATACGAGCCTTTTTTGGAGTTGGGTTTTCTTCCACAGTTAGAAAGACTTGGTCGGATAGTAAGGGGCCTCCTACGATTGTTTCAATTTCGCCAACCGTTATCCGGTTATTCACTGGCTGTCTTTATGGTTGATTCTGCCCCCTAGTGGGACGAGTTTCTTCTCGGGTAGGTGGATTCCCAATAAACTGTCGAAGATAGCCCTGACAAATGAGTCTTTCAATCTCCTCCTTAAGTTGCCTACAGGATTCAGTAGTGTGGCCACGACTACGATGAAAGTGGCAGTACTGATCTTGATTTCCTGTATTCGGCTTCAAAGGATGCGGCCACTTCACTTTGTCCTGATCTTGAATCGTCATCAACACATTTGCTCGAGATGTGTTGAGCGGAGTGTACTCCTTCTCCCGTTAGGGTTCTCGTCGTGGCAGTGGGGGTCTAGGAGGTAGATTGCTCTTCCCTTGCTTTTTTCGTTGTGATGATGAATTATCCATCTCGGGTGCTCCCTTGCGTTTTCCAGTGGGTTGTTCGAACTGTTTTCTGTGAGCGTTTATTACCTCATCTGCTGATATCTGTGCTTCCACACGATGGATCAGATCGGCATATGAGTGAACAGTATCGTGCATGAGTGCCGAATAGAAGGGGCCAGGACGAAGTCCTCCAAGAAAGACCCCTCTGAGCAATTCTGGGTCTACTCCTGGGATTTGTCGAGCCTCGATAGAAAACCGCTGAAAGTACTCTTTCAATGATTCTCCCTCATTCTGACGAATCCCAGAAAGGTGAGAAGAATCCTTAGCAATTCTTCGGTTGGCTACGAACTGTTAGACAAATACTTTGGCCAATTTGACAAATGTGGGGATCGTTCCGGCTGGGAGTGAATAGAACCATGTTCGAGCTTGTCCTTTAAGAGTAGCAGGGAAAACTTGGCAAAGGAGTGCATCTGAAGCTCGTTGAATATGCATGATGGTCCTGTAATGGTCGATGTGCTCATACGGGTCGGATGTCCCATCGTAGGATTCAATGCTTGGCAGCTTAAAGCCAGCCGGAATAGGGTGTTGAAGAATGGCTTCTGCCAGGGGTGATGACTCAACATGGGAAATAGTAACACCAAGATTTTTACGTGGAAAACCCTGGAAAGGGAAAAAACCACGGGGCCATGCCCAGTTGAAAGAGTTCCACTAGTGTCGTTTGAAGTACACGAGGCTGATTCGTCCTTTAAATTCAGGACGATCAGGTTACAATGAGTATCAGTTACAAGGACAAGCAGAGTTCCGATGTCACTTGAGTGTCCAGCAGAATTTCGGCGTCACTTGAGTGTCCGGCAGAATTCCAGCGTCACTTGGAAAGAAGTCCGACGTCACTCGGGCGTTGGGTAGAATTCCGGCGTCGAGCAGAATTCCGACTTTGCTCCCGTGTCGGGCAGAGCTCCGGCGTCCCTCGGGCGCCTGGTGGTGCTTCGGTGGTGTTCCGGCGACTTTCCGGCGGTGTTCCGGCGGTGTTCTGGCGGTGGTCGAGGAGGAGTTGTTCCCTCCTAGGCTTCTCTTCTCTTCTTCTTCTCTTCTTCTCTTCTTGGCTTGGGTCCCCTCTTAAGAGAAATGAGGGGCTATTTATAGTTTTTCTGGAGTGGCATAGCCCGTAAATATGTGAGGGATCAGGGGCAAATAGGGAGTGATCCGGATGAACGGCCGATATTGAATCCCTTGATCGTGAACCGTTTATCAAGCATTTGAAGGTCTTAATGATATCAGAATTCTGCGATCTTAGGCTTGTTGGATTCGTCTCGTCGAGCCGCTCGGTTTGACTATAAGCTCGCCAAAATCGGAGACCATTTGGTAACTCAAATAGCTGTTTGATGCTTCCAACAGTGCTTCGGGTACTTGATTTGGACTCACTTGGGTTCGGATTGAGTCGAATTTGGTGTCGTTAGATTCGTATTTCCGAGACGCTCAGTTCGACTATAAGTTTGCTGAAATCGGAGTTTAAATGGTCTCCGAAATAATTTTTGAAGTTTCCAACTTGAGTTTTTCCTCGAGATTCGTGCCCGATCAAGATGATTTTTTGGCGATATATCAATTCTAATTAAATATTTAAATAATTAATTAATACTTAATTAATTTTAAACTTAATATTAATCTTAAAAATATTTGAAAATTCAAATAAAATCTAATTAAATCATTTAATATTATTTAAATAATTTATATTTTTTTAGTAATTAAATAATTAATTAATATTCATTGATTTATTTAATTAATATCCAATAATTAATTAAATATTTTTAAATTATTCTAATTTTGAAATTAATCAATTCAAACTATATTTTATATTTCAATTAATTAAATATTTAATTATTAATTAATATTTAATTAATGATTAATACTTTTGATACTTTTGAAAATTAAATATAAACATATGTATATGTATATATATATATATATATATATTTAGATGATTTTAAAATTTCAGAAAATTCTTAAGATTTAAGTTAGCTGATTTTAAAATTATTTTAACCTTTAATTAGTTTGAAATTAATTAAAATATCTTTTAATTGATTTAAATTTCAAAAATTCGTAATAAATTCATTTTAAATTATAAAATTAAGTATAATATATCAAAATTTTCAGAAAATTAAGCACTTTAATTTGAAATCAAATTCAGAGATCAAAACTTGATTAATTGTAAGTTATTTTAATTACTTAATTATTTTAGTATTTAATTAATATCTAATTAAATACTAAGTTAATTATTTTAAAAATTAAAAACTTATTTTCAAATGATCTTAGTAGATCAGTGGATCTCTCATTTAGGTATTCAACTTATTCAAATCATATTTTTAACTATTTTCAATTTAAAAGTTATGTTTATACATATGTAATTTTATATATATTATATATATATATTTGAAATTATTTTAAAGTAATACATATGTATTTAAATCCTTTAGGATTGAGAGATCTACTTTGAAATTTTAAACTTGGATTTAACATATTTGAATAGAAATCATGTGGGAATATTGATGAATGATTATGCTCTAATCATTTATTAATCTAATTAAGAATATTTAATTAGTATAAATCTTTGCATGTTTAGGACATACACACACCACTTAGTGTAAGGCTCTTTTAGACTTAGGATTGATTGTGTTTGTATGTGTGCATATCATGCATATTATGTTAAGGGTTAGAAGAACTTTGATTTGAACCCATTTAAACTTAGTGTCATCCTTAAGGACAATAATTAAGGACTTTGTTTAGAAAACTTAGAAAATTTCCAATAATTAAGATACACTTCAAATTGACTTGAAACTTTGAACACTTGAACTTAGTGACACATTCAGCTTATAGAAATTTTCTTACTGAATTTTGAAATTATTCAACCCCTTAATTAATTTAATCAAAATCAACCCTTAATTAAGCCATTAAACATTCCAGAAATTATAATAAATCAAGTTTAAATCCAAAATTACATATTTTACCTCAAACTAACCAGAATTGAACCTTTAATCAATGAAAAATAAAAGCCCCTTGACTGGATTTTAAAATCAAGCTTAATTTAACTTTAATTGAAATTCAATATTTAATTAATTTAATTAATTAAAAATAATTAAAAATTCCAGAAAATTTCCAAACACTTGGAAATCACTCCTAAGGTCATTCCTGACCTTTGGAGTTTATTTCAAGGAGTTTGGAGGTCATTTGGATTCAAACCATAAAAAGGGTCTTAATTAACTAATTTTAAAAATTCAATAATTGTCAAAACTTCAAAAATTCATAACTAATTCAAATGAACTCCAAATTGAGCAAACTCAAAGGCATACAACTCATCTTAAGGTCTAATATTTATCAAAAATTTTAAATTTCCAGAAATCAATCAAATTTGAAAAAGTCAACTTTTGGTCAAACCTAGTTCAAATTCAAGTCAAAACTTCAAACCTTCATAATAAAATCTAGAAAAATCCAATTTCAGCATACTTACTGTCTAATTGATTGTATTAAGGTCTATTATTTTAATAAAATATTAACTTCTCAAAATTTAAGCTTAATCAAAAAGTCAACTTTTAACCCCTTAATTAAATGATTAAAATAATACAAAAAATGTTAAAATCCAATAAATCATTAAAAATTCCAGAAAATCTTAAATCAACATTAAAACCAACAACCAACCAACCTTGATTAAAAATTAATCAACCTTCAACATTAATTAAACTCAAATCACTTAATTATATCGGGTACCCCTAGGTAACACAGGCCTACGAGGCTATTAAATTAGCCCCAATGAAGGTGAAATAAATTTAACGGCCTCGGTGTGCAATAAAGGTGGTGTCCAACAAATAATTGAATCAAGTTTAAAATCAATTTCAAGTTATTAAGATTTAAATTCAAATTAAATCTCCCTCAAGCCTTTCAACTAACCAGAACTTTAAACAACTTCAATCAATTGCCTATTTAGGACATATCAAAGCCACACAGCCTACCTCACACACTTTAGATGGCTTGTTAGGACAACCAACTCTAGTTTTAGGCTAAGCCGGTGTTTACTTTTCTGCTATGTGCAGGGTTCTCGAGGTTTCATTGCATGCTATTTGCTAGAAATAGAATTGCTGTGATTGTTTATTTATTTACTGCACTCTGTGATGTGATTGATTGTACGTTAGATTTACCCCTATGTTAGAAACGATCTATACTAATTCAATCTTATGCAGGTGGCCATGCTCATACAGGGCAATTAAATTAAAGGGGGCAATAATTAAAGCTTTAAAATTAATACTGTTTTCTGCAGGTGCTAAGCATGCTTAAGTCCCCCTTTAAAATTAAAAGAGCATGGCCAAGTGTGGCTGGTTTGAGTATTTTAAATTTTAAATATACTAACTGCTTGGGATGTTTCTATAACTATTGATTATTAGGATAACCTTGCAGGATCGAGTCTAGATTTTTCAATTTTGATTAATGTAATTTGATATGAATTTGAGTTGTAATGTGTTAAGTACTCTGAGATTGAGATGTTTAAACATCCAATTTGAAATCTAAAGAGGAAGGAACATCCCTTAGTGGAGAGTTCCTATCCATTTGGAGATCCAAATTAGGATGAATTTTAAATATCCAAAGAGAAAAGATAACACCCCTATTTAGGAGGAGTTTATTTTCATTTGGATATCCAGACCCGACGATCCAAGTAGTTCCAAGAAGACGAAGAAGTGAAGAACGAGAAGAATCTCAAATCTCAAAGTCACTTGAGTCTTAGGAATAGAATCTGGGTTGTAGTCAGTGGTACCCGGCCACTTTTACTTTTCCTGCAGACTCTGGGTTGTATAATTAAAAGGCACTTGCCTATGGACTTTCATTTTCAATATTTATTTAATTAATTTAATTATTTAATTGATTTGATTGATATGTTGATTGCGATTAAGGACCCGCATGCTTTTAGTAGTTTATTTGGCGATCTTGCATGTCGTATTTGTTTTAGCCTGGAATCCGATCAGAGGCTCGTGAGGGTACGGTCATAAATTATTTCTACTTAAACAAAATTTAAAAACTTTAGGCTCAGATAGTAACTCTAACGCTTTTAAGAAGTAAGCCTGAACTCGCCGGGGGTTTTTCATGCATTCATATTTAATCTTCTCTATCGTGTTAGGCACCTCCCCGCCTGCGGGTTTTGGCAGACCACCTGACCTATTAGGGTGCAGTTCTGTCCAAGGGGATGTTGAGCAATCTTTAGGATAAAATCTATTTTTTAAGCCTGATTTTAAAACTGCTACATTTTGATTTAAGCATTTCATCGAGTCAACTAGCATGCATTGCATTAGTAACAAATTAAATTTGAGTCTAATTCTTAATTACATTTTATTTAGACATTTCACCCAACATGTGTTAAGGGGCTAATTAGGAATCTGCTCTAGATGTCAGCCCCGCTCTCCTTAAACTAATCTTAAATAACATCCTTAACCATTCTTTCATAAAGACTTTAACTCATGGTTTTAAAGTGTTTAGGTGGTTTAGTTGGCTCCCCTATCCAGGCCGGGGTAAGTCCAGATTACATTGCATTAGCTAGGATCCGGGTCATTGATTTTCAGTACCCAATTTTAGACTTAGGTTCTGAGGCAAATCTCTAATCTTAAGACCTCAACATTCCGGGAATCTAATTCCCACTTTCTAATAAAATTGATCACTCAAACATTAAAAATCTCTTTCAATCTAATTCAAGCCCAACACTTAGGATAGGTTGGGGTGTTTCTGAAGTAATTCAGAATCTCAAAACACCTCCTACCCTTCCTCCTTTGACTCCAGAAATAAGTGTTCAACATTGAACCATTCCCGATTGAAAATTCTAGTCCATACCTTCTTTGATATCAATATTTGAATTCTTAAATAAAATTCGTATCGCTATTTTAATCGAGAGTATTCGTAGGAAATTTTCTGGTTTCCTACGATGTAATTAACTACGAGGGCTTGCGCTCGTAGGAGATTTAGAAACCCAGACATGATTTCAAA
The DNA here is from genome assembly GCA_019925795.1 of Dendrobium chrysotoxum. NCBI lineage: Eukaryota > Viridiplantae > Streptophyta > Magnoliopsida > Asparagales > Orchidaceae > Dendrobium > Dendrobium chrysotoxum. The sequence continues at coordinate 28,821,643 of CM034299.1, read as the reverse complement.
ATCAAGTTTTCAAAACCTTCAATTGATTATCTTTGGGAAATTTAAACCTGACGATCATTATCGTCATATTCAAATTATTGATAGTGATTGATATTTTCTTTCTTCGGATATATATATCAATTACAATCATAACCTTAATTATGAAATTAATGATCAATCTATTCAGATTAGGATAGCCAAACAGTTGATTAAATATCATTTTGATTCTTTGAGATCATATGTTGTTTCTCCTTAAGTTTGATTATGATAATCAGAATAAACTTGAAGATTTGTAATCTGAACCTATTAGGGAACGATATGTTCACCTTTCGAGGTGATTTATCATTCATAATAAGTGTTCGATTATAAAATTAAAATTTCATAAATTTAACTTTCCAAAAAAAAATTAAAACCTTTTTCAAACTATATTTTTCAATCAAACACCACTCTAAAGATGAAGTTTATTGGATGGACTACTCTGAGCTACGGGGCTACGTGTATCCTTAGGAGGCCTAGTTCCTTGAGTTTGGTGGCACAACACCACGAATGGATTCAATGGAGTGTTAAACATCAAAATTAAGTTACTTTTAATTATTTAAATAAATTAAAATGTTTAATTCAATTACATCAGCAAGATTTTTAGGATGGAGTACTCTAGGCTGCAGGACTACGTGTTCTAAGGAGGCCTAGTTCCTCGAGCCTGGTGGCACAACACCACAAACCTGTTGATGGAAAATGTAAACTAATTTAACTCTTAAAATTAGTAATTAACTGAATTAATTAATATCAATCGACCCTTAATTCTTACCAATTAAATCAACTTAATTAACACCGATTGCTACTAGGTAACACAAGCCTATGAGACTATTAACTTAGCCCTAAGAAAAGTGAAATAAACTTCACGACCCCGGTTAGCAATAAAGGTAACAATTATTTAACAACTAAAATGTATTTAAATCAAACCTTAACATATTAATACTTAAACTCAAACATAAAGTCCTTTAGCCTTTAACAAACTCAAATATTAAACAACTTCAACAAATTACCCAGCTTAGGATCTACCCTAGTCACATGACCTTCTACACACACTTTAGATAGTTTACTAGGACAACTGACTCTAGATCTAGATTAGGCCGATGTTTACTTTCCTGCTGTGTGACAGATTTTTTGAGTTTTAATTGCATGTTGTAATTGAAATTGATTGATGTATTTATTTACTTTTACTGTACTCTATGGATTGATGTGATAGGTGGTTAGATTACCCTTAGGTTAGGAACGATCTGGATGCTCACCGAATTTTCTGCAGGTGGTCACGCTCATGTAGAGGAATAAAATGGGCTAAATAAATTATAAATGTAAATGCTACATGTGCTTCAGCTGCTTATCCCCCAAATAAAAGATAGTGTGGCTAAGTGTGTTTACTTTTCTGCATATATATAACTGTTTGGGATGTATTTTAATATTTAAATGCTTAGGATAACCCTACAGGAGAGTCTAAGTTTTTTTCATTTATGTTAATATAATTTGTTAAATGTTAAGAGTTATGAAAGTTGCACTTTGAGTTTGGGATACATAGATCCAAAGATTGGATTCCAAAGAGGAAAGGATACCCCTTAGGGGGATAGTCCTTCTCCATTTGGAAGTTCAAATTGAATCACTTTACCACCCAAAGTGGAAAGAGTAACCTTCCCCTCAAGGGAAGAGTTCTCTACTCCATTTGGGTATCCAGCCACGAAGAATCCAAGGAGTTCGAAGAGGAGAAGACCGAGGAGTTAAAGACAAAGAGTATCCCACTCAAAGTCACTTGCGTCTATATTAGGACTAGAATCCAGGTTGTTGTCAGTGGTGCCTGGCCACTTCTAATTTCTGCAGACCCTGGGTTGTAATAAATGGGGTATTTGCATACGAACTTTACTTTAAGGAATTAATTATATTGATATGTTTGCTTTGATTTGATTACGTATAGGGTTATCTACTTTTCCTAATGTTTTTGTGCTTGCATGTCATTTTTTTATTTAGCCTGAATATGCGAAGGCTCGTGAGGGTATGATAAAATTTTTCTACTTAAAACTCTAATAAAATTTTTAACATAACATAAAAACTCTAACGATCTAAGAAGTAAGCTCGGAGTCGTCGGGAGTTCTCATAGCATGTTGCTGCATTTTCTTTTCATTTGTTAGGTACCTCCCCGCTTGTGGGTTCTGGCATACCACCTGGCCTATGAGGGTGCAGATATGTCAAGGGGAGTCTGTGTACTATAGGATAAAAACTATTTTTAAGCCTTTTTAAAATTGCTTCATTCCAATTTTATGCATTTTAATCGAGTCGATCAGCATGCATTGTATTAGAAATCAATTAAAAAGTGTGTTTAAAAATTTAATTATATTTGCTTTAGCATTTTCACCCAACATCAGTCAAGGGGCCACTTAGGGCAATCTCTAGATGTCGGCCCCTAATTCTCAAAAACTTTAATAAAAACATCCTACTACTCCTACATCAAACGACCAGACTCATGGATTTTAATCGTCTAGGTGGTTAGCTGGCTCCCTAATCCAGGTCGGGGTAAATTCAGATTTTGCACTGCATTAGTCAAGTTCGAACTACTGTGTTCCAGTGTCCAAATTTAGATTTAGAATATGGGGCAGATTTCTTTTTGAATCATAAGACCCCAACCTCTGGGAATACAATCCTAAATTTCTAATAAAATGCTCAACTTAAACTAAATCTTCTTTCAATCCAAAATTTAAAGCCCAACATTTATATTAGGTTGGGGCACTTCTGAATTATTTCAAAATTCCAAAGTGTCTCCTACCTTCCTTCTTTGATTCCTAAATAATAACTCAAACTTGATCTAGTTCTTGTTTAAGTTCCAAACTCATTTCCTTGGTATCACTCCTAAAAAATCTCTAAATAGAATTTCTGTCGTTATTCTAATCGAGAGTTTTTGTAAGGAGTTCAACTCTCTACGATGTAATTAACTATGAAGGCTGACGCTTATAGAAGATTTAGAATCCACATCTGATTTTCAAAATTGATTTTCAAAACTCAATTAGTCTTCCTTAAAAATATTAAATAATTGATGATCATTATCGTTATATTCGAATAATTATTGACAAATGATATCTTCTCTTTTTGGGGAGACATATCTTTCGTTAATGAATTCGAATATGAAATCAACGATCACTTCTCTTAATTATCATAGCCTGATATTTAACTGAAGTTCATTTTAACCCTTCGAGGCCATACGAAATTCTCTCTTAAATCCGGTTACAATATTCAAGACGGAATTTATAATTCTAAATCTGAATCTCATCCTGAAATTTTATCTCCACCTCCGGAGGTGGTATACTTTTTCTAATGGGATATTCGATTTTAGGATTAAAACTCAACATCAATTTTAAAATTCTCTAAAAAAGATTAAATTTTTCAAAATCCCTTTTTAACTCCCAACAGATGGTTGCCTTTTATAGCCAAAGCCGACAATAATTTACCTATGTATGCAAAACTGCATTTTGCTTAAGGTTGGAGATTACTGCTAAGTTTATCTATGTATGCAAAACTTCATTTTGCTATATATGAAAAATATTAAAAAAGTTATCCCAAACGAAGCCTAAATCATTAAAATCTATTTCTGTAATACCAAATTTTAACACCAGATTGAAGAATTTATAAAATCTTCAAAATTCACGATCAGATTAATTAAAATGATGTTAGATTCTCTAACAGTTAGACATAAAAAAAGGTTTGTAAGCCACGACACTTTCGTCTAAGCAGTAAATGATAGATCAATTAACATGTAAGCAGTGCAGACTCTCTCTTGTAGTGGATAAGAGAAAAAATCAGAGCCAAGTAATGCTAAATCCATCTCAAATTGTAAATGTAAGACTAAGAACATTTGAACAATGATAGATTTCTCAGTTATGAACCAGAAAACAAAGTAAAAATATGAGCAATGCTACATTCTGTTAGGGCTTTTTATTTCTTACCTAGAACGGTGGCTTTGTTAACAAGGTTATATGTGCAAAATTTTGATGAAGGCATGCCAAGTTAATTTGTTTTCATGCTACTGTCTCTGATAAACTTATTATCGTTATGTACTCCTGTAACATTTTAGTCCATTGCTTTGCATGGTTCTAAGTCTCTGGCAATTATATCAATGACTCCATAAATATTGTTCAATATACAAAGTCCACATGAATGAAACGAACTACTGACTGTGTTGCTAAAACATAATATCAGCACAAGAGATGCTAAAGACAGACTCCTACTACCTTTCCCCAACTTCAAACCAGAAGAAGATGGAAGTACTGGCATAGATTGCCCGGACATGTTGGAGAACTAAGTTGCTCGATACTGCCTTTGCTCCTCCTTCGATTCTGGTATTTGACACTGTGACACAGTCGGTGCCGACACTGCAACTGCCTTTTCCCTTCAATGCCAGAGGTGTAAATCCATTGCATTCAGGTGCCGTGCTTATTATAGGGACTGATAAGTAATCAAGAGGATTCTCCTCGCATTGAAGAATGCAGCCTTCAACCATGAGTCTCCCACTCCGGTGGAGTAAGCAACACCCCAGTTCTACTCTTACGGTAAGGTTTGCAACTTTGCATGTGGAAAAGAATTCTAGAGCACTGTATGTAGTTCGGGAAAAAAATTTGGTTACTGTTTCCAAAGTACGGGTTATAATTCATAGTCGAATTATCATATAGCATGAGCTGAATAAGAAGGAAACCTTTCAGAGCCTCGCAAACAGGTCAGCACAGTATCGTCAGGAAGTTCACCCCCACCTATCTAAACAAGAGAAAGTCAAGCATGCAAACAAGTTGTATAAGAACACTCTGTGCAGTTGGATAGAAACAGTGTAGCAGCAGGTGGTTTTCAGGCTTTACAATTCAGGAACAACTAAGCGGATCCAGTAAATGCCATTAAATACAGGTTGAACATTTTTAAGAAACAAAAAGGTAAACTTACCAGGCAAAGAGGTTTCTTAATCTGAATGTTATGGGCAATGTGATTTCCGCCCGCAGAAATGAGAATGGTATCACCAGGGCTTCATCACAAAATAGAAACCAGCATGAATACCATCCTCTCTGACCATACCCTCACATCAAAGTAAAGCAACTAACCGTGCAGCAGCGATTGCAGCCTCAAGGGTCGAATAAACTCCTGGCTCAGCCAAGCTTTTGATTGAGCTTTCTATACGGAGCCAATGCCGTGGATGGCAAGCCAAGTACCGCCATCTGTGGCAAACGAGGGCAGTGTTATGCCGATCTGCAAACTCAACAAGAAAGCGCTAACACTTTCATTTTTGAAGAAAGAACGAATAAAGGAGCAGACAAATAATGAAAAATCCAGCAAACAAAATAGAGCACATGTCACTAGAGCATGGGCATGAAAATATAAGAAGAAAGGAAAAAGATATATATATGAACATAATGTTCGTTCAATCTAACAATAGCAAATTGACAAACTTTCTCAGCCTCTCACAAGAGCTGAACGCACTTCTGATAAGCCACCATGGATAGAGATCACTTCCTTGTCTTCAATAGCAAGTAAAGACGTTCAGATCAATCAAAATAATTATTAATCAAAACTGGTGCACAAAATTTTGGACCAATAACACCATGCGCTTCAGATAAGGATCCTCTCAGAGGCAAAATTATACAAAAGAAAGCTGGCAATATTTTACTTAGAGCTTGTAAATATAGTCAGGAATCTCTTCGGATTCTCAACTGGAATTTCTCAAAACACCGCACATAAACCAATACGCTTATTTCAATAACCAAAATGCGGATTAAGAAACGTTACCAAGCAAAATCATACTCCTTGGCCTGCAACATAACTTCAAAACAAGAAAGGGATCGGGAAAATTAGAAGAGACGGGCATTAAAACCCAAAAGATTGGGCTTCTACGGCATTTAAAATTCCTTATAGTAGCCAACATACAAATAAGGCGTAATATGTAAGGTAACACTTTACTATCTCAAATTTTCACATTAAACATTAGCATCCCAAAGAAAGCGTTGGAAGTTCACCAGAAATTATTAAACCAGTTATCCAAATGTAATAAATTATATGAAAAGCTAAGGAGAAAATATAACTTTCCATGAATGAAGATTGATTTGTAACTTCATAAATATTATCACAAACAAAATATCAATCACTTCATGGAAGACTTGTACTAACAATTTGGGACCAACTTATCATGAAAAATGTAGATTATCAGAAATTATTAACAGGTTATCCGAACTAATAAGGCCCCGCTTGGATTGGAGGAAAGTCAAGGAAATGAAATGAAATACAACAATTTATAGATTGATTAAGAATCAAGAGCCATTGATTGAAATGTTTAACTCCCTTTGCATTTCCTTTCTCAAATACACAGCATCTAAATAGTCACAAGAAGCTATTTGTAAGAAGAATGGCATATAGCTTATGAAGAACTTTAAACATTCTAAAAATGATACATGAATTAGACTAAGCTTCTAAATACTCTCAAAAGCCACCATTTCTATCATGAAAACAAAAAATTGAAGTATTTTGTGGTTGACCCCGTGTTTTGAAAGGTATTTGGGGCTCAACAAGGATTTGTTTTGGAGGAGGGAGGGTGAGGTAAAATTGCCCTAAGGCAATTCAGCCTGTAAGGCATATCCCCGAGGCATGAGGCCACCTTCTATGCCCCACTTATGAGGCAACAACTTTTTGATATAAATTAAATTATATTAAATGATTAAATTAATAAATTTTAACCTACTATAAATAATTTTCCTATTTATTAAAATAAAAAAATCCAAAGGAAAAGATGATTTGTTTTTTAATTTCTTAAGAGTTAAGTCACATCAAATAGATTTCTCTCATACAAGCCCATAAAAGCCCACAGAATCATTGAAAACTAAGCCAACTCGCCTTCATCTCACCATATCTTGCCTATCTTCAAATTTTCATTCACTTCCCCAAAGACTCCCACGATGCTCTCCATTTCCCTCACTAACTTATCAATTGTCTTCACTGAAAACCCTACACAGATTCTTCTCTCATCCTATTTCATTATGAAGTATCATTTTATTTGTTTTTATATGTTTGTGAAATTAAACTTCAAAATTAGAATATGAATCATATGATTATGAACTTTGAAATTTTGAATTTATTTTAAATTGTTCTTATATTTGCTTTTTTTATCATATTTTTTATTTTAAAATATTAATATCTAAAATTCATGAGGTTTATGCCTTGTTTCCTAAAAGGTAAAAGGCCTCACCTAATGCCTCCAACTTTAAAGCATTAGCTTGAAGATATTCAAAAGTCCAACCTCAGGACATCATGATAATGGAAAATGAAAAAGAATTAATAATATATAACTTCCACTAATGTCTGTGCTCTCACTAAATCATTTTACAAAGAGAAGTTCCAAGAACAACCTTCGACATATAATCTTCAAAAAGATTATGCCTATTTTCTCACCCGACATTAAGTCTTCAAAGAGATTATTAATAAGTTTTAAACAAGCAACCACCATATCACAATAGATTACTCTGGAGCATATCAATTAGCCCAAGTTAATAATTCAAGAAAAGAAATTAATTCTTTAATTGAACCACTTAAACTTGAGTAGTATTTTTAGTTTAAAAAGTATAGCCCTTCGATAAATTTAAAAAAAATGGTGTATTTCTTTATATCTTTCTCATTTTAAGCAACACATCATGTATCTTTTATACCCCATTGTTTAATAAAAAATAGCTTTTGATCACTCGCAAGCTTGTATTTGCAAGGTGTTTGTGTATTGCCAACGTTTAGATTGATTTGCAAATCAACCACAGTTGAAGTTACGAACTATCACGTATCCCTCTCCCCATCTAAAACTTCTTCTCCCATATCCCCATCTTCGGAAAGAAGCAATCCCCCTCAACCTCTTAAAAACATTATTCATATTCCCCTCATTAGAACACAACTCTTATTATTTACCTGGTTGCTTAAAGAAAATTTATAATTTCCTAACCAAATATCAAATTAAGCTAAAATCACCATCATTAATAAAATAGCATCCTAAACTTTAGATCAAGAGTTCCACATAATTTTCTACCAAAAAAAATCCAATCATCCATTGTCATTAAATTTCGGCCAGAAACATATCAAAACCCTAGAATTTGTCACTATAACCATCCACCACCCCTAAACCTTCCATCATCCCTCTAATAACCCTGTAAACCATTTAAAACCTCTCATCACTTGGTATCATAGCCAAAATGATCCAAAACCCTATAGAATATCACAAAGACAGAAAATTAACATGACTACAAGAAACAACCCTACCACCACTATAATTAACATGCCACCAAAATATTTTTCATTCAAGAGAAGGATATATTCTACTTCATTAACAAGTCATCTTCAGATCAAATGGTATTTTTTGCCATTTCTTTACTCTTAAAATCCTTTTACTCTAGAAATAATCCATGCTAAAGTATAGGATATTAGCATGTCATATTGGCAATTCTAAGAGGATGTTTGGTATCGAATTTGTAACAGGATTTACGTCGGATTTATAGTAAATCCTGCCAAACAGTTTTCGAGCATGTAGTAAATTTGAATCCCTCGTAAATCCCAGATTTACGGATTTACGGTGTAAATCTGAGATTTACTAAATCGTGTTGTTCGACAGATTTACGGATTTACAGACTACGGGATTGACGAGCTTGCGAGCAAGCTAGTTCCCGTCTTGAAGGAGGAGGCGAAGATGGCTACTTAAGCAACGAGTGAGCTTCACGTTGTCACCTCCGATCCAGGCATACAAGCCAGGATGGGATTGAAAAAGTTGATCGTGCCCCTAAGCAATTGCAATGTGACGGCTTGGATGAGATTTTCCTATGCCTGAAAGCATCAAATGTTATGTGATGAGTAGACAATCAAGGAAAAAGGCAAGGGGAAGGTTCCCGGGTTTGGCAGCTGCTTTGGACTTGATAATCTTGATTTGGAAAGGTCTTAGAAGGCCAAGGCATGCTATTTAAAAGCTCTATTGGGTGTGGGTTGAATTGGATGTGTTAAATGGAACCTATTAGAACTCAATTTGAGCATGGGTTGCATCGGGTAAACTAATTAAGCTTAGTAGAGTTTAATTTGGCTCAATTTAGGATAAATCAAATTATTAAATTAAATTGAATCAATTGGTTTGATTTAGTAATTAATAATATAATAAGTAATTAATAATTAAGCTAGCTTCTAATTTGATAATTAAAAATAATTAAACTAGTTCATATTTAACACGCAAATTAAATTCAAAGCACATTAAATTTAATTTGTAAATGAACCAACCGCCTTATATCCCGGATTAAGTTGTCAAACAGTTTCTCAGAATTTATCAGTATTTAACATATGTCATACCAAACAATTTTCATGATTTAACACCCTCAAAATTTACTAAATCCGAATTTACAAGATTTACTAAATCCCACTAAAGTTAAATCCTACTTGTTGCCAGATAGCCCCTAAGTTTAACTTGCTACTCCTCCGACTAGTTAACACCACATATTATCTTAAAACTCATCTCACCCCATTGATAGATGTATATTTAAAAATACCCAAAAAAATATATATTTTTTTTAATTTTTACTCTTGAATTGATAGTTTTTTGTAAGCTTAGCTTCACTTATGAAAATAAATTATCAATTAATAATCAAAGACTCCACAAATTTTTTTATTCACTTGCATTTCATTAGTTTATAAGCATTATTTTCTCTTTTTTTGCATAATCATTCTTGAAAAAAAATACATTAGAGGTTAATATATTTGTTAGACTAAAAGGTCTATGTCAAAAAGACTTAAATTATCTAACAAAAGTTAAGGACTTGAGTGGTTCATTGTGTTCCCCTCCTAACCTAGAAGTTCTTTTAATCAAAACATTATTTAAATCAAATATTTTTCTTCAATATTTTCATATTGACATTTTTATATTTTTAAAATCACTTCACTATGTACTATGTGTTTGCAATTACACATCCCCTTACATCACTAGATAACCCCTACACTAAGCACCAATTTGAAAATTATGCATTCAACAACGTGCATAATGATAGCAAATTTTTTAGATTGGAACAAATAATTGAATGAATTCTTTCATTTGCATAAAATGGATGAATGTCAAAGAACTAGTTTTGCAAAACTAAAATTATTAGAAATATCAAAATACATTAAAATGATTTATGGGAGAAAGAACAAAGACTTTGAGAGCAAAACTCTGAAATTGGTAAAGATGAAAGAAATATTAAAATATGGATATAACCTAATTGATGTTTTGATTTTATCGCTTTATGCAATTTATTCATTGACTGACAGTACTGATATGACAGCTGCTTTATTAATTTAACACTCGTATTAATTTATTGGTTTCTCCACTGTACTACTGAACTGCCTTTTGTACCGTATTGTTTTACCATTTACATACTTTATTGCTATTGTATGTGAGTTTTATTGTTTTTGCACTGATCATATAAATGTTACTGTTATTATTTAACTGCTGACATGCATATTACTCATTTGTCGTACTTTGAGTTCAATTGTAGGATTTAATTACTTGTTCGGCTCTTGAGCTTATTATATATTGTTAAATGACTTCAAGTCAGAGCAAAGGCGCCGGGGTGTGAGGCTGACTATGATCCTTCAAGTTTAAGTTCTTATTATTTTAGTTATTCTTTGTACTAATGACAGATTAGTTAGATATAATTGAATAAATCATAAGCAGTTTATATGATTTTTGGGTAAATGAATACTGATGTGTATATTGGTATTTTGATTGATAGTTTTATTTTTGCTGATATATATATATATATATATATATAAGAAATTATATAGCTTTGGTTGTATTACATTAAAAGATAAAAGAACAATTCTTCCAAATTAGATTCTGGGGTATTATAAAGGTAATGGTGAGGTGCAATTGGGATGACATCATCAACAAACTTAAGAAGTTAGCTGCTGCTCAAAGTGGGATTTTGGCAAACAAGGTCTCCATCATAATGCAGAAGATTGAGTTCCACCCAAACTATAACTAGTATTAATGTAGAAGATTATGTTATACTTTCTACTCCCTCTCCCTCCCCCTCCCCTTCCATCTCTCTGAGCCATGAGCAAAATGGAGCCTTTGATTACCTTGTGTTAACTTCTTAGAGTAGTTCAATCTTTTCTAAGTGATCTCACAAGGAGTGACAAAACATAGAATTGAGGGCAACAATGAAGCTAGGTACAAACTAGTTTTGGTGCTTTAAACCCTCATAATTCATGATCACTCATAACTTTAAACAAGGAGGTTGTTCTTATGGTCCTCGTCAATGATTTCATGAAGCATGAGAAGATTTGTTTCAGTCTATGAGGCTACTGCCAGTGACATTACATCAATATATGATCTGTGAGGAGCAAAAATAGCACTAAAGGACAGCGCTTGCACATGACTCTGCGATAAGATATATAAAGTCAGTTGAATGCATAAATTTTGTTATTAATTTTTTGCCTTGGTAGTTCGATTGTAGCACTCAACTTCAATTTTCTCAGTCATATGCAACAAATGCTCCCGAACAAGAAACTAAAATTATAGCAGGATTTGCACAGTTGCAACGTCTGTTTCAAAGCCTATGCCAATCTTCTGTCAGCCAAACAAGTTGCTCAAGCCCATGAACAAAAAAACCTAGCAGCTATGTGATGGAAAGCTCATCAATCTACAAAAGCCTAAAAAGCCCTTTTTCGTTTCTCTAATCCATCATCACATGTCTTGAACGAACCTTCATTCTAAAAATCATTCATTTCAGTTCAGATCATAGTCCAGTGCCATAAATACCACATTTCGCAGCATTCCCAACTCAAATCAAACGGCTGAGAACTCTATCATGTGAAAACTGAATAAGATAGATCAATCAGGGCTTAAAGATGAAAAAACTTTAAAAACTCAGGTCAATAATATCTAATTGCGGCAGATATGCGAAGCTAGGGTTCGGATTATGTCCAAGATATTCAGAAAAGAGGGCACGAAGATATGAACCTGGGATGGGACTGAGGAAGCTGAAGATATGCATCAGGCACCCATCGTCCAGGCTATTTATAGGCGAAGTTACCGCCGCCGAGCCGGCGGCAGCGGTGGCTGCTATCGTCCGCTGACGTTTCCCCATTTCCCTCCACCGCCCGATCTCTTTTTCCCCATGGAATGGCTGATAAACAGAGTAATTACGGTTTTTAAAGGGCTTGGTCCGCGTTCATTTATATTTATTTATTTTTTTAATTATGTGTGATTTTATTACAAGAGGAAGTTGTATCGTTATTATGAAAGTTTTTAGTGACAGATTTGGAATTTTATCGGCTAGCTATAAAAAAATATTTATATTGATTGATTATCAAAATTTTGATTTTATATGCCTCATATAACATGATTGAAAATAATATCTTTATTTATTATTTTCTTAGAAATATTTATCTTAACATTTATTTTAGATGAAGTTACAACCAATAAGAGATAAGCTCTTTTATTCATGGAATGCTCAAAGGACTAAGTCATCTAAAATAGGTGCAAACCAATTCAATTTGGAACTAAGGGTATAAGTGAGTCAAGTAGAATCCTGAGCAAGCTCGATGAACTAATTAGTTAAGCTTGAATCAACCTCGATAGACTCGTTAGCTTGTGAGTTGACTCGTTTAAAAAAATATTACTATAAAATACAGTTAAATATATTAACTTTTAGGAGTTTAAGTATAAATGTATACTCACATATGCCTTCACATGTGCTTAATAGGTAGTCGGTAGGTCGCAATAAAGGAACTCGCCCTAGTAGAGCACACAAGAGAACTCACCCAAAGGTCAAGAAACAAGACCAGCCAGTCCAAGCCTTCTTTTGCACACACAAGCCAAAACAGGTCGCATGTGTGCCCTTCCCTTCGCTAGGGATCACGACCAAGCCGCAAATCTTTGTCCAAATCCCATAAATTTCACAATTTTTCTCACTCCTTTTGATTCACCCGCCCTCGTGCTCTCTCTCTCTCTCTCTCTCTCTCTCTCTCTCTCTCTCTCTCTCTCTCTCTCTCTCTCTCTCTCTCTCTCTCTCTCTCCATTTTAAGGTGAAATGGAGACAGGGCATCAAACTCCCTTCCTCCTCTACTGCAGGAGCTGTCGAACCCTCCTTTTCCCTTCCTCCTTAATTTTTCCTTCTTCTATCATCGTCAGAGAAGGTCCTCGACCTTCACCCTGCATCCATTCACTCCTCTTACTGTTGTGTTAGGATAGGTTACCTCTTTCCCCTCTTGTTGGATTGAAGATTAGCCAAGAAATTTTCGCCTACTTTCACTTTTGATCGAATGCCAGCAGTAAGAAAAATATTCTATTTTGTAAGCCTCTTGATTTTCTTTGCTCACGTGATTTCATTCATAATATTACTTGAGGCATAGATCGTTTGAATAACAACTGTGATGTCTCAAATTATGTGCCTATAGATGTTTATTTTTGCTTCTTGTAGGACTTTCGTTTGGTGGAAGCGTGCAACCCGCAACTGAATTTGGATTTCATATTGATCACTGTAACAAACTGTTATTTATTTGGAGATAAATATACATTATTTGTTAAGGGCATAATCCGTATTAATTGTTTTATGCTCTTTGACAATTATTAGATTTTCAGTCCTATCATAATTATGAATTTTTTATTATTATATACTTATGCACTCATGAAGATATTTTTATATTCATAATGAATAAAGTTGCATAGATAGGTTTATTTTGATATATGAATGTTCAAATTTATGTATATTGACTCCTAATATAGACTTATTTTAATACATACACTTCTATTGAATGTCATAGCGCCATCTTTGCAAATCATATTATATTATGAAACAATAATCGCCATATTAATGAGGAGCAGAACCCTGATAATCCACCTCAATTTGGAGTTGATCTCAAAGGACGAACTGAATATTGTTCATGTCGTCTTCAGGCAAAGAATGGTCTATGGAGTGGGAATACATAGTGGGAGATTCTATGCTAGATTTTCAAATTTGTAGACTTGATGCTAAGCCAGAACATTTAATTAGCACTTAGTAAATCATCGTTGGTCCTTATGACTACACTTATTGATGACTGCCCGTTGATGACTCAATCATCTACTTTATGTAATTTCCAAATCTACTTTATTAACAGACAACCTTGGGAACTACTATTGATATAAAAGAGTCTGATTTAGGATAGCTCAAAATTTGGGGTGTCAAAACGGGTTTACGGGTCTAGTTCGTGTTCAACCCAAAATTGACCCGAGTTCAAATGGGTTGACCCCTAACCTGACCCGATTTTGCAAACGGTTCAAAAATTCCAACTCGGACCCGCCCGATCGGGTTATAAGGTTGACTCGACCCGACCTGTTAACACGAATCTGGTTGACCCCAGGATGAAGTTATTGCTCCCTTCATCTCCCTGGGTTGTAAGAAGACACAAGCACAAAGTCACCCCCTCCTCGATTTGAAGCTCCTAATCTCCCTCTCTCCCGTCCGACTTTGGCCGCACCAACCTAACTCACTGATCGAACTTCTTTCTCCTGCAGATAACCCCAACGAAGCCCACCCCCTTCTCCACTGCGTTCACAAACCCCAGTTGGGTCTGTAGACCGACCCCGCCTCCCTCAAGTCGTGATCTCACGAAGCAGCTGAAGCTAAATATATATGTATATGTCTAAATATATTTGAGTTGAATATTATGAATGACTAATAAGTTATTTTGAGGAATAATGATACATATTGTGATTGCATTTATAAGCATTGAAAGTATTTGACATTTGTAGTAGTTTGGCATATACACATGTTGCACTAGCATACTAAAATCTGTTGTAGGAAGCATGACATATGGCATTGTTGTAGTGACGGGTTGATTTTCACTCCTTCCTATTGATTGGTCATACTACATGCCCCATTTCTTTGTCATTTATGTGATGATAGATATGAGTTACTTGTTAAATTTGATTTATCAAACTCACTAATTGTTGTCTCTTTACAACAAGTCTTGCTGGTGTGTTTAGCGAATCATCACCTCAGGAGCAGATTTATCAATGATAGATTATATCTAATATTTTATAGTTTGTAGCTGATTATTATGCATTTTAAATTTAAGGGTTGGATAGTTTCATTCATGTTAATATTTTTTTAAGACTTGTGTTGCTTTATATATATATATATATATATATATATATATATATTGGTTTATACATTTTTCCTTCGTGTGAGTACAAAATATGATCATTTATCCCATCATGTCCCATGTTGTTCGGGTGTGGCAGTTAGTCACCAGAAACACATGGGAAAACTTGCTTAAATGATTAGCAGATGCTACTCACCTGAGTCTACCAAGGGAGGTCATCTCTCATATAGGGAAGCAGCTCATGTTTCTCACCAAGCATGCAACTCAACACCCCCAATATAAGAAGACATCCGCCATAATCACTCGCTCTCTTCCAGAGCCTGCATCCTCACTCATGCAAGCTAAGCTCAACTAGAGGAAAGCACCTACACACAAGGTCCTTAGCTAATCTTGGTGCGACCATCCAATCTAGACCTCTTATTTCCTACAACAACAACACACTTGCATCTCTCTCTTTTATGGTGATCCAAGACTTTAAACAAAAGTCATTAGCAACCTCAACTAGTCCACTAGTTGTAGGCCCCCTCATCTCACCACTCGCTGATGGAATCGACCAAGCATAGTCGCATGAACCCACTTAGGGGTGTAAATGAGTTGAGTCGAGTCAAGTTAAGTATTTATTTAATCGAGCTAAGCTTGTTTAACTCTTGCTGAGCTCATCTCTTTCGAAAGTTATTAGGTTCGAGGTCGTCAAGAAAGCTCGAGCTTTGACTCATGAATAATTAAAATTATATAGTATATATTTTATTATACTTTTAAATTAGATTTTAAATGTATTTTAACTTAAACGAGCGGCTCAACAGGCTTATGAGCCAAGTCTAGTTGAGCTTGAGCTTGAGATATGAGCTCAATTATAGGCTCGAGCTCAAACTCGTGGGTCAATAAGCTTAACTCATGAGATAGTTAACGAGTTGAGTTTAAGCCGGCTCGGCTCACTTACACCCTTAAACCCACTTGACCCTACTGAAATCAGCCCCAAGATAGATAATCAAAGGTCATTCAACATCGCCCCTCCAGCTACTCATGAGTAGACATGCATTTTATGGTAGTATGTGCTGAAAGTCATTTAAGTCGATGTACTTTTATTCTTTTTTATGTTGCTCTTTTATGTTGCTCTTGGATATCTAACAATATGGGTGTCAATATTTGACCCAACCTGAAACTCAACTCAGATCCGATCAAAAAAATTTTGGGTTCGGGTCAACTCGTTTGACAGACAGGCCAAGTTCTGGTTTCATTTTTCAACCCATTTATAAAATCAGGTCGAGTTTGGGTTGACCCTGAAACCCAAAATAAACATGGGTTGACCCGGAAGGCTCTCCTACCTCCCTCGCCTCATGTTAGACTCCGAACTCTACAGTCCGCACAATGACCTGTCTCACCATTCATGTGCTTGCCTCGCTTTTAAACACATGCCTTTTGGAATCCTCACTGCCTTCATCAACATCGCGGTCGTCCTTATCATCCCTATTCCTCTCATCCCTAATCCCTTACATGATCTGCCCATTCGACGACAAGGTCATCATCCATGACTGCTTACCTCCTTCCCTCGTTCCCCTCTGCCTTCAATTAGAGCGGCGTCCTCTTCATCTGCAGCTACCAAACTTTGATGGACCCCATGTTGACCTCATTTTTGTATGAGATCACTAGGACCCACTTGGGTTTCTTTTTAGGGACCTAATGATGGGGAGATGTCCACCCCTCAGTCATAAAGGTCCTAAGAAAGACCCAATTCAATCCCAATCGAACTCGGCTCTATCTTTCAACTCAATCTTTAATCTAGCCTTCAATCAATATTCAATCAAATTTCGAATCATATCCAATTAATTTCAATCTTTCATTTGATTTCTATTGATATGAATGGTTCTAGGTCAATTATTTAAATCTTAAATCCAACCCAAATCCAACATTTCAAATCAAACCTTCAAGGTCAAGGACCTAGGTCCCGAAACCCTTTCTGGGTGAATTTTCTATCACCTAGAAACCCAGTCAAGTGACCTCCAAATCATGATCTATCTATTGCATATTGATCATACATGTCTCTACGGTCAACCCTCTAAATTTGAGCTCAATCTGACACTTTTAACCTCACAAACTAAATTGAAACTTGAAGGCTGCAAAACCTTCAAATATTTACAGCCTATGCCACTGGACTTGCCATTAGGTGGAATTTGACCTTAGGACGCCTTCCAAACCTTTTGACCACATTCATGACATTTGTTATGACCTTTTGACCAATAAACTATATTTTGCTGGACTCAGTTTGACCCAGTGTTGACTAGGGTCAAAATGACCAAAATGCCCTTTATAGGGATTCTTGATCTTTTCCCCAAAGTTCAACATGACCTTCCCATATCAACATTCAAAACATATTCCAATGGATCCTAAATATCATTAGGAATATATTGGACCCAAACTCAAGTCTTGGTTTGACCTGGTTGAAGTCAACCAAGGTTGACCAAAAATGCCCCTTAAGATTTCAAATGTCAATTTCAATCCAAATGACCTTACCAATGTATGAAACCACCTCCATTGATCTCAAAATACTCATTTGAACCTTTTGACCCAAAGTCAACCCATGGTTTGACTAGGTTGACCAAGTCAACCCTTAACCCACATTAAGGTCAATTTCAATACTTGAACCCATTTTAAATCAAATCAATCCCTCAAAATAATTCAATTGGATACCCTTGACATATCCAAAATTTATCCAAGTCAAGCTCCCCTTGAGTTGACTTGGTCAACCCATTTGGAAGGGTGAAATCCCTCTCCAATCTCATGCATTTCTTCAAAACTTCAACCCCTTGACTTTAAACCCCTTGAGATGATTTCCTACAAGACCCTTAACCCTTTCAAAGCTTAGCTCAATCATTATTGACTAGTCAATGGGTCAATAAGTCAAAAAAGACCCTTTCGAGCCTATAAAAAGAGGTCAAATCATGGCCACATCACCAAGCCACCTTGGAAATCCATGTATTAATCTCAAACATGATGGAAAGTGACCATTTCCTCTCTTAAGAGGCCCTAAGCCAACTCCCTAAACCAAGCCAAGCTTTGGTTCACCCAAATGGGGGAAAAGGTGTGGTCCCCTTTCCCATGGGCCAAGAGAGGTCACACTCACCACCGACTCTATTCCCTAGCTTTGGGTAGCTTAGGGGACACTTGTCATGCATCCAAACTCCTTCCAAACAAATAAAGACCATCCAATCCAAAAGCCAATTGTTAAGGTGGGATAAACCTAACCTAAGGGGGAGAATCTTCATTATTCACTCTCCCTCAACTCTCCTCCAGCCTCCAACCTTCCTAGAGCCTTCCCCATCTTCTCCATCCATCTCCAAGGCTTTCCCAAGCTTCTTCCCATCATTTCCAAGCCTCAAATCACTATTTTAGTGAGGAGAGAGCATTCTAGAGAGAGAAAGAGGATTTTCCAACACAACTTTTGATCCAGAAAGATTTAGCTCTTGGTATCTTCATTAAAGTTATAGAGGATCACTGCAGATTTCTAATGAGCCCAAGATCTCAAAAATCCGATGGTTGAATTGTAAGTTATGCTCATTTTAAGTTTAAATTTCAATTTAAAACTGCTCAAAAATTTCATTGCTTGGGGTCTCCAAACTCTAGGCAATGAAATTTCATGTTCCCATGAGCCTATGTTTCAAATTTCGTTAAATTTTAACGAGTATTTTGAAAGTTATGAGTATTTCAATTTTCTAGTTCATTTTGAACTAAAACGGCCTTGATCGATCTCGGCCGTCCGATTTTCTATCTTTCTCGATCTGACGGCTCGGGGTTAGTGATGGCGTGGATAGGTGGTTGATAAACAACACTTTGCATATCAAAATGCCACACGTCGTTGCCGTTTTGGCGCCGATCATTGCCAATGATTGGCGCCGGTTATTAATGGACTTAAAAATTCAAAAAATACTCATAACATTTAAAATTCATAGTAAATTAATTTCTCCACCAAATTAAGTGTTTTTGGGCTCGTTGGAAAGATAATTTATCCTAGTATTTATTAAAATTAATTTTGAGTTTATTTAATTACTGGATTGTGAGATATTTATATTTCTTTGAAATCAGTTTTTTGTGATTTTCTCACAATCCAGTGGTCAATTGAGCCCCAAATTTTGATGGAAGGTATTTGGGTATCTTAGGCATGCACTATAATTTTATTAGGTTCAGATACCCATTGAATTATTGTGATGTGAATTTTTAAGATAATGGGTTCATTTTGGACCCAAAACTTTGAAAATTTATAACTCTATTTTCCTATAGATTTAGGCTGCATAACTTTTGTGGTGTGATTGCATATGTATAAGGGTTAGACAAACCAAATTTCAGCATGCATCGCATTAGAAATCAATTAAAAAATGTGTCTAAATCTTTAATTACATTTTTAATCTAAGCATTTCACCCAACATAAGTCAAGGGGTCAATTAGGAGCCTATTCTAGATATCGACCCCAACTCTTTCAACCAATCTTAAACAACGTCCATGATCACTCTGCATCAAAAGATTGGACTCATGGTTTTGAAGCGCTTAGGTGGGTTAGCTGACTCCCCAATCCAGACCGGGGTAAGTCTAGGTTTTGCACTACATTAGTTAGGTTCGGACTACTGTGTTCCAGTGTCTAAATTTAGAGTTAGGATTCGGGGTAGATTTCTTTTTGAGTCATATGACCCCAACCTCCGGGGAATATAATCCCAAATTTCTAATAAAATACTCAACTAAAATTAAATCTTCTCTCAATTCAAAATTTAAAGCCCAACACCTAGCTTAGGTTGGGACATTTCTGAATTATTTTCAGAATCTTAAAGTGTCCCCTACTCTTCTTCCTTTGATTCCAAAATAAGTGTTCAGTCTCGCTCTTATCCCATTTAAAATTTTAATTTTAGCTCTTTGATATCTTTCCTAGAAAATCTTTAAATAAAATTTCTGCCGTTATTTCAATCGAGAGTTTTCGTAGGAGACTCCGGTCTCCTACGATGTAATTAACTATGAGAGCTTGCGCTCATAGGAGATTTAGAACCCACAACTGATTTTTCAAAATGGATTTCTAAAATTCAAAATTAGTCTTCTTTGAAAAAATTGAATTAATGACGATCATTATCGTCGCCTTCAAATAATTAATAACAAATGATATCTTCTCCCCTTGGGGTGATATATTATTTGTCGTCATAGTTTTAAATGCGAAAATATTGATCCCTCCCCTAAGCTATTATGATTAGATACTTGATAGAGCATCATGTTAACTCTTCGGGGTTATATGTTTCTCTCTCTTGAATCTGATCATCATAGATAAGGTAAAATTTTTAATCTCATTATCTGGATTCATTAAGGAACGATATCTTCGCCTCTTAAGACGATATATCATTCGTAATGACATGTTCGATTTTGAGATTAGAATCCTGAGTTAAAATTCTCAAAGAAAGCTAAAATTTTCAAAACCTGCTTTCAACACCAACACCCCATCACCATTTCCATGGTCCTCACCCGCCAAATTCCAACCGTCACCTGTCATCTCTCACCTCTTCAAAATCCTCTCCCCAATCCTAACAGTCCGGCTCAGCCGCGACCATCGAATCGACACCGCCATGATCTACATCGAGCTTTTGAAAAGGGATAAAGTGATTTGCCCATAAGGAATCACCTGTCGAGAACACGCACTAGAGGACCATCTGGTGGTTTGCTCGGCAGCTCGCCTCGCATTCGGACTCTGCAGTCTGATTTGGGTTCGCACCACTGTAAGCCTACCGCATCTGGGTTGGCGGGTCGGGTCTGAATATGAATTTTGATCCATCTAGATCAACCCATTTAGACCCAGGTTAATTCTGGATTCGACCCAAACCCGGCCCGAAAACCCATTTTAATACCCCTACCTAAAAAAAGAGGTGAAAAAAAGCATTTTTGATCTTTTTGGATCTTCTTACATCTTTGACTTGGTGAGATTTCAAGCCCCCCTTAAGCATTTTCTTACAAATTTTTTTCTAGCAAGCTATTTTCTCTCCATTTTCACACTAGTTCCAAGTCACCCCTCAAAAAATTTGCACAAAATTTACTTTCTAGTAAGGTTGGGTGTCATTCAAATACTATTCTAGATTTAATATCCTCCAAACTATTTTCTTCCAATTCTCACACAGATTCCAATTCACCTCTCACAAAATTCATCTGCTAGTAAGATCAAATATCATCTATAGACAAATTTGAATTTAACAATAAAGTTGTTAAAAACATTTAAAAATTATATATTAACTTTTTTATATTAAATAATTCTTTATTATTTTTCCTCAAATTTCTCAAAATTTTATTATTTTATTATAATAAATGCTTGAAATATAATTATTTTTTTAATAGTAAATGCGGTGGCTCATGAGTGAACTTAAACTTGTAGAATTACGCATGAGCTCGAACTCATTTATAAACTTCTTTAACAAAAACCTTAAAATTATTCCTGTTAAGTCCTGGAGTATTCATGGCGGTAGAGAAATATAGTTTAATGTCTTAGCTTTGTACGAAGATCCGACACGCAATCAGGTAAAGAGAGAGGGTGTATCATTTATGAGAGACACCAAGATTTTTACTTGGAAAACCCTAAAAAGGGAAAAAAACCATGGGGCCTAGCCCAGTTTGAATGAATCCACTAATATTTGCAGTCGATTACAAATGAGGCCCTTCCTTGGGGGAAGACCGTAGCTTGATGCACTTCATATAGAGTACAATACATAGTGGAAATATAAAAAATCACTTATGACATGTTCGTCTAGTTGGAAGGACCATAGTTGGTGGGCGACGGAGGTAGGAAAGATCGTAGTTGGCGGGTGATGGAGGTCAGAAGGACCATAGTCAACAGAGGTCGGAAGAACCATAGTCGGTAAGCGATGGAGGTCAGAAAGACCCTTTTCTGACGATGAAGGTCGAAAAGACCGTAGTAGGCAGGCGACTGAGATCATAAAGACCATTGCCTGGAGACGGAGGTCAAAAGGATGACACCGGATAGAAGTCTGGGGATGGATAGAAGTCTGGCGTCGGGTAGAAATCCGACAAATGTCCAGCAACGGGCAGAAGTCTAGTGTCAGGTAGAAATTCGACAATGAGTGGAGGTCCGAAGTCGAGTGGAAGTTTGGTGTTGGGTAGAAGTCCGACGAATGTCCGGTGACGAGTAGAAGTCCGATATCTTGTAGAAATCTGAAGAAAGTCTTGCATCGGGCAGAAATCTTGTGTCAGGTAGCAATCCGGTGATGGGTAGAGGTCCGGCGTCGGATAGGAGTTCGACGTCGGGTATAAATCCAGCAACAGGAGGAGGTCCGACATCAGGTAAAAATCCAGCGTCGGGTAGAAATCCAACATCAGTTGGCTGCCGGGTGAAATTCTGGAGTTCACCAGTGGCCGGACAGGAGTCCAGCGTCACTTGGTGGACGGGCAGAAGTCCGACAGTGCTCGAGGAGGAGTCTTGTGGCAAGAGAGCTCTTCCTTCTCTTCTTCCTTGGCTCCTTCTTCCTCCTCTTGCTTCCATCCCCTCTCATGAGAAATGAGGGGTCTACTTATAATTTTCTGAGAGTGGCATGGCCAGTAAATAAGGAGAAGATCATGGGCATGTTGGGAGTGGTTTGAGTGGACGGCCGATATCTATCCCCTTGATTATGGACCGTTTATTGAGCATTCAAAGGCCTTAATGATATCATAATTCGACGATCTTGAGCTCGTTGGATTCGTCTCATCGACCGCTCGATTCGACTATATACATGTCAAGTTTGGAGACCGTTTGGTAATCTAAATTATGGATTAAACCTTCCAAATGTACTTTGGGTCTTTGATTTAGACTCATTTGGGCTCGGATTGAGCTGAATCTGGTGTCGTTGGGTTCGTATTTTCGAGACGTTCAGTTTGACTATAAGTTTGCTAAAATCGGAGTTCAGACGGTCTCCAAATTAATTTTTGAAGTTTCCAACTTGAATTTTGCCTCAAGATTCGTGTCCGATCAAGATAATTTTTTGGTGATATATAAGTTGCCCCATATTTTCAGACGTCGAAGCTGTAGGAGTCCGAAAATATGTGTCACGACACTTCAAATTGAATGAATCGCAAAAAATTGCTTTCCAAAAAATATAAGTTTGCTCAAACTCAATCATAGATGCTCCGCTGAGCTTCGAAAGTGTCAAAATTGAGTCCAAAATATTGAAAAACCTGTCCAGAGATCCTAAAAATGTCCAATTTGGACTGTCTAGGCCCAAAATCGGAGCCCGAGAACATGTAGGCAGCCAAACCGGCCGGCCGGCATCGCTACAGTGCTGCTACAGTACCTCCGCTACAGTACCCGTACTACAGTAAATTCTGCACAATAAAATTTTTTTTCTTCTTTTTTTTTTTCAGGTGGGTCCTGCACCTTCTTCTTTTTATTAAAATAAAAATAAAGGAATTTCAAAATTTCCAAATGTGGGCCCAATAAATTTGAAAAAAGTTTTTAGAAACGTTTTTAATGAATTTAAATAATTCGAAGGCAAATTTCCCCCAAATTTTGAACCGTTTTCCCTCCTTTTGCTCCCTTTTTTCATCCTATAAATACCTCTCTTGGGATATGATGAAAATTGCACCAATTCTCCCTCTCCTTCTGATCTTCTTATAGTTGAGACATTCCACTATTTTTTGTAGGTGATTTTCCCTACATAAAATTAGTGCCCCTCTCTTTGTGTAGAAGTTGGAATTTTTGGAGTCATTCCTTTTCTTTCTCCTCCCTCGTTCTAACCTTCTTATAGTTTAGGCATTCCACTATTTTTATAAGTGATTTTCCCTATATAAAATTAGTGCCCCTCTCCTTATGTAGAAGTTGGAATTTTTTGCATTCCTCTCCTGTTTCTTCTCCTCTAGTCTTCTTCTTATATTTAAGGCATTCCACTGTAGGAAATATGTGGCATCCCCTATCGAGCTTTAGTGCCCCTCTTTTGTGTAGAAGAAGTTACGATGAGAACTTACTCTCCCACTCAACTGTCTTTGATAGAAGAAGATCATATGCTTCTTACATGCGAGGGTGATTTGACAAGATCTGGCAGTAATAGTATTCAGGAGGAGAACTAGAAATGATTAGTATACGGGGAGAATTTCGACACTGTTTAAGCAGAAGTCCTTCGACGATGAACGACCGAGTGGAAATTTATTGGCAGTCAACGGCCGAGTGGAGAGCTGAAGGAGAGAGTTGGAGGGTGTGCTGCCATCAGTAGTCGAGCGAGAAGCCGATGATAGCTAATATGAATTAAAGGACCACTGGCATATATCAGACGAATGTCTGATGATGGCGGCTGTCCAGTGCCATTTTTATTAAGGCAATATGCATCCATACTGAAGTGTGCCGAGATTAGATATCCTTGAGTCAAGGGGCCGATGCAGTGTGTTATGCCAGCATTTTGATAATATACTAACACTGTTAACTGAGTGGAGGCCTGATGATGATCAGGTTATGTCCCTTCTTTGAAGAAGAAGTCGTAGGAGATGCTTATGCGCAGTAAAGGAGAAGTCACTTAAATCCACCAAGGATATTTGATTGTTTTAAAGTTACTTGTTGCTGCTTGATGATAGTAGTTTGTACAGATGATACTAATGTACTTTTTATTTTCAACTTCTAGTGAGAATAAATGTACACCTGAATCTGAATTTTGTAACTCCATTGATATTATATATGAAGTTGAGAACTTGTCCCCTAGAGGAAGCTGAATTATTATTGCATCTTTGATATATGCTTTGATATATTGCCCCCTGTACTTTTTGAGGCATATAAGATGAACGAATGTGAGAGACATCCTCCTATGATGTTTAGCATATCAAAGGTTGTTAGTCAAAACTTTTGCTTGATGACGTTAACCTGTATAGACAAGGTCAGATCAAATCCCCCTAGGATTGATCTTCCAGTGATTGAGATACAAGACATCCTCCTAGAATGTTTGACATAACCGAGGTTGTATGTCAGAGCATTTGCTTGATGATTTTGACCTTTATGAAAGAGATCGAGAGAATTCATCAAGAATATATGACTTATTCGAGGTTGTATGTCAGAGCATTGCTCGATGACATTAACCTACATGGAAGAGGTCGAGAGAATCCACACATATCTGAAGTTATATGTCAGAGTATTTTGCTCGATGACGTTAACCTATATAGAAGAGGTTGAGAGAATCCAATGATATAAGACCTATCCGAGGTTGTATGTCAAAGATTTTGCTCGATGACGTTAACCTATATGGAAGAGGTCGAGAGAATCCACCAAGGATGCATAACCTATCCGAGGTTGTATGTCAGAGCTTTTGCTCGATGATGTTAACCTATATGGAAGAGGTCGAGAGAATACACCAAGGATGTATGACCTATCATAGGTTGTATGTTAGAGCCCTGCATGATGACGTTAACATATATAGAAGAGGTCGAGAGAATCCACCAATGATATAAGATCTATCTAAGGTTGTATGTCAGAGTCTTTTGCTCGATTACGTTAACCTATATGGAAGAGGTCGAGAGAATCCACCAAGGATGTAGAAACTATCCGAGGTTGTATGTCAGAGCTTTTGCTCGATGATGTTAACTTATATGGAAGAGGTCGAGAGAATCCACCAAGAAAGTAGGACCTATCCGAGATTATATGTAAGAGCTTTTGCTCGATGACGTTAACCTATATGAAAGAGGTTGAGAGAATCCACCAAGGATATAAGACCTATCCGAGGTTGTATGTTAGAACTTTTGCTCGATGACGTTAACATATATGGAAGAGGTCGAGAGAATCCACCAAAGATATAAGACCTATCTGAGGTTGTATGTCAGAGCCCTGCTCGATGATATTAACCTATATAGAAGAGGTCAAATCGAATCCCGTTAGGATCAATTACGTCTTGATTGGGAGGGGGCGAATGCCGCATGTATCCCGAATCAAAGAATGGTCTATCTTTAGACCGTTATTGTCTTTTTGAGGTACAGATTAAGACCTTGCCCAAGGAGTAGAAGTCCAACAAAGGACTGTATAAAACTTAGAATTGATTGGAAGCATCCTTGCATTTGCTGGGATTTTCCTAAAATGTCATCTTGATGTTGAAAGTATTGGAGGATCTTCTTGACCATAGTTGGAGTCAAAGTTGCCCCCCAGTCCGCATCTATTTCTTATGAAATTGATGTAGTGATGGCTAATATCAGGATGCTTATAAGAGCGATTTGTTGAGATTGGAGCAATAGTTGCCCCCCAGTCGGGAATCACTTTCCCACATACGGCGCCAAACTGTTACATCCTGGAGTATTCACGACTGTAGAGAAATATAGAGTTTAATGTCTTAGCTTTGTACGAAGATCCAGCACGCAATCAGGTAAAGAGAGAGGGTGTAGGATTTATGAGAGACACCAAAAATTTTACGTGAAAACCCCTAAAAAGGGAAAAAATCACAGGGCCTAGCCCAGTTTGAATGAATCCACTAATATTTGTAGTCGATTACAAATGAGGCCCTTCCTTGAGGGAAGACCGTAGCTTGATGCACATCATATAGAGTACAATACATAGTGGGAATACAAAGAATCACTTATGACGTGTTCGTCTAGTTGGAAGGACCATAGTCGGTGGGCGACGGAGGTAGGAAAGACCGTAGTTTGTGGGTGACGGAGGTCAGAAGGACCGTAGTCGACGGGCGACGGAGGTCAAAAGGACCGTAGTCGGCAATCGATGGAGGTCGGAAAGACCCTTTTCTAACGATGAAGGTCAAAAAGATCGTAGTCGGTGGGCAACTGGGTCATAAAGACCATTGTCTGGAGACGGAGGTCGAAAGGATGACGCCGGATAGAAGTCCAGCGATGGATAGAAGTCCGGCGTCGGGTGGAAATTCGACGAATGTCCAGCAACGTGCAGAAGTTTGGTGTCGGGTAGAAATCCGACGACGAGTGGAGGTCCGAAGTCGAGTGGAAGTTTGGCGTCGGGTAGAAGTTCAACGAATGTCCGGCGACGAGTAGAAGTCCAATATCTAGTAGAAATCTGAAGAAAGTCTTGCGTCGGGTAGAGGTCCGGCGTCGGATAAGAGGTCCGGCGTCGGATAAGAGTCCGACGTCGGGTAGAAATCCGACATCAGTTGGCTGCCGGGTGAAATTATGGAGTGTGTTAGTGGCCGGACAGGAGTCCAACATCACTTGGTGGCCGGGCAGAAGTCCGACGGTGGTCGAGGAGGAGTCTGGTGGCAAGAGAGCTCTTCCTTCTCTTCTTCCTTAGCTCCTTCTTCCTCCTCTTGCTTCCGTCTCCTCTCATGAGAAATGAGGGGTCTATTTATAATCTTCTAAGAGTGGCATGGCCAATAAATAAGGAGAAGATCATGGGCATGTTGGGAGTGGTTTGAGTCGACTGCCGATATCTATCGCCTTGATCATGGACCGTTTATTAAGCATTCAAAGGCCTTAATGATATCATAATTCGACGATCTTGGGCTCGTTAGATTCGTCTCGTCGAGCCGCTCGATTCGACTATAAGCATGTCAAGTTCGGAGACCGTTTGGTAATCTGAATTATGGATTGAACCTTCCAAACATACTTTGGGTCTTTGATTTGGACTCATTTGGGCTCGAATTGAGTTGAATCTAGTGTCGTTGGGTTCGTATTTTCGAGACGTTCAGTTCGACTGTAAGTTTACTGAAATCGGAGTTCATATGGTCTCCGAATTAATTTTTGAAGTTTCTAACTTGAATTTTGCCTCGAGATTCGTGCCATATCAAGATAATTTTTTTGGTGATATATCAATTCCAAACACCCCTTCCTCCATTTTATAGACTTCCTAGAATTCTAAACTATTTTTTATTTATGGATTCTTATTGCTCTTACACTATATTATTCTTTAGAATTTTAAATTTGAGGCAAATATGACATTGAAGGTCTCTAAGCCTCCACACAAAGGGGCTATTTTGGCAACAAGTAGGATTTATTAAATTCTGTAAATCCATGTTGGGTATGTTAAATCCTAAAAACAACTTGACAAGACAATTGTTAAATCATATGAAACTGGTTGACAACGTAATTCAAGATTTAAGGTGGTTGATTTATTAAAAAATTAAATTTAATTTGTTTTGAATTTAATTTGAGTGTTAAGTATGAGTTACTTATTAATTTCAATTTTAATTATCCTTAATAAATTATAATGATAAATAATATAACTTGTAGCTAGCTTAATTATCGAAATTATTTAACTACTTATTATAATACTAATTATAAAATTACTTATTTAGATGTTTGTTTAATAAGCATTTGGTATCTAATTAAATACCTAAATCCGACTTAAATAGTTAGTTATTTTTAAAATAACTAATTATTCAACTAATACTCATATTAATGATTTAATTAATAAATTAATCATTATTTAATTAGTTTTAATTATTAATTATCTCACTGATGACTTATATATTCTACTACTAAATAATTATTTAATTATTATTTGCAATATTAAGTATAATTAATTATTTCAATTTCAAATTATATTAATTAAACTGAATTAATGACTAATTATACTACTAATTATTTAAACAAGCTAAATTAAATTACTTAATTATACTATTATTTATTTATTTAATATAATTAGTTATTAATATTTTAAATTATATTTATAATGCTAACTTAGATTAATTTTTAATTTGAGAAGGTAGGGCTTGCTTTTCATCTTCTTCGTGCGTGGTTCGTTATCGTCGCAGCTTTTCCTCGTTGCCATTTCTTTGTGGTTGCTTCAGCTTCGCGTGGCTTTGCGTGCTTTGCGTGAAATAGTTTGTTGATAGAGTCGCTAAAGGAGCTTCTTCGCCTCCTCTGACGACTTCGGATTGGAAGTCACGATTGGAGCTTACTCGCTACGAAGGTAACCATTTTATCCCTTTCGCGCATTTCTTCGGCCAAATCCCATAAATTTGCCGAATTCTGAAATTAGGAAATTCGGGATTTAGACAAAAAATCGACTAACGATGGATTCATCTTGTCGTGAGATTTAAGGGGCTCTCAAATACCGTTTGGTTAAATCCTACATAAATTCCGTTAAATCTCGTTGCCAAACAACCCCAAAGGATCAGAATGAAAGGGGAGTGTCATTTTCTCAAGTTTCAAAATTTATTTATTATTATTTTTTTATCAAATAAATATCTCTTGACTAAAAATTATCATTCATATGTTTGAAGGCTGATGGTTTGAGGAAGGAAAATTATTATGTGGGGTCATTGGACTGTTCGGAGGCCAATTAGGACGCATCACGTCACCCGATACACAGCAGTACACAGTAACGATACACAGTAAATGGTGATGTGGCGTGACCTGATTGGCCTCCGGACGGTATTCGATGACCGTACGTAATAATTTCGCTTGAGGAAGAGGGGCAGTGTGCTTGTGTAAATCCCTCTTTTTAATAATAAAATATCTAAAAAATACTATTTATTTTTTCTCCCTTAATTTCCAATTCTTTACATTATTTTATAATCCTTACTTCTAGTATTTGGATCCGCTTTACCATAGTAATTACAAATAAATGCTTGACACATCTTATATATTAACCTTTGAATTTATTTTTATTTAATATTACAGAAGGTGGTAATCATGGTGGCGATGGCGGCCATTGGCAATGAATATGAACATAGGTGATTTATATGAATCAAAATATATTTGAAAATATTATAAAATATTATCATCATCAGCCTTTGATCACCGTCCACACTGGTCGTCATCGCCACCCATCATCACCGCATTTTGCCTTCTGTAATATTTAAAAATAAAAAATAAAACCAACGCTTAATATAGGGGGTGTCAATATTGGGCTCGACCCGAAAATTTTGATTTGGGTCAACCTGAACCTGAATCGGGTCGGGTTCGGGTCCGGATAACTGACTCGTTTTGCAAAACCGAGTTGGGTTCAAATTGACCCGGAAACCCGGGATTGACCTGAAAGACCGTGCAAAAATGAGTTCTCGTGCCTGATTTCGCCCGCCTGCGTCAGTCTCTCGCGCATGCCCGTGTCGCTACCCGGCGTGCCCGCTTCGCCTGCCCGCATCTGCATCCCATCGAGTCGCGTCCATCACAGCATTTCAGCGTCAGTCGGTCAGTCCGCGTCACATCAAGCGGTCGAGCCATTGAGTCACTGTCGGCCTACAAAAACTGTCGCGAACTGAGGGCGGTGGCTGCTTACGGGTCAGGTCGGGTTGACTAGAACCCAAAGCGGGTCGGGTTCGGGTCCAGATAATCAACCCGTTTGCAAAAACGGGTCAGGTTCGAGTTGACCCGAATATTGCCGGGTCACGGGTCGGGTTCGGGTTGACCCGAAATTGACACCCCTAACTTAATATATGAGATGAGTCAATCATATATTTGCAGTTACTATGATAATTAAAGCAGATCCAAATACTAGAAGTTGGGATTACATGATAATGTAAAGAATTGGATTAAGGGAGAAAAAATAAACAATCATTTTTATAGCTATTTTATAATTGAAAAAAATATTGATAGGGGCATCGCTGATGAAGTTGGACATGATGCCATCCGAAGAGAGAGATTATTATGTGTGGTCATCGGACCGTCAGGAGAATAATCAGGACGTGCCACATCACTCGATACACAACGGTACACAGTAACCGTACACAACATATTGATGACGTGGTGCGTCCTGATTAGCCTTTGAATGACATCCGGTGACCGCACGTAATAATTTCACCATCCTCCAGAGACGAATTGAGGAGGAGCCTTTGGGCTCCCCCCCCCCCCCCCCCCCCCCCTAAAAAAATCTATATATGTTTCTTATCTGAACCAAACTCCCGCCTTAGGCCTTTATGTGTAATTTTTTAAAAAAGTTTTCCCTTGAAAGGCCTCCTCCTTCGTGCCCTAAAAACTTTATATAAGGCTGTTTGGTAGCACCCAGGATTTCATTTAAGTAGGATTTCGTAAATCCTCTAAATCCGGATTTACAAAATCCTGAGGGGGTTAAATCCTGAAAACTGTTTGACAACATTTATGATAAATCCTATGTGACTATTTGATTATTCAGTTCAGAATTTAAGGTGGTTAAAAGATTTGACATGCATTTTCTTAATAATTAAAACATTTAAGATGGTTAAAAAAGATTTAAGGCGGTTAATTATTATTTATAATATTTTATAATAATTATTTTCACTTAAAACCACATTTAATTTTATTAATTATTTTAAAATAACTAAGTATTTAACCAATAATTTTATTAATAATTTAATTAGTTTTACTTAATTATTAATATTTTAAATTATATTAATTATGTTATCCAACAATCTAGGTTTTGAACCCTTCCCTATTTCTTTCGGCTTCGTTCCTTCGCAGGCGTGTCTTGCACGAGTTTTTTTTCGTCGCTGTTCGACTTCGCTCCTTCGACGACGTTCCCTTCCTGTTGGAGCGGAAGTTACGACATTTTTTGATCGGAAGCAACAACGGGAGCTCGCTTGCTGTGAAGTAACTTTCTCCCTTTCGCGCGCTTCTTCGGCCAAATCCCGCAAATCCGCCGAACCAAAGGATTTCATAAATCCGGGATTTACCACGAAAAGAGGGAATTTTCCTTCATCCGCGGCTTTGATTTACCGTGAGATTTGGTTTTGCATTTTGGCCGTTTGGCTGGATTTAGCTCAAATCCGCTTCAAATCCGACCTAAGTCCTGCATCCAAACAGCCCCTACGTATACCCTCTGGCCTCTATCTCGACGTTGTTTGCGGAGTCGTCGAAGCCTGAAGGGTGCTCTGCTTGTCGCCTCATTCGATTAGACCTCAGAACGGGAGCTTGCGGTGACGGTTCGTCGCCTCATTCACCAACGAAGGTAATCATCTTTCAACTCCGTCGCATATTGAAATAATTGCTAAAGGAAGCTTCTTTGCCTTCTTCAAAGCCATTGTGCCTGTCGCTTTCTTCAAAAGCCAAAGCACTAGTGACCAAGAGTGCTGCCAAACTTCTTCTCTTCCCGCTTCACAATAGCCGTCGCCGTTGCACGGGATTTCCACAGGGTGAGGCCACTAGTGCTTTGGCTTTGTTGCCAGGCAAGGAAACTGCTTTGACATTATAGGACCGTGTTGGAAAATTGAAGCCGTTGTGCCTGTCGTCTTCTTAATTCTTAAACAGGCATTTTGTTTCTATTAAGAAGTTTTTTTTTGTCATTTATTATAAAATCTATGGGTTTATATTATGTATTTTTTTTCCTGAACTCATTTTATTGCCTACTGGTTTACCTTTTATTTTCAGAATGTGTAAGGCTCTTATGCCTGTAAATTTGTTTTGGTGTATCTGCAACCTTTTTTAGTTCTTAATTTTGGAAATTTTCATAAGCGATGAAGCTACAAATGTATCTGTTACCTTTAATTGTGACAGAGGTAAATGTGTTTCTCAACCAAATTTTTATATCAGTCTTCATTCACAGGAGGACCGTCCTCTTTTGTCCCATTTTTATTATTGGATTCATATAAGTGGGAACCAGTTTGTAACTAGGCATCTTTATTTCTTTTAGTAGTACTTTCATTGCCTTTTTTTAACGTCATCCTTTCATTATATCCAATTTTGATTGTGAAATGTTACTATTCTATTTAATATTGATTTATGATATCATTATGTTCACTAATCAAAATCAATCCTCTTTTAATACTATCATGATTCATGAATTTCTTTTAAGAAGTAAGAACCAGTTTTCATGTAAATGATTAGTGAAGTGAAATCTAATTTGGTTACCAATTCTACACGTTCTAGGTATTTTTATTTTGCAAAAGGGAAATACATTTTAGGAAGCCGTCAAAATCTTGCTTATCAACACCTTTAGATCAGAGAAATTTTTTTAAAAATTAATTTGGTCCCCCTCTATAAGAAATTTCTTACTCCTCACTATCGTTGTCAATCACAATCACCCTGCCCGTGTTCCTCAAATCATCTGCCTTCAAACATATGAATGATAAGTTTTAGTCAAGAGATATTTATTTGATGAAAAAATATGAAAAAATAAATCTTTTTACCTTGAGAAAGGGACACATCCCTTCCATTCTGATCCTTTGGGGCGTTTGGCAATGGGATATATGCAGGATTTAGCATAAATCCTGTCAAATGTGATTTGAGAGTCCTGTAAATCTCACAACGAGATAAATACTCTGCTAGTTGATTTTTAGCATAAATCTCAAATTTACTAAATCTTGGAATTCGGCAGATTTAAGGGATTTGGCCGAAGAAGCATGCGAAAGGGATAAAGATGAACTTTAAAATAGTCTAATGAACTTTAACACATGCATTCGATGACATTTATATAATGAGCTTCCTGTGAGAAAAGCCCAAGTAATATGCTTCTAGAGATAATATGATAATAATATGACGTAGATCAAGAAGGCCAACGGGGATCTCATTAATCAAATGCAAATTTAACATAAATTTACGTATACTCTCAAGTCTCGGACGACCTTGGAAACTTTTCACAATAGTGAGAAAATAGATTTGCTAGTTCGAACATCAACTTTTGAAAAAAAGATGAGCATATTTACCAAGAAAAGTGAAGGGTAGCTTTTGTCGAGGAGGGCTTGAACATTTGTAAAAAATAATGAAAAATTGTTGGGTGATGGGTGAGAAACCAACCACCCTTCACGCTACCCAGGACAAAGTAGCACTAGCAGTAGGAGTAAAAGTAGCTACCGATGCTCTGGTGGAGCAAAGATAATTGGGACATCAAAAGGGAGAGGAAAATCACCAAAAACATTAATAAATAGTTCCTTAGGCATTGATATGGGATGCCAATAAGAGATAATCACCGAGGTAGGAGCTTTTGAAGATCGATAAGGAATCAGAGGAAGGGAGTGTGAATGATGAAGCCTCTCATGCAAGAAGACATCGATCAATGAGTGAGGAAGGGGAAGTCAGGAGAAGTTTTAGAATGGAGATGATACCTCTCGAGTTATGGGCAATGAGTTTGCAATATTAAATGTTGATGTGGCTGAAGCCTCAACATTGGAGGAGAGCACCATGGAGGTAGGACAGAGGAGAAGTTGGCTATGCCTTGGCATCGACATTAAGGAGGGCGAGCCCGAGGAATTGCACCATTGACTTCGTGTGGAATCAATGAAGATAATGACCCGAAAGGATGCGCCCTAGATGATGCCAAAGAAGTCATGTGCATGGGCATGGCAAAGATAATCTTATAATTTTGTGGTAGATTTGGCTAAAGTGAATCCTAGAATTTGTTGTGGATTTGGCTATTATAATATATAACGTTTATAAGTTATGATTAGGAAGTCATCCTTATCTTAATTGTTTTATAACCTCTCTTGACTGTCTAGATCATATTTGCTTGTGTTTCTCGTTAGATTAGAGTGCCATAACTCCTCACGAAAAAAAATAAGGAAATGTTGTTTTCAAATATCATCAACAACAATTTTTTAGCAGTAGGCAGCCCTTATCTGCCACATTTTGTTGAAGCATTATGCTAATGTTTGTCTCTTTTGTGTTTTTTTATTCTAAATCAGTAGGCATTTGAGGGTTTACATTGGACATGGCTTCTCGAAAATGCCAAATTTGCCAGGAAGCGCAATACAAATACAAGTGCCCTTCTTGCCTTTTGCCATAGTAAGCGTTCCCCCCATCACCTTTGCCTATTCTCTCTGTTCTAAATATGCGTTAAAATTTTTGTTCGATGGTTAAAATAATATTGAATGTCACATACATTTTTCTAAAGAAAAGATGCTTCCCTCTTTAGTATTTCTTTTGATTAGCTTATAATTTGGGTTGCTTGGCTTTCAAAATGTAATGTGTAACGTTGCTTTCCTTTTTCATGTATTTAAATAAAGTTATTATGCTTAAGGTTATTGTCTACCATAGGCTTTGTTAATCATTTGCGTTTGATACCTTTTTTTTAGTTTGCTAATGTGTTTATTTTCTTTTTCCTTGGGCAGTTGTTCATTGGCATGCTTTAAAAAGCATAAAGGTATTATCTTTCTATAATTTTCTTTTTCTATTTTGGTTTATTGATTTCTTACATTTTGTTATATCACTTGATTTGTAACTTTGTCAAACTAAAAAATGTAAAATATAGTCCTAGGAATAGAATTACCAGGGTATTTTCAATGTGGATCAATTTGTTGGAAAAAGATGTATGGCCAAGAGATTTTTTTTGATTTAGAAAGAGAGGGCTGCTGGTTTAGATTTTGCCAGTAGTGTCATAAACTTTATTCTTCACTATTGATCTAGATGTTCTATGTAGAGTGTGGAAAATTAGAACCAAGCAAAAATTCTTTTGAATTTTATTTCTTACTTTTATATACAGATTTGAGATATTTATAGGCTTCTAACAATATTATGTATGAAAAAAGGTAAATGTAATTTACAAAAAATAAATAAAAAATCCAAAGAAGAGTACGACGACAAGGTGAAGGGAGATGAGCATATGGATTGCAATCCAGTGGTTGAAAGGGAGAAGATTCAATGGCTAAGCTCGTCAATCTGTGTGCTTAATAAATCATACAATGATTTGCTTCATAGTAGGAATAAGTTTGCATACAATATTCTTGAATGTTAAGTTGTATGGTCTTTTGTTGAATATATCGGCAAATTGAATTCTTGTTTGCACGTATGGAGTACAAATTGACCTACTTTTCAATTTCTTTTTAATAAAATGCCTATCTACCTCTTCATGCTTTTTATGATAATGTGATACTTGGTTATGAGCAATTTTGATGACAAATTTATTACCATATAGCTATATTAGCTATTTCACTTGATTTTTAAATCTTCAAAGATGATTTGTAGATTCCTGGGCAATTGATCTAAATTTAGATTCAGCATTAGATCTTGAAACAATCGATTATTACTTGCTCCACTATGTTATGAGATTTCCTCAAAAATGTGAAGATCCTAAAGTGGATTTTCTATCAACTGGTGATCTTGCATGGTCTGCATCCATATAACTTTCAATTTGTAGAGTATCTTGCTTTTTTGTGGAGAGTTTCTTTTTTGGGACTTGATTTAAGATATTTGAGTACTCTATAAACAACTGGAAGGTGACTATTTGGGTTTGTGCATGAATTGATTAATGAGACTTATTAGGAAAGTAATATCTAGATGGGTATGATATAGATATATTAGTTTTTCAACTAATATTTGATATTGCTTTCCCTATGTCTACTTCCTCTCCTTTATATGTGCCCAACTTTTGACCTGGTTCATTTAGGCTTTCATAAGATTTGCAATCAGTTATTTTTATCTTTTTTAATAGGTTCATGATATTTTTTTTTATTTAGGAACACTCTTTATTTTGATCTAGTTACTTTTATTCCCAATAAGTATTTGAGTTTGCCTAACTCATTGATTTCAAAGTCTTTAGAGGGACTCCTTTTTTTTTATTGTCATCACTTGTAACAATTACATGTAAGCATATACAATAAGAATTGAGATCTTGCCATCAATGGAGTATCTTATGAAGAGGGTACAATCCCCTTGGCTTTATTTGTATCCAACTTCATTCATGGCTTTTGTAAATCTATCAAACCATTCTCTCGAAGACTATTTAAATCAATTTAGAGTCTTTTTTAATTTGTATATTTATTTTTTTGTGAACGAGCCATCGAACCCGGGTGGAGGATCTATATAGACTTCTTCTTTAACTTCTTTACGTAAAAATACATTCTTTACATTACACTATTGTATGGATCTTCCAAGATTAGTTGCTAGCAAAATCAAACATGTGAAACATATTCATTTTTGCAATAGGAGCAAATATTTCTTGATAGTCAATTCCATAGGATTGAATATATTTTTTGGCCACCAACTTTGTACTGTTTGAGACTCTCATATGCCTTATATTTTATATGAAAAATTTACTTGCATTAATCCATTTTATTTCCATTCAGTAGTTCAATAATTTCCCAAGTGTGATTTTTTTTTTTCATGGACATTTCATCTATTACAGTTGGATTACATATGATGTTTATTGATTTAGAGTAAGCATATGATAAAGCTCCAAGAGAAGTGTTATGGAGAGTTCCAGAAAAGAAAGAGGTTAATAATGCTTATATTCAAGTCATTAAAGATATGTATGCAGGAGCTATTACTTGTGTTCAAAAACAAGGTGGTTT
Organism: Dendrobium chrysotoxum; assembly: GCA_019925795.1. Taxonomy (NCBI): domain Eukaryota; kingdom Viridiplantae; phylum Streptophyta; class Magnoliopsida; order Asparagales; family Orchidaceae; genus Dendrobium; species Dendrobium chrysotoxum. The sequence continues at coordinate 28,784,441 of CM034299.1, read as the reverse complement.
GACCAAGTATTTTCCTATTTTAGTTGGATTACATCAAGGATCAACCTTAAGCCCATATCTTTTTGCTTTAGTCATGGATGTTCTCACTAGACATTTGCAAGAGGTTGTACCCTGGTGTATGTTTTTTGTTGATGATATTCTTCTTGTTGATAAGACTAGAGAGGGAGTTGAAGGTAAACTTGAATTATAGAGGTCAACCTTAGAGTCTAAAGGCTTTTGTTTGGGTAGATCTAAAATTGAATATATTGAGTGTAATTTTAGTAATAATAGATCTAGTGGGGGGATTGTGACTTTGGGTGATCAAGTCATTAATCAGAGTACACGTTTTAGATATCTTGGATCTATTGTTCAAAGTGATGGTGAAATAGATGGGGATATTATTAGTAGAATTGGTAAAGTGGAGGAATGCATCGGGTTTGTTACGTGATAGAAAAGTCCCCCTCAAACTTAAGGGAAAATTCTATAAAATGGTGGTTTGACTTGTAATGCTTTATGGTGCAGAATGTTGGCCATTAAAAGAGAAGTATAATATTAAGTTATAAGTGTTGTAGAGATGACAGTGCTCAGGTGGATGAGTGGCTTTACTTTTAGAGACATGATACGAAATGAGCATATAGTGAAAAAGGTTTGAGTAGCTCTAGTGGAAGATAAGATTAGAGAGAGTCACCTTTGATGATTTGGTCACATAAAACGGCGGCCTTCCGATGATCCGGTTAGGAAAGTAGATGTATTATATTTGACTTATGTTAAGAAAGTTAGAGGTGGACCTAAAAAGACTTGGTTAGAAAATATTAGAAATGACATTTCTTTATTATATTTAAATGAGAATTTAACTCTTAACAGGACACAATGGAGAAAAAAGATTCATGTAGCCGACCCGACACAGTGGGATTAAGGCTTGATGTTATTGTTGTTGTTGTATTCATCTATTCTCTTATGACATTATTTCAATTCTTATTTTGAAGTGCTTCAAATAGAGTTTGTGGTATTAAAATGGAACTAGAGTTGATATTTGTAACGGATGCCTTATTTGATGGGAAAAAAATATGAAAAATGTGTATTGGGAAATGGGATGTAGAGAACTAGTGATGAGTTGATAATTATTACCCGATAATGATTTCGAAACTTGAGCTTGTTGGAGAGTCTAGCTGGGCTTATTCCTTCTTATGTAAATCTAAAGTGGTACAATGCTGGGATTTGTTAGGAATGTCAAGATGAAGGATAGAGATTTCATCAAATTTATCTTCTATTTTAAAGTTTTTCCCTTAAAAATGAGTTTAATTGAAAAAAATTTATTGTTCATCAAAAGTAACATCCTTTGAGGTAAGGAACTTTTTTGTGTTAGGATGATAACATTTGTACCTATTTTTTGTGAAGGAATACTGGATAAAAATACATTTCAGAGCTATAGAATATAGTTTACCTCTGTATTGTTTATGTATATGGACATGGGTAATGCACCTAAATATCTTTGGAGGAATTTTGAGAGAGAGCTATTTGTGGACAAAAATTTTGCAAGATGGTTGAAAGGATTTTCAAACTCAATCATTCTTAAGGTTATTCTGTTAATTATGTAATTAGCAAGTTGGACAGTTTCTCCTTAGTAATTTTTTGGTACTTGTTTACAGGGAAGAAGAGACATGGTGACTTTTAGGAGATGATAATTTTTCTTTTTTGCCACCCTGTTTTATTGAAGAGTATTAGGACACGTGGATTGATGAATGATACATTTTTTATGAAAGGAAGAATATATAGTTTACCTCTGTAATCGCTAGTATTATTTGTTTGAAATTATTTGATGTTGATATTAAAGTGATTTTTTATCTTGAATATGAAAGTGGAGAGGATGATGCTAGCATCATAATTTTATTTTGTGAGATATACTTATGTTATATGACTATAATTATCAATGAAAATCACAAATTTAGTAGCTCCAAAATTGTTAGGAATTTTGGAGGGTCCCCAAATATTATAATGAATTAATATAAAAAGAGTGGATGATTTGAAATTACTTTTAGGAAAAATAACACGATGATATTTTATAATTTAACAAGTCTCACAATGAAATATTTATATTTATTAAAAAGAAGGAATCATATATTATAGAGTTTTGAAGGAGGATGCTCTAGTTTATAATGATACTTAGATGATTTTAATATTGTAGGTGAAAATGAAGAAGCACAATAAGCGGTTTTTGTTTTCAAGAAGATATAACCCATCATTCTCTCTTGCTTGCCTCATTGTCTTTCTTATGGTGAGGTCTTGAAATATACAATAATTAACAAAAAAAGTTACATTGTAGTTGTGGTCTTTGACAATTTTATGGATTGATAAAGATTTACAGCAAGGTGAGGAACATGTAATACTTTATTGAGGTTAAATGTGGGGGAAATTAAAAAAAATTTCCTTGAATTGCAATAGTTGTTAGGGAATTATGACCCACTTTTATTTTTCTATTATTGGGCTAAGGTTTGTAGGTTAGAAAGATGTTGACAAGGTTTTTCATGAGGTCAATGACTCCTGAATCAAAGATTCGGTTTTGTGGGGAATTATCCGAGGCATTAAAAATATAGGATTTAGAAATTATATCATTTTAAGTTGGAGAGCATGATCTAGATGATTTATTGAAGGAATTATGAAAGTTCTTTAGTTTGTCAATTTCTTTTGAGTTGAGTTCTTATGATTCAACAAGACAGGCTTACCCTTTTAGTGTCCTTTGTTTTACCATTGCCTTAGTGATTTTCCTGGAGTTTTGAGCACTTTTCTTTGATACGGTATTTCTTCTTTTATTACTTACATCATATATTTCCTTTGAAAAAATGCTTTTGTCCTCCTTTAGGAAAAGAGTTTGTGGTAACAAGTCAATTTATCTTGGGATTTGGTGTTAGTTATGGGCTCATGGTAGATGTTTCAGAGGCTGGAATGTCGAGCATTATTGTCTTTCTTCCTAGTTCGGTCCGTGTAGTAGAGAATATCTCATTTAGGGATGATATATTTTCTCTGCTTAAGATTTAAACATAAACTTGGTCGAAGTCATTATTAAGCTCATGCAAGAAAGACACACCCCTATTTTTTTACAAATTGTTGGAGAATTATTAATCGGGATGAGGGATATTTTTGAGTAGGCTTCTCTTGATTTTTTAAAGTGGTCTAATGAAATTAGAGTTGTATTTGTATCAGCAAAAGGTCTCTTATATGTGCTTTCCCTGTGATTTTTTATTGATGCAGATTCTTGGACAGTTTTATTTTATTTTATTCCGTCCAATGATGACGTTCTATTTATATGATTGGTGCAGAGAATCCATGTCAAAAGTTGACTCCACAGGAAGAGACAAGTATGCATTCTATACCTTTATTTGGGACCAAATGTGCAGTTAACATATTTATGCTCATAGAATTTGGGCATTTTGGACTCATTATAATTTTTCCAAACTTATTGTATGTATTCGAAACTCATTCTTGGCTTTGTGATACATTGTCAAGATGCTCGTGTCTCCTGATTTGAGTTTCCCAAAAGTCGTTCATCTTTTCATTGATTTTTAGTTTACCATTTGTTATTTGTCACTACTTAACATTGTTATTGATTTATGAGTGCTTGTGTTGGGAGATTGGAACTAATTTAAGTGTATAAAATCTGATGGTATGTATTATACTTTGTAATCTATTTGTGGACCAGTTTCAAGCCTTGCATGCACCCTTTTGTTGTAGAACTTTGTTCTTCGACTCCAGGTGTAAAATCCAGGTGTTGCGAGCTTGGCATTGATAAATTTACATAAATATGATTTTATTTATAGATTTATAGAGTTCTGAGATACAATCTATCTCTGTACCAGATCATACACGAAGGCACCCTTTTTAATTTTCATTGACTTGACAGATGTGTAAGACATCTAAGTGCTTGTACAATCTATGTTTTTGCAGTTTCTATGGTGCTCCCAGAAAGAGCATTTGAAGTAGATGAAACTAACTGGATTCTTGGCAGTGATCAACTACAGCTTATAGGTACTTAAGCTGGCCTTATATTACAACAATGGCTTTTTACATCATTTTGGTGCTCTAATGTAGCCCCATAGAAACTGTAGTTCGAGTCTGGATGGTGAAAAATTACAATCTATATGTTTTGCTATTTCATTATCATATAAACTAAGGCTTCATTTGGAACGACTTTTTACTGTCTATAAGAAGCAGTAAGAAAGCCATTCCAAACGAAGCCTAAGTCTGGATGGGGAAATCTAGTGCGAGACTAGCGTGATTACCAACTATAAATGTATTTGTGGTGGGCAGCCAAAAGGTTTCTCCAAACAATCGGCATGCAAAACCTTCAAGAAAATACTTTTTAGAACCTTACTTGTTTTGTTTAATATGAATATTACTCTTTTCATTGCATGAACTGAAGAAGGAATTTTATTCTAATTGTTGCATGAATTGGCAAAAAGCCCTGTAAAGAAGATGACTAATAGTTCTTTTTTAGATGTGGTGAGAAGACTTCTTTATGAATGTTTTTTTATTATTATTGACTGAATTAGGAGCATTGTGTTTAAAAAGGTTTTTCAGTCATAAAATTTTCTGATTACATATTATTGAAGTTTGTTTACTCAGCATTTTTATTAGGCTTCGAACTTCATTTTACTGGATGCTTTTTACAATTTGTTATTGCTTTTCTTGTTACAATACACTGTATCTTCAGCCACCTGTTACTTTAAACTTAACGTTTTGCAATCAAATCATGTTCCCTCTAAGCAGCACAGTCGAAAGCTATACGGGATGCCTTGAATGACATAGAGCTACAGAAACTGGTGTACAAGATTGACAGCTGCAGTAACCCAGAGGAGGTTGGCCAACCTTCTATCCTCCAAAACTTACATGAAAAAAAATGGCAGATCACCTTCCGAATAAGTCCTTTCTTTTTCTCTATCTTGCATTTGATTTCTTAAACTATTGCTTCCATTATTTTAGGAATTGGATAAAGCCATGGAAAGAGAGGGCTTTCCGCAGTTTACAGAAATGGTAAAGACTTATGACTGATTAGTTATTCCTATATATATTTTTATGCAGTTTAAAGAACAATTTGGCTTCTATTTGCCTTCACAAAATTGTTCTATTATGCAGATCTTATCGTTGGTTAGATCAAAAAATCAAACCCTCTAGCCAAACACATGATCGTCTTTATAAATATTTGAGTTGTCTACCAGCTTATGAATAGCTGAAGATGTGATCTGCTGTAGGTAAAGTTTTTTTTTTTCTTTAAGTGAAAGCATTCAGTTTTTGCTCAAGCTTATTTAAGCTTTTTCAATAATTTGTAACTTTTTTTTGGAGTAATCAACATGTTTTTTGTTGTTGATTTAACAGCTCAGAAACTTGTGGACCTTTGCTTGTCTCAAGTAGATTATGATTTTGTTTGGAACAGCTTTATTATTGCTTTTTAAAAAATTATTTTAAGAAGCAGTAAAAAAGTCATCTCAAATGAAATCTATATCATCTATATGGTGGTTATGGATGTGTAAAAGGAGAAAAATGGTGTCATAATATGTTGATATAACTTGTCTCAGAATAAAATTTGAAGTCATTAAATTTATTTTTTAAGATTAGTGTTATATATATGAAAAATTTATATTTTATTAATTTTAAAATAAATTTAATGAATAATTTATTTAAGAATGATAAATATTATTATTATAAACAGAGATATCAACACAACATTAATGGAGGGAAGAAATTCTTGTTGGGGTAGGATTTCCAAAGGGGTGGTTGAAGGATTGATTGCACCGAAAATGTATCAGGCCATTAAGATGAAATAAAACTGAATAGTGTAAGGTTAATTATAGGGGATCTGTATAGGGAATTTCTGGTAGAATTTATGTACCATCTTTGGTCTTCTGGGACATGTTATTGAAGCACTTTTAACTAATGCATTAAAAGGTTATCAATGCTTTACTTCCTATCTAAATAAATTTACATGAAATGTTTTTTTTTTTATTCTTCTAATTTTTATTCATCACAACATCTAGGAATTTTTTTCTTATCTATGTGTGCTACATCATGAAAGAACTAGAAAAATTATTTGTGGGGTCACGAATTGATAAATTTTAAATTACTTATAACCTTTATCTAATGACTCTTTTTTTTAAATCTTTCAATTTAATTGTTCGTAGTTAAATAATATTATGAAATTTTAAGGATATCAATATTTATTTTTAATAAATTATTAAATTTTATATTCTATATTATATTTGTTGCATTACACACAAACCTATGATTATTTTATCTCATTTTAAATATTTAGGTGTTAGTTTAAAAAAGAAAGTTATAGTAGACATAATTTTTCTTTATATATATATATATATATATATATATATATATATACTTTTTAATTATATAAATTTAAAAAGTTCTCATAAGATCTTTTTGAATAAAGTTATTAATTATAAATTTATGTCATTTTCAAAATGTTCATATTAAAGAGTTTGATGTATTTTTCTAGGATTTAATTATAATTTTACTAAAAAATGGTGGGTAATATAGAATGTTTTGACTAGGTGGTCTAATTTTTTTGGGGTAATTAAGGGCAGAGCCCAAATTCATTTAGTTATAAAGTGAATACAAATGAGTAAGCCCATTCTAATACATATGTAAGACGACGACAATAATAACATCAAGCCTTTGTTCCACTACGTGGGGAAATGATTGTCATTATTATTTGACAAGTTTAACACTGGCTGTCGACTAGTTAACACAACCTTCTATTTTTCTCATCAAAGATTTAGAACTTGTCAACAATAGTATTTCTAATACATATGTAAGGGAAAAAAACATGTAAGTGTAAGTAGTTGTGACCCAAGCAAAGGAACTACAAAGCCCACAAAAGAGAAACCTAATTCCAATGCCAAATTAAGGCATCAACAACAACAGAAAAAAGAATAAAATTGAAACATCAAATGATTAAAAAGGAAACCAAGGCATCAAAAAAAAAAAAAAAAAAGAATAAAATTGAAACATCAAATGATTAAAAAGGAAACCTATCGGATTCAGAACAGACAAAATTCCTCAAAAAACTCCCCTATTTGCTCGTTACAACCATCCAGAGGTGTAGTTGGTTGCCGATACAGCCATCCAATTGGACAAAAATCAGGGCAATTCCATTCTTCATCGTCCCCAAAATTCAAATGGAGCAACCAGCACAACACAAAAGAAGAACCAGCTCCATTGATCACAACAATTGCACAGGCCTCCCATCATTCCAACCTAGTATGTTCCTACTAGAGGGCCTCAGTAAACATCCAAAGATCAAGCAATTGTAAAAACACATAGATGGTCATAACAGCCATCCCATAAAATTCCCCAAAAGCAAGATGCCAACAGCAACTAAAACTCCAAACCAAGAAATAAGATCTAGCTAGCATAACAGAGAAATAACCGCTAGTATGTGTGCTCAGAGGTTCTGAGTTTGAAAATTTTAACGGTCGCTTTTTCTGTTCTTTATCAGTAAAATTTTGTTTTAAACATAAAAAGGTGCGGGAGCCTGAGGCTTGCGGGTTATTTCATTGATTGACCGGTGGGGCCTGTACCTCAAAGTCCGTGAAATTATTCTGTGCGGTCATCGGATGCCATCTGGAGGCGAATCAGGATGCGCTACGTCATTTTTTAGCTATGTACTGGTGCTGTGTACCGCTATTTACCGGATGATGTAGCGCATCTTGATTCGCCTCCAAATAGTCCAGTAACTGCATAGAATAATTTCTCCCAAAGTTCTCCACTGAAGCTCCACCCACTTTTATATATATATAAAAGAGATTCCCTGTGAAATTTCTGATTCAGTAATACGAACACCTTGAAAAAAATTAGATGTCTAAAGTAAAATTGGATAAGCATTTTTTTTTGGGAAAGTTAGGGGATTCGAGCCCGAATGAGATATGAGGAACGCGTTCCGTCGACTACTCGGCCGCAGACCCGATCTCTGGCTAAGCATTTTTAATGGTGGTCGATAACATCAATAACAATTAATGCGGGGGCTTCTTGTCGTAAAAATGGGCTTCTTGACAATTAATGTGGGACAATGCAGCGTTTTCTTTCCATTCTCGCAGAGTTCATAGGCTGGCTCTCACCATTTATGAATGATCGTTTTCACTATTTTGTAAAGTTATTATGAATGAACGAGCATCTTCACATTTTTGTAAAATTGAAATATCCAGCTTCAGATCTTAGATTTTTCATTTGAGTAAATTGATCAATTTTAAGGTCTGAAGTCTTATCCACAACAAAAAATTATCTCAATATCTCATTTGATTACAACATTAAGACTTTCTATGTCCGAATTTGGTTCAGATTTTATTTGGGAGAATTTTTTTATTGTTTTCAAAAGCAACTTTTTAATACCAAAATTTTTTGATCTAGAAATTAGGGGTGTCAATAATTGACACGACTCGAAACCTGAACCGGACCCGACCCAGAAAATTCCGGGTTTGGGTCAACCCGTTTAACATATGGGTCGGGTTTGGGTTGACAAAGTCAACCCGTTTCAAAAACCGGGCTGGGTTCGGGTTGACCCAGAAATCCGAAATTGACCCGGTTGACCCGTTTAGAAACCCTAGCTTCTGCGTTTTGGAGTTCAGGCGTTCAGCCTGTTTGCGACTTGCGAGCTGTCACTTGACTTGGGTTGCCTGCTTGCTGCGTCCGTCCTTCGCCACAGTTTGTCCAAGTCGGCCCGACCATCGGGCCTCCAGATTCCGCCGTCTGCCAGGCCGAGGCGGAACCACGACAGCTTGTCCGGCCTTCAAAGCTCCTCGTTCCGCAGGTTCCATTATACCGTCGTCTACCAGGCTGAGCCGCTAGCTTGTCCGGCCAGCTGTCCTTCCACCTTCGTCTGCCAGGCCGAGCCACCTGCACACCAAAAGCCCACCTTCAAAGCTCCTTTGACAGCCGCAGTTTGCAAGCTCATCCCTGGATTCGTGGGTCGGGTCGGGTCAACTCGTAACCCACACGAGTCGGGTCCGTGTTAGATTTTCTGACCCGTTTCTAAAAAACGAGTCGAGTTAGGGTAAACCCGTTTAGACCCGGGTCAATCTGGGTTCGACCCGACCCTCGAACCCGTTTTGACACCCCTGTTAGAAATTTTTGTACTAAAAGATGTTTTAAAAACAGTAAAAACAGTTGTCCCATATGAAACCTCAAGGTCAGGCCAATGGTTTGATCTTGATTCAAGATAAATAATCTTATAGCGGGCTAATTTGGATATCATAAGTGTAAGGATATTCAGACGTGATTTTCGTGAGAATGGACTGAAATGTGCTTCATTTGGATTATGATTAGTGTGATTTAGAATATCATATATAAACGCTAATCTCAATATAAATCCAAGAATATTCAAACTCACGCACAATTTCTTTCGCTCGAATTGCATTAGATCTGAGCTCTTAGTTTCAGTTGGAGCTCAATAAAAGCTAAACCAACATCAATTAGTTTTGATCTTTGAAACACAATCTTAGTGTTGTAATGTGGATTGTTAGCTACTTCAATTCAGTACAAACTCTTTATGCTAATTAAAGTCAGATTTATCTCTTTTGATTCTTTATATATATATATATATATATATATATATATATATATATAAAATTTTCCAGAAAAAAAATATGTATATAAATTAGAAGACAAATTATGAAGAGTTGAATCCTTTAACAACACTCGTTAGAAATAGATATAAAGTGAGTATTTAAAAATGAGTGAATGATTGGGATTAGATTAATGATAATAATTATAAAATTTTAGAAATTGATGTATCATCAAAAAATTATCTTGATCAAGCACGAATCTCAAGGCAAAATCAAGTTGGAAAATTTAAAAATTAAATCCGGGACCAGCTGAACTCCGATTTCGGCAAACTTATAGTCGAACTGAATGTCTAGGGAATACAAACCCAACGACACCAAATTCGACTCAATTCGAGCCCGAATGAGTCCAAATCAAAGATCCGAAGCACATTTGGAAGGTTCAAACCATAATTTGGATTACCAAACGGCTTCCAAACTTGACATGCTTATATTCGAATCAAGCAACTCGACTAGACAAATCCAACGATATCACTAAGACATTCAAATGTCTAGTAAATGGGCCATGATCTAGGGACTCAACATTGGCCGTCCATGCAAACTACTCCCAACTTAGCCTTAATATTTCTCCTATTTACTAGTCATATCACTCTAAGAAATCTATAAATAGACCCCTCATTTCTCAATTCGCATGAAAGGGGACTCCAAGCAAGGAAGAGAAGGAATTTGAGATTCTCTTTTGCCACCAAGCTCCTCCTCGACCACCACCTGGACTTCCGCCAGACCACCGACTGACTTCGGGACTTCCACCAGACTACCGAGTGACGTCGGATTTTCGTCGGACCACCGACTGATGCAGGACTTCCGCCAGACCACCCACTGACGCCCAGACCTCCACCGGACCACTAACTGATGCCAGACTTTTGTTGGACCACCGACTGACACCGGAATTCTGCCGGGCCACCGACTGACGCCAGACTTCTACCGGACCACCGACTAATGCCGGACTTCCGCCGGACCACCGACTGACGCCGGAATTCTGTCAGACCACCGACTGATGCCAGATTTCCACCGGACCACCAACTGATGCCCGGATTTCCACCGGAACACCAACTGAAGTCGGACTTTTGCTCGACCAAACGTTGCCGGGCCTGCACCTGACCCCATTTTGTCACTAGATTTCAACCAGACGGTTGATTATCGTAATCCGATTGTCCTCAAGGATGATTCAATCAACTGTAATCTGCTCAAACAATGGTGGAATCGTTTCAACTGGGCGTGACCCTGTGGTTTTTCCCCTTTACATGGTTTTTCATGTAAAAAAATCTTTTGTTCTCTATTTGGGTGCTGGATATTCGTACAACGCTGAGACATTAAATTCTGACTCTACCGCCGCGTATATTTTAGCCCGCAACAAAAGTTATGTTAGAATATTTCATCCATGGATAAGCTGAAATTGCTCTCTTTGAGATGACAACAAATGATTGGTCAATTATGTAAACATGTATATTTTGTGCTTTAAACAAACTAAATCATAAATTCACGCACACCGCACATGCAAGCCTCTAACCTAAGGCCTCTTAGTTAGAAACTTAAGCTCCCATCTAATATGCTAAAGTATGTTGCATGTAAATATGTGCTATATCAAGCGCAATCATTCTAAACACGCGTCACTTTGTGCTAACTATTTCTTAGGGCTAATTTGATCTCATTTAAACATTTTTTTCCTCATAACATTGTGTCTCATCTTAACCCATAAATATACGGTCAGAGGACAATCCTCGCCCATCGAGTTACATACACATCGAATTACACATACAATTCTTTGAATTTCCTAACCTTCATAACAACAACACTAAGGATCTCACTAAGCCATCCTTTACACCACATAGAACACTCAATAATATAAGATGCATCATTTGATTTCATCATCTTATTCTTACTAAACGTTCAAAGCTGCTAATCCATTTATGATTCTCTTTTCCAACATATAATTCAAAAGCACATCTCATGCAAATAATACACCATTCCCATCCCTCCCAACTCTCTAAGTGGATTACAACTTTCCAGCTTTTCCTCTCAACCCCACCGCCATTTGCGAGGGCGTGGACTGTCGCAGCTCCTCACATTCTCAAAAAGTTGCTTGTCATTATTCTTAGACGAAGGTCCTCAAAGCAATCGGATAGATGAAATTATGCTGTGCCAAGAGCTAGCGGTGGCAAAATGAGAGGATATAGGAATAAAAAAAGGGTTTTTTATTCTATCTACTTCACATGATTGCCAACTGTTGAATTGACCTTTCGTATGGTTCCAATGACAATTAGATTAAGCTTCACTTTGTAGAAGATTATGATAGTCGAAGTACTTTCAGGAAATCCATCAAATGAAGGCAAATTATTCATTTAGAGCATCTTCAACCAAAAACTCTATTTTTCACTCCAAAACACAGTAATTCATCTCCAATTGAACTCCATTTCTTTCTTCTCTTTTGTGTGCTTCTTCATCTCGCTGTGAAGGTAACAATCTTTCTCCTCTTTCACGTGCTTCTTCTGCAAATCCCGTAACCTAATTTTTTTGTCGTAGGTGAATAGTGCAACGTCAATATTCGTGTTGCACTGTCAACCTACCGCATATTGGCATGTCGTTTAGCGTTCGAATGGAGCGAATGACGGACTGCATTACCATCGTATGCAGTTAAGTTGGAGATGATCTTAATGGAAAAAACTAGAGAAGAATAGCACAGATAACTTATAATGTGATATGCATTGTTATGCAAAGGGCGAAATTGAAGTTCTTGAAATACAAGAATACTATTTATTTGACTCAGACTTTGCGAATGGGTGAATGTGGTTGAAATTGGTTTCTCTAAAGTTCTATAAGAATGTTATATTTGGACAACTCATTTAGCACAAGAACTATTTACATTGCATGTACATTGATAGGTGAATTCCTATTTACATCAATTTTGAGTTCTAAATTGCTTAATCAAGCAATCAAGTAAAACAGTTAGAAGAGATTATAAAGTACTGTCCTATGGTCTATCCTTTTCTCACAAATTTCCTTAAATTCTTATTAAGTTGAAATTATCTGTCTCATTTTACCATGATAGTCAGTCAATTAGAACAAAGTTTCTAGAATATTCAACATAAAATACTAAAGAATTATTGTTCTTAAATAACACTCAAACAATTACATGGTGTATTTACCTCATACAGCAATGCTATAATTAAGATTGAGATAGGTATTTTTTATTTTATTTTGTTTTGTTTTTTTTTTTAAAGTTCAAATTTAAGGGCTGTCTGGTTTGAAATGACATAGGTGTAAAGTATTTTAAATATAAGAGTTTTGAAAATATTAATATTTGGTTTGAAATAAAATAAATGCAGTATAAAATGTTGGTGCATTTAAAAGCCATCTTCTAATTCAATTTTGGTGTATTTGAAAATTTTCAAATTTGGGCGATTTTTAAATAGACCATAAATTCATCGCCCTTGCTATCACTCGCTGTTAGCAGCCACCACAATTGTTAGATGCTACCACCACCGTTGGGCACCACCACCGCTCACAACTGCCATTGATCTCCACCGTTTCGCTGACAGCCGGTATCTTAGAAGTTTACACCGTATTCATTTTATTTCAACCATTTATTTTACACTCACTCAAAGAACTTCAAAATATATCTTGAGACATATATATATATAGCAAAATAAGCCCTTTCATCTTGCAAAAAATAAGTACATAGTTCTAAAATAAAATGACCTGTAATGAAATGCAAAAGCAATGCAGTTCAATGCAACTTGTTCAACCCACCAGAACTTTGGCCCCGCCAAAACCTTTTTTCTTCCTGACCATTCATTTATATTTCTTTATTTTTATAGTTTTTTATTCTAAATAAACAAAAAAATTCAGATTATGTCATAGAGGGGAACCTTATTTTTGGACAGATTTGCATACATAAGATTCAAAATTATAGAATTTATATATTTAATATTTAAAATTTATTATTTGCATATATAATACTTAAAATTTTAGATAACATAAAAATAACATCTTCTCACCCTCTCTATTACAATCCTATCACCAACCGAAATGCAATAGTCGACGACGGTAATTGGGTTTCGACAAAAGATGAAGGCATGACGGAAGTCATGGGCGGAGAAAGAAATAGGAGTTCAAGTTGAGGTGACGAATATGACGTGTCACTTATTTTGTCACCGTTCGCAATGAGATCTGCCAATCTCATTTTTGTCGTAGAATCTGTATCTCGATAGAGAAAGAGGGGGATGACAATCGAAATCCCGTCCAAACAAAATCTCCTTGTGAGTTCATCATATTCAATGAGATCCAATGCGACTTTCTTTTCAAGCTTCCATTAACTACAACAAAGGAGCACTATCATCTCATAGAATCTCACACTAAATGTTAATATACTTCATAATTATAACATTATTATTAAATAATAAATACTATACTCAGACATCTAATTATTCCCGAGCAATAATTAGGTCATTTTCACCATCTCCCAACTCTCAAAGCCATTGCGTTGGCATGGTCCAAAACACTTCTCCCATTTTTAAGCAACTCCAAAGGCATCTTGAACAGCTTTCCATCTCCCCATCGCCATTTTCTTACATTAGAAAGCTCAGAGTTACACAACCTTCTCTCTTCCATGCTTATATTTCCCTCAAAATCTTGCATCTTTCTCTCTCCAGCCACAAATGGATTCCCTTCCATTTAAAGCACTTAATCTCTTATCAAAATCTGTTCTTTGGATCTTCTTCGCTGCCCCCGAACCACACCCTCTCTTCTCCGCCGCTGCCGCCGCCGGAGTCGTCGCCGTGCTCTACCTTCCTTTTCACCTCCTCTCAATCTTCTTCTCCCCTGTTCTTCTCTCCACTCTGTTTCTCCTTTTCACTCTGCTCCGCTTCGGCTCGCCCACGCCGGTTCCGCCGCCAAAAACCGATTCAAAACAAGTGAAATTGTCGCCGGAAACCGAAAGGTGTTTGCTTTCTTCGTCACAAAATCAAGTCTTTTGCGAGCCTTCGCTCGAATGGGGGGGTTGGGGAGCCCCGCTTGAGATTATCTACGAAGAGTACGAAGGAGAAGAAGAAGAAGAAGGAGAAGAAGAAGAGAGCGGCGATTGTTTGCCGGAATATTCAAAATATGGATTGCCGGAATTTGATGGGTTGCTCTGTTATTCAGACTCGGATTTAGACAGAGAGGAGTTGTCGCCGCAAAGTATCTGCTTCCGGTGGGATGAAGAGGCGGAGGGGCTTATTGAAATCGCGCTGGAGGAAGACAACATGTTTGAAATCGATCTCTCAGCCTGTAGGTGAAGGTATCTAGGCCGGCAGGACAGGATCGATTCCTGTGAGTTTTTTTTTAATTATTATTTTAATCCATTTTATGAGGGGATTACAAGTTTGAATTCTTGCCGTTATTTGAAGGGTCTTTCTACTGAGATTATAGTGGGTTTGGAGAGTACAGTGAAATTTTTTACTTGGGACTGTTTGATTTGATGACAAAGTTAAAAGCAGGATAAAAAAAAGATTATGTAAAACCAAAGTAATTCATTAAAAATAATTTTGAGTTGTTTGATTGAGTAGGGGAGGTGGCCGATGATAGGTGGTGGTTTGCGACAAGTGGTGCATTGACATGCAGAGCTGAGCCGGCTCGGGCTTGAGTCTATACTCGAGCTCGAGCTCAGTCTGATTTGGCTCGAAAGCTCGTTGAGCCATTTGATTAACTTAAAATATATTTAAAAACTAATTCAAATTAGCATCATATAATAGTTTTTAACATTTTTAAACTAATTCTATATTAAAAATAAAAATTCTAAAAAAATTAATTTAAAAGAAAGAAATTAAACTCAACAATCGAGTCAAGTTTAAGCTTTCTAAATGAGCTCGAGCTTATAAATTTTTTAACGAGTTGAGCTTGAGTTTAGTAAACGAGCTCGAGATCAGTAAAAATTAAACAAGGTTAGCTCGATTAGGCAGATACTTGACTTACTCGACTCGTATACACCTCTAGTGAGCACCATTAATTGGTTGGGACAGGTAGCTCATATCACTTTTAACCGAATTGTATATTTGTAATTTGCTCAAAAACGGTGAACTCCAAATACCCTCAAAATGAACAATGGTGAATTCTAAATTCACTCAGAAAATAATTTTCATCAAAGCATAGTCATTCAAATGCCTAAAATTTCACATTTTGAATGTACTTTACACTCAAAATGCTACTAACCAAGCAGTCTCTTTGTCACACCCCGGATCCGGAAGGCTGTACACCCCAACAACACGAGACGTGATGAAAGCATAGGAAAACCTATTTTGTTTTCATAAAGAGAAATATGCATACACAAGAGATACAACATGATATATATATATATATATATATATATATATATATATATATATATATATACATCAGAATAAACAAATGAAGTGAATTAAAAGCCAATTCATTAATAAGATGCAAATAATCAATACATCCAAATAACAACAGTTCCGATATAAGCCAAAAGAAATATAAATAGAATAAAAAACAGAAAAGAAACTGCCCAACCATCAGAATAATAAGTATAATAAACTATTACAAAATAATAAATACCTAAAACATTTTAATGTTGGTAACTTTGCTCCTGAGGTGGCGGTCCATTAAGCACGCCTGCAGGACCTGCTGTAATAAGAGATAACGACTGAGTTTGATAAAATTAACTCCTATCTATCAAATAATTAAAGCATAAATGACAAATGACTGAGGCATGTAGTATGAATAACCATAAGGTATAAGTAACAACATAATGCCATCAATTCAAAGTAGTAATGACACATGTCATGTTTCATACAATAGAATTCTAATATGCTACTGTAATGTGGGTGTCAAATTATTATCAATGCAACTTATTTTAATACTCATAAATGCAATAACACTAGGTATCATCATATCTCAAAATAACCTATCAGTCATTTATTATTTTCAATTCATATCCACTTATATTTTTTTACGTGTGTATATATATATATATATATATATATATATATATATATATATATATATATATATATATAGTCAATTTATTACCTATCATCAGAAAGATAAACACCAACTAAAGAAAATTCAGCTATTTCCTGTAGAGTTATTACTCCAGGGGCTCGTTGAGCCAAAAATCAATAGGGTTATATCGACATACACATAATCATACATTGCAAGTGCCGTCATAAATAATTAACAGGTGTTATATAATTCAACACATGATAATCACAATTTATATAATCAATATGATTTAAAATATGAGCATCACGTACTACAATAAACAAAGCTGATATAATTTGTCAATATAATATTTATTGCATTCAAACAAGAACATACATTACAATACCAAATTAATATACAGGAGGTTATGTAGCAATAAATAAAGAAATATTCTATTTATGAAGCTTTCTAATTCATTATAAATATATGCATAAAAAAAATTTGTAATAACAGGACTGATAGTGAAAATCAATTACTAAAAACTAATACAAATAGCACAGATTTATGCCCACTATGAAGAATGGTATGTTTACACCAAAATAAATAACATTTACTTACTTTTGGATGAGTGACATGAAATTCTAAGCCTATACGATATTCAACAGATAAGGGCAACGACTCGAAGGTCTTATAGGTGAAGATCTAAACTCAATTAAAAGAAATTAAATATGCAAAACAAACTGTGAAATTTAATCAAATTTAAATACCTAAATCCATAAATAAAATAACTAAAAAAAAATAACCACAATTGAAATCTAATTTAATAAAATCTATCATAATACAAGGAAGAAGAATCACTTATGGTCCTTGACAAAAATTGGTTTGACGGAGGAAAAATGGTGAGGAAAAGCTTTGAAACTTCGTTATCCTCTTGATCAAAATAGAAATAGGGAGGAAAAAGAGGCAAAAGAGAAATTTACCTTACAAAGGTGAGCTCTTCCTTGATGTTGATGCCATAAAAAAGTAAGAAGAAAGTTGAGAACTCTTTAGATGGCGTTTGAGAGGGAAAGAGGCAAAGGGAAAGAAATAGGGGTAGATATTTGATGGCTGATTCGCAAGGGAAGGAAGAGATGGTGGTATGGTGGCTGCTGTAAGAAAGAGAAGGGAAAATTTGATGCCCTAAGTCTCAAATTGAATTAAATGACGAGAGGGAGGCAGCAAGGCGGCGAAATCACAAAATTATCGTGATTGGAGAGAGATTGCGCAAAAGGGATAAGCGGCTCGCGGGCGGCTGATCATGTGAGGCTTGATTCAAGCGCAAGACGGAAGCAGCCTGCTCTTGCGAGGGTTTGATCACGGTTCAGGCGAAAAAGGAGCTAGAGAGGGTCGGTTCGCGCGGCTCTGGAGCGTGCGGTTCGACTAGTGAAATGCCTGTGCCGACTGGTCCAGGCTTAATATTACACTCTTAGTTCATTGGATTTATGCTAATTACATTTATATTTGATACTGAGATGGGTATTTCAATGATATTGGTTAAGAAGAAAACAATGACGCATAATTTAATTTGGAATGATTGAATGTGGGAGAACAGAGTGGTTTTTATTCGAATGAATAATAAAGTTTTATTTGAATTGGAGAGTTCAATTTATTTCATGATGAATGCGATTAAAATTTTGATTAATTTATCATTTATCACACTTTCTTTAAAGCATACTCAAAGAATATTAAGGTCCATTTTGACAAAAATTTTGTTAAAATAACTCGGGCCAAAATATCCACATAAATTAGTCACCAATTTGCTCTTAATTTGCTTATCACATGCCTAATCTTGATCTTTCAAATAAAGTTATAAATACATTGTATAGTCACCCGAATAAACTCATGGATGCCATCCTAACAAAAGTACTTGGCCATAGGGCCAATTAAGAGGAAGTTAACCAAGGATCATAGTTACACACTGAACTTGCCTAAAGTATATAGTCTAATGGCTTACTTAGCAAAGTCATCCTTATGATTCAACAAAATAATTTGCTAGAGCTCGACAAGCCTCTGTGAATAAGACCATCATCTTTATATGAATCCACCTTGTGTGTGAAATTCAACGTGTAGTCTCTTTAAGAAAATATCTATACTCTAGCAAGGTTCTATTTATGGCAAGCACTTATTATGCCTCGCAATGTAATTTTACTTATGTAGCATTCTTGTAGCATTGTGTTTTAACTATGTATAGAAATAAAAGGTCATAGGGTGATCCAAGGACACATATAATCATTGATGTAGTATTGTACTATTTAGAAATATAGTAAAATCTCATAGCTTAGGCTTCGTTTGGGACGATTTTTTTATTGCTTCTTAAAACGGAGTTTCAGTACAACAATTAAAATTCTTGTACTGAAACTCCGTTTTAAGAAGCAATAAAAAAGCTGTCATAAACGAAGCATTAATCTCTAAAATCTCATTATCCCTCATATTTTCTCTTATATCTTAGCAATTCTTATTAGTAAGCTTCTGATGTGGCCTACAAAAATTTTTTGACCCAACATCCTCTAATACATAGTGAGCATGAATCAATACCAAGGAGCATAAGTCAAACTTTTTTACATAAATATTATTCAAAATAGAGATTCAAGACTTTGCCATCAAGCAAGTGAAAGAAATGGATGAGAGACTCGCTAGAATGATTCAAGGAATTCAAAATTTCACAATTTAATTTGTACAAGGGAAGGGTAAATTCTCATGGCCATATAATTTTTGCAATTTTTTAGGAGTCGCCACTTTGGTGGTTTACTATCAATAAATTACTAGCCTTTGATTCTCCTATAACCCACCACATTGAATAAGCTCTTGCACATGCTACTTATGCTTTGGTCCTTGCACTTTGTCAATTCTTATTATTGCCTCATCAACTGGGCTTTAACCTCATTTTATGTTTATAAATATAAAATTATCTCTTCTTTGAGCCATTGTGAAAATAAACTTTAGCTTCTAGCTACTAGCATCTCTACTAGATTCTCTAAAAACTTCAATGTTATTTAATTTTATTAATTATATATATATATATATATATATATATATATATAATCAAAATTATTTTATAAATATTTTTAATAAAAATATTATAAAAAAGAATTTGGAAGGTATTAATTTATAGGTTAAATTCAAATTTATTTTATTAATATTTTAATATAATTAAATTTAAATTCATTAATTTATAAAAATATTTTTTAACTTCAAACAACCAAATCACCCTAAAATACATACATATCACAAGAATGAAATCTATGCTTGAAATTCTTTTACAAAGAAAGCTATTAAAAAGTCTTTTGTAAAAGGTGTTTTTTACATCAAATTAAGCATCTAAAAACCAAATTTCTCAATATTTTCTTCTTTGCATATAGTTTACAATAAAACAAAGAATGAACTAATTAAATTTGATCTGTTAGTTTGAATCACTTGGAAACAGTAGATGCTGCAGAAAAAATAATAGCTTTAATTATCGTCGGAGTTCTTCGCTTTGTCTTCACTATAAAAAAAAACATAAAAATAAATAAAAATAGGCTGGTTGATTACAATGATAGGCATCAATGTTATTCGACATTTAACATAAAACAATGGTGGTAGAGCTCTTGAACTATTTTAGTTCACTAAGTCTTTCATCTTTAAGACACAATAGTAGATTTTTTAAAAATTGTATTTTGATCATTTTTTTAAAAAAAATTGAATACTTTTGAACATCTAGTGTTTAAGGATCTCAAAATAAGGTGTTATTGATATTCTTTGGATCAGCTTAGCAAACTCTACTGCCTTGACTTATAATTTTTTAAGAAATATAATTATAATGATCTCATTGTTAATCGATAAAGTTTTTAGACTTAATATTTCGGTGCTTTGATATCTAAAAATTGTATCAAAATTCATGCTTGATTAAGTGAAATTTTTTGTAATGTATCAATAGTAATGTAATTTTAATGTAAAATAACGCTTATGTTACAGAGAATTGATCATTTATGTTTGTGATGACCTTCCTTTAATCATCAACATATCTTTCGATTAAAAACTAGTGTTTTGGTTGGTTCAGGGTCAAAGGGCAACCCTTTTTTTGTCAAAATGTTAATCTGTTTCTATGATTAACTTAGTGAATATGAACCATTGGTTCACGCCTTTTTTATCCAAATAAACCTTTTTTTAGAATGGAAATTCTTTCCTTTACCTATGGGCT
Source organism: Dendrobium chrysotoxum (assembly GCA_019925795.1). Taxonomy (NCBI): domain Eukaryota; kingdom Viridiplantae; phylum Streptophyta; class Magnoliopsida; order Asparagales; family Orchidaceae; genus Dendrobium; species Dendrobium chrysotoxum. The sequence continues at coordinate 28,763,699 of CM034299.1, read as the reverse complement.
TATAAAAAGTAACCAACTGTGTATATAATTTGACATGATTCTACTTTTTATATCACTCTTTTTTGACTTGTTATGTGTCATGTTAATTAGATCAAACCACTAATGATAATCTTGCTCTTCGCTCCAATTTGCTAAATAGTTCTTAATTTTCAATAAACCTTTATTTATGAGGTAGAGCGAGGTGCATCAGGTATTAACTCAGTGAATCCAAACTAACCCGCACTTTTAACTTGGAATATGGTGTGTTGAGTTAATTTGATTATTAAGAAGAAAATTGGATTCATTCCTTATTTTAATCACATGAGGGAGACCTAATTAGCTTAAAGATCTAGATGACTAGGTCGATTAATGACAACTTTGATCCAAGATGAGCATATAAGGGTAGAGCTTATATGAGGAGATCTATAAAAAGGAGAGACCGAGGGTAAGTTTAAAATGGAAAATAAAGAATAGTAAGAGGCATTGATATCATATTAAGGGGCTTCTGACAACCTTCCTTGAATAATCTTTATAAAAAGAGAACTGATCATTTATGTTTGCGATGATTTTGATGATATCATGCATCATTGATAAGGTTACGATTGTAAAGCAGGCTATAAGGTCATTAGTGCAAGCTAGCTAGATATTACGAGGTCACAAACACAGTGGTTTTGTAACTCGCTCAAATTTGATATACTCGAAATTCATTAAAAAAATTTTACTTATTCGAGGTTTTGAAAACTCCATGCATCCAAAATTTTAGAATTCTATATTTCAAATGCAACACACTCAAAACACTTACTCTTTTGCTTATCTTCTCTTAGTTGATCAATGGGTCATATACGTTCAGCCTTAAATGGGCTAGGCAGCCCATTGCAAATCGGATAAAAAGTCCTAATCCGCAAAAATATTGGTTGTATTGCTCAGTTACATACATAGCTTTGAATAAAAATGAAATGATCATTTATTGTGATATATATGATATTAACCATCTAAACTATGTAATAAAAAATTTGTTATTCCAAAAATGTTATTGTTAGTTAAAATAATTTAGAAGATGAAATAAAAAATAAAAAAAAACATTTATAGAAAATATACAATAATTTACTTTTTACTATTATTTTTAATCATACTTAATGAATTATATTGTAATAATAAGTTTCTTCTAATCATATTTGTGCTAAGGAGCTCATATATAAATTTTTTTTATGTTAATGATATATTTTGATTTTTATACCTCAAAATTCTATTAGGCTGTTAATTGAATTAAAAATAAATAAATAAATTATTTTTTATTTGATTGGTAATTTGGAGAGAAATTCGGTGTCGGCCAACGAACGAGCAGAAGTCCAGCAATGATCGGTAGTCGGGAAAAATGTTAGTTGTCGGGAAGAACGTTGATGGTCGGGAAGAACGTCTGTGGTGATCGGTGACAATAGAACTCTCAAAATTTCTCTTCTCTTCCTCTCTCCTTCATGTGAAGAATGGGGGGCTATTTATAATTTTTTTTAGAGTGGTATGACTTGTAAATATAGAAAAGATCAATGGTATATTGAGAGTGTTTCATTGGATGACTGATAGTGCTTCCCTTGATCATAGAGCGTTTATCAAGTATTTATGTGCCTTAATAATGTCAGACTTAAGCAATTTTGGGCACGTTGGATTCGTCTCGTCGAGCCGCTCGATTAGATTAGATGCATGCCATATTTAACGATCATTTGGTTATTCAATTAATGCTTAGAACCCTCCAAATATGCTTTTGACCATTGATTTGGGCTCATTTGGGCTCGGATTGGACTGATTAGTGTCGTTGGGATCGTCTCATTGAGATGTTCAATTCGACTATAAGTTTGTTAAAATCAGAGCTTGGATGATACCTATTTTAATTTTGAAAGTTTCTTGCATTGATATGTCTTGAGATTCATGCCCTATCAAGATAATTTTTTTGTGATATATCAATTGCAATACAAATTATTTATATATTATACTCATCTTAAAACTAGGCTAAAAAATATGAAGTCCACCATATATAATTTTTAATCATAATACAATAACATATTGTTCTTTTCAATTTCATCTCTAAAATAATTAAGAAGGCGTTATAGAAATACAAATTAAAATTATTTCATAAAATAATACAACAATGAACAAATGGAAACACCACATGCGTTAATTAGTAATTGGCAATGCAAACCTCTATTATTTTTCCCTAACAAGGAAATATGGTTCTTATTCTAACATTAAGAAAAATTAGTCATGTTTCATGCTAATATTCAAGCAAGCATATGTAAAATATTGGAAAATATTTTAATATAGACCTTTCTAGAAATGCATAAATGATTTGTACCAATTAAAAACACAAATTTTTTTCATTGAAGGACAAATAAAGATTGATTTTGCAAAGGAATACATGATGACCTAATGGCTATTTAAAGAGAAATTATGAAAGTCAGAACATCATGAGTCCAAATCCAAAATCATAATTGCAATTAATCAAGTAGTCAAATTATTTCAAATCTGTCCTGATTTTTTTAATCAGTTATGTGAAGATTCAAAGTGGTGCACACTTGATCAATTCAAATAACTTTTTCACAATTCAAATCCTCAAGAGTAACATTTTTTTAGCACACAACATTGCTAGTCACAATAAATCAAATTCTAGATTAATTAAGAGGATTAGTTTGACACTAAGAAGTCACCAATGTATGTATAATGAGCTTGTCAATGAGTTAAATTTGCTACATTTATTCGCCATAAGCCTTTCTCGACTCCCAGATCACTTGAAAATTTCTTGCCCAACTTGTCAAATTTACCTACCAAAACTGAAGTTAGCGTCGACTTCACTTAGGCTTCGTTTGGGACAGCTTTTTTACTGCTTTTTCAAACAGCTATTTTGTACAAAAAATTTGTGAATTAAAAATTTTGGTACTAGAAAGTCATTTTAGAAAGCATCAAAAAAGATGTCCCAAATGAAATCTTAGCCTTCTTCATTTTACAACAAATACTCGTTAATACTTACTATATAATTTGCTTGTAATGTTCATATATAATTGTTGTGTTCTGGAGTATTCGCGGCGGTAGAGAAATATAAAGCTTAATGTCTTAGCATTGTACGAAGATCCAGCACGCAATTAAATAAGGAGAGTGTGTTGCATTCATATGAGACACTAGGATTTTTACGTGAAAACCCTTGAAAAGGGGGGAAAATCATGGGGCCTAGCCCAGTTTGAATGAATCCACTAGTGTTTGCAGTCGATTACAAATGAGGCCCTTCCTCGGGAGAATGCCTTGGCTTGATGTAACGAATACACATCATATATAGTGCATTGCATGGTGGGTATTACAGTAATCAATGTAGACATGTTTGTTTGGTCGGAAGGACCATAGTCGGCAGACAGCGAAGGTCGGGAGGATTGTAGTCGGCAGGCGACGGAGGTCGGGAGGACCGTAGTCGACAGAAAAAGGAGGAGAGATCGTAGCTGACGGGCGTTGGAGATCGGAAGGACCATAGTCGGCAGGCGACGGGGGTCGGAAGAACTATAGTTGACCGGTGTTGGAGGTCGGAAGGCCCGTAGTTGGCAGGTGACGGAGGTCGGGAGGACCATAGTCAACAGGCGATGGAGGTCAGAAAGGCCGTAGTTGAAGGGCATTGGAGGTCGGAAGAACCATAGTCGGCAGGCAATGAGGGTCGGAAAGACCATAGACGTAAGGCGGTGGCCCGACAGAAGTTCGGGCCTTAGGTAGTGGTCCGGCAGAACTCAGGGCCTCAGGTGGTGGTCCGACGGAACTCCGGGCCTCAGGTGGTGGTCCGTCGGAACTCAAGGCCTCAGGTGGTTGTCCGGCAGAACTCAAGGCCTCAGGTGGTGGTTCGGCGGTGGTGCGACAGAACTTTGGCGTCCCTTGGTGGTCTGGCGGTGGTGCGACAGAATCCCGGCAGTGGTCAAAGAGGAGCTAGGCGGTTGGAGCTTTCTTCATTGTTCTCTCTTGGCTCCCCCCCACCTTCAAGAGGAAATGTGGTTATATTTATAGAAATCTTGAGTGGCATGACTTGTAAATAAGTGGAAGATTAAGGGTAAATTGGAAGTGATTTGGATGGACGGCCGATCTTAATTTCTACGATCATGCACCGTTTAATGGACTTTTGACTGTCTAAATGATGTCAAAATTTGATGATCTTAGGCTTGTTGGATTTGTCTCGCCGAGCCAAATTGTGGTTTGATTCTTCCAAAAGTGCTTCTAGTCTTTTATTTGGACTCATTTGGGCTTGGATTGGGTCGATTTTAGTGTTGTTGGGTTTGTGTTTCTGAGACACTCAGTTTGACTGTAAGTTTACAAAATCAGAGTTCGGATGGTCTCAATTTTAATTTTTGAAGCTTCCAACTTAATTTTGCCTTAAGATTCGTGCCTAATCAAGATAATTTTTTGATGATGTATCAATAATATTTGTTGTAGCTCATTTAAATATACTAAAAATATTTCTTCATAATTTTGAAAATTCACTTATCAATTTATTCCCAACCAATTTCAGACGAACACACCAAGAAATATGAGGCACAATCAAATTTGAAAGAAACGTACAGAATCCTGACTGTTTGATCCGATCGCGACATGTCACGTGAGCACATGCCAATATATAGCTCCCCCACCAAATGTTCTTTGTCAAGCCAAAACAAAATATTTTAACTGGCAATTTAATTAAACAATTAAAAGAAATATTTATCTTCTTTAGTAAATCAAGGTAGAGGCCATTCGGGCCAGTTAGGACCACCGTGCTCTCAGATCTCATTACATTAACACTATTTATGCGGCAAGGTCAGGTCATTGTTAATCACATTAGCTCAGAAGGACAGTAAGTGTTTATTATGGAATGAATAAAAATTATATTATAATATTTTGATATAAGTTATATTTGAATGAATTTTAAAAATTATTAAATTTATTTTAGATAAATGAAATATAATTTTTTTATATGTAATGTTAATCTCTAAAAAAAATCTAGTTTTTTCCAATTTTATACATTTTTTTTCTTATTGATAATTGTGAACATCACACTTTTAAGATTAGCAGACATATTACTGATAAACATCCACGTCCTCCCAACAAGGCTCATAATTCCCTGCTCCATCACTCTGAGTTCTCTGTTGAGCAAGGCGGTGTAGAGGAACCTTTTTAGCTTTATGTAACTACCTATGGGTAGTTTAGTAATTCCTACTATAGTAGTCTTTAGATAAATATTCTACAATGTTTTCACTATTGATGACTACTGAATTATCATTTCTCTATACTTCACAATTGATTTCTGCATTCTCTATAATGGATGTATACATTCATTAAGCTGCTTGATCGTTCACATGGTATTAGAGTGGCTAGCTTAATCGCTGATCCCTTCACATCTTATCAATAGGAGATTCATGGGTTTACGCTCCTCACCACGACAAACTCGTCTTGTTCACATCAACCCAGATTTAATGGTGATTATCAGATATGTGGAAAAAGAGGATATTTTGCACTTGTTGGCACCGAACCAACCTTCAATATAGGCCCATCTCTACCAATGCCAATGTTGCATTCATAACTGACTCTACTACATCACCCTGGTATCTTGATAATTGAGCTACATCCCATCTCACTCCAAATGCTCAAGCCCTTCAACAACCATCTATGTACATTGGTAACAATCTGGTTCTCATTGGCAATGGTAATTCCCTCCCCATACTTCAGTCCAGTAGTTAAATTTCCAACCATTAGAACCTTCATCACCATTGCATTACACTATGGTTGGTCTATCCTTCAACTAGATTTTGTTAATGCCTTCTTACAAGGCAATCTCACCAAGACAATTTACATGTCCCAACCTCAAGGCTTTCAAGATCCTTAACAACCTACTCATGTTTGCAAATTACATAAAGTAATTTATGGTCTTAAATAGCCGCCAAGACAGTGGTTTACAACCTTATCATCATTCCTTCTCGCCAAAGGTTTTCATATTAGTTTAGCCGACTTGTCATTCTTCATCTTTGATAATCATCAAATAAGAGTTTACTTGCTCATTTATGTTGACGATATCCTCCTTTCTAGAAGTGATTCACATTTCATCTCCACTTTACTACATTAGCTACAACAACAATGTCATATCAGGAACCTTGGTGCTCCCTCCAGATTTCTCGGCATCGACTTCATTTGCTATCCTGATGGCTATCAATTGTCTTAGCACATCTATATTGAACAACTGTTATCCACTTCAGCAATGTCCTCTTACAAGCCACCTCGCCACTCCATTACCTTCCAAATGGCCGGCTGATCCACAACTTCATCTTCCTTACAGTCACCAACTCATTTTTGATAAATTGTTGGTTCTCTGTAGTACTTAACAAACACCAGACCTAATATTTCCTTGGCCGTCAACAAATTGTGTCAACACATGCATCAACCATCACTTTGTCACTTTCAACAACTAAATCGAATCCTTCGCTACCTCAAAGGCACCATCACAATGGCTCTATTTCTGCCCAAGACTGATCTCTCTCTCTCTCAGCTTACACCGACTTAGATTGGGCTGGAGATGCCATTGATTGCAAAGTAACGATAGGTTATTGACTCTTTCTCGGTTCAACTCTCATCTCCTGGTCCGTCAAGAAGCAATCCACTGTTGCACGCTCCTCAATTGAAGCCTAATACCGCTCACTTGTCGTAGCTGCTGCAGACATTATTTGGCTTTGTCGCCTATGCCATGATTTCTTTATAGAACTTCCCTCCACGCCACTCTACTGCGACAACATTCCAACCATCTCGCTAGCTTCAAACCCAATTTTTCATTCCCAAACCAAGCACATCGAGATAGATCATCACTTCATTTGAGACTATATTCAAGCACAACATATCATAGTACACCATGTTTCCACAGTTGATCAGCTAGCTGATATCTTCACCAAGTATTTGCATACTCAAAGACTTACTCTTTTATGCTCCAAACTGATTTGAAACTGATGGTTCTTCCACACATCAGTTTGAGGGGGCTTATAATGATAACCCATCCACTTCCTCCCAACAAGGCGCATAATTCCCTTCTCCATCACTCTGAGTTCTCTGTTGAGCAAGGCAGCTATACAGGAACCTTTTCAGCTTTATGTAACTACCTATGGGTCGTTTAGTAATTCCTACTCTAGTAGTCTTTAGATAAATACTCTATAATATATTCACTATTGATGACTACTGAATTATCATTTCTCTATACTTCACTGTTGTTTTCTGAGTTCTTTGCAATGGATGTATACATTCATCAAGCTGCTTGATCGTTCACAGTTACTAAGGGTTTTTTTGGATAACTTTTGATCATTGTTTGTTTGTTGATTTCAAAAATATTTTGTTCTAAAAAATTGAAGTAGAAAATAGTAAGAAAGCTCAAGCGAAGCATGAGTCTTGTATTTTTGATCGATTAGATTAAGATTTTAAAAGCTGTTGTAAAATATAGCTTTGGTTTGAGTTGTTTGTTTGATGAGATGAGTTATTTGGATTTGGTGGCTCGTCCATTGTTAACTAAATTTCTAGGTTATATCTATGAAAGAATTTAGGTCACGATATTCTTACCAATTTTTAGCTATGATGAGTTTCATTGTTAAAGATTTTGATTGGTTGATTGCAGTAGCACATATGATTATTGTTTAAGTATGAAGTTATTGCTTCTTTGTAGACCTCAAACAAATAATCTTTTTCTACTCTTTCAAACTATGAAGCAAATGGTGTTGGAATTTCAATTGTATGTCAAGCAATTTGGTTATGTAATCCGATGAGTCAAATTCATCAAATTTAGCTTCCAATTGAAAGATCATTAAGGATCTTCGTTGATCCTTCGCAATCAATCTAGCAAATAATTCAATTACACATAGAAGAAGCAAGCACATTAGCACCATTTTTATTTCTTAAGGCAACATGTTGAAGAAAAGATGATCAAGTTGAAATACTATTAGCTTGAAAATTAAATGTTGACATCTTACAAAGCTTATGAAATATGAAGCTCTTGTGTTGAAGAGGATAATAGGACCAATCATATTTAAATTAAGGCTTCGTTTGGGACAATATTCTTGCTGCTTCTTAAAGTAACTTTTTAAGAAAGCCATCCCAAACGAAGCCTAAGAGGAGATTTTGACATTAATTGAATTCTAATTTCTAAAGCATTGGGAAGGCCAAGTTTTAGTGTTTTTTTTTCCTTTAATGTTAAAACTTTCTTTCATTAGCACATTATGTATTTGGTAGTTAGCATTTTTTACCTTTAAAATTTACATTTTTTCAGTTAATCACTCTCTATTTTATTTTTGAATTGCAATTGTGACATTGTTGTCTACTTTCATAGGTTCTGATTGTATTTCTCTTCCTTTGTATAGATATAAATGAGTTGTTAATAGGAAATATCAAAATATGAGTTAGAATAATTACCACATAATTTTTTCTCTTTTCTCATTAAATTATATAAAATAGATTTTTAAATTTCAATATAAATCCAATTACCTAATAATTAAGTTAGAATCAAATACTCAAAATAAATAAATGGAGAAAAAATTTATTTACAATATTGCCCTTAGATTCCACTTTCGGACCTTCTTGTTGATAGGGCTGCAAACAAACCCAGCCGAGTCGAGTATGTGAGTGTTCTTGTTTGAGTTTGTTTATCATTAGCATGTTCAAGTTTGGTTCGTGTTTGATTGGTGCTTTATTATTTGTGTTCATGTTTGGTTCGTTTAATTTAAGGGTGTTCATGTTTGGTTCATGTTCGGTTCATGTTTGATTCGTTTAATGCTTATCGAGCTTTAAACAAATAAGCCTTAATGAGCTATGTTCGTGAACAAAATTAGCAAACAATCTATTTAACAAACAAACCTTAAATTTGTTTATGAACATCTTAAACAAACAATCTAGCAAATATAAATAAATGTGAAATGTCTCTTGTTCATGAAATTAAATTTATAATAAAACAGTTATTTATTTAAAATGAAAATATGATTAATCTATATGAATATATTTTTAAATGAAGCTTACCTGTTGCATTTCTCTCCATTTGGTACAACAGCTAAAAGATTATCTTCTAAGTTCATAGAAATACTTCAATGGTTCTGTTAGAACTACAAAAATACACTATTAGAACAAATATATCCTATAAAACACACTATCAAAACAAATACATCATATAAAATAAAGCATGTTGATATTTATATTATGTATATTTATTAATTTTATAATTAAATATTAATCGAGTTTTTATCGAGCTTATTCACGAGTTCTGAATCGAACACGAATAGAGCTTTTATCGAGCTTGTTCACGAACTTCAAATGATTTTGTTCGTGAACATAAATGAACCGAACACATTAGTGTTCAAGCTTGTTTATTTAAGGATCGAGTATTTAAAATGTTGTTCAAGTTTGTTTGTTTAGTTAGTTAAATGATCACAAACGAGCTTTAATCGAACTGAGCATTGAGTAGCTTGTCGACGTTTGGTTTGCTTGCAACCCTACTTGTTTTTTTTTTTTTTTGAAGATGTGCAAATAGCATTAAACCATAAAAAAGGAAATTAATACAAAGACCCAGAGTGATAGCTATCTATCACAATCCTTCCTTATCAAGTCACAAATGCTTGATGGAAGTTCATCCAAAAGAAAATCCCTCAAAGAAAATCACCCAAAAGAGCAAAGTGGGCACAAGCATCCGCCACACAATTGCTATCTCTAGAAACAAAATGAAAATTTACATTTCTAAAAACATCAAGAAAAGAAAAATTCAAGTTGAGAACCTTATTGCTCCATCTTATGGTAGGACAACTGCAGCCCTACTTGTTGAGCACCATCTTATGGTGCATAAAATTTTCTTAAGTAGGCAGATAATAAGGGAAGACTAAGCATCCTGGGCCAAGGCAGGACGAATTGGCCCGGCCCAGGAATCAGGACACGTCGCTAAGATTCGCGCGAACGAGAATTGGACGTCCTGTTCGTTTCTGGACTAAATACCATACAACGTAAGGAAGAGCGATTGTATGGAACAGAGGAAGCTGCCGCGAAAGCGAAGGGGATGCGAGGAGAATATCCACCAGTTGGCTCTGCGGCCATCTCGTATGCGACTTTTGCAGCAAGAGCCCAAACTGCTGTTTTGTCTTCTGCCGTAGGAGATGTTTGTTACGTATCAAGAAATATTTTGATGCGGCAATTATATGGACCTACATATGTTAGTACTAATCACATGCGAATAGAGATGTGATTGTGATAGGTCTGTGGGTATTAGTTGAATGAGAATTTTTTTTTATTGTAAATTTAAGCCTTGTATCTGCTAGAAAATATATGATATGTAAAAAAAAAAAGTATTTTGAACAAAAATCTAATACATAAACATATAAGCTATAAGAGTTATCCAAATTTTTTATGTGAAAAATTAATATATATATATATATATATATATATATATATATATATATATATATATATATATATATAATTTCATCTGGTTGAAATAATTCATTATATAATTAAAGATAAAGGAGTTCTTCTTTCACCTTATTTAAGAAAACTTGATTAAGCAATTTTGAATAATTTTTTAATTCATATTATAGAGACTACGAAAAAAGCAAAAAATTATTATTTATTATATAATATTAGTCGAGCGATAAAATATAACAAAGGTTATGATCATGTGTATATAGTCGAACAGCCAAAATCAAATGATAGGGTTGGATATTAGTAGTTAAATAAAGATAGTTGCGACGAAAATCAACTGATAGTGGCAACGGTTGTTAGATTTTTTAAAAGAATATATTTCTGATCTTCACAATAACTTTTAATAAGATTTTCTTTTATAGAATAACTTCACAGTCTCTTTTACAAAAACAATCCCAAGGCTTCCTTCGCGATAGCTTTTTTGTTTTTTTGCTTTGCTTTTTAGAATGTAATCATAATTTTTGTTTGACCATTATATTTCATTGTTTTCATTTTTTTTTTGTGCAAGAAAGTTGTTTTCTACGGTAGCTTTTCAAAAATTACTTTTTTCACAGTAATTTTATACAAAAAGCTGCAGTTGTCCTACACAGACCCGAAGTCTTAAAAAATATACAATTTTCTTACTTAAACTAATTTAAAAAAAATCTCTTTTTATTAAATCAATTCAACCTAATTTTAATGTATTTACTTTTCATATATTTAGAAAAAAAATTAATATTTATTCATTACCACTTCTTACATTATTGAGATACTCTTATTCTTAAGGTCACATAATCACAATGATTTATTATGAGTTGAGGGCGAGAAGTTTTTTTATACTTCTCTTGAATAATGAGGCTATTTTTTCCTAATATTGATTAGTGCGCATTCGACGGATGAGATCCATTTCATGATTTTATGATCAATTTGGATTAAAATTGGTCCAAAATTAATTAATAATTTTAAAGTAAAAAATTTCAAAGAAATTTCAACTATACTCAAGAGTTTCTTATCAATGTCATATATTATGAATGAAATTTTACTAAAAATTCTGCTAAATTTTTATCATTAAGTTTTATTAGATATTATAATTTTAAATTCTAATTAAATAATCATATTTTTTATAATTTAAATGAAACTTTAGTAATATATTATTAAATTATGAAACATGTTTTAATTATGGTGTTACCGAAATTTTAAGGCCTCGACATGAATAAATTATTATTATGTTATTATTGTTGCGGACTGGAACATTCGTGATAGTAGAGAGAAAGAGTTTAATGTCTGAGCTTTGGATGAAGATCCAACACACATACAAATAAAGAGAGTGGGGTGAGAGAGTCATAAGAGATATCAAGATTTTTATGTGGAACCCTAAGAAAGGGAAAAATCACAGGGTCTGACCCAGTTGAAATTGTTCCAATATTGTTTATTGTTGATTACAAATAAGGTTTGGCTTGATGTAGTAAATATCATATAGAGCATATTACAAGGTAGTAGTTGGAAGAATCCAGTGATATGAGAGTTGTTCTCAAGAGAGTGTGAGCTTATTCATTTCGTTGCCAGGAAGACGAAGGATGGAGGGTCCTTAGTCGATGGGAAACGAAGAATGAAGGGACCGTAGTTTGCAAGGAATGATGGTCAAAAGGACTATAGTCGGCATGCGACAAAGGTATGAGGGATAGTAGTTGGCGGGCGAAGGTGGCCGGAGGGATCGTAGTTGGCATCGTAATCGGTAGACGATGATGGTCAGAGGAACCATAGTTGACATGAGATAGCGGTCAGAGGGATTGTAGTCAATGGGAGACTGGGGTCATAGTCGACAGGCGACCAGGGTCGTAGTCGACGGGCGATGCTGGTCAGAGGGATCGTAGTCAGCTAGTGACGGTTGTCGGAGGGACCATAGTTGGTAGGCGACAATGGTCTGAGGGACCGTTGTCAATGGGCGATAGAGGTCAGAGGGACCATAGTCAGCGGGTGACGGTGGTCTGAGGGATCGTCGAGCGAGAGTCTGGCGACAGTCTACAACCGGGTGGAAGTACGACGGTTATCGATGGATAAAAGGTAGTCTGGTTGTGGTCTGGTGATGGTCGGGTGAAAGTTCGACAGCATTTGACTACCAGTTGATAATCCAACAGTAGTCGGTGGCCGGACAGTGGTCTGACATTGGTCTGGTAGAAGTCTGGCGGCAGTTAGCAGCCGGGTGAAAGTTTGACAGTGGTTAGCAACCGGGCTGTGATCTGACGACGACCGGGCGGATGTCCGGAGTTGGTCGACGGCCGGGTGGTAGTCTTGCAGCTGTCTTCAGCCGGGTGGTGGTCTGAAGATGGTATTATGGAAGTTAGACGGCGGTCAGCAGTGGGGCGGTGGTCTGTTGATAGTATGGTGGAAGTCCGGCGGCAGTCGATGGAGGGGTAGAAGTCTGTCGACTGTCAGTGACCGGGCGGTGGTTCGGTGGTGGTGCTGGAGCTCTTAAAGCCTGAGAGCTCTCTCCAATATGTCGCCAAAGGTCCTCCTTTATATAGAGAGTGGGGGTCTATTTATAGATTTTCATGAGTAGCACACCCCGTAAATATAGAGAAGATATGGGGCAAGTTTGAAGTGCTCCATCAAACGACCCACATTGATTCCTCCGATTATAGAGCATTTCTTAAGTGTTTAAGTGCCTTAATCATGTTGGAATTCAACGATCCTAAAATCGTTGGATTCATCGTGCCAAGTTGCTCGATTCGATTATAAGCGTGCCATATTTGGATATAATTTGGTCATCCAATTTAGGCTTTGAACCCTCTAAATGAGCTTCGAGCCACCGATTTAGAGTAATTTGGCGAGGTGATAGAGGGAGCGACATTTCGGTTTGTACGACTCGTCTGCTAGAGCTCCATCTTACTACAGAAAAATTCATTGTTACCGGCGGACAAAATTCATCGGTAACAATGAAAATCAGTCGGAAATTGAAGATTTTTGACGGATTTCCGATGAAAACCCCTCTCACAATAATTCACACGTCGAAAAAAAATTACCGGCAGAGTTTCCAGCATGATCCCTACGATTTTTTTTTTAAAAAAATGACGGCATTTCTTTTGTCGCATTCAGGCGTATTATCCACCAGTATTTCCAGCAGAGAAGTCCATCGGAAATACCAGCGGATAATACGCCGCAAGAAAAATGACTCTTTTTTACCGTCGAACATTACCGGCGGACAAGCTGCCGGCAATTTCCGGCGCAAAATCCATCGGAACGTATGACCTATCGTAATACCAACACTGTTTCCTGTAGAAAATCCTTGAGAAGTCTAATACCAATATTCTGGCATGAAGTCTCGACGATATAGATCAATAGTTACATCATCTAGGCTTAGGTGCACCTGATTTTTATGTTTAAAATATAAGCAACGAATCATTCCATCTAAGATGAAGCTGGGCAGTTGAGAAGCTGTCTGAATAAAAATATTCACCCCTTTAATGAACTCATCGATTAATGCCTATCATCCTTGCGCCAATTGATTATACATCCAACTTCTTTGAGTTCTGATATCCATAATATAACCTACATATAATCTGGATATATTAGATAATGTTATAACATTTATTGAAGAAAAATACCAAGACTCTTAGCCTGCTCGGAAGGCCATCGTTTTAATTAAGTGACCAAACCAAACTAGTCTAAGGCTCCGTCTAAGATGACATTTAGCATTTCATGCAAACTCTCACTGCAGTACATAGCTTCGAGTGTATTGACCACCAATTTCTTACTTTGCTAACCTGGTCGTCGAAAGGCTACAGTTTTATGTGATAAAACCATCTAAGGTGACTCTCTCTAATCTTATCTTCCATTGAAGCTACTCTAACCTTTTCAGGTATATGATCATTTCGTATCTAGTCTCTAAGAGTAAAGTACTCATCCACCCGAGCATCCTTATCTCTACAACACTTAACTTAATATTATGCTTCTCTTTTAATGGCCAATATTCTGCACCATAAAGCATTGTAAGTCTAACCACCATCTTATAGAATTTCCTCTTAAGTTAGAGGGAGACTTTTCTATCACACAACAAGCCCAACGCATTCCTCCACTTTAACAATCCAACTTGAATTCTACTAACAATATCCCCATCTATTTCACCATCACTATGAACAATAAACTCAATATATCAAAAATGTGTACTCTTATTAAAGACTTGACCAGCCAAAGTCACAATTCCCCCACTAGATCTATTAATACTAAAATTATTAACAAGTAGATTCTTCAATTTTAGATCTGCACAAACGAAAGCCTTTAAACTCTAAGGTTGATCTCTATAATTCAAGTTTTCCTTCAACTCTCTATAGTCTTATCAACAAGAAGAATATCATACGAAAGCCTTTAAACTCTAAGGTTGATCTCTATAATTTATATTTTCCTTCAACTCCCTCTCTAGTCTTATCAACAAGAAGAATATCATCAGCAAAAATTAAGCATACACCAGGGTACAATCTCTTGCAAATGTCTAGTGAGAACATCCATGACTAAAGCAAAAGGGAGAAATTTACCTTCATACCAAGCGAACATATCGAAGGAGCGAATTCGAAGAGAAACGAACGTCGTCGAAGGAGCGAACTCGAACGCGAGGGAACGTCGGCCAAGGAGCGAAGGGAACGTCATCATCGAAGGAGTGAAGTCGAACACGAACGTCGTCGAACAGCGAGGGAACGTCGTCGTCGGAGGAGCGTCTTCGAACAGAGAGAAAAAAAGCCAACGAAATGAGTGTTGACCTCATTTTTGTATGAGGTCACTAGGACCCACTTGGGTTTCTTTTTAGTAACCTAATGATGGGGAGATGTCCACCCCTCAGTCATAAAGGTCCTAATAAAGACCCAATTTAATCTCAATCAAACCCAGCTCTACCTTTCAACTCAATCTTTAATCTAGCCTTCAATCAACATTCAATCAAATTTCAAATTATATCCAATTAATTTCAATCGTTCATTTGATTTCCATTGATATGAATGATTCAAGGTCAATCATTTAACTCTTAAATCCAACCCAAATCCAACATTTCAATTCAAACCTTCAAGGTCAAGAACCTAGGTCCTGAAACCCTTTATGGGTGAACTTTCTATCACCTAGAAACCCAGTCAAGTGACCTCCAAATCATGATCCGTCAATTGTATATTGTCCAATCATGTCTCTAAGATCAATCCTCCAAATTTGACCTCAATCCAACACTCCTAGCCCCTCAAACTGAATCTTTTTCCAAAGGCTGCAAAACCTTCAGTTATTTACTTCCTATGCCACTGGACTTGCCATCCAGAGCAATTTGATCTTGAGACCCTCTCCAAACCCTCCAATCATAGTCATGACTTTTGCTATGATTGGTTGACCAGTAAATTACACTTTTCCAGACCCAATTTGACCTAGTGTTGACCAAGGGGTCAAAATGACCAAAATGCCCTTTATAGGGATTTTTGGTCTTTTCCCCAAAGTTCAACATGAACTTCCCATATAAACCTTCAAAAACTATCCCAATGGATCCTAAATATCATTAGAAATACATTGGATTCAAACTCAAGTCTTGGTTTGACCTGGTTGACCAAGTCAACCAAGGTTGACCAAAATGCCCCTTAAGGTTTCAAATGTCAATTTCAATCCAAATGACCTTACCAATGTATGAAACAACCTCCATTGATCTCAAAATACTCATTTGAACCTTTTGACCTAAAGTCAACCCATGGTTTGACGATGTTGACCAAGTCAACCATGGTTGACCAAATCAACCCTTAACCCACATTAAGGTTAATTTCAATGCTTGAACCCATTTTAAATCAAATCAATCCATCAAAATCATTCAATTGGACACCCTTGACATGTCCAAAACTTTTCAAGTCAAGCTCCCCCTTGGGTTGACTTGGTCAACCCATTTGGAGGAGTCAAAACCTTCTCCAAACCCCTTTAAGCCTATGGAAAGAGGCCAAATCATGTCCACATCACCAAGCCACCTTGGCAATCCATGGCTTAATCCAAGACCTGCTCAAACCTGATAGAAATTGACCCATTTCCTCTCTTAAGAAGCCCTAATCCAACACTATAAACTAAGCCAAGCATTGGTTCATCTAAATGGGGGAAAAGGCTTGTGGTCCCCTTTCCCATGGACCAAGAGAGGTCACACTCACCACCAACCCTATTCCCTAGATTTGGGTAGCTTAGGGGACACTTTTCATGCATCCAAACTCCCTCCAAACAAATCAAGACCATCCAATCCAAAATCCAAGGGTTAAGGTGGGAGAAACCTAACCTAAGAAAAAAAAATTTCATTATTCACTCTCCCTCAACTCTCCCTCAGCTCTCCTCCAGTCTCCAACCTTCCTAAACCCTTTCCCATCTTCTCCAACCATTTCTAAGGCTTTCCCAAGCTTCTTCTCATCATTTTCAAGCCTCAAATCACTATTTTAGTGATGAGAGAGCATTCTAGAGAGAGAAAGAGGGTTTTCCAACACAACTTTCAATCCAGCTAGATCTAGCTCTTGGTGTCTTCATCAAAGTTGTAGAGGATCACTCCAGATTTCCAATGAGCCTAAGATCTCAAAAATCTGACGGTTGGATTGTAAGTTATTCTCATTTTAAGTTTAAATTTTAATTTGAAACTGCTAAAAAATTTCATTGTTTGGGGTCTCCAAACTCTAGGCAATGAAAGTTCATGTTCCCATGAACTTATGTTTTAAATTTCATTAAATTTTGACAAGTATTTTGAAAGTTATGAGTATTTTAATTTTCTAGTTCATTTTGAACTAAAACGGCCTTGATCGATCTCGACCGTCCGATTTTCTATCTTTCTCGATCGGACGACTCGGGGTTAGTGACGGCGTGGATAGGTGGTTGATAAACAAAACTTTGCATATCAAAATGCCACACGCCGTTGCCGTTTTGGCTTCGATCATTGCCAATGATTGACGCCGCTTATTAATGAACTTAAAATTTTAAAAAACTAGTCATAACTTTCAAAATCCATAGTAAATTCATTTCTCCACCAAATTAAGTGTTTTTGGGCTTGTTGGAAAGATAATTTAGCCTAGTATTTATTAAAATTAATTTTGAGTTTATTTGATTACTGGATTGTGAGATAGTTTTATTTCTTTGAAATCAGTTTTTTGTGATTTTCTCACAATCCAATGGTCAATTGAGCCCCAAATTTTGGTGAAAGGTATTTGGGTATCTTAGGCATGCACTATAATTTTTCTAGGTTCAGATACCAATTGAATTGCAATGATGTGAATTTTTAATATAATGGGTCCATTTTGGACCCAAAACTTTGAAAATTCATAACTCCATTTTTCTGTAAAATTAGGCTGCATTACTTTTGTGGTGTGATTGCATATGTGTAATGGTTAGGCAAAACCAAATTTCACGCCTATTTGAATAGTAGAGACACCTAGGAAAAATAATTAAGGAAAAGTCTAGAAAACTTAGAAAATTCCTAGGGAACTGTACACACATCCAATAGGGGTGAAACTTGAACATAGTAAACTTAGTGACACCATGTACCTTAGGTTCAAATTTTATTGAATTTGGAGATCATTAGGTCAGAAAATTAATCATCTAAAGTTTCAGCCCTTTTAAGGACTCAAAAAATTCAAAAAATATAATAAATCCAAATTAAGTCAAAAAATTATAAATAATACCTCAAATTGACCAGAACTTAGTCATCTATCTAGGAAAAATAAAAGCCCCATGACTGGACTCTTAATTTAACTTTAATTTGACTTTTAATAAAAATCAATAATTAATTAAATTAATTAATTAAAAATCATTAAAAATCCAAAATAATTTCCAAACACCTAGAAACACTCCCATGGGTCATTACTAACCTTTGGGATTGATTCCATGCAGTTTGGGCTGAGTTTGGATGAAAATGATCAAAATCTTCCTAATTAAGCAATTTTAAAAATTCAATAATTTGTGAAACTTTAAAAATTCATAACTAATTATAGAAAAATCCAAATTGAGCAAACTTAGTGTCAATAAACTCCAATTAAGGTCTAGTATTTTTTAAAAATTTCAAACCTATAAAATCTGATCAAAGTCAAAAAATCAACCTTTTGGTCAACCGTAGTTCAAAATAAGGCCTGAATTTCAAAAAATCATAACTTTTCATAAAAACTCCAAATTGAGTGTGCTAACAGTATAATAACTCATCATAAGGTCTAATATTTATTAAAAATCTGAAACTTATAAAATGAGCTTTAAATTGAAAAGTCAACTTTTGGACCCTTTAATTAACATAATTAAATAATTCCAATAATTTCTAAAAATCCAATAATTCATTAAAATTCTAGAAAACTTTAATTTGCTTAATAAAACACTCAACCAACACTGAAATACATAACAAATACTCCAAAGATGAAGTTTATTGGATGGACTACTCTGGGCTGCGGGGCTAAGTGTCCTAAGGAGGCCTAGTTCCTCGAGCCTGGTGGCACAACACCACGAATAAATTCAATGGAGTGTTAAACATCAAAATTAAGTTACTTTTAATTACTTAACCAAGTTAAAACCCTTAATTCAACTACATCAGCAAAGTTTTTAGGATGGACTACTCCGGGTTGCGGGGCTAAGTGTCTTAAGGAGGCTTGGTTCCTCGAGCCTGGTGGCACAACGCCACGAACATGTTGATGAAAAATATAAAATAATTTAACTTTTAAAATCAATAATTAATTAAATTATTTGATATTAATTAATCCTTAATTTTCAACAAACTAAATCAACTTAATCAACCACGATTACTACTGGGTAACCCAGGCCTACGAGGCTATTAAATTAGCCCAAAGGAAGGTGAAATAAACTTCATGGCCTCAGTGTGCAACAAAAGTGGTATTCAACAAATAATTAAAATCAATTTTAAAATCAAATTTAAATCATTAAGACTTAAATTTTAATTAAAATCTCCCTTAAGCCTTTCAACCAATCAGAACATCAAACAACTTCAATCAAATACCCTATTCAGAATCTACCCTAGCCACACGACCTACTACACACACTTTAGATGGTTTTCTAGGACAACCGACTCTAGATCGAGGCTAGGCCGGTGTTTACTTTTCTGCTATGTGTCAGGTTTTCCGAGTTTTTATTGCATGTTGTGATTGAAATTGATTGATGTGTTTGTTTACTTTTACTGCACTTTGTGAATTGATGTGATGGGCGACTAGATTACCCTTATATTAGGAACGATCTAGATGCTCACTAAATTTTTTGCAGGTGGCCACGCTCGTGTAGGACAATAAAGGGGGCTAAATAAATTATAAATGTAAATACTACAGGTGCTTCAACTGCTTAGCCCCCAAATAAAAAAGAGCATGGCCAAGTGTGTTTACTTTTATATGCACATATATATAACTGCTTGGGATATATTTTAATATTTAAATGCTCAGGATAACCCTGCAGGAGAGTCTAAAATTTTTATTTTTACATTCACGTAATTTGTTTGGGTATTGAGTTGTGAAAGTGGCACTTTGAGTTTGGGATACATAGATCCAATGGTTGGATTCCAAAGAGGAAAGGATACCCCTTTGGGGGATAGTCCTTATCCATTTAGAACTCCAAATTTGGATCACTTTACTATCCAAAGTGGAAAGAGTAACCTCCCCCTCAAGGAAAGAGTTCTCTTTTCCATTTGGGTATCCAGTCACGAAGAATCCAAGGAGCTCGAGGAGGAAAAGACCGAGGAGTCGAAGACAGAGAGTATCCCACTCAAAGTCACTTGCGTCTGTATTAGGACTAGAATCCGGGTTATTGTTAGTGGTGTCCGACCACTTTTAATTTATATAAATCTGAGTTGTAATAAGCAAGGCAATTTGCCTATGAACATTTACTTAATTAATTTGATTATTTAATGTGTTGTGATTTAATTTGATTGCGTATAAGATTGCCTGTTTTTCCTAGTTCTTCGGCGCTTGTATGTCATTTTTGTTTTAGCCTGAACTTCGTTAGGCTCTTTAAGGACTAAAAATATTTTTACTAGTAACTAATGTTTAAAATTTTAAAATTTAAATAATATAGAAACTTAACGACTTAGGGAATAGTCGGAATCGTCCGGGGTCGCATGCATATTACTGCATCTCTCTCCCTCCTTGCTATGAGACACTTCCCCACCTGCGGGTATAGTCCAGATAATCCAACCTATGAGGATGAGGTGCTGGATCTGGGAAAGTTTAATCTTTTCAAAAATTATTATTTTATAAGCCTTTTTAAAATCTCATGCATACTTGATTGAGAAATTTGAATCAGCATGCATCGCATTAGAAACTAATTAAATTAAAATTTTAATTACTTTTTAGTCTAAGCATTCCACCCGACATAAGTTAAGAGGTCAATTAGGAATATGCTCTAGATGTCGACCCCAACTTCTTAAACCAATCTTAAATAACGTCCTTGATCACTCTGCATCAAAATACCAGACTCATGGTTTTGAAGCATTTAGGTGGTTTAGTTGGCTCCCCAATCCAGGTCGGGGTAAGCCCAGATTTTGCACTACATTAGTTAGGTTCAGACTACTGTGTTCCAGTGTCCAAATTTAGAGTTAGGATCCGGGGCAGATTTCTTTTTGAGTCATAAGACCCCAACCTCTGGGAATCTAATCCCAAATGTCTAATAAAACACTTAACTCAAACTAAATATTCTTCAAATTAAAAATTTAAAGGCCAACACTTAGCTTAGGTCGGGACACTTCTGAATTATTTCATAATCCTAAAGTGTCTCCTACCCTTCCTCATTTGATTCCAAAATAAGTGTTCAATCTTGCTCCTATCCCATTTGAAATTTCAGTTTCATCTCTTTAGTATCACTCCTAGAAATCTCTAAATAAAATTTCTGCCATTATTTTAATCGAAAGTTTTCATAGGGGACTCTGGTCTCCCACGATGTAATTAACTACGAGGGCTTGCGCTCGTAGGAGATTTAGAACCCACAACTGATTTTCAAAATTGATTTTCAAAATTCAATTAGTCTTCATTGGAAAAATTAAATTATTGATTATCGTTATCGTTATGTTCGAACGATTATTAACAAATAATATCTTCTCCATTCGGGGAGATGTATCTTTTGTTAAAATGATTTCGAAAATGAAATTAATGATCACTTCCCTTGATTATCATAGCTTGATATTTGATTGAACTTTATTTTGACCCTTCGGTGCCATACAAAGTTTTCTCTTAAATTTGATTATGATATTCAAGGTAGAATTTATAATTCTAAATCTGAACCCCATCTTAAAATTTTATTTTCACCTCCCGAGGTGGTATACTTTTTCTAATGGGATGTTTGATTTTAGAATTAAAATTTTTAACATTAATTTAAATTTTCCAAAGAAAACTAAATTTTTCAAAACCCGCTTTCAAACCACCAACAAAAAAATGGCGACCACGGTGGGACTAAATCTCTCTTTCCATCTTTAATAATCACAAAATTTTGTTGCATCGGTAGTTTTGACTATCTTTCTTCCGTTGGTCCCTCTACCCATTTCTCCCTTGGGTGAGTGTGGCCAACATAAAAGAGAAAAATATATGTCAAAAAGAGAGGTGAGTGAGGAAACCCCTATCTAAGTCGGGCTTTGATATTTTACCTCCAAGTTAATTGGTACAGTAAAAGAGTCGAGTCAAATCCTTTAAGATCTTCCAATAAATATTGTAAACTTGCATATTCAAACAAATTTGAATTATGCTAAGTTTCATATTCTACGAAAGACCCTTCAGTCTCAAAATCAAACTTTAAATTTCTTTAGCAAATTTGGTCTTAGACATTTCACCCCCAAGTTGATTGGTGGGATGAAAGAGTCAAGCCCAATCTTTCAAATTTTTTTATGTCAATTTTGTAAGCCTACATGTTCAAGAGAAATCTCACATGTTGAGTTTCAAAATTTGAAGAAGATCCAGTTAATTTCAATACAAATTCGATCTCAATTTCAATTTCAAATCAAAGTTTTGACATTTCACCCCAAGTTAGTTCGTGGAGTGAGAGAGTTAAACTCAACTCTTGAGATTTCTTGTCAATTTTGTGAACCTTCATATTGGGTGAAAACTCAACATTTTGAGTTCCAAAATTTGAAGAAAATCAATCAATTTCAATATTCAAATTCTATTTCAAAACCAGCTAATTCAAGTCACCATTCATTAACTCTGAGAAATCAAGCATACTCAAATGGCTGGAAAACTTACCTTCTCATTGCGCAGCAGCGCGACTGTAGAAGAACAACTTACGTAGAGTCAAAAGAAAATCATTAAGGCTACAAAGATTATTGAGTCGGAAGCCTTAAAGCAAGTTAAATATGAGGCCAATAGAGAGTTCATTGCTCCTCTCACATACCCCCTCTTCGGTGGAAGCCGCTTCCACTCTCTTCCTGGTACTAGAGTAAGGAAGGTTATGAGAAGAGTAGTATGATCTCCACCGTGCCCTTTTGACCACTGCACAGAAGAGATCAATCAAACCAGAAATAAGCAATCACCAGTAATAGACCATAGGCCCCCAGTTGAGGGTTATGCCCCATCCACTCTACCAGATAATGTTAGGTCACGGTACTATACGTGCTCCAGTACATCTATAGAGGAGAAGGTGTAGAAACTGCTCGGGATGCCACTCTCATAATTGATAGGTTACTAGTAATTAAAGATGGGAATAATGATGGATCTGAGATCTTATCAGATAGTGACACCATCTGAATTTAACTTCTAAAGGGGTCCTATCGTGATCAATTTTTAGAATGAAATGATGCAGCATTAATTAGGGATAGTGCAGACCCCACAACAATCTCTTTCTCATAAGAGATTGTAGAAATATAATTCTACACTGATACGGTCTTGCCACCTAGAGTTGCAACTTTTGAGGAAAACATACCACTTCTCAAGTGTATTGGGTCTGAATTTTCAAGATAATTGATTAACCTTTTTAATGAAAATTAACCTCTACTTTAAACTAAAAACAGGAGAGAGTTGTAGTTGACTCCACTGGATACTTAAAGGCCCCTCCCTCCCACCGCTTAAGTGGTTCGATTTGATTTTTGAATTAAAATCTGTGTCAAATATAAGTTGTTTTTGAAATGAAAATCTTCCCAATCTTCTTGCAATTTTCTATCTTAATAGGTGTCTCTTGCATGCTTTAAATCTATTCAATGATTTTCTAAGTCAAGGTGATATTTTTATCAAAAGATTGGGTCCGATCTTGGGATTATTATTCCTTGTATGAGAGGATGAATTTTCTTCTCTTATACTTGCGATATAATCCTCGTTTTCAAAAAAGAGCAATCATTTTAAGCTTTTTTTAAAGGAGATGAAGCCTCTTGTCAAAAAAAATCAATCAAAAAATGCGCAAAGTGCGCAAAAACTCAAAAATAAAAATCAAGAGATGCACAAAGTGCACTAAAAATTAAAAGATGTGCAAAGTGCGCCACAAAAAAAAGGGAAAGAGGCTTCCTTCTTTTTAAATCCTTAAACCTCAACGAGCCCGATCACCCTTAATAGCTTGACTTTGAAAAATCTTGAATCTAGATTTATTGTTATGCATAAACAGTTTATCAGATATAAAAAGAGTCATGCAAAAGAATTGAAAAGATTAAATTTCTCTCTCCAACTTAAACCTTTTGAAATTAATTTTAATTTAAAATTTTGGCACAAGGGAGAACCCTAGTTCAGTTTCTATGAAACTTGATGTGGGTTAACACAATCTAAACCCCTAGCCCTTTCGGGTTAGTTGGAGTCACTCTACTTATCACTGTACTTTGAATTTGTTCCCACTTGTCGTTCTGACAGGGTCTAAATAATTAAGAGGAAAATTTTCATTAAAAAGAATGAATCTTCTACTCTCGATAAGAATTCAAATCTGGTCCTTGAGGGATGTGTGTTAGTCCTTCCACACAAGCATCTTTCCTTTAAGGCCTCCTTTCTTAAATTACACTCTATGATGAGTCCAAGATTGTTCTCGTCTAGAGGTGTATTTTACATCGCTGGAAATTGCTTTTCAAAATTGAGTCACAACTGAGTTGAGTACCCGCCTCCGATTGGAGGAGCTTGAGGGTCTCAAATTGCTTTCAAACTCAATAAAATTTGAAATTACATAAGTCACGTATGATTCAAGCTCGTGATAAATTATGTCACATAAGAATTTTCTAAGTTGGAGACTTGGCCATATAGTCCTTTGGAGACCAATTTTAGTCCGCCATAAGATTGATGGAAACTTTGAATCAACGTTGACTGGATCGTTCACCTTAGAAATGATCTATGAGGGAGATTCATGCCGATTGATTAATCCTGAAAGATGCCACTTGATGTTTTTAACATTTGGGCGACTCTTCAATAAATGCCATGCCTAATGAGTATCAAATTCAACATCAAAGTCACCTTTCCAAATTCAAAGAAATCAAATCACATACAAAGATCATCAATCAATCATTTCC
This sequence comes from Dendrobium chrysotoxum, assembly GCA_019925795.1. Taxonomy (NCBI): domain Eukaryota; kingdom Viridiplantae; phylum Streptophyta; class Magnoliopsida; order Asparagales; family Orchidaceae; genus Dendrobium; species Dendrobium chrysotoxum. The sequence goes on along the minus strand of CM034299.1, from coordinate 28,738,849 downwards.
AATTTTCTTTTCCTTTAGGATAGGATTCTTCCTTTCCTTAGGATTAGACGTACTAGTGGTGGATAACGCCCTTTGTGGCATCATCCTAGTTTCAATCCAATTTAGATCCTCTGTGTGGAGCAAGCTTCCTCCCCACATGATCATCCGCTAGTGGTGGATAACGCCCTTTGTGGCACCATCCTAGTTTCCCTCCAGTTAAGGTCCTCTGTGTGGAGCAAGCTTCCTCCCTACATGACCATCCGCTAGTGGTGGATAACGCCATTTGTGGCACCATCATAGTTTTCCTCCAGTTGAGATCCTCTGTGTGGAGCAAGCTTCCTCTCCACATGATCATCCGCTAGTGCTGGATAACGCCCTTTGTGGCACCATCCTAGTTTCCCTCCAGTTGAGGTCCTCTGTGTGGAGCAAGCTTCCTCCCCACATGACTATCCGCTAGTGATGGATAATGCCCTCCGTGGCACCATCCTAGTTTCCCTCCAGTTGAGGTCCTCTGTGTGGAGCAAGCTTCCTCCCCACGTGACCATCCGCAAGTGGTGGATAACGCCCTTTGTGGCGCCATCCTAGCTTCCTCCAGTTTAGATCCTCTGTGTGGAGCAAGCTTCCTCCCCACATGATCATCTGCTAGTGGTGGATAACGCCCTTTGTGGCACCATTCTAGTTTCAACCCAATTTTGATCCTCTGTGTGGAGCAAGCTTCCTCCCCATATGATCAATCGCTAATGGCGGAGAACGCCCTTCGTGGCACCATCCTAGCTTCTCCTAGTTTTCTTCTCCTTTAGGATAGGATTCTTTCTTTCCTTAGGATTAGACATGTCTACCATCTACCTAAGTCTCTAAGGCTAGATCTGTTCTTCCTTAGGATCAAAAATTCCACTTCAACCTACCATTCGATCAATGTCAATATGTGTACTAAAACTTCATTCTACTACACATATTGGGGGTCCATTTATTGACCTCATTTTTGTATGAGATCACTAGGACCCACTTGGGTTTCTTTTTAGTGACCTAATGATGGGGAGATGTCCACCCCTCAGTCATAAAGGTCATAATAAAGACCCAATTTAATCTCAATTAAACCCAGCTCTACCTTTCAACTCAATCTTTAATCTAGCCTTCAATCAACATTCAATCAAATTTCAAATCATATCCATTTGATTTCAATCATTCATTTGATTTTCATTGATTCAAGGTCAATCATTTAACTCTTAAATCCAACCCAAATCAAACATTCTAAATCAAACCTTCAAGGTCAAGAACCTAGGTCCTGAAGCCCTTTATGGGTGAACTTTCTGTCACCTAGAAACTCAATCAAGTGACCTCCAAATCATGATCCATCAATTATATATTGTCCAATCATGTCTCTAAGATCAACCCTCCAAATTGGAGCTCAATCCAACACTCCTAGCCCCTCAAACTGAATCTTTTTTTAAAGGCTGAAAAACTTCAGTTATTTACAGCCTATGCCACTAGACTTGCCATCTAGAGCAATTTGATCTTGAGACCCTCTCCAAAACCTCCAATAATAGTCATGACTTTTGCTATGATTGGTTGACCAGTAAATTACACTTTTCCAGACTCAATTTGACCTAGTGTTGACCAGGGGTCAAAATGACCAAAATGCCCTTTATAGAGATTTTTGATCTTTTCCCCAAAGTTCAACATGAACTTCCCATATAAACCTTCAAAAACTATCCCAATGGATCCTAAATATCATTAGAAATACATTGGATTCAAACTCAAGTCTTGGTTTGACCTGGTTGACCAAAATGTCCCTTAAAGTTTCAAATGTCAATTTCAATCCAAATGACCTTACCAATGTATCAAAACCACCTCCATTGATCTCAAAATACTCATTTGAATTTTTTGACCCAAAGTTAACCTATGGTTTAACCATGTTGACCAAGTCAACCCTGGTTGACCAAATCAACCATTAACCCACATTAAGGTTAATTTCAATGCTTGAACCCATTTTAAATTAAATCAATCCCTCAAAATCATTCAATTGGACACCCTTGACATGTCCAAAGCTTTCCAAGTCAAGCTCCCCCTTGGGTTGACTTGGTCAACCCATTTGGAGGAGTCAAAACCTTCTCCAAACCCTTTTAAGCCTATAGAAAGATGCCAAATCATGGCCACGTCACCAAGCCACCTTAGCAATCCACAGCTTAATCCAAAACCTGCTCAAACCTGATAGAAATTAACCCATTTCCTCTATTAAGAAGCCCTAATCCAACACTATAAACCAAGCCAAGCATTAGTTCATCCAAATGGAAGAAAAGGCTTGTGGTCCCCTTTCCCATAGACCAAGAGAGGTCACACTCATCACCAACCATATTCCCTAGATTTGGGTAGCTTAGGGGACACTTGTCATGCATCCAAACTCCCTCCAAATAAATCAAGACCATCCAATCCAAAAGCCAAGGGTTAAAGTGGGAGAAACCTAACCTAAGAAAAAAAATCTTCATTATTCACTCTCCCTCAACTCTCCTCCATCCTCCAACCTTCCTAAACCCTTTCCCATCTTCTCCAACCATTTCTAAGGCTTTCCCAAGCTTCTTCCCATCATTTTTAAGCCTCAAATCACTATTTTAGTGATGAGAGAGCATTCTAGAGAGAGAAAGAGGGTTTTCTAACACAACTTTCGATCCAGCTAGATCTAGCTCTTGGTGTCTTCATCAAAGTTGTAGAGGATCACTGCAGCTTTCCAATGAGCCCAGGATCTCAAAAATCTGACAGTTGGATTGTAAGTTATTCTCATTTTAAGTTTAAATTTTAATTTGAAACTGCTCAAAAATTTCATTGTTTGGGGTCTCCAAACTCTAGGTAATGAAAGTTCATGTTCCCATGAGCTTATGTTTCAAATTTCATTAAATTTTGACGAGTATTTTGAAAGTTATGAGTATTTTAATTTTTTAATTTATTTTGAACTAAAACGGCCTTGATCGATCTTGACCGTCCGATTTTCTATCTTTCTCGATCGGACAACTCGGGGTTAGTGATGGCGTGGATAGGTGGTTGATAAACAGAACTTTGCATATCAAAATGCCACACGCCGTTGCCGTTTTGGCGCCGATCATTGCCAATGATTGGCGTCGATCATTGCCAATGATTGGCGCCACTTATTAATGGACTTAAAAATTTTAAAAATAGTCCAAACTTTCAAAATTTATAGTAAATTCATTTCTCTACCAAATGAAGTATTTTTGGGCTTGTTGGAAAGATAATTTAGCCTAGTATTTATTAAAATTAATTTTGAGTTGATTTGATTACTTTATTATGAGATATTTTTATTTCTTTGAAATTGGTTTTTTAAGATTTTCTCACAATCCAGTGGTTAATTGAGCCCCAAATTTTGGTGGAAGGTATTTGGGTATCTTAGGCATGCACTATAATTTTCCTAGGTTCAGATACCTATTGAATTTCTATGATGTGAATTTTTAATGTAATGGGTCCATTTTGGACCCAAAACTTTAAAAATTTATAACTCCATTTTTCTGTAGAATTAGGCTGCATAACTTTTGTGGTATGATTGCATATGTGTAAGGGTTAGACAAACCAAATTTCACGCCTATTTGAATAGTAGAGACACCTAGAAAAAATAATTAAGGAAAAGTCTAAAAAACTTAGAAATTCCTAGGGAATTGTACACACATCCAATAGGAGTGAAACTTGAACGTAGTAAACTTAGTGACACCATGTACCTTAGGTTCAAATTTCATTGAATTTGGAGATCATTAGGTCAGAAAATTAACCATCTAAAGTTTCAGCCCTTTTAAGGGCCTAGAAAATTCAAAAAATGCAATAAATCCAAATTAAGTCCAAAAATTATAAATAATACCTCAAATTGACCAGAACTTAGTCCTCTACCTAGGAAAAATAAAAACCCCATGACTGGACTCTTAATTTAACTTTAATTTGACTTTTAATAAAAATCAATAATTAATTAATTAAAAATCATTAAAAATCCAAAATAATTTCCAAATACCTAGAAACACTCCCATGGGTCATTCCTAACCTTTGGGATTGATTCCATGCATTTTGGGATGAGTTTGGATCAAAATGATCAAAACCTTCCTAATTAAGCAATTTTAAAAATTCAATAATTGGTGAAACTTTAAAAATTCATAACTAATTATAGAAAAATCCAAATTGAGCAAACTTAGTGTCAATCAACTTCAATTAAGATCTAGTATTTTCTAAAAATGTCAAACCTACAAAATCTGGTCAAAGTCAACCTTTTGGTCAACCGTAGTTCAAAACTAGGCCCGAACTTCAAAAAATCATAACTTTTCATAGAAAACTCCAAATTGAGTGTGCTAACAGTCTAACAACTCATCATAAGATCTAATATTTATTAAAAATCTAAAACTTATAAAATGAGCTTTAAATTAAAAAGTCAACTTTTGGATCCCTTAATTAACATAATTAAATAATTCCAATAATTTTTAAAAATCCAATAATTCATTAAAATTCTAGAAAACTTTAATTTTCTTAATAAAATGCTCAACCAACACTCAAATGCATAACAAATACTCCAAAGATGAATTTTATTGGATGGACTACTCTGGGCTGCGAGGCTAAGTGTCCTAAGGAGGCCTAGTTCCTCGAGCCTGGTGGCACAACGCTACGAATGAATTCAATAGAGTGTTAAACATCAAAATTAAGTTACTTTTAATTACTTAACCAAGTTAAAACCCTTAATTCAACTACATCAGCAAAGTTTTTAGGATGGACTACTCCGGGCTGCGGGGCTAAGTGTCCTAAGGAGGCTTGGTTCCTCGAGCCTGGTGGCACAACGCCACGAACCTATTGATGAAAAATATAAAATAATTTAACTTTTAAAATTAATATTTAATTAAATTAATTGATATTAATTAATCCTTAATTTTCAACAAACTAAATCAACTTAATCAACCACGATTACTACTGGGTAACCCAGGCCTACGAGTCTATTAAATTAGCCCCAAGGAAGGTGAAATAAACTTCATGTCCTTGGTGTGCAATAAAGGTGGTATTCAAAAAATAATTAAAATCAATTTTAAAATCAAATTTAAACGATTAAGACTTAAACTTCAATTAAAATCTCCCTTAAGCCTTTCAACCAATCAGAACATCAAACAACTTCGATCAAATACCCTATTTAGGATCTACCCTAGCCACACGACCTACTACACACACTTTAGATGGTTTGCTAGGACAACTGACTCTAGATCGAGGCTAGGCCGGTGTTTAGTTTTCTGCTGAGTGTCGGGTTTTCCGAGTTTTTATTGCATGTTGTGATTGAAATTGATTGATGTGTTTGTTTACTTTTACTGTATTCTGTGGATTAATGTGATGGGCGACTAGATTACCCTTAGGTTAGGAACGATCTGGATGCTCATTGAATTTTTTGCAGGTGGCCACGCTCGTGCAGGACAATAAAGGAGGCTAAATAAATTATAAATGTAAATACTACAGGTGCTTCAGCTGCTTAGCCCCCAAATAAAATAGAGCGTGTCGAAGTATATTTACTTTTATATGCACATATATATAACTGCTTGGGATATATTTTAATATTTAAATGCTTAGGATAACCCTGCAGAAGAGTCTAGAATTTTTATTTTTACATTCATGTAATTTATTTGAGTATTGAGTTGTGAAAGTGGCCATTTGAGTTTGGGATACATAGATCCAAAGGTTGGATTCCAAAGAGGAAAGAATAGCCCTTTGGGGGATAGTCCTTATCCATTTGGAACTCCAAATTTGGATCACTTTACTACCCAAAGTGGAAAGAGTAACCTCCCCCTCAAGGGAAGGGTTCTCTTTTCCATTTGGGTATCCAGCCACGAAGAATCCAAGAAGCTCGAGGAGGAAAAGACATAGAGTATCCCACTCAAAGTCATTTGCGTCTGTATTAGGACTAGAATCCGGGTTGTTATTAGGGGTGCCTGACCACTTTTAATTTATGTAAATCTGAGTTATAATAAGCAAGATAATTTGCCTATGGACATTTACTTAATTAATTTAATTATTTAATGTGTTGTGATTTAATTTGATTGCGTATAAGACTGCCTGTTTTCCCTAGTTCTTTGGCGCTTGTATGTCATTTTTATTTTAGCTTAGACTTCGTTAGGCTCTTTAAGGACTAAAAATATTTTTACTCGTAACTAATATTTAAAATTTTAAGATTTAAATAACATAGAAACTTAACGACTTAGGGAATAGCCAGAATCGTCCGGGGTCACATACATATTATTGCATCTCTCTCCCTCCTTGATATAAGACACTTCCCCGCCTGCGGATAGAGTCCAGATAATCCAACCTATGAGGATGAGGTGCTGGATCTGGGGAAGTCTAGTCTTTTCAAAAATTATTATTTTATAAGCCTTTTTAAAATCTCATACATACTTGATTGGGAAATTTGAATCAGCATGCATCGCATTAGAAACTAATTAAATTAAAATTTTAATTGCATTTTAGTCTAAGCATTCCACCCGACATAAGTTAAGGGGTCAATTAGAAATCTACTCTAGATATCGACCCCAACTTCTTAAACCAATCTTAAATAACGTCCCTGATCACTCTGTATCAAAAGACCGGACTCATGGTTTTGAAGCATTTAGGTGGTTTAGCTGGCTCCCCAATCCAGGCCGGGGTAAGCCCAGATTTTGCACTGCATTAGTTAGGTTCGGACTACTGTGTTTCAGTGTCCAAATTTAGAGTTAGGATCCGTGATAGATTTCTTTTTGAGTCATAAGACCCCAACCTCTGAGAATCTAATCCCAAATGTCTAATAAAACACTTAACTCAAACTAAATATTCTTCAAACCCAAAATTTAAAGCCTAACACTTAGCTTAGGTCGGGATACTTCTGAATTATTTTATAATCCTAAAGTGACTCCTACCCTTCCTCATTTGATTCCAAAATAAGTGTTCAATCTTGCTCCTATCCCATTTGAAATTTCAGTTTCATCTCTTTGGTATCAATCCTAAAAATTTCTAAATAAAATTTCTGTCATTATTTTAATCGAAAGTTTTCATAGGGGACTCCGGTCTCCCACGATGTAATTAACTATGAGGGCTTGCGCTCGTAGGAGATTTAGAACCCATAACTGATTTTCAAAATTGATTTTCAAAATTTAATTAGTCTTCATTGGAAAAATTAAATTATTGATTATCGTTATCGTTATGTTCAAACGATTATTAACAAATGATATCTTCTCCATTCGGGGAGATGTATCTTTTGTTAAAATGATTTCGAAAATGAAATTAACGATCACTTCCCTTGATTATCATAGCTTGATATTTGATTGAACTTTATTTTGACCCTTCGGGGCCATACAAAGTTCTCTCTTAAATCTGATTATGATATTCAAGATAGAATTTATAATTCTAAATCTGAACCCCATCTTGAAATTTTATTTTTACCTCCCGAGGTGGTATACTTTTTCTAATGGGATGTTTGATTCTAGAATTAAAATTTTTAACATTAATTTAAATTTCCCAAAGAAAACTAAAATTTTCAAAACCCGCTTTCAAACAACCAACAATGAGCAACCAGGCGCGAATGACACAAAATAGGACCTTTACCAGCGGATAACCCGTCGGTAATATTACCGACGGATATTTCACTGGTAATATTTCGTCAACTTTAAATAAGCCGGCGTAAATTATGCTGGTACGTCCGCCAGTAATTTCCGACAAAAGATGCATCAGAATCCAAAATTTTCCAGCGCAATTCCGGCATAACATCCGCTGGTAAGTTAGCGACGTAAGGTCCGCCAGAAATTCCGCCGCACTATCACTGTCGTATAGTCCACCGGTATTTGCGTCGTTGTTTCCGGCGTATATTATCAGCCAAAAATTTTGACAGTAATGGGCTATTTTTCTGTAGTGTCTGTTCGTATGTCTCCTCTTATTTCGACAAGTTCGCATGATCCTGTCCTGCCTAGATTGCACGAGCATAGCCCTATTGGCTCTTTGCCGCGAAATAAAATCCTGTAATATTCCTCCCGCAAAATCCTCCTCCCGTGGAATCCAATCCAGCTCCTGCGCTTGGCTCTTTGACTCGAAATCCAAGTCACGTGTGTGGGAGCGGGACAGGATCCGTTCTTGTGTGGAGCAGGCAGAGGCAGTACGGGTTCCCTCGAGTGTGTCGGAGTCGGACGATACAGGCGAATTGCTGCAGCCCATTGCTCCAAGGTATGCCTTTTCATACTTCTGAGCAACACAATGTTTGTGATTTGGTTGAGTTGGCCACTTCGTGTGGGAACTTGGAGCGACAGGATGGCCGGATCACCTCGTGCACAAACCTGGAGCCGCAAGGTGTGTCTTTGGTATTTGATTTTTATGGGAATGTTGGGGGCAATGAACTGATTATACTTTACTCTGCATACACTTAACTAAACATAAAAAATAATTCTCATATATTCACTTTACAAACAGCCAAACAATCTCAAAATATTTATTTTACATTGCATGCACTTTATGGCCAACCAAACAACCCATATATAAAATTGATCCAAAATAGTATCTCAAACTGTTATTGTCCTATAAAATCGATCCCAATTTAATTTCTAAATTATATAAAATTGATTGAATTTATTTTCGAAGGGATCATTTTTATCAATTATGTACATTTGAGTGATTAAATTAGAGCAATGTTATACTCTGGAATAAAAATAATTATATACGGACTATTTTAAATTTAACTCCTTGAGAAACAAAAGAATAAAATTATATATAAAGAACACAACTATGCATTCACTTTTTTTTTTTAATAGAAGTTCACAAATACATACCATTATTTACTCATTGTAAACCACAAAAAATAGAGCAAATAATAAATATACCGCTATTATGTAATGTTTTTACAAGAATACTGACCCAATTTTTTCTTTCAAGAAAATAAAAATATATTAAATGGCATATCCGTAAAAACACTCCCACTACCATTGGATACTTACCTACCTCCAACTCCTCATCTTCCAAAACACCTCTTCTTCTTCTTCCTCTCCCTCCACCCCCACCCCCACCCCAACATGCCCACCCCCTCCACCACACCCACCACCTCCACATCCACCTCCACCTCGGAACAACTCACCCCAGCCCCTTCTGGCAGGTGCCGACGACTCAGCCCCATCCACCGCCCCCCACCCGCCTCTCTTCTCACTGACCTCACCTCCCGGTGGGCCAAAGAATGGAACCGCGCCTATCTCCTCGCCTGCGCCGCCGGCCTCATCGTCGACCCCCTCTTCTTCTACTCCCTCTCCATTAGCGGCCCCTTCATGTGCGTCTTTATAGACGGTTGGTTCGCTATAACCATCACTGTTCTCCGCTGCATGACTGATTCAATTCACGTATGGAACACATGGCTTCAGTTCAAAACAGCCTGTAGCCACCACCTCAGGCAGCTTTCCCCGGCGGAGGATGACGGCGAGGCAGGGAAGGAGAACAGGTTAGCTCCGCCGCCGCGAGATTATCTCAAGTCGAAGAAAGGGTTCTTGCTCGATCTCTTCGTTATTCTTCCCATCATGCAGGTGAAGCAATTTTATTTATTATTTTTTTAATGCTTCTTATTTATTCTATGATTGGAAATGAGCTCATCTTAAACATAAATATAATAATTTCGAGAATCTCAATCCAATTAAAATTGAAAAGAAATTTTCTAAGTATGTTCAGATGAAAAAGAAGAATTTGGAGATATAAAATGTAATCCTTATGAATTATATATTTAATTGTTAGATTTGAATGTCTATATATATATAATTTATTAAAAAATGTATTTTATTTAAAAAAATAATTAATATTATTTTGATGTGATTAATATAAATAAAACTTAAAATTTAGATATTATATATAAAAATATATAAAAATTATGTGAACTATATATAAAGTTCTAAATAAACTATTATTAAATTATAGAAAAAATGTTATGTAATGATTTGCTTTATAAAATAGATTTTATTTTGTGTAGCGTGTATTCAATATTATATAGTATGATAATTTATTACTTTAAATTTATTATTAAAATTACAATATATGTATATATATAATTTTTTTATATGAGATTAATATGTTATTCTTTTTATAATTAATATATTAGAAATTAATAATATAAAATCACAGGCCCTAAATTTGATCTTGACTTAGAATTTATTTGGAATAATTTTTTATTGTTTTATTTTTCAAATTATAATTATAATTTTGTTTTTTTATTATTTTTAATATTTATAATAAATTTTTGTGCTATAACAGTTTAAAAAAATTTATTTTCGTCATAATAATTGTATAATTATTTTTATTAAAGCTACAGTAATTCTAAATAAATACTTAGACAAATTCATTTACTTTCGCACAGTAGCAATAATTATCAAAATGAAATATTTTATTGGTGAAAAATAATAGATGAAAGAGAAGAGTGCGGTGAGGAGAAAAGAAGAGCTAAAATTGTACTAATATTCCGTTGTCATCAAATGTCTTTGTTCGAAGACGACAAATTTAATGCTGTAATGGCGTGTAGGTTTAACAGACAGTTTGGGTATAGCATTGGTACGGACGCTAATTATTGGTATGGTCCACTCTGTTCAACGGCAGAATGTATGAAAAAAATTATAAATAATATATATATATATATATATATGACAGTTTTCTATATGTATTCCTTTTTTTCTTAAATTTGAGGCCATGGCAAAAATCCTATTAAGGGGCTATTTAATTGTCTTAAAAATGAATGTAATGTAAAAAAATATTTTGAAGTTATTTGGATGAACGAAAAGGGATTGTAAGATTTTTTTCTTTTTATTTGATTTGAAGTAAAGTGAATGCAATGTAAATTATAAGAGAGTTGTAACTGGGGTGGCAGGCGGCTAGTCGTGCGAGGCGTCGGGGGCAGGATGGGCGGTGGTGGATGGGCTGCGGTGGCAGGGAGGGTGGCGAGAAGGTGGCCGCCGTGGGTGGTCAAGGAAGCACTTGAGTGGTGTTAAGTATTCTCATTCAAATTGGACGAAGTTGCTTTTCCTAAAGAATGAACTAGAATGGAATATACTGCATTTACTTACATTAAATTTGCTTTTCATCCAACTAAATGCTAAAAAGTGAAAAAGTAATGCATTTACTTTACTTTGTATTTACTTTTCTTCCAAACAAACATCCCCTAAGTGTAAAGACTAATAACAAAAAAAACAAACTCAACAAAAAATGAAAGAGATTTAATAGAAAGCCCTAAAGCTTAAGCAAAGAAGAAGATACAAAACAAAATAAGCTCTAACAAAAGAAAATTCAGGGTTTTGAATTCAAAATGGCCAAAAATATAAACTCAGGCTTGGAATAACATTAAGTGTAGCAATAAATTTTACAACTCCGGATGCCCTTAGGCCCGCCCAGGGGTAACAAAATGACCGAGAGGTGTGGGAGTGTGATACTCACTCAACATTGTCCGACGAGCCTGCTACGGTTCCAACGATGCTTGGCTTTCTTGCATTTACATACAGTTTTCTATAAGCGTGTAAATACAATAGACATGAGTGTTGGAGAAATAAGAGGCTATTGTAAGAGGAAGAACTTTAAAAGAAAAGATGAACACTTGTAAAACTCACTTTTTATTTTACTTTTACACTTCTTGATTCTTTTTCATAGAAAACTCAAAGACAACACACCTATTTATACTAGTGACACCCCATTAGGATTGTGCCAACACATTTCAATCCAATGACAACTATTGACTCTCTAGAGTATTCTCCTATCTTTATTTTCAAAAGTCATTAATTACATATTCTAGAATTCTCTAAATCACTCTTTTAGAATGTATTTCTAGAATCCTCTAAAACATTCTTCATAAAATGAGACTCTAGAATTTTCTAAGGACTTTTCTAGATTATGGGATCAATTAAATGGCCCAAGTAATTAAATCAAGTTTAATTTTTAACACCCCCTCTTAAACTTGATTTGCTATCTCGAGCAATCTTCTTATCCTGATAAAATCTTCATGCTTGAGGGGCTTGGTGAATATAGAAGCTACTTGATTATGAGGCTTCACATACTACATTTGCACATCCTGTCTTGTCATGTAGTCTCTAATGAAGTGATAGCGTGTGTCGATATGTTTACTTCGATCATGAAAAATAAGATTCTTGGCCAAAATGATAGTTGACTTTTAATCGACACAAATCTTTGTTGTCTCTTCTTGCGGCAATCTTAACTCCTTCAATAAATTTTAAGGCCAAATTGCATGACATACACATAACGTTGCAGCAATATACTCAGCTTCACATGTAAAAAGGGCAACGATTGGTTGTTTCTTTGACATCCAAGTAAAAATAGTGTCTCCCATATAGAACACGAATCCCATAGTGCTTTTTCGCTTATCCAAGTCTCCAGCCCAGTTGCTATCACTATATCCGACAAGCTTGAAATCATTTGATTATGAATAGAATAAGCCAAAGTCGATCATACCTTTGATATACCAAATAATTCTCTTGGCAGCCTTTAAGTGAGTAGTAGTTGGTGCTTCTATATAATGACTAACAATTCTAATAGCATGAAGGATGTCCAGCTTAGTGCAAGTCAGATAGCACAAGCTACCACCTCAGCTCTTGAAAAATGTTGGATTAACCATTTTGTTATTCTCCTTTTTTATGACCTGCCTCTATATTCCATCAGAGTGCTTATGGGGTTGCAATCATTCATATTGAACATATTGAGTATTTCTTTTTCATAGCTTTCTTGAGAAATAAAGATGCCTTCATCCTTTTGCTTAACTTCAATACTAAGGTAGTATGTCATTTATCCAATGTCTGTCATCTCGAACTTTTTAGCCATCATTTTCTTAAATTCTTTAAAGATATTTAGATTACTTCTAATGCAGATCAAGTCATCCATATACATGCACACTATCAAAATATATATCCTCATCCTTGACTTTGATGTAGAGGGCATACTCATAAGGACATTTGATGAAGTTATTCTAAAGGAAATACTTACCGATGCGGTTGTTCCATGCCATAGGTGCTTGTTTTAGCCCATAGAGAGCCTTCTACAGCATCAAAATCTTATCTTCTTGCCCTTTGACTTTATAGCCCAATGGTTGTTGAATGTAGACTTCCTCTCCAAGGACTCCATTTAGAAAGGTGAACTTTACATTCATTTGATGTATTTTTCACCTATTTCGAGCTGTTAAAAAATGATTAGCCTTATAGTTTCAAGTCGAGCAACAGGAGCAAATACTTCATTATAGTCGATGCCAGTTATTTGGCTGTAACCTTTCGCCATTAATCTTATATTTCTTGGCTTCTCCTTTGACATTCTTCTTTGCTTTCTACATCCACTTTACATCAATTATTTTCTGTCCTATAAGAAGTGCAGCTAGCTCCCATGTATTGTTCTTCTCGATTGCATTGATTTCTTCGTCCATTGCATCCTTCCAGTTCTTACTTTGCACAACTTCATGAAAATTAATGGATTCATAATCTGTAAAGAGGCAAAAGAGAGTGAGATTGTTTTGATTCTAAGTTACCATATAGATTTCTTGTTAACCTCTAAAGCGTGGTACTTTTTCGCTTGACCCTTCACTTGAAGATGATGAAGATGATGGGTCCTCTTGAGTACTTGCAGTTGGTGTAGTTGGTGGTGTTGTGGGCTCATCTCTTTCTTGATCCATTATTGGCTGCTCAACTTCTTCATCCTTAAAGAAGTTGTAGTGATCATCATGTGGGTCCCAAACCCATTATCTTTCTTCATTGAAGATGACACCATGACTGATGATTGTCTTCATAGTGTTTGGATTATATAACTTGTAGCCTTTTGAGCTAGAGTCATAACTGATGAAAATGTACTCACTCTTATCATTCAGTTTACTTCATGGCTCATCGAGAACATGCACATGGGCTATGCTTTCAAACACTCTTTGATGAGAGATACTTGACTTTCTCTCACTCCATGCTTCATGCATTGTCATTCCCCACACACTTCTTATTAGAGATCGATTGAACAAGTAAACCATGCATGCAACAGCTTCGACCCAAAATTTCTTTGGTAGCCTCTTACTCTTGAGCATACTTCGAGCTATGTTAAGGATAATTCGATTCTTTCTTTCTGCTACACCATTTTGTTCAAGAGATCTTGGGACAGTCAATGATCGACGTATTCCATTAGCTTCACAAAATTCTTGAAATTCCTTCGAAGTGAACTCCCCTCCTTGATCAAAGAGCATAACTTTGATCTCTAGGTCGCTTTCTTTCTCCATCAAAGCTTTGAACTTTTTGAATACTTCAAAGACCTTCGATTTTTGTTTCAAAAAATATGCCTAAGATTTTATTAAAAAATCATCTATGAAGAGAAGGAAATAATTACTCTTACCAAGAGAGCTTGGCTTGATTAGACCATATGCATTCATATGTATGAGTTCAAGTGGTTTTTGTGCTCTCGAATTTGACTCCTTTGGAAAGCTCTTCCTGAATTGCTTCTCGAGCAAGCAGCCTTCACATTTCTGGTCTGGGCAATTGATGCAGGGCAGACCTCTCTTCATTTTCTTCTTTGATAATAGCTCCAATCCTCCAAAATTAAGATGCCCAAATCGAAGATTCTAGAGCCAAGATGGGTCTTTATAGTATGCTTTGAGAAACTTGGCAACATAATTTTGAATATTGAGTAAGAACATTCTATTTCTTGACATTTGTATCTTTGCAATTGGGTTGCTCAGATTGTCTCTTATAGAAAGGTTTTTTATCTTTCAAATGAATATCATAACCTTTCTCCAAGAGTTGACCAAGACTTAGGATATTATTCTTCATATTTGGCACATAATAGACGTTAGAAATGAATTGGTGCTTTCCATTCTTTAATCAGATAAGAATATTACCTTTGCCCTTCATAGCTACCTTGAACTCATCTCCAAAGGATACATTGCCGCTAACCGACTCATCAAGTTTCGCGAACATATTTTTTCTTCCACACATATGATTGTTTGCACTAATGTCTAGATGTCAAACGTTATATTCACCTTTTTTGTTCTCCTTATGCGCTAATAGCAAAGTGCGATCTTGTTGACTTCTCTCTTCCACGTAATTATCCTTATCTTCATCTTTATTATTATTGGGAGTTCTACATTCTGCAGCATAGTGACCAAATTTTTGACAATTGTAGCACATCACTTGAGATTTATCATACCTTGGTTTTGATTTTCCTTTTCCACATCCTCTTGTTGAATTTCCTCCTTGTCCAAAATTGGTATTGTTGTTCTAGTCATTGTTAGAGCTCCAACCTCGTCCATGTCCATGACCACAGCCTTGTCCTCGACCATGACCTCTTCCTTGTTGACTTTTACCATACTCGAGGCTCTCTTCTTTTGTTGAATTAATTTGTGTCTTCAGGTGTTGTTCCGTGATCACTTGCTTTTTCTTTTTCTTTCTTCGTAGGCTTGTAAAGAACCCAGGAGTTCCTCGATTGTCATAACCTTCAAGTCTTTTGTTTCTAAAATAATGGCGATAAGATGATCGAACTTTGAATATAAAGATCGAAGGATTTTCTCTATAATCCTTACATCTTCTAGCTTCTCTCCATTTCTTTTTAATTGATTAGAAACTGCTAAGACTCTTGTAAAGTAGTCAAAGACAACTTTGACTTCTCTTATATGTAAGGCTTCGAACTCTCCTCTTAATATTTAGAGATGCACCTTCTTGATTAGCTTCACTCCTTTATAAGAGGTATGAAGCTTCTCCTATGCTTCTTTGGCAGACTTCGCATCGAAAATCTTCTCAAAAGCGCCATCATCTAATCCTTGAAAGATTAGATAAAGAGCCTTATTGTCTCTCTTCCTTGAATATCTTAGATATTCTTTTGAGTTTGGGATAAACTTGACTCATCTTGTGGCTCATTGTAGCTTTTCTCTACCATCTCCCATACATCTTGCGCTCCAAAAAGGGCCTTCATCTTGATGCTCCATTTGTCATAGTTGCTATTGTTGAGCATTAAGACTAGGGGATCATATCATTACTCACCATCTCTCCAGAAAGAAACTTTTTCTCTGATACCACTTTATTGGAGAAATAAGAGGCTATTGTAAGAGGAGGAATTCTATAAGAGAAGAAGAACACTTGTAAAACTCACTTTTTATTTCACTCTTACACTTCTTGATTCTACTTCATATAAAACTCAAAGACACCACACCTATTTGTACTACTGACACCCCCATTAGAATTATTCCAACACATTTCAATCCAATGACTACTATTGACTCTCTAGAGTATTCTCCTATCTTTATTTAAAAAAGTCATTAATTACATATTCTAGAATTATCTAAATCACTATTTTAGAATATATTTCTAGAATTCTCTAAAACATTCTTCATAAAATGAGATTCTAGAATTTTCCAAAGACTTTTCTAGATTATGAACTCAATTAAAAGCCCAATTAATTAAATTAAGTTTAATTTTCAACCGTGAGAACCCAAAGCGTTCTTGATTGTCTGCTAAATGCTGCTTGCATTAGTTTGATCATTGGCTTGATTAAGTACTTCAAATAATAAATTAATGCCTGAAAAATATTCGATTCATAAAGACATAATTGCATGTGATGAAATCTATAAAACGATCATAGTGATTGGACATTAGTGCATGTACGTTAAACGACCAAATCCAATAATTGAAGCTATAAAACATACAAATTGACCAGAAACTCTATGCACGCCATAGAAGGATTTAGAAGAATGAACGTGATATAAATTTAATTTAAAAAGGATCAACAATACAAAGTGGGAGGGCGTTTTGCCAAAATTGTTTACAGAAACGACAAAATTTTTAAAAGGATAAAAATGCTGCTCTGCTACACGTTTTCTGTAAAACGTCATCCCACTTTATGTTTTTTATCCTTTTTTTTGGAACGGGGATATCTACTCGCTACCACCTCAGCTTGTGAGGAGCTTGACGTTGTAACTAATCCCTAAGCTAACCTAGAAGAGACACCTACACCTATCTTACCTCCTGGCCCACATTTATTGGGACCCCATTTAAGAGGCATTGTTGTTCTAGGGGAATCGAGCACGGGTTGGGGGATTCTCAATCGTACTCGCCTACCAACCAAGCTAAGCATCCGTGAGTTTTTTAAATTAAATTTATATCACGTTCTTTCTCCTAAATTTTACGTAAATTTACCCTACAGAAACATAGGTAGAGAGAGAGAGGAGAATTTATAAATATAATACATAAGTTTTACTATTTATATGATCTAGCATTTCGTTAAATCGCAAATAATCCTCTTCGGACACCCATCGATGTTATGACCTGACAAGCTCTGTACAGTTGCTGGGCCGTCGATACCTTATTGCACACCTTGGCCTCATCAACGTCCTCACCTTTCAGTTTTCGTACAAGATAGAAAAGATGCGGTAGAGAGAGAGAGAGAGAGAGAGAGTGATTGCAAAGGCTTGTTAATGACCGGCGGGACCATTGGTGCTGAAGGGCAATGGGACCAGCGGCATGGTGATGGATTTATTATTCTGTCCGGAGCCCGGAGGGCGTCTGAAACGTTAAAAAAAAATATATCATGGTCGGTATCCCAGTGGGTACCGAGCGGTACCAACCTCTCTGTACCGAACGGGAGAACCATCCGGTGTCCGGACAGAATAAAAGCTCCATGGTGATGGGGGGAGTATAGTTTATTTTATTTGAATATTTTGAGCCTTATATATGCAAAATCCCCGTATATATTCGAGATTAATAAACGATAAATTAAATAATAATACATGTCTTGGCTGTTGCAGATTGTAATGTGGGTGGCAGCTCCGGCTTTAATACGAGAAGGATTGATAACAACAGTAATGGCTGTTCTCCTGATAATGTTCCTCTTGCAGTATATCCCTAAGGTTTACCATTCTGTGTGTTTTCTGCGCCGAACACAAAATTTTTCTGGCTACATCTTCGGTACAATTTGGTGGGGGATTGCTCTCAATCTGATCGTTTATTTTGTCGCATCACATGTGAGTATATATGCTTATATATTAATTATTTTTACTTATACTTTATTTCTTCATAATATTTTTGCTCACTCTTAGAAACTTTTCTAGCTATTTTATTTTTCAGACTATAATCATATTTTCATTTAGTTACTGTTTTCTCACCGTTTTTTTAAGCTGGTTTTTACAATCAGAGTGACTAGGCTTCGTTGGGGACGACCTTCTTTCTGCTTCGTAAAGCAGCTTTCTAGTACAAAAATTAAAATTTTTGTACTAGAAAGTCGCTTTACGAACCAGTAAGAAAGCCGTCCCAAATGAAACATTAATTATGTTCCCCATAATAATTATACGAACAACTTCATAAAGCACTGTAGTTGTCCCAAATAAATCTTTAACCTTTGCAGGGGCCACCTGCAGCTGTTGCCATGCCAAATCATAAAAGTTACTCAAGTATTAATGCTTTTCTCTTCCTCCTGCTCAGAGAAGCCTAGCTGGTAGTCATCCTAAGAAGAAGAATTATACCTCCCATCCCTGCTAGAGATTGAACATCTTTTGTATCTCTAAGCTCTCCCTCTTAAAGAAATTAGATCAATTAAAAAATTGGAAGTGTATTTCTTAATATAAATTTTTGATGTCTGCTCAGTGATCATCTTCACCTTACAAAGTGTTTCAATTACATGGCACTTATTCCAATCCTTCAAATTATTTTGGCTCATGAAAATTATCTCAGGCTCTCTTGAACCGGCCTATGTCAGGATCAATTTAGGGACATCTCTTAGGAACTTTCTCAGGTTTCTTGTAAGAATGCGCAATCACACTCAAAATCATCTTCAATTGTTAGTGTTTGCAATAAAATTTATTTATTTTATCATTCTCATAGCATTATCATGATTTTCCTATTGGAGTTGTATATTGCATTAAAGTGTTTTTTGGAGATATTTGAGCCAATTAAGACAAAGTCACACACGCAACACATACGTAAGATTCATACTTAATATCTCTTAGTTGATAGCTAAAACTTCAAACCAATAGATCAAATTGAATTATATTAATATACCAATGTTTGATGTAAATTCACATAGCCCGTAAAATCACAAGACTTTATGGTATTGTGATTTGTCTACTCATTAAATTATTGTGGGAAATATCAATCTTATGCACATTCTCGTGTTACTTTAGTCCATTAAATATATCATGGTGTCTAATTCTGACAGCCATAGAGTCAAATCTTTGTACTTAATTAGAGTAAAATTTGAGGGCTAATAATATAAGATATAGGCTTCATTTGGTATAGCTTTTTTAATGTTTTTTAAAACTATTTTTTAGTATAAAAATTTTAGTTTAGAATAAATTTATACTAAAAAATTATTGAGAAAGCAGCAAGAAAGCCATCCCAAATGTAACCATAAAATGACAAAGAGAGCTGCCAGTGGATACAAATTTTTGCTAAATATTTGTGTAGCATGAAGTGTGCAACTAGTTAATATAGAATATGTTGATGAGGGATGAAAACTTCTGTAGATTTTTCATGTTATAATAAAAATCTAAGGAAATGGCCCAAACATAAAACATAAATTTTCTTAAAATTTAGAACTTTCATACATGATTTTAATAAATTTTCTTCATAAATGAGTGCAAAGGATGCCTATTTATAGATTTGGTTAAGTAATTACTTTAAGAATAATTAATTTAGAGATTCATGCTTATCTAGGATCCTATTTTCTGATCTTAGAAACCCCTAAAAAAGCCATCTTGGATGCTCTCTCAAAATTATGAGTTAAAATCATCCCATTTAAGAAGCTATATCTTACCTTCCATTTATGTAGAGATCTAAAGTTGAAGACTTTTTTCATGAGATTTCTATATTTTCCTTCCCATATGAAGGCCAAGATGGCTTATTTTTCTTTTTGTTAGGGCAAATTTAGAGATGTATTTTTGAGATTGATGCTTGTAGTAAATTAATAGATTTGATCATAACCATTCAAACATCAAAGCTCAAGCTAAATTTGATTAAATGAGCACTCCTATTCTTCATATGTAGATTATAGGTGGTCAATGGCTATAGCTAGCAATGATGAATGCCAGTAAACATCCTTAGCTATATTTTTAATGGAAGATCTGAGGGTACCATATTGTTGATGGAAATGCTATGAGAAGATTGATAAAGGCATATTGAGATTTTGACAAATGAATCTATAGGAATAATAATGAGAATGTTTATCACTCTTGAATATATCCATTAAAAATGGTTGACTATCCATAAAATTTAAACTATATTTCTTTAACCTTTTGAGAGTCATGTTGAAAGACAAAAGATTCATGAAATAATGGAGTTTAAGAAGAGGAAAATATACCAATTAGGTCATTTCTTTGGTCGATGCTAGAGGATTGATGATTATTTAGACAACTAATTAGTTATAATCTATGATGCATAGACACAGACATGACACGATACGATGCGGACAGAGAACACGCCAATGATTGAAAATATAGGACACAGACATGGGTTGAACATAGTATTATAAAATTTATATTTTAATTATAAAAATTAAATAAGCAAAATAATAAGGATACTTGAGAAATAATAAGTAATTTAAGTAGGATTTATCCTTAAAATGCTTAATATTAAGATGTCAAGAGTCAGACATTTATGTCGTGTTAGGCATCAAGAGGGGAGACGATAATGGTCTCGATAATCGGGCATCATTGTAGTGTAACAGACATCAAGCATTGATGTCAAGATAGTGTCGATGTTTAAATGGTTTTAAAATACTAATTTTGTGACGACATTTGAGATCGATATTGACATGAAATAAAGCATTGTTGTGAAACCCTAGCTGCAGCCTATTAAAGTGAAATAAAAATGAGAATATTCGGGGAATGACGCATTGAGTGTAGGCGATTCATTTGGAGCTTTAGAGAGGAAATAAAAAAAAATAAGTTTTAATTTTTTACTAAATAAAAATTTGACATAAGATAAATTATATTTTAAAAATTTTTCATAAAATATTTCTGACACTCAGTGTCGGACACGTGTGTCCAATTTATTTTTATTATGTTTTAATCGGACACGTTGGAGACATGTCTAACACATGTCAAAAGAGTGTTTGACACGTGTCATGTCTGATACGTATCAAACACATTTTTTGTCTGATACGTATCTGACACTGCATAGCTCTTTGAGGAAAAATATTGGTGCATAATAGGTTATAATTAACAACTACTAATTACAATTAGTTTCAAATCAGTTGACCCAGGAGGCTTTGATGACCTTGGGTGGACACCCTATTTTCACCTTTCTCTCATGAGCATAGAAAAGGCCAACTTATCTTTTAACCATGTCATTTAGAGATTATTTGGGTACTATTTTAGTTAAGTTAATTCAATTGAAGATGTGATTTTGACCCCCTGGATTATCTAAAGTCGGACTACTTCCTGATAACTATTGCATATTAGCAAATCTTGTCATAAAAAGAAGCATCCCACCATAAAAATTTTTGAAAAGCAATTACAAATCAGCAAGAAAATAATAGCAAAAAACATGTTATTTTGTTTTAAAGAAACAAAACAGTGAGAAAGCTGCCCCAAACAAACCCCCAAGTCTTTAGACATTCTGAGATTATCTTACAGGCATATTTGATCTTATTACTGTAATAAGCATTATCTTAGGAGTTTTATCTTTCTTAAGAAATATTTTGCTTTTGTTAAACATATCGACATTCATATTTGGTTCTCTTTTTTTTAGCAAATTCTACTTTTGCGAATAACAAATCAAGCCTCAATAGGTACATAACTACAGAGTTTTCTCTATAAGAAATATATAAAATTGCTAATCGTATACAATATTTGTCCTTACATCAAAGGCGGTAGGTGCATGCTGGTACTTGCTAGGAATTCAAAGAGCAGCGAAATGCCTGAAAGAGCAGTGCTCATTGTTAGCTGGAACAGACGGATGTCGTCGTCAAACCGTCGCCTGCGTCAATCCCATCTACTACGGCACCACAAACTCACCAATCACTGGCAGAGATAGACTAGCCTGGGCTAACAACTCCCACGCAAGAGCCACCTGCCTTGACAGCAGCAGCAACTTCGAATATGGCTCCTATAAATGGACTGTCTCTCTCATCACCAACACAAGCCGCCTGGAGAAAATTCTTCTTCCCATTTTCTGGGGCTTAATGACTCTCAGGTGCAAAAGAAACTACATTTATTTTAAAAAACTTTTTTTTTTGTCTTTGTGATCAACTATTGCTTATTTGATCGGCAACATGTTTATCAGCACATTTGGAAACCTGGAGAGCACAACGGAATGGCTGGAGATCGTTTTCAACATCATCACAATAACATCTGGTCTCGTCTTGGTCACCATGTTGATTGGGAACATAAAGGTTATGATTCATCAAATGTGTTTGATGAAATGTCAACAGAAGACATCATTTAGTTTATTATTCATTGCAGGTTTTTCTGCACGCGACGACTTCAAAGAAGCAAGCTTTGCATCTGAGGATGCGGAGCGTGGAGTGGTGGATGAAGAGGAAAAATCTGCCGCAGGGATTTCGGCAGCGAGTGAGGCAGTATGAGCGGCAGCGGTGGGCAGCGATGCGAGGTGTTGATGAATGTGAAATGGTGAGAAATCTTCCGGAGGGGCTGCGGAGAGACATCAAGTATCATCTCTGTCTGGATCTCGTGCGACAGGTATGAATGAAGATCATTTATATATTATTGATTATATTGGAAGAGGCATTTTGACAAAGACTTGCTATGCGTACTAGGTTCCTCTGTTCCAGCACATGGATGAGCTGGTTCTGGAGAACATTTGTGACAGGGTGAAGTCGCTCATCTTTCCCAAAGGAGAAACGGTAAGAAACCACTAATTTCTATCATTAGCCAGTGCGCAAAAATCTAATCTTTGCAATACACATCTAATTCAGATAACAAGAGAAGGAGACCCAGTGCAAAGAATGATTTTTATAGTTCGGGGACACCTGCAAAGCAGCCAGATGCTTCGCGACGGCGTTAAGAGCTGCTGTATGCTGGGTCCCGGCAACTTCAGCGGCGACGAGCTACTCTCATGGTGCCTCCGGCGACCGTTCGTGGAGCGGCTTCCCCCGTCATCGTCGACGCTGGTGACGCTGGAAACGACGGAGGCTTTCGGGATTGAAGCGGCGGACGTGAAGTATGTGACGCAGCACTTCAGGTACACGTTTGTGAACGAGAAGGTAAAAAGGAGCGCCCGGTACTATTCGCCGGGGTGGCGGACTTGGGCCGCCGTGGCGATTCAGTTGGCGTGGCGGAGGTATAAGCATCGGAAAACGTTGACGTCCCTGTCCTTCATAAGGCCAAGGCGGCCGCTTTCGAGGTGCTCGTCGTTGGGGGAGGAGAAGCTGCGGCTTTATACAGCGCTGCTCACCTCTCCAAAGCCAAACCAGGATTACTTGGATTGTCTTTGATATGGTCGAGTAGTTGTTTAAGACTGATGCTTCCTGTACTTTGTGGGTGGATTTCTTGCCTTGGAATGAAGGAGGGTCGATTTGGTGTTAATGGCAATGTCCTGAAAATGGGTCATGGGTTGCTATTAGATGCGCCAGGAATGCTGATTTCATAATATGGTAATAGTAAGTATGTTATTTAGCTTATGGTGTGTTAGGAATAACTTTTGTTATGTTTTATTTTTTTCAAATATTTATTTAGTATATATTTTTAATTTAAAAATAAATTTATATAGGGAAAATTTGAAGAAAAAAACATCATAGACACCAAAAAAAAATAAAAATAAAAAAATAATAATAAATGAAGGGTTAGGGCTGCTTACGAAGTGAGTATTAGACAAACTACGTATGACTCGGTTCAATTATAACTCATTTATATTTATTGAATTAAGTAATTAAATAAGTTTGAACACTTTTAAATTCTCGATGATTAAACAAAATCATCTCCAATCGAAAAACTCAGTTTTCACTCCAAAATATAGTTATTCATTTTCAACCGAACTCTATTTCTTAATACAAAAAAGAATATTTCATGTATATTCTTTCTCGACCACACGTGCTAGCCTTTCTCCTCTCCTCTTTCTCTGTTTCCATCAAAAATGTATTTTTGAATAATGCGACGCCAATATTGGTGATGCACTATTCACGAACGAAAGAATGCCGCACATTTTGCAGTTCGATTGGAGAAGTTCACGAACGTCAAACAGGGGTACGAAGGAGTTCGATCGGTTGGAGATGCCCTAAGTAAATTTGGACAACTTTATGTTCTAATCATTTATATTTATGAACAACATTATTTAAAGCTCATAAACTGGCTCTAGACAAAACTTGATTTATTTTTTTAAATATATCACTTAAGATTAGCTTAAATATTTATTTGATATATTTTTACATAATTTTTTAAATTTTATCATAACAAATCATTTTTATATTTTGTATTATAATATTTCATTAGACAGAATTTTTTCTTGAATAAAAGATATTTATTTATATTTGATTGTTTGTTTGTTTGAATGTTCATCAACAAATTTATTTATAAAAAAAATCATTTTATGGGGGGTCATTTAGCAGCTCGAAAATACTGGCTAAATTTTTGAGTTTGCAGAAGCGAGCTTTTGATTCGGCTCGTAAAATGAGCTATTGCCATGACTTTTCGCGACATGTCCGTTGGATGCTGCAGGAGGCGCTCGGGATTTCGAGCCCGGACCAGCCTTTATTCCTTCTCCATTAATTTGCCCAGCTCCTCTTTTCTCTTCTCTTCACCCCGTGCTCCGCTTCTTCCCGCTCCATACACCGCCGAAGTTCCCCCACCTCTTTCCCAGCAGCCGTTTTCTTCTCCTAGACCGGCATTGAGTCTCGAGTCAGACGACAGGAGGTATATATTTTTTTCGATTTATTGTTAATTAGTTTTTTCAAGTCTTTTTGTTGGAGCTTACAGTTTTTTTTTTCTTTTTGATAAATGTTTTTGGTCCTTTCTTGAGCTTCTTAATGATGAAGTAAAAATGATTTCTGTTAAGTTACTCTTTGCTAGCTTGAATGTATAAGAAATATTTTTTTGCGAAAATTTTTAAAGAAAAATTGTATAAATTGAAAGATGATATGGAAAGCGGAGATCAAATAAAAATTTTAGAAGAAAAATCTTACTATGATTTTCAATACATTTCAGTGATACTGCACCCTTCATAAAGCCTGTGACTTCAGTCTTCATTATTAAAAGATGACAAAGAAGATAGCATTTTGGAGGTGATAATGGTTATTTTGATTGTTATTTATTTTGTTGCGAGAATTAAAAGAAGACAACTAAAGTAATTATTGAATTCATTTATATCAAGTTTTGAATATTTTATAGTTGTAAGAGTTAGTAATTATTAAGAAGACAACTAAAGTAACTATTGATTGTTTAATACAAATTAATTTCTTAGTAAAGATGCATGATTAGTAAAATTTGACTTGTTATTTCATAATTTTGATATTTAGCCCTATATTTTCAATTTCATTTGAACATTTTAGCTACATTCAAAAATCGATTGCTATAAATAAGATACTTTAGATGTATTCCTTGGAGTTAAAGTTTCAAGCTATTGTTGAGTATAAGTTTTTTTTATTCTTTTTCATTAACACCTTACTAATGACTACAAATGATGTCGATCTTTATTTTGATATAATTTTATTTGGCTTTCCAATATATTTTTATAGTATTTTGTGAAGAGCAGACTTCATTGAGTTGTCAATTAATTTCCTTAATCTTGTTTGTATGACAAAACTTTTGCATTGATGAATAAATTTCACCAATTTACTATACACTAATGGGAGAAATAATCTCATACAAGCTCCATGGCATGCAAGATTGGATGAACATAAAATGAGAATTGTGAGATTGCTAAATTATGACATGTCTAGATTCATAGTGAATTTGGTGACTTTTTGCCGGTGTTGTTTTAATTGCAAACCCCCCCCCCCCCCCCCCCCCCCCCCCTAACCAATGATGAAGGTTCTAAAGTCGTGTTAAGCAAGGCAGCTTGTTAGATGTTGACATTATACATCAAAATTGAACATGCTCATAATGAATTCCGAGCTATGGATAATACTGCACCCCAAAACACAAATGAATCTTATCGTGAGCAAGGTGGAGAATTGTCTTAGATGGCTATACGGAGTTGACTAATGACACTCCAATATTTCGATTAGTATCAATCACCTCTAAATTTGATTTTGCAAATAAACTTATTTGATTTCCTATTTAAGTTAAAATTTTTTATGTAAATAACCATGTCCTCGCCAATCCATTTTGATCCTATTCTCACAATGCTTTTGGTCCCCATTAGATAACTGTGTCAATGAGCTAGGGATATGAAATGGTGAATAGTGCTTTGATCGATGAGTTCAGTGATAGAATGATAGTGCTAATAAACCCGAATCACCTTCTGTTGAAGCGAGCCAAAGTGCCTATATTGTAGTGTATGATCTTATTTGAGGTTACTCCATTAGAATTGCCAGTATGGAAGAACACATGATTTTTAACAATGGATATATTCAATATTGTTAGAACGATGAGAGAGTAGGATAAAGTAGTTGTCTTTGACTGTAATAATTTAAATTTTTTAAAAATATTTTTTTTAAATGAAAAATTTGAATTTCAGCGTCGTGCCTGATCGAAGAAAAGAGATGGAAGAGAGACAATGTTATTCAGGGTTTTTTCACCCGTCAATTTTGATTATAATATTTACATAAGCAAGAAAGGCTGGTTGTTAACACTATAAAAATTGATTGTTAAAACATAATAGCTTTTGCAGGAGAGTGGGCCGACGAGCTTTCTTTTAAAGATGATTTGTGGTGTTATCCTAGTTGTAGCATGTAACATATGATTAATTACACCGACGGGCAAAGAGTGATGACTCTTTATTGATTTAATGAAGCCACATGTTATAATAATTGATTAATTAGATAAGTGATAATTGATATGACTAATAATTAACTGGGAATCAGTTGGGCTAAAAGATGTTGAAAGCACCACGTTAAAGCTGGATGTCCTATGTTGCTAAATCATACATTGATGCATGCATATATTGATAGCACTGATGATATTGACGGATACATTAATATCATTGACATTATTAAATGCATTGATAATACATAAACAGATGATGCATACAAATAGATAAGTTAGATTGCTTTAATAATTTATGAATAATTTCTGCACTGTTATTTTATCGATTTATTAAATTTTATACAAATTATTAATTTTAAAATTCATTATAATGATTCTCTGCTTTTATTATTGAACATTTTAAATTTTATTGATAATATTTGATCATTAAATACATTGACTGCTATTAATTATATTAGATTGAGCATATCATATTGATTCTTTAGTTCTTGTATTGAAAGCTTTAGTGAGTTTTGAATTACTGTTGGAATTTTGAGCTTATTATGTTGATTTTAGGTCAGGGAAGGGGTCAGGACAAGTTGCAGTGAGGTTGAAAGAGATCCTCAGATTTTCTTTGAATTTTATTATATATTTTCTTTTATTCTTTTATAGTTAGGAGCTTGTGATAGATTAGTAATTGTGGTGATCTCCTAGCTAGTGTAAATGATATTTTGGGTGAATATATAGTAAAATATATTGATGTATATAATTTTAGTTGCTTTCGTTACTTATTATTTATATTTATGATTTATAGAAACTCTAGTATATTTTTTAAAATGATAAATAGATAATTCTTCAAATTTGATTCTAAGGCGTTACAAATTGGTATCAGAGAAGTTATTGGAAGAACTAGATTATAACCAGAGATATAGGAATTAATTTATGAGTGAGATAGAAGTTGGGCAATATAGATTTTTCATTTTTGCATTTAATTAATTGAGTTTGATGAGTTTTGATTTGTGATTTTTTTCGATCGATTTGAGCTTTAATTTTAAGGATTTTTTGGTATTGATTTTATGCTCAAATCCTTAAGGGAAATATCAGGGACAATATTTTTTTAAGGTAAGTAGATTAAAATATTCTTATTTTTTAAAAATAATTTTCTTAAATGAAAAATCTGAATTTCAACGTCGTGTCTTGTCGAAGAAGAGAGATGGAAGAGAGAGAAGGTTATTCGGGACTTTTTCATCCATCAATTTTGTTTTGAGATTTCTTCTATTTATTGTAATTAGCTCAAATCTCATTTTAGTTTTCAATGATTTTGATTATTATATCAATTTTTTTGTATTGAACAGAATTGATTATTTCCTACTGCATTTTGATTGTGGCATTTACATAAGCAAGAGAGACCGACTGTTAACACTATAAAATAGGTTGGCTATTAAAACATACCCTATATAGGAGGGTAGGCCGAAGTGTTTTCCTTTAAAGATGGTTTGTAGTGTTATCCCAGTTATAGCATGTAACAGATGACTAATTACGCTGACAAGCAGAGAATGAGACTCTTTATTGATTTAATGAAGTCACCTGTAATGATAATTGATTAATCGGATAAGTAATAATTGATATAACTATTAACTAACTGGAAATTAGTTGGGGTAAAGGATGTTAAAAACACCACGTTAAAACTAAATGTCCTGCCTTGCTAAATTATATATCAATGCATGCATACATTGATAGCACTAATGACATTGACAGATACATTAATATCATTGACATTATTGCATGCATTGATAATACATAAACATATGATGCATATGAATAGATAAGATAGATTCATTTAGTGATTTATAAATGATTTCTGCACCGTTATTTTATCGATGTATTAAATTTTATATAAGTTATTGATATTTAGATTCATTATAGTGATTCTTTGCTTTTATTGTTGATTATTTTAAATTTTATTGATAATATTTGATCATTAACTATATTGACTTCTATTGACTATATTAGACTGAGCATATCATATTAATTCTTTAGTTCTTGTATTGAAAGCTTTAGTGAGATTTGGATTACTGCTAGGCTTTTGAGCTCATTATGTAGATTTTAATAATTTCATGTCAGGGAAGGGGTCAGGACCAGTTAGAGTGAGGTTGACAGAGATCCTCAGGTTTTTTTTATATTTTATTCTATATTTTCTTTTATTCTTTTGTAGTCAGAAGCTTATGATAGATTAGTGATTGTAGTGATCTCCTGGCTAATGTAAATGATATTTTGGGTGAATAAATAGTAAAATATATTGACGTATATGATTTTAGTTGCTTTTATTGGTTATTGTTTATATTTATGATTTATAGAAGCTCTGATATATTCTTAAAATGATAAATAGATAATTCTTCTAAATTTGATTCTGGGACGTTATATTGATGGACCGTCAGATTGCGCTTCTCTTTTATAGAAAACTTATGTCTCAGCTGAGCTATTTGAAGGTGCAAATTTTCTAAGTAAGTTGGAGTTGCAATTTGCATTAAATGGTTAATCCACCATTAATAATGTTGAGTTATAAATTTCTACTCCATTACGAAGAAATTTACTATAATGTACATACAAAATAATTGCCCCTCTAAAATATGTATGCGGCCTTTACATGGAAGTTGTAGCAAATGTTTGGGCGGTGTTTGAAGAATATCTAATTTGGGTAAACAATCCGCATACACAAACTTGTGATGGTTGCAAGACTTCTTCTTTTTTTTTAAGTTCATATCAACTTTTGATGGTTGCAGGACATTGACAATACAATTTTAAATTTATTAGATTTTTTATATTGCCTGTAATTCGATAAGGGATATATCTAAGGCCAAGAGAAATTATTAGATGAAATGAAGCAAAACTCAATGTCAAGGTCTTTTATACGAATGCTTGGAATGTGACACATAAGACAGTCATGACAATTTTTAGTAGCTAAGAGGAATTGTGTCATTTAATTAATTTAATTATAGAGGCTATGTGTTATATCATACCTAGTTAAGTTATAGGTTACTTTTAAGCGACTCACATCATTTTCAAAGAATTTTGTGGCCATTTGGGTCTTTTATAAGAGATTGGAATTTATGTTGGCCTATAATAAATGTTGATGGAACCTTCTTGCTAGCAATTGCAAAGAAACTTTACAAATTATTATAGGAATTGATTCTAACAACGATCTATTTACCCTAGCATTCGTAGCCATTGAATCAGAATATAATGAGTCATATATTTGGTTTCTCTGTTGTCTTGATGAGTTGATTTGAATTGTTCAATCAAGAAGAGATTATGCATCCTTTCAAATAAATATGTTGTCTTAGTCTGTGATTGCAAAGATATATTCCCATGGACTGTTCATTTTCATTGCTTGAGACATTTGATAGATCTTCAAGAAGGTGATATGAAAAATGAGAATATTAGACATAATTTTTTTTTCCAGAAGATGCACATCATCAGTAATAGTGATGAAATCCAAACGTTTATGTATGATTGATATAAGAAATATTAACGTAAAAGCACATCAATGGTTACTTGACCATGATGTTACAAGATGGTTGTTTACGTATGATAGTGGATGTAGATATTATATTATGGCCACAAATGCTTCAGAATATTTTAGTGAAGTATTGAAGTGTGCAGGTTGTCTAACTATATATGCACTTATTAATTTGACTTAGTACATTATTGTGGCCCTTTTCCTTGAACACATGAACATCACTGCATAGAGGAGATTGAGGGCAAGTCAACATTTGTGTCATGAATGAAGCATGCACTACATAGATACGACCAAGAAGATAGATGATTTCTTGAGCTCATATAAATAAATGTGCATGAAGTTTATGTATTTGAAATGTCATGTCGGTCATTCAGAGTTTATATCTTGATAGAAAGCTTGTAAGTGTAGTTGTAACCTACAATAGTATATCATATGTCATGTGTGCATGTTAGTACAAAGATGACTTAACCATTATATATATATATATATAGATCCAAGTACTACACACTAAATCATAACAAGTTAACTTTTGTAGTACAATTCCAACTTATACCTAGGCTTAATGAATGACCACAATATTTCGCAAGTGTAGTATATCTGAGCTTTCTCCGCCTAAACTTAGACGATGATATGGCAGGTCACGTACAGAAAGCTAAAAATTTGGTCATAATATGTCTACTTACCCATATAACCCATAATAGCATGTATCATGATTAGCATAGTCAAGCATCACACATTAGCTCATTTTAAATTTCATCTAATACTTCTTATATTATCAAATAGGTATGATGGCCAAGGAAGCTCTGAGGGCGACTAGATGCCGACATAAGAGGCATTCTCGGGATAAAGATGTAGCTTATGGTCCTACTCCAGTGAAATTTCAACCAATATTGACTTCTTGCATGATGGGCATAGGGCTATGCATCTTGACATGGTATTATAAGATTTTCTTTTGATAACTCTGTTATAGTAATTATGGAGCCATAAATTCATACCATAAAACTAGATTTTAGGGCTTTATCATAAATTAGAGTTATCCCCAGCTCACTCAAGTTGTTATAGAATTATATGTAAATAACAACCTAAAATATTAATAAAATAGATGGAGGCATAAATTATAAGGCTTTAAGACTAAAATGTAAATTACATCCTAAAATATGAAACATAAAGTATTTAATCCTAAATTATAAATCACTTTCCTTCTATTTTGTTAATGAAATTCAATAAAAAAGTTAAACTTTACCATTTTTTACCCATTATAATGCTGAGATTTATGAATATAACAACTTGAGTGAGCTAGGGAGAACAACCTAAAATATTAATAAAATAGATGGAGCCATAAATTCATGCCATAAAACTAGATGGGGGCATATATATGTCAAATGTGTGGAGGAGTGTGTTAGTTCATATTTTTAAGAATGAAGGTGATGCACAAGAGTGTGCGAATTATAGAGGAATTAAGTTAATGTTAGGGATGTCAAAACTTGACCCGACTCGAAAAAATTCGGGTTTGAGTCAACCTTTTTGCCATATGGGTCGGACCCGATAACCCAAAATCAACCCGAATTTGACATGCGGGTCACAGATCTGCACTGGTGAGTTGGTCTCGAGTCCGGTTCCGGTCCAACTTCCCATAGGGCCGCACTTTGCACCAGTCCTGCGTCCAGTGTTCTGCGTCGACTCGTCCGTGTCTGGTGCCTCTCATTCGGTGTCCCACACCCGAGTCTAGACCGTCCAATTTCGATCTAGCTTCCCGTAGCGGCTTAGCAAGGGCCGCAAGGCAGCTGTCAGTCCCATCACCTACATGTGGGCTCCGAAAATTCCATTCGATGCGTTCCCGGCTTCTCCGCGCCATCAGTCTATTTTCCTTATTTATTTGATAGTGATGACGGCGAAGAGTTTTAACAAAATTAGGTTCCGGGTGAATTTTCAGAAGGCAGATTAGGTTTTATATAAGACACTACCCAGAGATTTCGCCCTCAATTTGTGAGGACTTTTTGATCTGAGTTCTGGTTTCCTATAGGCGCAAGCCCCTATAGTTAATTACCCCTCCTGATAACAAGAGAGAACTTTCGATTAAGGCTAGTTATTAAAGAGATAGCATAACTTATAAATCTAACGTATAATAGCAACAATTTTAGGGTTTGAATTTGAGATTTGACTTTATGATTTAGAAATTATTACCACAAATTTAAAACTAGTGGTGGGGGGAATGAAGACGAGCCCGATCAAGATCCCATGGTTTCGTCGTCCCGGGCTGTCATGATCCCTGGTCTACTTAGTCAGAGGAGGTAGTCGACCCAACCTGACAGAAGGCACCTTGTCGGCAGCCATTGGTTGCTTCGTCCAAGAATACCTTGTAGACCTGGGTTGGTGTTTGTCTAAGGGGATATATCTGAATCCACCTTAGCTGACAGAAGGCTTTATGCCTATCGAATATACCCTTCAATTCATAACTCAAGGGTTTGATGCTGTTAGGGAACATACGGGCTTTGGCCGTGATCGTAATATAATGGTGCCATTTCACGGCAAAACCACCCGATCAGAGGGCACGTGCCACGTCCCTGCTGGCAAGAGACTATTTGAGGATGAATCGTAGCAATACACCCGACACGCATGCGCTCTTTGTGAGCTGAGGTTAATTTCAAATTTATCACCCCTGACAAACGGTTGCGGGAGGTGGATGATTTTTAGTTTTAAATTTTTAAGTGATAAATTTTATTTCAGAAATTTGGAGTTTTGTTTAATTTGAGATTTGACCCCTCCGGTTGAGATTTTCTGTCAACGCGGCCATCATCGGGGTGACGTTAAAGTCACTAGTGTTTTCGTAGGATTTTGGGAGGCATTTTGTGATTTAAGTCTTGTCGACTCCAGTCCTTTCGAGGAGGAGGATGAGACTTGAATTTAGACCCGTGCAGCATTCTCAGACCATTAGATTTTGAAATCGTATGCGGTGGTCGGAGCACATGCGGGTTATAGCATTTGACTCTGCGCAGCATTCTCGGACATTTGTATTTGTAACTTTAACACGTTGACCGGAGCACATGCAGAGGTGTATTTCAGTTTAATGGACCATATCTAATATATAAGTGGTATTTTAAAATATTTAAATATGACACATTTAAGCAAGTGATTTCATTTAGAAAAGGTCGAGATTTCTTTTAAAAGACCTACGAATGCCTTCTGTCCGCTTGTACTCATGTTGCGGATCCGGTGGCGTTAAGTTCTCATATTCTCTCCCGTAGCTGATCTAATTTGTTCAATACAATCCCCTTGTCCTTACTTATAGGCTAGTTATTATGGGCACTACAGATTCCATGTTCCAATGTTTAATTCTTGATATTTTTCTTCTTTCTCTTCTTTTCTTAGTGCATCTCCACCATACTCAGGGGGTACAAAGGACATTATAATCACCCTTATGTCGTTACTAACTTGATGATTGAAATTTCATATTTCTTTTAAGGATTCATAAATGATCTTGGAGGTGTTATCACAACTATCATGAAAATGCTTTAGTGAGAACAGAGATACTCATTTATTCTCAGCAAAATTGTTTAAAGAAAGACAATGATAGTGTGGAGTATCATGTTCCTAACACATGAATTTTGTGTTTGTAAGAGACTATCGAACATATGTTAGGAAACTATCGAACATATGTCAAGGGTATCTTGCGGCCCATATGTGATTGCTTATGTGATAATAGATGATTTTGTTATCTATCACTAAAGCTATAAGATTATTTTTCCTCTATCATTGCAACTTAAGGTACTTGCAACAGATGAACTTGCAAGATATAGAAAATGATATTTCTCTTTTGTAGACAATTATTTTCTTTTTCTTCTCTTAACATAACAACGTCCTTTGGAGAAGTACCAAATGAAGTATCAAATCATGGTTCCCCAAGATATGGATATGGTTTTGATCAAAAATCATTAGAAAATTGCTATAGGTCCATGGAAATTTCACCACTCATCGCTCAAGAGTATAACTTCATTCAACAATCTAATTTTAGACATATTGCAATGTGATGGCATCTTATCAATTAATGATTCAAGAGCTTTTAAACTAATGTTAATTTAAAAGTTTGAATATTTGATAAAGATAATCCAATATTAGCATAGTCTATTTGAACCTCAATAGAAATCAGTATCATTTATGACTTGATAGTGGCTCAAATCTAGTAGTTATTTCTTGAAGTACGAGATTATAATGAGAAGCTTGATTTGTATACACCATTTATCACATGTCGATTTAATTTTAAATTGAGTTCAAATTGGAGTCCAATTTGAATTTATATCCAACATTATTCGCTCAAATTTAATTCAAAATTGATTTTATGTTTGAATTATGTTCAAATCAATTTCCAAATTTCTGTCCAAGTCCCCTGTTGTTCACTGAAAATTTCGGCAGCCTTCCGACGTCCCCTCCCCGGTGCCGGGAGGTAAGGAGGGCATTTGCCCTTTCAAGTCCGCCCGGCCGGAAAGATAATCGACGGCCGAGGGCTTCGGGGCGTTGTCGGGCCCCGGAATGGTCTTTGGAAGTTCTGATTGACGAAGATTGCCGATGATTAGATGCAGATCGAGTGGTTGCAGAAGATTAGACGCAGATCGAGTGGTTGCAGAAGATTGGACGCAGATCGAGTGGTTGCGGACGATTGCCGGTGATTTTTGCTGAATGTTCAATTGAAGCTCCCCATTTTCCTCCTTTCTAATTGATTAAATGAATTAATTAAAATTAAATTTTGATTTAATAATTAATTAATTAATTAATCTCAAATTAAATCAATGCACGCTTCTCCAAAATTTTCAAAATTTGGCTAAGTCCCGGATTTTGAGAAAATTTCGGCAGCCTCCCGGCGTCCCCTCCCCAGCGCCGGGAGGTAAGGAGGGCATTTGCCCTTTCAAGTCCACCCGGCCAGAAAGATAGTCAACGGCCGGGGCTTCAGGGCGTTGTCGGGCCCGGGAAATTGTCTTCAGATGCTTTGATTGATGACGATTGGATGCAGATTACTTGTCGACGATTGTCGGTTGTTGGAGACTAGTGGCAGATAATTGGTTGCCGAAGATTGTCGAAGATTGTAGATCCCTTTATATTATTATTATATATAATATAATATAATATAATATAATATATATTATTATATATAAATAATAATAATATATATTATAACACAAAATATATATTATAATATAATATATATAATACAATACAATATAATATATATTAGTATTATATATTATAATAATATTATATTATATATTATAATAATATATATAATAATATACATAGAGAGGGAGGCGGGACAGAGCCCGATCAGGCGGATTGGAAGAAGCCACGCACGGGAACGGCGTCAGCTTTGCAAGCAGAGACGGCGGCCGGAGTTCGGGTCGACCGGCGGCGGAGGGGGTTCGGAGTCGGCCGGAGCAGATGGAGTTGGAGGTTGGTAGGAGGTTGTGGCTAAGGCACGGGCAAGGAGGTTAAACCGACGGCGAGCTTGGGTCGGTCGACGTCGAGAGTCTGAGGCGGGTCGGCCAGTGACAGTAGATGGGTCGGAGTCGGCCGGAGCAGATGCGGCGGGAGCAAGAGGTCGGGCCTGACTGAGTCGATTCTGGGCTCGGAGATGGAGGCAGTTAGGGCACGGGTCGGCTTTGGTCGCGAGAAGAGGCTAGGATCGGCGACGGTCGTCGAGAGTGGGAGTTGACCGGTGGCAGAAGCAGGAGATCGGACGTTGGAGCGCCGGCGGGAGTAAAGGTAAGTCACGAATCCTTCTTCTCTTCGGTTCTGAGAGCGTCCTTTTTTTTCTTGTATGCGATTCTGAGAGCCCGTCTGTGTGTCTGAGAGCGAATAAGGGATTTCGGTTGTTTTGTGTTGTGAGAGCGAGACAGTTTGAGCGGTTATATCCGATCGTGGTGGGGCGTTAGGCTGAGTCGTGCAAGTCGGATGAGGTGTCGGTCGAGTGTATAGGCTGGGTCCGGTTTGCTTTTTACAGGTCAACAAATGCCCCCCAACAAATATGATATGCGCCTTGTAGCAGATCATGTTTGTTGCAAGCTATTTGACCCTACGGATTTCTAAAATTTGATTTTGGATGTCACGTAGAGGATCTTTTAAATATCCCTGATTTATCTTCTCGATTTGCTAGGAATTAACATTTCTTCTGCCCTAGCTTTGTGCTTTCATGGGCTTGATGAAGAATCCATATCGGTGACCTATACACTTTTTAGATTTGTATTAGGTCGGTGGCAAATAGTCATCTGTCCAAGGCTTTATGCATAGCAGACTTTGATGATAGTAATATTCCCTTAGTTCAGCCTATGGCTTTATAAGAACTGTGGGAAAACTTCTTCGGTCCTGAGCTTTGTACTTTATCGGACATGTTGAAGAAGAGAAGCTCCTTCGATCTTAGCTTTGTGCTTGACAGATTTATTGAAGGATAATGCCTCTAACTTGATAAAAAAAAAAATTTTGTGGCTTGGTGCCTTTGAACTGATTGACAATCTTCTTCTGAATTTTGCCTCAATACGCTTGTTAGCTGAGGAAATCTTCTGAATCTGAACTGCTTTGATTTGTTAAATTTGGCAAATATCACACTTGATAGTATTTGTCATCGGGCTAACAAAATAGGTGCTTTCCTACTACGACCTTTTATTATGGCTTGTTGAGTAGGTAAAGCTGTCAGTGGCTCGGCCGCATATTAGCTTGTTGAGACTGATGTTACACCTGTTTGAGCACTAGACTTGTACTATAACAGCTTGTACTTATTGAATTTGATTTGTTGAGGTTGTCAGATCAAAACATCTCAATCTGAACTTCAAGATCTTGGCAACTTCGAAGATGAATCTTCACTTTGCAATGATTATATATTTATTTGCTTGAAGGCACTAGCTTCTGTCCTGTATTTATGAAGTAATAGCATTCTGAATGATTTTAAATATTTATTTGGGGATCGATGTTAACCCAAATAAATATTTAAAAATGCCCCCTGTCTTGTGGGAGAATTTCTAAAACGTCTTAGAAATATTTTCTTTCTTTGCAGGGAATGATCTTTAACTTGCTTTCTCTAAAAATAGTACTTCTTGAGATATCTCCCATTGATCGGGGGCATAGGTCGTCGACCTTCCATATCGATGAGTTGATAGGCTCCTCCCTGGTATACCTTCTCGATGACAAAAGGGCCTTCCCAGTTTGGTTCAAATTTGCCACCAATTTTTCGGTGTGGGATAATTGGTCTTCTCAGCACCAGGACCAATTCTCCTTCTTGAAATGCTCGAGGGCGTACCATACGGTCGAATGATTTTACCATTCTTGCTCGATAAATTTCTAAATTTTGTTGAGCTTGGAGTCTGACTTCATCTAATGCATCAAGCTCTTCCATCCGTAGGCGAGCATTTTGTTCTTCTGTGAGGTCGTGCTGAACAGCTACCCGAAGTGACGGCAATTCAACTTCAAGAGGCAACACAGCTTCAGCTCCAAACACCAATACATAAGGAGTTGCTTTCGTAGGTGTCTTGTATGTAGTACGATATGCCCATAATGTTTCTGCCATCTTAGTATGCCACTCTCTTTTATTTTTAGTGAGGATTTTCTTGATCAGCTTTACAAGCGTCTTGTTGAAGGCTTCTGCCAATCCATTTGCCCTTGGATTATAAATCGATGAATATCGCCAATCGATTTTATGTCGCTCAATGAATTTGTAAATTTTAGTACTTTTGAAGGCTGGACCATTGTCTGAGATAATGCGGCGCGGTACACCAAATCTGTAGACAACATTATGAGTAAAGAAGCTGATCACATGATGAGCAGTGACTTCTTTGAATGGTACCGCTTCAGCCCATTTAGAAAAATAATCTGTTGCAGCTAATATAAAGCGGTGTCCAGCAGATGATGGTGGATCAATTGGCCCTATTACATCTGTCCCCCAACATTCAAATGGCCAAGATGCTATAGTGGGATGCAAAGGATTTGGAGGTTGATGTATAATATTGCCATGAATTTGACATTCATGACATATCTCTGCATGATTGGTGCAATCCTTTACCATTGATGGCCAGTAATAACCCATTCTTTTAATTTTAATGGCCATTTTAGGACCCGATTGATGTGCGCCAC
The DNA here is from genome assembly GCA_019925795.1 of Dendrobium chrysotoxum. NCBI lineage: Eukaryota > Viridiplantae > Streptophyta > Magnoliopsida > Asparagales > Orchidaceae > Dendrobium > Dendrobium chrysotoxum. The sequence continues at coordinate 28,700,438 of CM034299.1, read as the reverse complement.
ATAGTCCTTCGTGAACTTCAGAGATAACTTTATCAGCTTCATCTCGCCCTAAACATCGTAGCCACATTTGATCGAACGATCTTCGATATAGCGTGTTGTTAACAAATGCATATCGCAACGCTCTCTTTTTTATCTGTGTAGCTAATGATTTATCTGTCGGGAGTTTGCCTTCTCTAAAGTAGTCAATGAAAGGCTGCCTCCAGTCAATTTGCTCTTCAACCTCTAGGCATTCAAGCCAGGATTTAGAGGTTCTGCCAAATTTTCTTTCTGTAAATATTGGAGGTTTATCTATTTGATTTTCTAAAATAATTTGTTGGGGAGGTTGAGGAACAACCAAAGCTGTATCCTGCTGGCTTGAATTTGGTGACCCATCTGCCTGCGGGGAACACAAAATTGCTGGCTCTAGTACTCGACGAGTGTTGACACTGATCAACACCGGCTCGTCATTCATGCTTGCCATTTCTTTAGCAAGTTTTGCTAAAGAATCTACCTTACTATTATGAGCTCGAGATACTTGAATCAATAAAACATTTGTAATTTGCTTCAGGAGTTCGAGGACTCGTTTATGATAGTAAATCAACCCGACTCTGCCGATTTTATAGATACCCAGTACTTGATTTATAACGAGCTGAGAATCACCAAAAATTTTGAGGTTTTGAATTTTCATTGAAATAGAGATCTCGAGACCCGCTATTAAAGCTTCATATTCTGCTTCGTTGTTGGTTCTAGGTTCAGTTAAACCAAATGAAAATCTCATTATCCCTCCATTAGGTGCTATGAAGATAAGACCGACACCAGCTCGAGCTTTTGGGAGGTTTGGAGGTTGGGCAGGTTTAATTGATGATGCACCGTCAAAATACATCTCCCACATCTGTAACTTCTCTCCTTCTTGGACAACTAAAATTTGTTCATCGGGTAGATCATCATTGAGCAGTGAATCTGCAGGAACGGGATGTGCGGCAAGAAAATCTGCTAAAACTTGCCCTTTTACTGCCTTTTGTGGAAGATATGTGATATCAAACTGCAGAAGTATCATTGCCCACCTGGCAAGTCGACCTATCAACGCTGGTCTTGTCATCAAGAACTTCAGCGGATCGATCTTTGATATCAGTGTAATTTTATGAGATAGCATATAGTGGCGGAGTTTTTGAACTGCGAAAATCAGCGCCAGACAATGCTTAATTGGGGAGTAACGTATCTCTGCTCCAATCAATCTTCGACTAATGTAGTAGAGTGCATTTTATTTGCCTTCTTCATTGTGCTGAGCTAGCAATGCCCCAAGGGACTCTTCCAAAGCTGCGGTGTATAGGATAAGAGGCTTCCCTGGAATTGGTGCTGCAAGAATAGGCGGGCTTAACAAATATCTCTTGATACTATTAAAAGCTTCTTGACATTCATCATCCCATTTGAAATGAACATCTTTCTTCATTAGCTTTGCAAATGGTTGACATCTGCCAGATAGATTTGAGATAAATCACCGTATAAACGCGAGTTGTCCTTGTAAAGAACGAAGTTGACGAAGACTTTTTGGAGGAGGCATTTCTATAATTGCCTTGACTTTATTAGGATCAACCTCAATCCCTCCATGTCGTACCACGTACCCGAGAAACTTTCCTGAGGAAACTCCGAAGGCACATTTGAGCGGGTTCATTTTGAGATTGAACTTTCTGATCCTCTCGAATACAATTCTCAAATCTTCAAAATGATCTTTTCGATCTATACTTTTGACAACAAGATCATCCACTTAGCACTCAACTTTCTGGTGGATGAGATCGTCAAATATATGCGTCATAGCTCTTTGTATGTAGCTCCAGCATTCTTCAAGCCAAAGGGCATGACTGTGTAGCAGAATATGCCGATGAGAATCCTAAAAGATGTATGTTTCTCATCTTCAGGTGCCATTCTGATTTGGTTGTAGCCCGACGATCCATCCATAAATAAGAATATATCATAGTTGGACGTATTGTCAACCAGCAATTCTGATATTGGAAGTGGAAAGTCATCTTTTGGACATGCCTTATTCAGGTCTCGATAGTCAATACATATACGAATTTGTCCGTTCTTCTTTTTCATTGGGACAATATTGGCTATCCAATCAGCATACTTCTCTTCTCAAATAAAATCTGCTTCAATAAGCTTCTTGGTTTCTGCAATCACTTGCTCTTCAATCTCTAGCCTCATTCGCCTTGGAGCTTGCTTAATAGGTATTGCACCTGGTTTAATAGCTAGTTTATGAACAGCTATATCAGAGGATAAGCCTGGCATTTCATCGTATGTCCAAGCAAAGCAATCCCTGAATTCACTGAGTAATACTTTCATCTTTTCAACTTTATTCTTGGAGAGAAGAGCACTGATAAAGGTCGGGCGAGGGTCCTCGTCAATTCCCAAGTTTATTTCTTTCAGTTCATCCATGGTAGCGGCCTGTCCACCATCTTCAAGTTCTTCTGGTGCAGGTTTAGCTTCCACATCTTTCTCTTCATTTGTATCTGTATCTTCAGTAATCAGACATTTATCCATTATCGCATAACATACATTTTTCTGAGTATGTTCTGTTGCGATAAATCCAAGACCTTTTGTATCGCGACTACCTATCTTTGATAGTTCTTGACACCACATTCTTTGAAAGAAACGTGTTCGTCGCCAAGTAACCATATTATGAATTCCAATTTTTCGTATCATCTGCTGAATTCTTTTGGGATAATATCTGGGCATTTCTGTAGGAATTATCTCTACATCTTCATTGAAATTCTCATGCTCATTGAGATTCTCTTCTTGACATTCTCCAAATTTATAAAATAAGCTTCCCGGTCCTCTACTTTCGCGTAGGGGAGGTACATAAAATGTTTTAAGCTCTTCAACATTATGAACCTCGCGGGATACAATTTCTCTGAAATGTTGTGGAGGGATCAGTGTAACTACAAAAGTATTTTCCTTTGGCTTTTCGTTCAACAAAGGGTTGTAGGTTTCAGAGATATCCTCATCTTCCTCCGTGTCACTTCCCAAATTAAGTACAACTTTATTTTATTTAGTCAATGTATTAATCTTTTTAGAAAAATTGGGTGACATGCCCTTCTTTCCCATCTGCTTTGCTTCAACTTCCTTGGGATGTTTTGTACTCCTTGAGGTAGATACTTTAACTTTTGGAGATTTTGTCAGTTTTACTTCATTTGGAATGAAGTATTTTGCATCATCATAAATTTTCACTTCGTGAACTGCGAAGGGTTGTATATCCCCAGAGATCCGGTACTCTTCTCCATCCTTTAAATATTTCATGCATTGGTGCATTGTTGATGGAATAAGACCATTCTCATGGAGCCAAGGCCTACCCAAGAGTGCCTTGAATGAAGTGTCTGCATCAATAATATGGAACTTGGCTTCGGTGCACAGCTCTCCAAATTTTAGGGGAAGGACAAATGACCCTATAGTTTTTTGCCCTTTCTCATTGAAACCGTGCACCATAAGTTTATTTGGCCCGAGATGTTGGATATCTAGGGACAATGATCTTAGCGTGCGTAAGCTCATGAGATTTATTGAAGACCCAGGGTCAATCAAGATTCGCTTGATTATGATGCCATCACTTTCTGCCGTAACATATAAAGGACGATTATGTTCCGTAGTCCCCAACATGAGATCTTCTTCAGAGAACGTGACAACGGGTTCATTTCTGGCATGAAGAACTTCGCTCAAACATCTTTCTGCGAAATATGCTTCATATCTCTCTGGATTTTTGAGAGCTTGTATTAAAGTTTCTCGAAGATCTTTTGACATCAGAAGAGCTTCATAGATGCTGAGCTGTGCTGGGATTTTTCTCAAATGGGAAATGATATTATACTCTATCCCTGTATTTATATCATGTTTCTTCTTATGATCTTTAGGGATGATTTCTTCGTTGATGACTTTATCTTTGCTTGATAACCCCTTTTTTAGTGGCGGTGGCAGCACTTTACCACTTCTCAACTGTACTTGAGCAACTTCATTCAACTCAGTCTCATCTGATGAAGATTTTGTTATATGTTTAGAGTCTTCACTCAGCTTTACACGCTCCATTCGTGAAGCTATTTGTTGATCCGACTCATCGTCACTTGGAAAACACAACTCTTCTTCTGAGTCACAATCTGTCTGTAGCACCATCAGACAAGACTCAGATGTCCTTTTATCAGTCATTTTTGTAGAAGACATTACTATCTGACCCCCATCATGACCTTTAAAAGAGTCTCGTTGGCATGCAGTTGATGTTACTGAGATGACTCGGCATGTTTCTACATGGAGTGACTCTTCATCTTCTTGTTCATCATTTTTCACTTCTGTTTGGTCTATTTGAAGCCCAGACATAAAATCTGCAAGTGTTATAGGCCGCCTTATTGGTTGATGATAATCCTCCAATTATTGATGATCTTTTGAAGTACGGTCCTCTTCTTCTTTAGCCTGTTACGCTTGTTTGAGCTGTCAGACTTCTTAGAGGATGTTTTATAGAACCGCTTAGTATTAGAACGTCTTCGAGTTGATGACCTGGAAGTGGATGCACCTGTATTTTGATTTCCTTTCAATTCAAGCACTGGTTCCGTAGAGGAGCTCCATTTTACACCAGGAACTCCTTCCAGTTGCTTAATCATCTTCCTTGTCTTCTTGGAGATTGCAGTCTGCCATTCATTTTTTTCTGGCATCATTTTTCCCTTCATTTTGTCTCCTTCCTTCATTGGAGGTATAGGAGAAGACACAATCACCTTCACAGATTCCTTCTTTGGGTGAACTAGAACGCTATTTGATAGCGTGAACTCACCATCTCTATATTTCTTTTCAAGCCAGTCTTTGAAGACATAACAATTTTCAATAGGGTGGCTGATAACTCGGTGATATGGGCAATAATTTGGATATCTTTCTGCTCAGCTTCTTCTGGTCTTTTACACTCAGGTAATTCAAGACCAGCATTAAACGCTTGCTTGAATAACTTTGCCACACTTTCCCTCTTAAAAGAATATTCTCTATTCATTTTTTCTTTAAGGGATGTGATTCGATCACCGGTTCTTGGCTTCGAACGTTCTCCTCCATCACGAAAAGTTTGAGACCTGTCGTTTCCTCCCAATACTAGTTTTGGCTGGGGTTTAGAATACTGTCTTCCTTTATCATCTTTAGGAGTAGATTGTTTTTCTTTATCGATCTTTAAAGATGATGCAGAATAGATCTCATCCCTTCTAGTATCTGCAGCTTTATTTCATCGGGGTCTATCTGAATAATTTTCAGACTTGGACAGGTTCAACTTTTCAAACTTAACTACTCTGCCCAGTAGCTCTTGATAAGTGCTGATAGAGGCCATACATAAAAATGGCAACATCTTATCATCGATGTTTCCCAAAAGTAGTTGAACAGCATGCTCCTCTTCTAACTGTTGTTCGCATTTCATACTCATATTACGCCAACGAGTGATGTACTTTGTCACTGACTCACCCTTTTTTCGTTTCTCTAAGGCAAGGTCAGCGATAGTAGTCTTCTCCGTAGCACTGGCAAACCTTTTTACAAACATATTCTCTAGTTCTGAAAATGTCTTAATAGAATCATTGGGCAGCTCAGTGTACCATTCAAAAGCAGTTGCAGTCAAACTACTAATGAATTGGCAGAAGAGAAGAGCATCAACGCCCCCAGTATTTCCACATGTTGCTTTAAATTGAGCCAAGTGTTGTTTAGGATTGCCGGTGCCATTAAAAGTATTAAACTTAGGCACTGAATAGCCTTTAGGGTAGGGCACCTGATCATACTCGGCCGGATATGGGCGACCCTTGCTCACAAACTTCTCTACCTGCTCTGAGGCAATGACAGCCTTAATCTTTTCATTGATTATTGATTCTAGTTGCGGAGTCATCACTGGCTCATATGTATTTGCAACATCGTGGTGAGTTTGCAGATGAACAAGTCGATCAGCCTCATTTCCTCCTTCAGGTGTGATTCGAATTTCAGACACCTGAGGTATTGGGTCGGTTGGCAAATTAGTAGGAACACTACTGGATATCTGCTGATTAACGGGCTGACCCGATGTATGATGATCAGTTGGTTGAGGAAATGCAGGAGTAGTAATGATGTTCTTCTGCATTAACTGCATCATCGCAGTCATCTGTGCCATCATTTCTGTCATCTTGCTGTTCAGATCGGATATCTCCTTATCTTTTTCTTTCATCTGGAGTTTCAAATGCCTTTGTGCTTGTGCTAATGTCTCATCAAGCACTTCTTTGTCTTGATCATCATTTTGTTCATCGCCCGAGGGGACTTCTTCTTCTTCTAATTGCTCGTCCTGAGCTTGATCTTCTTGGGATGTTGTTGTTTTAGAAGAAGTGGGCCCTGCTTCATTACGTCGTCGGTAACCACGTGTTTGATGTAGCTCATCACCATGTCCCACCAAGTAGACTACCTCAACCTCCATAGTGTCTTCATTTTCATCGTTATCATTTTCTTGTACTTGAATCTCAGAGCGACGCTTCTAGTAGATCTCTGGCTCTACATGTGGTACATGAACTTCTTCAATTGGAGGAGTATGGTCAAAATTGACCTTCTTCTGAGAGGCTGAAGTTAGCTGGCAATAGGATTCCTTGGAAAATTTTCCAAGGTGTCGACTATTACAAGTGTCAGTAATAGGAACCTTTTCCTTAGGTACCCATTGTTGACGATTCTTATTAAAGGCGGATCTCTGGGAGGCTGCACCAGATGTCACGCCTATATTGACTTTCTTTTGCAGTGATCTTTTTTCAGGAGGTCTCGGCCTCCAAATTTCTTTTCCCTTCCACTGGGATCTTTTGATAGCGGAATCCTGAACACGAGGTCTAGGATTCACGCTCCAATGTTCACCGCGTGGAGTTGATCTCGATTTCTCCTGAGCTATCATGGCAGTTGGTAACTCTCTTTGTGGGATCCTCCTATCCTTAAATGTCGATGGCCTTTGATATTTCTTCCTTATCAGGCCATTTTCTCTTGCAACTTTCAAAACTCTGTGCACCCTGGCGGACAGAGTTTCATGCTTCTTCGTTTGAGGAATAGGGGTTTGGGGCTGCTGATCCCAAAATGACTGTTTCAACTCGCTAGTAGGGCTGTTCCTCTTCACCCATTTTAGATTTGTAAACTTGTTATGGGTGAGAACGTTAACCTCTGGTTCCAAGGCTGGGAGTGTTGATGGATGCACTGGCAGTGGTTGTTGAGCTCGTAGTTTGGCATTCAACTTTCTCTTTTGCCTTCTTGTGAGCCTTCCTCCAGATGAGGAGGCTTCAGCATCGTCCTTCCCGGGTGCAGATAACCCGGTTGGCAGAGTGGTGGCCTTAGTAGGTACCACAAATATTCTTCCTCCAGTTACGACCCTCTCTGTGGTTGGGGCCTTGGGCTGTGATAATCTTTCGAAGACAGAGGTTCTATTTTGTTGAATTGCTTTAGCAGTAGCAGTTCTAGTAGCTCGTGGTTGTTGCACGGAATAGGCACGTCGTGCATAAGTTTCAGCAGAGTCAGGCCTCGCAGAATGGCCTTGAACAGTCATGCCATGAATAGGTACGGCGGCAGCCATTGCAGTAGCTGCAGAGAACTCTAAGCTTCCAAATCGAATGGTGGCTTCAGAGTTTCCAGTGTTAATGACAGCATTCGCTAGCTGGATGCTAGCGCCTTGTCCCAGTTGGACGGTAAAGGGAGTATTCTGTAGTTCCATTCTGCACAAAAGAAGGGTAAGGGTTAGTAGTCAAAAATTGATACATCACCCCACACTTTCAGAGTGCAGAGACTAGACAGAATGAAATAATATATATATATATATAAATATATATATAGTAAATTTTAATAGATTGCATTATTTCAAAACCCTAATATTAATTAATTCATTAGAATTTTAATAATTTTATTGCTATTATAGTTTATGTTAACTAGCCAAAGATGGAAAGAAAAATCAATCCCCAGCGGAGTCGCCAGAAATCTGTGGGCTCCGAAAATTCCATTCGATGCGTTCCCGGCCTCTCCGCGCCATCAGTCTATTTTCCTTATTTATTTGATAGTGATGACGGCGAAGAGTTTTAACAAAATTAGGTTCCGGGTGAATTTTCAGAAGGCAGATTAGGTTTTATATAAGACACTACCCAGAGATTTCGCCCTCAATTTGTGAGGACTTTTTGATCTGAGTTCTGGTTTCCTATAGGCGCAAGCCCCTATAGTTAATTACCCCTCCTGATAACAAGAGAGAACTTTCGATTAAGGCTAGTTATTAAAGAGATAGCATAACTTATAAATCTAACGTATAATAGCAACAATTTTAGGGTTTGAATTTGAGATTTGACTTTATGATTTAGAAATTATTACCACAAACTTAAAACTAGTGGTGGGGGGAATGAAGACGAGCCCGATCAAGATCCCATGGTTCCGTCGTCCCGGGCTGTCATGATCCCTGGTCTACTTAGTCAGAGGAGGTAGTCGACCCAACCTGACAGAAGGCACCTTGTCGGCAGCCATTGGTTGCTTCGTCCAAGAATACCTTGTAGACCTGGGTTGGTGTTTGTCTAAGGGGATATATCTGAATCCACCTTAGCTGACAGAAGGCTTTATGCCTATCGAATATACCCTTCAATTCATAACTCAAGGGTTTGACGCCGTTAGGGAACATACGGGCTTTGGCCGTGATCGTAATATAATGGTGCCATTTTACGGAAAAACCACCCGATCAGAGGGCACGTGCCACGTCCCTGCTGGCAAGAGACTATTTGAGGATGAATCGTAGCAATACACCCGACACGCATGCGCTCTTTGTGAGCTGAGGTTAATTTCAAATTTATCACCCCTGACAAACGGTTGCGGGAGGTGGATGATTTTTAGTTTTAAATTTTTAAGTGATAAATTTTATTTCAGAAATTTGGAGTTTTGTTTAATTTGAGATTTGACCCCTCCGGTTGAGATTTTCTGTCAACGCGGCCATCATCGGGGTGACGTTAAAGTCACTAGTGTTTTCGTAGGATTTTGGGAGGCATTTTGTGATTTAAGTCGTGTCGACTCCAATTCTTTCGAGGAGGAGGATGAGACTTGAATTTAGACCCGCGCAGCATTCTCAGACCATTAGATTTTGAAATCGTATGCGGTGGTCGGAGCACATGCGGGTTATAGCATTTGACCCTGCGCAGCATTCTCGGACATTTGTATTTGTAACTTTAACACGTTGACCGGAGCACATGCAGGGGTGTATTTCAGTTTAATGGACCATATCTAATATATAAGTGGTATTTTAAGATATTTAAATATGACACATTTAAGCAAGTGATTTCATTTAGAAAAGGTCGAGATTTCTTTTAAAAGGCCTACGAACGCCTTCTGTCCGCTTGTACTCATGTTGCGGATCCGGTGGCGTTAAGTTCTCATATTCTCTCCCGTAACTGATCTAATTTGTTCAATACAATCCCCTTGTCCTTACTTATAGGCTAGTTGTTATGGGCACTACAGATTCCATGTTCCAATGTTTAATTCTTGATATTTTTCTTCTTTCTCTTCTTTTCTTAGTGCATCTCCACCATACTCAGGGGGTACAAAGGACATTATAATCACCATTATGCCGTTACTAACTTGATGATTGAAATTTCATGTTTCTTTTAAGGATTCATAAATGATCTTGGAGGTGTTATCACAACTATCATGAAAATGCTTTAGTGGGAACAGAGATACTCATTTATTCTCAGCAAAATTGTTTAAAGAAAGACAATGATAGTGTGGAGTATCATGTTCCTAACACATGAATTTTGTGTTTGTAAGAGACTATCGAACATATGTTAGGAAACTATCGAACATATGTCAAGGGTATCTTGCGGCCCATATGTGATTGCTTATGTGATAATAGATGATTTTGTTATCTATCACTAAAGCTATAAGATTATTTTTCCTCTATCATTGCAACTTAAGGTACTTGCAACAGATGAACTTGCAAGATATAGAAAATGATATTTCTCTTTTGTAGACAATTATTTTCTTTTTCTTCTCTTAACATAACAACGTCCTTTGGAGAAACACCAAATGAAGTATCAAATCATGGTTCCCCAAGATATGGATATGGTTTTGATCAAAAATCATTAGAAAATTGCTATAGGTCCATAGAAATTTCACCACTCATCGCTCAAGAGTATAACTTCATTCAACAATCTAATTTTAGACATATTGCAATGTGATGGCATCTTATCAATTAATGATTCAAGAGCTTTTAAACTAATGTTAATTTAAAAGTTTGAATATTTGATAAAGATAATCCAATATTAGCATAGTCTATTTGAACCTCAATAGAAATCAGTATCATTTATGACTTGATAGTGGCTCAAATCTAGTAGTTATTTCTTGAAGTACGAGATTATGATGAGAAGCTTGATTTGTATACACCATTTATCACATGTCGATTTAATTTTAAATTGAGTTCAAATTGGAGTCCAATTTGAATTTATATCCAACATTATTCGCTCAAATTTAATTTAAAATTGATTTTATGTTTGAATTATGTTCAAATCAATTTCCAAATTTCTGTCCAAGTCCCCTGTTGTTCACTGAAAATTTCGGCAGCCTTCGGGCGTCCCCTCCCCGGCGCCGGGAGGTAAGGAGGGCATTTGCCCTTTCAAGTCCGCCCGGCCGGAAAGATAATCGACGGCCGAGGGCTTCGGGGCGTTGTCGGGCCCCGGAATGGTCTTTGGAAGTTCTGATTGACGAAGATTGCCGATGATTAGATGCAGATCGAGTGGTTGCAGAAGATTGGACGCAGATCGAGTGGTTGCAGAAGGTTGGACGCAGATCGAGTGGTTGCGGACGATTGCCGGTGATTTTTGCTGAATGTTCAATTGAAGCTCCCCATTTTCCTCCTTTCTAATTGATTAAATGAATTAATTAAAATTAATTTTTGATTTAATAATTAATTAATTAATTAATCCCAAATTAAATCAATGCACGCTTCTCCAAAATTTTCAAAATTTGGCTAAGTCCCAGATTTTGAGAAAATTTCGGCAGCCTCCCGGCGTCCCCTCCCCGGCGCCGGGAGGTAAGGAGGGCATTTGCCCTTTCAAGTCCACCCGGCCAGAAAGATAGTCAACGGCCGGGGCTTCAGGGCGTTGTCGGGCCCGGGAAATTGTCTTCAGATGCTTTGATTGACGACGATTGGATGTAGATTACTTGTCGACGATTGTCGGTTGTTGGAGACTAGTGGCAGATAATTGGTTGCCGAAGATCGTCGAAGATTGTAGATCCCTTTATATTATTATTATATATAATATAATATAATATAATATAATATATATTATTATATATAAATAATAATAATATATATTATAACACAAAATATATATTATAATATAATATATATAATACAATACAATATAATATATATTAGTATTATATATTATAATAATATTATATTATATATTATAATAATATACATAGAGAGGGAGGCGGGACAGAGCCCGATCAGGCGGATTGGAAGAAGCCACGCACGGGGAAGGCGTCAGCTTTGCAAGCGGAGACGGCGGCCGGAGTTCGGGTCGACCGGCGGCGGAGGGGGTTCGGAGTCGGCCGGAGCAGATGGAGTTGGAGGTTGGTAGGAGGTTGTGGCTAGGGCACGGGCAAGGAGGTTAGGCCGACGGCGAGCTTGGGTCGGTCGACGTCGAGAGTCTGAGGCGGGTCGGCCAGTGACAGTAGATGGGTCGGAGTCGGCCGGAGCAGATGCGGCGGGAGCAAGAGGTCGGGCCTGACTGAGTCGATTTTGGGCTCGGAGATGGAGGCAGTTAGGGCACGGGTCGGCTTTGGTCGCGAGAAGAGACTAGGATCGGCGACGGTCGTCGAGAGTGGGAGTTGACCGGTGGCTGGAGCAGGAGATCGGACGTTGGAGCGCCAGCGGGAGTAAAGGTAAGTCACGAATCCTTCTTCTCTTCGGTTCTGAGAGCGTCCTTTTTTTTTCTTGTATGCGATTCTGAGAGCCCGTCTGTGTGTCTGAGAGCGAATAAGGGATTTCTGTTGTTTTGTGTTGTGAGAGCGAGACAGTTTGAGCGGTTATATCCGATCGTGGGGGGGTGTTAGGCTGAGTCGTGCAAGTCGGATGAGGTGTCGGTCGAGTGTATAGGCTGGGTCCGGTTCGCTTTTTATAGGTCAACACTACAAGGTCGATGCGGCGGCCCTCTGCTTTGCCTGAGGCGCCGACATCCACTATGCAAATCCACTCACAAGCTACCACCACCGCGTTAGCTTCCTCTGAGCCCAACGAATTTGGATCGTTCGAGGAAGAGGAAGAAGCCTTCGCAAGTCGGGTCAGGTCAACCTGGTAACCCACTTGGGTCGGGATCGGGTTGGAATTTTGGACCCATTTGCAAAATCGGGTCGGATTAGGGTCAACCCGTTTAGACCCAGGTCAATTCGGGTTGGGCCCGAACCCGACCCGTTGACCTATTTTAACACCCTAGTTAATGTGTCATGCATTAAAATTATGAGAAAGAATAATGGAGTATAGTATATGATGTGATACTAATGTTTCTCAAAATTAGATTGGATTCATGCCGGGTAGGCCTCCTATGGTAGCTATACATTTGATGAGAGGTTTGATGGAGAAGTATAGAGAGAGTATGAAGGATCTATATTTAATACTTATTAGATTAAAGAAAGCATATGATAAAGTTCCATGAGAAGTGCTCTGATGAGTTCTAGAAAGAAAATGAGTTAATAATGCGTATATTCAAGTCCTTATGGATATATATGTGGGAGTTCTTACTTGTGTTCAGATATAAGGATATATATGCGGGAGTTGTTGTGTTCAGATATAAGGTGGTTTGACCTAGTATTTTTCTATTTCAATTGGATTACATCAAGGAGTAGCTTTAAGCTATATCTTTTTGCTTTAGTCATGGATGTTCTTACTAGACAGTTGCAAGAGGATGTACTTTGATGTATGCTTTTTGCTAATGATATTCTTTTTGTTAATAAGACTAGAGAATAAGTAGAAGGAACACTTGATTTATGGAGGTCAACCTTAGAGTAAAGTTTTTCACTTGAGTAGATCTAAAACTGAATATATGGAGTGCAATTTTAGTAATAATAGATTTAATGGTGGATGTGACTTCGGGTAATCAAGTCATTAAAAAGAGGGCATGTTTTAGATATCTGGGTCTATTGTTCAAAGCGATGGTGAAATAGATGGGAATATTATTAGTAGAATTTAAGTTGAATGTTTGAAGTGGAGGAATGCTTCGGATCTGTTGTGTGATAGCAAATTACACCTCAAATCTAAGGAAAAATTTTATCAGATGGTGGCGAGACCTGCAATGCTTTATGACGCAGAATATTGGCCATTGAAAGAGAAGCATAAAATTAAGTGTTGCAGAGATGAGGATGCTCAGATGGATGAGTGGCTTTACACTTAGAGACAAAATACAAAATGAGTACACACGTGAAAAGGTTGGAGTAGCTCCAGTGGTAGATAAAATTAGAGGGAGTCGCCTTAGATGGCTTGGTCACATAAAGCGTCGACCTTCCGGTGACCTGGTCAGAAGAGTAGATGTTGTAGATCCGACCTATGTTAAGAAAGGTAGATGTAGATCTAAAAAGGCTTGGTTAGAAAATATTTGAAATTACCTTTGTTTATTAGATTTTAATGAGAATTTGACTCTTAATAGAACACAATAAAAAAAAAGGGATTCATGTAGCCAACCCCATATAATGAGATAAAGATTTGATGTTGTTGTTATTATTTTTGTCACATCTTCGATGAATATCTATCTTTGAAGTTTCTTATGAAAATAAGCATTTGTTCTTTACGAACGACTATCACTTCCCAAAACTTTGCATAAGCAAGCTTCGTACTAAATCCTACAATCATCTAAGAACTAAAAGGCCAAGGCCTAAAAGTCAGACTCCTTCGCACTCCAAGGAGAAGCCCACTTTATATAGTGTTTTCAAGATGGTGAAAGGCCAATCAAATAAGGTTAAGACTTGAGACAACTACTGACTAGTCAGTGTATTTGATTATATATAGAAGCACGGAAATATACAACAATATTTCCAAAAATAATTTAGAAATACAGACATTTCATTTTACAAGTATGAAGCTACATGTTTCTTGCCAATTGAGCTTGCACAACTTCTTACTAAAAAATGAAGTTAAAAAAAAATTATGAAGTACATTATATGACCGACTACTCATCTACTTCTCTTCTTGCCTATTCCTCTTCACCTTTTCATCATCTTTAAAAAAATTCTTTTATACTCTGAAATAAGTTAAGTTCAGCACATGCTAGCCTTAAGACATCTTGGTTTACCAAAGTTTAAAGATAATAGGTGATTACCTCCCTGCATTTCCTAGCAACCAAGTTCATGTGCTACTGAGACTAAATAAAATTGCTGATCTAAGTCGCCAAGAGTTTGAGGAAACTAAAACTTCAACTCAACAGTATTGTCATGATACATCTGAAGTGGAAGCTATCAAAAGAGCCATAGAGTATCATAAATTTTATTTTTGAACTCATAAGCCATACTTTTCTTGCTCAACTCAGCCTCCGTGTGGGCTGACTCCATGTTTTTTTATTGTGTTTTAATGTTTTAAAATCTATTTGCTTCTTATTTGAACTATGTTGAAAAGTTGTTGGATATTTGAACTTGAACGTGGCTTATGTACTGATTAAGGCTTCGTTTGGGATGGCTTTCTTATTGTTTTTTAAAACAACTTTTTAGTACAAAATTTTTAATTTTTTAACAAAAAACCGCTTTAAGAAGCAATAAGAATGTCGTCCCAACCGAAGCCTAAAGCTTTCACTGTAATTTTCCCATTTGTTTGGTAGCCATCACCAAGGAAGTGTTTTTTTCTTGGAAAAATCGTCCTTCAGAGCTGCACTGACCTCTTCTGCATATACTCTTTTGGCCTTTTTAGCATGTGCACTTGTTTGCAACAAAGCTCGATCCTTAAAGGACGGAGTCTTGTCGCTTCTGTAGAGGAAGTCAATGACTGAGTAGAAGTGGATAGTGTTAGTTAATTCTCAGCTCTTTAGAGTCCTAATAGTAAAGCCTTGACACGTGTAATTTTTGTAGGAGTTTGGCGTTCTTCTCCTTAGCATAGGAACAAAACTACATTCTGACTTGGCAACGAACATAGAAATGTTAATCATTGAGCCAGTCACTCTTCTGTAATAGCTTTGAGGATGAAAAAGAAAGAAGGAAAAGAGAAGATCTGCGTGAGATCTCATATAGCAAGAGCACAAGATCGTTTAAAAAGATAAACTGACATGATTGAGCCTTAGTTTAGACAAAGACACATAAGACTCTAACTGCTTTGAGTCACGTCAACACTATAATTCCATCAAAACTCATCATAGCCTTTAATATGACTGGCAAATCATAGAATTGAGATTTGTATTCATTTGGGAGTCTAAGCAGCACAATAGCTCTGACCTAGAGGATTCAATAAATGAGCGAACTGATGACTCGATCGGAATCCGACTTGAAAAATTTAGGCTCGATTTGACCAGATTAATTATGGGGTCGGATTCGGATTCAAAATCTTGGTCTTATTGATTTTTGGTTTGGGCTTTTCAACCACAATATAGCTTGGAGACACTCAAATTTCTTCATATTTTGAGTAGGAAAGGACTTAAAGACAGCTTTGAAGTAAGATGGAACTAGAAGAAGAAGCAATAAGATTCTTTAAATGACCTATGAGCCTCACATTTATAAGCAACAATACAAAGTTACAAACATGCCAACCGCATGGTGAAAACCTATGATGCACCGACACTTCTACTCAAAGAGGCGTGCAGTGTCCGACACGTATCCGACACAACACGCGTCCGACACTCCTCCGACACGTGTTGGACACACCGAAAACATGTCTGATTTAAAAAAATATTAAATACAAATTGGACACACGTATCTGACACGCGTATCTTCAATATTTTATGAAAATTTTAAATATAATTTCTTGTATTTAAAATTTTTATTTATTTAAAATATAAAAACTAAATTTCTTATTTCCAATCCACAACACCAAATCAATCGCCCGCACTTAATACCCCATTTATCGAATATTTTTATTTTCATTTCTCTTTGGCGAGTTATAACTTTGATTTCACAACAATGTCTGATGTCATCTCAACATTAACGTTTAACGTCGTTACAACATCAACATTTCAAAACAATCTCCATATCAAAGTCTGACACTGTCTTTAAATTGATGCTCGATGCTAGCAATTTCTATACCCACAACTTGACATCTCATCTTTGTCTAACGTTTTCTCAACATCGACGACCAATGCCCTCTCAGCATCGATGATAAACGCCTCTTAACATTGACGCCAAATATTTATTGCATAACATAAATGCTCGACTCTAGATAGCATTGTCATCTCCTCTATCAATGGCTGATAAACGACATCAACGCCCGACTCTTGACATCATAATATTAATTATTTTAAGCACAAATTCTAGTTAAATGACTTTTTATTTCTAAATTATTTTTAAAATTATACTTATTCAATTATTATACACTATTTTTAAAACATAAAATTATAATACCGTGTCCAACTCGTATCCGTGCCCTATATTTTCAATAATTGACGTGTCCCGTGTCCGTGTCGTGTCGTATCCGTGTCGCCGTGTCCGTGTCTGTGCATCATAGGTGAAAACCAAGCACTTTGTAGAGCTAATACTATATCATGTTTAAGTCATCTAAGCTAACTTAGAGATCTTTGGAAGTTGTATTCTCTTGTGCATCTCAGCTTCTCAGATTAAACAAGTGAATCAAAGAACATATGTACACCCATGTTCTACTACAGACTACTAGGTATGTTTAATTAAGCCATGTGATTTGAATTGGGTTCAAAAAGTCATTGATTCTGAATAGATTGAAGGGAGTTCAACTGAAAACTCATTAAGCTTCAATTCACTATCTACCTCGATCTCATCATGTTACCCATGGATCAACCCTTACTTGGCAATTAGTACCGAGCTACTAAACCCCTTTAGAATCTTATATGTAGGACCCCTTTGATCTGATGAACGGGAGCTTTTAAACTTTGTGAGAGGATGAGATCATCTTTCTTCATGAACTGCACTTTATTCTATCATTAATAAATATTTAGTAGGGATTTGTATACCCAAAGTTTCCTCAACCAAGTCGCCATAGAAAATTAATCTCTTCCAGTAGGTTTCAGGGCTTGAACCAAGTAGGAACTCACTTTAAGTGGCTACTCAGCAGTTTTACTTGGTCTCGATTTTGTTCAAGTCATTAATGGAAGGTATGTACTCAACTTGGAATGAAATAAAGTCAACAAGTTTGAAGTGACCTAAACAAGTGGTAAACTTGCCTATGAACTCATCCACAAAATTTGGCCATTCAAGTCGCCTAAGCATCAAAAGTTACTTGCCAATTTATAATTAAGATTTTGTTTGTGATTGTTTTCTTACTGTTTTCAAAAGTAACTTTTTAGTATAAAAATTTCTTGAACTAAAAATTTTTATTTTATACTAAAAAATAGTTTTAGAAAGCAGTAAGAAAGCTATCCCAAATAAAACCTAAATCTCTGGAGATATCATCAAGAAAACTTCAATCGCATTGATCTCTCCTTGGATCTCATCAAGTGTTCTTTATGTACTTAGATAGCAACAATTAATGTAGACTTGTTCATTTCACAATAAATATGTGTTGAGTCTTGCCATATAATTTTTCACTCAGATATAAGCTTCGTTTGGGTCTACTTTCTTACTGCTTTCTAAAGCAGTTTTTTAGCACAAAATTTCTTGAAAACCACAAAAAATGTAGTGGTAAAAAACAATCCCAAATGAAGCCATAGTCTTCTTAGTAGTTCTAGATCATTACCTAAACTAATAAATATGAGATCCAACAATGAGTGAAGAAGATCTTGAGCCTTGTCTTTGTATTAAACAAATAATCGCTTGCATGAATATTTAACTAGCGGTGCCTTTCACTGAACGCTTGTTAAATGATATTTTGAGGTTATTTGAATTAGCAAGACTAACACTGTGATTAATAAGAAAATCATGACAATCCTATAGAAGTAATTGTCTGTGCAGTATATTTATTGATTTACTAGCCTGGCAACTTCTGCTGATATAGAAAGTTTTTGGCAGATCAAGTTGATCAGCTTTGGAAAATCTTGATTGCTGTATGATAGTAAAGTTCCTTGTCCCAGTGCAGTTCTGTTATACATCTTTTTCTTTATTTATTTAAATTGAAAGGCAGTGAAAGAAATGAAATAAATTCTAATAATTTAATGTTTGATTATGATTCTATAATGACGGATTAGATTTTTTTTAATTATTTATTTCAATACACTTAAATTCACTGCAACCAAATTCAAATTTAGTATCTGTTTGGGGTAATTTTTTAATTGTTTTGTTTTTCAAATCGTAACTATATTAATGTGTGATAACTGTAAAAAAGAATATACTTATAGTGCTTTAAACAGCTTTTGAAAAAGCTATTTTTGTAGAACTGCTTCACAATCACTTTTATATTAGTTGACATTGATAAAGAACAAGACTGCATTCTGGATTAAAATGCTTTCCCAAAACCATACCTATAGCTCAAATTTAGCTTTTTTTTGTCTGGTTGAATTCTATAATCAGATTTGTCTCAGCAAAATTTGATTAGATTAATTTAAGCTTCATTTGGGACGGCTTTTTTAATACTTCTTAAAGCCGCTTTCTAATATAAAAATTTTAATTTTTGTACTAAAAATCTGCTTTAAGAAGCAGTAAGAAAGCCGTCCCAAACGAAGCCTTAAGCTAACATTTAGGCTTCTTTTGAGACAGTTTTTGGCAATTGCTTTTTCATTGCTTTCATTAAATTTTTGTGTTAGAAAGTTGCTTTTGAAAGCAGTAAGAAAACTGTCCCAAACAAAACCTAAATCAGAATTGGATTTGCTCTAAATCCAGCTGTTATGAACTCCTCTATTCATAGATTTTAGATTTCTTGATCGCGATAGTAAATAATAATACAAATTTATCTGCCCGGACAGCTAAAACAAAAACTTTTGGCAGTTTTAAAATTATGAGAAATCTAGTATAGTTTAAATTTTGCAAAAATCCAAATTTGTTAGTGTTTCAAACTTTGATTGGTTCTTTAAAAAAATAAAAAAAATTTATTATTTTATAAAACAGTTTTATAGTGACAAATTTTTAGTTAAAAAATTCTATATTAAAAAATTATTTTAAAAATTGTAAGAAAGATATCCCTAATGAATTCTAGGGATCTGTTTGGGAATTGGGACGGATGTAATTTTTTTCTAAAAGTGGTTCTAAAGTTATTGTGGAGGAAGCAGTTTTTTGAAAAGCTGTTTTAGAAAATAAATTTTTAGTATAAAAATTTATTTAAAATAATAATTAAATAAAAATTATAATTATAATCTGAAAATAAAAAATTATAAAAAAATTATCTCAGAAAGAAGTTCAGCCAGGAGACAAGCAGAGCCATCCAACAGAGTACAGACTATCACAAAAGGAAAAGTTAAGAGTACCATATTGCACAATATTGTTGCTTGGATTATTAAATAAATAAAATAATGAAGTGTCTGTTAACTTATTTGATTGTTAAAAGTTAAAAAATATATATTTTTTAAATGGTGAATTTATTAGATGTTATTATTTGGTTGGATAACTAAAAATTTATATATAATAAAAAAAATTCATTTGATTGAGCATGGGTCTTAAAATAATTTTTAGATTTAAAAAAATATTGTTATTTAAATTAGAAATTTTTCGAATTGGCCTTGGCGTCATTTGAACTCCGTTTTCGATAAACATATAATTGTATAAAAAAAAATGTATCGATCCAAGTTTGAGTGGACTAAAATCAAGCACCTAAAGTAAAGTTGGAAATTCCTCCAGAACATTTGAGAGATAAAAACCCTCTGATTTTTACATGTTTATAGAGTTATAGTGAAAAAGAGCCTCTTGATGAATTCGAGGAGCCTAAGATCGCTCAATTTTGATATCATTAAGACATTAAATTGTTAAAGGTAGCGAATAACCAACGGGCATCAGCAACAAACTTTTAGATGAATTTCTACAAATTTTGAATAGATTGGGATAAGGGCTCAGAAGGGATTTTAGATGAGAGATTTCAAATATATGACTACAAACACTCGACATGTATTGTCAATAAGGCTAATGCCCAATATTGACTCCAACACTAATATCTACCATTACAAATAAGGCAGATACTCAACATCATATCATTAAGCAAGAAAAACTCAAGTTCATTTTATCGAAGATACTTCTTAAAAATAATACCACTCTAGTAGGTAGTGATCAGAGATGTGACAACTACAACATCATTATATGGATTTTCATTCATTTGCCTATCAGCCTTAGTTATATGAGAGATGAGAAAGTTTTCAATATATAAAGCCCTTTATGTACTTGTCTAGTTCATCTCTATTGATGGTAGGGGTGTCAATATTTGACATGACTCGAAAACCCGACTCGAACCTGACCCGAAAATTTCGGGCTAGGGTCAACTCGAACCCGAAACGGGTCGGGTTCGGGTTCAACAATTCGACCCGCTTTAAAAATCGGGTCGGGTTTGGGTTGACCCTTTGACCCGAAAACCCGATTTTGACCCAGCAACCCGTTTCGACCCATTTTTGATCTGAAAAGAGGAGATTGGCCCGTTTTTGGACCCAAAAACTAGCATTTTTTAGTTGGCTCCGGGTTATTCGGGTCGTGTCGGGTTGACCTGGACCCTTGCAAAAACGGGTCGGATTCGGGTTGACCCGAATAGTACCGGGTCAATTTCGGATTCGACCCGAACCCGACCCGTGATCTGAAATTGACACCCCTCATTGATTGAACTTATTTAAAGTTGACTTATCAAGAAGCCTCTAGTCCTACTCCTCCAAGAATTGTTGGGACTACTTATGAATTGTCTAGACTAACCTTGGTTCATTTATTTGTTCTTATATTGGTTTGTCAAAATAAACTCCTTCATATTTATTTTCTTTAGAAAATCCTCTACTAGTCATGCCATGATCTTTATAAAATGCATGGTAATTAGAGGGGGTTTTTTACATGAGCCCCAACTCTTAATGGTGCAGGTTGCTTATGTAGTCTCTATTTCAAACAACTTCTACAATTTTAGCCATTAGAACTTTTAGTGGAGTAATGGTGGGATATTAGTTAGTTTAGGTGACTTCTACCATCTGCTGTAATTAAGTTGGTTAGTATTTCTTACTAATCCTTTAGGTTGTTATAATGGCTTGTGGCAAAAGTATCATTGCTACTAAAATATGGCTTTCTTTATGTCATAGATTCTTTAGACAATCTGTATCATCTATGAAAAATTGCCAAAAAATTTCCATCAAATTGAAGTCCCATGAACAACTAGAGGTAGAAGTAATTGACCAGCTTTTGGCGAGTTCAAGTAACTAAACCAAAGTCCTCAACTATTATGAGTCATGTGCATATTAGAAAGGCCCTTGCCCTTAGGATGAATAATTTGTGTGGAAATCGGACCGAAGAACCGTCCGATTTTGTCCATGTGAACAGTAAAAGCGCAGCTCACTGCCCTTTTACCGTTTATGTTGCGCTTTTACTGTTCACAGAGACAAAATCGAACGGTTCTTTCCTTCCGGTGTCCGCACAGAATAACTTCTCCTTGCCTTAGATCTTGAGTGAGAGCTTCCTGAGTTGTAGTCTGCTTAACTTCTTTAACATCTAATATTTCTCTTTAAAATCTTATAATGGAGCTACTCAGTAATATTTGAGAGTGCAAACAAATTTAGAATCTTATTGAGGAAGGTAGGTTTCATGTCAATTTCACACAAAGCATGTATTAATTTGAAATTATAAAGTTTGATTTTATAGTATTGTTGTCTTTGTCATGTTTTATGTGATTGATTTTTAGTCCACTAATGAGCTGATTAGAGATAAATATCTTAATATGATGATAATTATTTTGGAATTTTAATTGATATTAAAAATATCTGTCTATCTTCATATAATCATATAATAAATGTCAACATTGAATTAAATTTAAAAATAAATTAATTTAATTTTGAATAAATTCAACCCCAGCAATTATCATCGACAATCTTTTTTATTGGCTGAGCGATCGAATTCGACCTAGAAATTTTGTAACTTATTTTCAATCAACGCACTATGAGTTCGAGCACATCATTACGTGGAAGTAGAAGTGTGAGCCGAGCTAGTTCGAGCTCGACTTGTTAACGAGCTCACGAGTAGAGCGTATTGAGCCACGAGCTCGAGCTTGAGCTTATATTCAAGCTCGTATATTAAACGACCTCGAGCTCGAACTCAGCCTAGCTCGGCTCGAAAGCTTGTTGAGCCGCTCAATTAATTAAAAATATATCTAAAAATTAAATTAAATTAACATCATATACTATATTTTAATATATTTAAATTAACTCTATTTTAAAAAAAATTCTTATAAAAACTAAAAATTTTAATTTGAAACTAAGAAATTGAGTTCAACTATCAAGTCAAGTTCGAGATTTTCAAATGAATTCAAGCAAACAAGCCGAACTCGAGCCTACAAATTTTTTAACCAGTCGAGCTCGAGATCAATCTCAATAAAAATTAAATATGTTTAACTCAATTAGACAGATACTCGAATCGACTTGTTTACACCCCTACTTTTTTTAATAACGTGATTTCTTTTGAAAACAATAATACAATGCAATAAGTTCTGCATGCGACAAGCAATGAAGCTGATGGCTTCATTCGAGAATGCTCTAAAACTATTTTGACTTTTAAATATTTAATTTATTTATATATGTTTTTTGGTGAAAGCATATAAGTAACGAAATATGTTACATTCCATAAGCCTCGCTTTAAGCTGTTTCTCAAACATTTTAAATTGATAAATAAAAATTTGAAGGAAAAAAAATGGTGGTGGTCATTGCTGATAATTATCGTCAATGATGAACATGAAAAAATGTAATAGAGTTCTTCACAGTGGCTGAGCCAGAAAATTTATTGAGGGGGGCTTAAATTATTTTATTAAAATTTTCTCTCACTTTTTTCATCCGGTCTTGAGATCGGCATAGATAGTTTAAAAAAAAAATTCTCTTAATTTAAGAAGGCTACAACTTGTGGAATGTCGCGATAGATGAAGTCACGAACAGTAAAAAAATACTGAACCGATAAACCTTGAGACTAATTTAAATTTTTTTTTTATTACAAATATTTTTCTCTTAATTTAATTTTTCATGATGGCTGTTTTAAAAACTTGTCCCAATATGAATGATTTCTATTACAGAAATTCTTCACAGATTTTTCAAATTTGTATAAAGGCATTGGACCTTTAGCCTTTATTTTTTTCACATTTTCTTTTGAATTTTTCAGCCTTCTTGGCTTTTTGTCATGCAGCTCACGTACTTCAGTGCTCAACCTTTTGTGGTTGTTCTTTTTTTTTGTAGCTGTAATTATCTTCTTATAGAATGATATTCCCTCGTCTGCATGTTGCCACCATATTTAGGAGTCAGAGCTAGAGAGAGAGAGAGAGAGAGAGCTAGCATATTACTAGAAGAGAGCAAAGAATCACAAATGGCTATGGCGAAGAAAGACTTCTGCAATAGTTCTCGGCCACAGAGGCAGAGGAAGAGGTTGGCATAAGCCTTATTTCCCATCCATAATTATAACTAAGAATCCAAGTAAATCCGAAATTTTCCTCTATGTGAAAGCATACTACACATCTTTATTTTTTTTCCCCCCTCCAATGATGTCATATTTATGGCATGTTAAGATGGGCATTTTAATAAATTTGGCTAAAATTCAAAATAATATATTGAACAGCTCGTAATGATTCCCTCAAGTATAAATTGTCTATCTAACATGTGAATATTTAAATGGTATCGGAGTAGAATGATATTACACTTGTTGAGTATGCATAATTTAGAGATCATGTGTTCCTTCAATTAATATTCTAAAGTTTTTAAATATATTTCAAGTGCTTGATTTAAAGTTTATTAGACTCAAATCTGTCACCTATGTCGTAGATAGGGGTGTCAATTCGGGTAAATGGGCCGGGTTCGGGTCTAACTCGAGTTGACCCGAACGTAAACGGGTTGATCAGATCTGACTCCGACCCCTTTTTACAAATGGGTCACGATTTTCAACCCAGACTTGACCCGCACGGGATACTGGTTGACATGACCCAACCCGTGAACCCGGAATAGGGTTTACCAATTTAGGTTAGGTCGAGGTCGATTGCTCCAGCATGAGTGTGAGATTGTGGTTTGAATGCGACCCGTGGCGTGAGTGCTGTGACTGTCGTCTGACTGATGTTGGTCTGAGTGCGGGTGGGGCATTCCGGTGTTCGAGTGATGGAGGATCAGACTTTGGGCATGAGAACTTCGTCACAGCTTAGAGATTCGGTGTTCGAGTGATGCCGACGGTGTGAGTATTTTCAGGAGAAGAATGGGATGAGGAGGAGGGTGGGAAAGACGATGAGGGCGAGGTAGAAGAGGTCGCCAATGTTGAGGAGTTCGTGGACGACTAGGAGAAGGAGAGAAGGGCGGAGAAATTCTGGTCGGCGGTTCGTTGTTCGATAGGTAAATGGGTCAATTCTGGTCAAACTTGGGTTGTCGGGTTGACCAGAACTTGACCCGAACTTTAAAAGGGTCCAAAAATAGGACTTGAACCCGACCTATTTCTTTATCGGGTCGACCCGATCCTGGATTTTTTGGGTCAGGTTCGGGTTGGATTTTTGGTTCATGTCAAAAATTGACACCACTGGTCGTAGATGAGTACATCACGCCGAGATATTTACTTTGACTATAAACTTGTTAAAATTGGTGTCCATTAAATATGAATTTAAGCCTAAAATTTCTAATTCAAATTTGCCTTAATTCATGCCAATTAAGTAAATTTCCTAAAGAGGCATCGATTTATACATAATTTGTTAGTTTGAATCCTAAACAATGCTACAAGCTTAACTTTAGAAGTATCCTTTTTTCTAACCTAAGGATCATGAAAATACTCTTTTATTTTAACTTATTGATGAAAAAATCAACTTAAGAAAAAATATTTAATGTCTATCAATTCTCACGATATTATTTGATAAGTAAATATTTGAGGAGGTAAATGATACTAAGCTTAGAATAACGCCAAAGCATTGAACAAGTGGCGTGGCCCTCTGGACAAGGACTCCTGAACAAGTAGCCCTATTTAATTAAACTCCTATTAAATAAAAAAATATTTATTATTAAATTATATATATATATAATTTTTGTTGCGGACTCAAATATACGCGGCGATAGATTTTAATTTTTCGTCTCAGCATTGTACGTATATCCAGCACACAAACAGAATTGAAATAGTAACACCAGAGTTTTTACGTGGAAAACCCTGGAAAGGGAAAAAACCACGGGGCCACGCCCAGTTGAAAGAGTTCCACTAGTATTGTTTGGAATACACGAGGCTGATTCGTCCTTTAAATTCAGGACGATCAGATTACAATGAGTATCAGTTACAAGGACAAGCAGAGTTCCGACGTTACTCGGGTGTCGAGCAGAATTCCGGCGTCACTTGGAAAGAAGTCCGGCGTCACTCGGGCGTCAGGTAGAATTCTGGCGTCGGGCAGAATTTCGATGTTGCTCCCATGTCGGGCAGAGCTTCGGCGTCCCTCGGGCGCCCGATGGTGCTTCGGTGGTGTTCCGGCGGAGTTCCGGCGGTGGTCGAGGAGGAGCTGTTCCCTCCTAGACTTCTCTTCTCTTCTTCTTCTCTTCCTTCTCTTCTTCTCTTCTTGGCTTCTTCTCTTCTTGGCTTCTTCACTTTTTAGCTTGGGTCCCCTCTTAAGAGAAATGAGGGGCTATTTATAGTTTTTCTGGAGTGGCATAGCCCGTAAATAGATGAGGGATCAAGGGCAAATAAGGAGTGATCCGGATGAACGGCCGATATTGAATCCCTTGATCGTGAACCGTTTATCAAGCATTTGAAGGTCTTAATGATATCAGATTTCTACGATCTTGGGCTCGTTGGATTCGTCTCGTCGAGACGCTCGATTCGACTATAAGCTCGTCAAAATCGGAGGCCGTTTGGTAACTCAAATTGCTGTTTGATGCTTCCAACTGCGCTTCGGGTACTTGGTTTGGACTCATTTGGGCTCGGATTGAGTTGAATTTGGTGTCGTTGGGTTCGTATTTCCGAGACGCTCAGTTCGACTATAAGCTTGCTGAAATCGGAGTTAAAATGATCTCCGAAATAATTTTTGAAGTTTCCAACTTGAGTTTTTCCTTGAGATTCGTGCCCGATCAAGATGATTTTTTGGCGATATATCAATTTTAAAAACTTATAATTTGTACTTAATGAGATTCGAACCTGCCCAATTGATTTAGGGAATATTTTTAAACCAGATATTATTAAAATTTTAATAATGTAATTAAGCATTGAAAAAAATAAATTTAAAAGTATGGAAAGTCGCCCATCAAACGAACGACATACGCAAGTCGCCGAACTGACGGATGACTTATTAAAAAAATTATTATTGTAAGTTGTCCGTTAAACGAACTAATTGTTACAGTAAATTTTAAAAGAAAATTTAAAAATAAAATATGTGGAAAGTATATTAAATAAATATATTTAAAAAAATAATTCAAAATAAAAATACAGACAAAAACAAAAAATATAAAGTTAATGTAAAATTGTAAACTATAATTTCTATAATTTAATAGAAGTCAATAGTTTAAATATATATATTGATCGAAATTTGATAAAAATGAACTTTTTTGTTTATTTTGATATTATTAAAATTTTAATTGGTATTTTTTTAATGGATAAGCATTATACCGAAAATTAAAAGCGACATAAAAGAATAATGATTCAAAGTTTCTCTTTAAAATATCATAATTTTATATTTTTTGTTAAAAAATATATATATTTAAACCGTTGACTTTTATTAAAGTATAGAAATTATATTTTACACTAAATATATATTTTTTATTTTTGTATATTTTTATTTTAAAATTATTTTTAAAAATATATTTTCTATCTAATTTATTTTTAAATTATTTTTCAAAATTTATTGTATCAAGTCATAGTTTAATGGGCAACTTACAATAGTATTTTTTTTAAAAAAATAAGTCTTCATTAGTTCAGGACTGGCACATAACTCAATAAGTCTGAGTCAGCATAAGTCGCCCTTTTGAAGGGCGACTTTGCCTACTTTTAAATTTATTTTTTTCAATACTTAATTACATTATTAAAGTTTTAATTCTATCTAGTTTAAAAATTTGTCCATTGATTTAAAACTAAAGTTCTCACCACATAATTATAACCAAAATTTTGTTTAATTGGTTATAAATTATATATTTATTACATATTAATATAATTTATTTTTAAATTTTAATAAAATAAGCAAAAATAATTAATGTTTTTTTAAAATGTGCTAATAAGATAAGCGTTTTTTCTCCTTTTTAATTTTTTAATGTTTATACTCTTTTTGCTTAATTAAATTTTATTTAGGCTCTTATTAAAAATTCTACCCAAATAGTACCACATTTACATCTTCCCATGTAGACTCGCTCCCCTCCATTTGTCCAACTCCAGTTCATTTTAAAGGTCAACTTAATTTCAATTTTCTCTACCACTTACCTCTTCTTCTGACTGCTAAATGTACAAAAAATATTTCCATATCGAAAACATTTTTTAATAATGATAGATTAATTTCTTAGATTCATTTTTCTTTATCTTGGTTGTTATGACTCTTTTTTTTTTTTTGCAACAAAACCAACAATCAAAATGATAAAAATAAAGACCTAAAGAGCAATGTTTTCAAACTACAGAATCAAACAAAAGGGATTAGCACGACAGCTAGAAGTCAAACCCAAAGCAGCCCAAACATGAATAAGTACTATATCAACCAAGGAGCAACAAAGAGAACTACACAAGCTCAAAGATGGGAAAAGAAGCTAGCCGGGCTCAGGGGGCTAACCCACACGCAGCCAATCAAGGGCCATCCATGGAGGCAGCAATCCAAGAATCCAACATAAGAAAACCAACAAGCAACCACCGAGAAAGAAGCCACCAAGGTTGCCAACAAGCAAGGCCATCGGGTGGGCAGACCACAATCTCATCATAGCCCAGAATCCACGAACTTTGCATTGAACAAAAAATAACAAGTGGAAAGGAGCAAAAAAATAGAACTATTTTTTAGATTTTCTCCTTCGTCGCTTCCCGTCGCCATGGGGAGTGTGCCCAAGTTGCAAAGCATACATCTCTTGTAATTCATCCCCTTGATCACCTAAAGCTCCCCCGACACCCTCGCACTCCGATGAGGAAGAAACCTCCAGCCAATCCAAGAAATCGCAAATGTTCGAAGAAGAAGCCAATTGAGCTCTCAATTCAGCATTAGAGACCACAGAAATTGGTACATCAACAATAGGCTCATTACCCTTAAACACCTCCACATTAGAGGTGTGGAGCACCCAAAGAAGCCGTGGGTGAACCAAGACTGATAGTATTCACGTCGCATAAAGACTCAATTTGAACAACTTTGTTAACATCACAATCTTCTATGTTAAGCCTAACCAAATCATTACAATGCCCATCAGTAACCGAATTGACAATAGACAAAACACCATCACCCCCCATATCATCAAGCTGATGCTCCAAACCAACAACAACAGGCATAATTTCCCCACCCTCAACAGCAGTCGCAGATACATCATCACAGCCATCCCCCAAGAAACCAGGAGAAAGAGAAGGACCAGCAACCGAATTGACTAAGCATTGTTTTGGCTCAAGTTCCACAACTACACCCTCTTTAAACACACCGGACGGACTCACAGGTATAGCGACAGTAGAAAGGTTAGCATCAAGAACAGAGGTATTAACCCCATTAGCCGCCCCCTCCACAGGCATAATAGGAGTAACACTAGGAATTGCCACATTTTCACCTACCAAATCACGAGGTACTGAAGAGGGATGAACCTCTACATTGACAGGGAGGGTATTAGCAGGAAGATTGAGTTGAGGATGTAATACACAACATTCCTCTTTCAAATGACCTAAAGAATTACAGTGCACACAATAAAATGGAAGATCATCAAAAATCACCAACTGAATGTAACCTGACTTATCCAAACCCACCCAAATCTTATCCGGGAATTTTTTGGTAACATCCAACTCTACAAGAATGCGGGCAACAGAAGGACGAGAGCCAGAAGCCGTCGCAGTATCTGTTTTTAAGGTCCAGTCAAACAGGGAACCCGAACCGAAGAGAATTCATGGAGAGAAAAGGTAAGGCCGAAGGTAAGGAAAAGAAATCCATATAGGAACGATCGGAGAATCAACCTCTATGTCCAAAGACGGTGTCCATTTAACGACTTTCATAAAGAAATTATTCACAAAGTAAGATGAGAAAAAGCCCTGCAATAATCTAAATCATTGAAAAGCTTGATCAATACATTTCTAGGGTTGAGGACAGTGACCGAGCAATCACCATTAAGTTTTAGATTGAAAAAAAAATTTCTAATGGCTTCAATGGAAGGCCTCCGGTCAAGAAATTTGCCAACTAAAGCAAATTCAAAAGGAGCCGCTAGCCATTGAAATTCTTCCTCCGAAATCAATAACGCCGGCAACCCACGGTGAGAAGAAACTCTCAAATCGGGAAAAGAAACCGAACCATTAGAAGCACCCGACACAGTGCCTCTTTAAAAGAAAGAGCAGATGATGACGCTTTCAAAAACCCCGGGTCACGAAGACGAATAGTCGACACCGAGCCGAAAAATGGAGAGAAACACTGTGAAAAAGCTCAGACGAGGAAAGGAACTTCCCTGAGGCGAAACAGGTGAAGGAGGCCACCCACGCAGCAGCGAACGGAGTCAGGTAGGAGAAACCCTATCATAGCAAACATCTCAGAGAAGCGGCTCTCTAATTCAAATACATTGTGGTTGGTTGTTATGATTCATCAGTATTTTTTAGGCTAGCATTTGGGCTAAGTTTTTTTTTTTTTAATTTTTTTATTCTATCTCGATCATCTTAGATGATTTGATCACATAGGACATCGACCTTATGATGATCCTGTTAGGAGAGTAGATGTATTAGATTTTATTTATGATAAGAAATGTAGAGATAGGCCTAAAAAGGGAGAAATTATTCTGTGCGGATGCCGAACACAGCTCTACGTCCGGAGGCCAACCAGAATGAGCCACGCCAGCGATACCCAGCCACGGTATCGAGCAATACCGAGCAGTACCAAGCCGTGGTACCGACATGGCTCATTCTGGTTGATCTCCGGACGGTATTCGACATCCGCACAGAATAATTTCTCCTAAAAAGGTTGGTTAGAAAGCATTGAGAATGATCTTTTTTGTTAGATTTAAATGAGAATATGATTCTTAATAGGACAAATGGAGAAAAATGACTCATGCAACAGACCCCACATAATTAGATATGAACTTGCTGTTATTGTTGTTGTTGTTGAAAATTATTAAACTTCTCTTTCAAATATAAGTAATAGAACAGCCTGGAGTAATAGCCAACAAATTTAAATGAAGACTTAGTAAGATTTTAGGGGATTAATTTTGATAAGATTTGATTGATCAAAAATAGGGATAAAATTTTATGTTACATTTTATATTAAAATGAGGCTAATATTATTATGTATGTCATGAATTTTATATGTTATGTGTTTTTTTCTTAAAATTATTAAATTATTAGATAATATAATTAAAATATAAATATAAAATATAGCTAGCTATCAGATAATTAAATTATCAGGCTCACAATCCATATAGAAGAAAGACAAGTTAAACACGACTAATGGTTGCCTACAAGTCACGGCCATCCACTTTAGGGTCTATTTGGGATAGATGCAACATTTTACAAAATTGGTTGTGAAGTTGCTGTGAGGAAAACAACTTATCTATTTGGTTGCAAAAAGCAAATTTCATCTCAAAAATTTTGTAAATCAGCAAGAAAGTAGCAGCCAAACGAAATTATGACCCTCAGTTTAACATTCTAATTTTCCTATTGATCGAAGCAAGGAAGCACTGATTTTAAAGATGGCCGAGAAGATTATATTAATTGCTAGCATTAAAACAATTGTCCAAAGAGAGATCCTTGCAAAAATATGAGCAGGAGCTTTAAATTAAATGCCAAGTGCGCACAATTCTCATTAATCATTGAATATTATTACGAATGAATACAATTGGCATTTCAACATAGGCAATTGACGGATTGGTTTCTATCAATAACGACAAGCGAGCTTAAAGTTCAAAACAATATCTATAAACAAGCAATCATTTTCAACCGTGTGGGCCAAATGAATTACTGTAGGAGGGAAAGATCAAGGCTTGAGATAATAATTATAATTATTGAATTCAAATTTGTTCGTGGGTGATCCTAAAACTTTATTAATTTACATAAATAGAGCCTACAAGGAGGGAGATAAGCTCTGAGGATCTTATTAGATTGAAGTCAGTATGAATATGAGTGATTTTTTGGTGAGCTCTATAGTGAGTTCTCTTGCGAGTTTATTTTGAGTGGGTGAGCAGCTTTGACAAATTTAGGCTTTGTTTGGGACTATTTTCTTACTGTTTTGTAAAGTAATTTTTTAGTACAAAAATTTCTTAAAAGCAAGAAAAAAAGCAGTTGTCTAAAGCTATCTCAAACGAAACCTTAAACATTTTAATTATTGAGTTTTATATGTTAGTAGGTCCTTAGTCATAGCAATTGCATTTTAAAGGAGAGTAGATTTGTGTGAATTTCACAGAAGAAGAGACTTGATGTTTTAGCAAATTGGTTTAGTGTTAGCAGTTTTATTGAACCTGGTTCAGGTTTGTAATATGGCTTGATTAATTTGACCTATGCAACTATGTCGGATATTAATTCCCCCTTAAAGAGAGAAAAAAAGAACAAGAGAATAAAACTTAACGAACTAACGGGACCTTGTTTAGCTGGCATGATGATGATGATTGATTAGCTGGATTTAATTATTATTTTTTGTTCACACGTTAGCATCATTTGAAATATTTAAGTATTTGCTTTGGAAATTTTTTCAAGGCTCTTTTAGAATTGAACCTCTGACTAGATGATTTCTCTAGCCTTTGGATTGTTTGTGTTTTCTTATGGAAACATAAGTAGTTGAAGTATATGGAAGCAATGCTACAAATAATGTTGCCTCTAATGAAAGAGAAGATGAGGAAACTAGTAAATCTACATATCAGAGGCCTAGTTGATCTTGTAGCTTCTTCCAATCTTCCCTGTTTTATAGAGGTCAATCCCAGTAGTGTTGTTGAAAAGAGGTTATTGTAAAAGCTTCATTGATTGTAGTCACCACTGAGTACGAGAAGGCCAATATATTTTTATTAGAATCTTGAAATATTATTATTGAGTTTACTATGAGTGAGGCCGTGGTTGCTCCTCAAGAGGCTAGTAGTGAAGCGCGATATACTCTTGAAGGTATTTAAAATACCCGTTCATTAGGACAAAGGAATCCCTTTTATTATCATTTGACAACTTAAATCCATTGTCTAATATATACACCTTGGATGTAATAATGATTTTATTGAGTACTAATTGAATGAGATTCAAATGTACTATAAGATATGCACTAAAATAAGATTTTTTTAATCTTCTCGATAAAATATGTGCTTCAACATCCTTTCATCTAGTTGATACGATTTTCATAATCTCTATGTGAACATACGATCGTTCCACCAACACTTCTATAAATAAATATTAAGCCTATAATTTTTTTCATCCAAAAAAATTCGTCTCATTATAATGCACAGAGTAATTATAAGTATTAAAATGAATTTGAAATGATCAAGAACCTCTAACAAAAAAATGCAAAAATGTCATCATCATCATCATTAGCCAAACAAGGAAAGATACAGATTTGTAAAATATAAATAAAATTGCATGACTATTCAAAGGCCTAAAAAACTAGATGAAAAAGACTCAAAATATGGTATTCACATAACATAACATCTTTTGAGGGGGTGACTATGCCACACTTGGCTATACTAAAACACACAAATTACAACACCATGAACGCAATTTATAATGCCAAATATATAATCAGATAAGCCTCATATTGTAAAGAAAGGTTTTGATAAATACAATGTTCTTTGTCTTGTTGGCTTGTACGGACAATTCAAAGATAAATTGTAGAAATTCAAAGGATATAGAATAATAAATTAGTAAAATTATCTGCATTATCTGAGCTACAGCTTGTACTTGAAATTGTCATACTCAATGTTTTAAAAATGGGATCAGACGGCTTATTCGACTGTGAACCTTTCAGGTTGCTGGTCAGGTCAGGGTTCAAAAACCTAATTCGCTTTAAGTCTGCTCAAACCGCTGTTTCAATAAGGGAACCATTGAACTTGAAACAGTTTTTTAGAACCGGCTAGTTCAAATTCTATTTTTTAGGCACCTTGATTTTAGATCAAAGGGCTGAAATTATTACCTTAAAAAATAAAAATATAGATGTATTTAATTTATAATAACATAACTTAAAAAGACCAAATTCTATTATTCTCCCAACCCAGTTTCTAAACCTAGCAGCCTATCTTTTGGGTGAAAAGAGCCGATGAGACGAATACATTTGCTCCCCTTCGATGGCTGATCGCCGGCCACCCATTTCAATCTTTTTTTAACAGGCATCAAAAGATTCGTAAATTCACCTCTTTTATGCTTGATGAAAAGTAATTTTTTTTCATAAAAACCTATTTAAATTTTATTCCTCTAAATATTTAATTTATTGAGGGATTACAAATGTACTATTACTCAAAAATTTAAAGCCTTTAATTTTTAAATTATTGAATTTATTAATTAGATATATTTTATGTTTTATAATACAATTTTATTTATTTTATGTCAAATATTTATTCATGATGATATTATTATTATTATTATTTAATATATATTATATTTAAATAATTTTAATATTTATTATGTAACCGATTCAATATTTTTGTGTGTTTCATATTTGATCCTATTTTCAGAATAGGCGTTTAAAAACTACTCTCATAGCACTGTAAAATTACAACAATACCACTTCGCATATTTGAACGATCATTATAAATACCACGCAATTCTTTCTCCTCATCAGTACACGGCCTTCACAAAATTTTCCCTCGCATCTTTCCTTTTAATCTTTGTCATGGCGGGAGGAGCAATCTTGAACCCTACTGGCGATGGGAAGGAGTATCCGGGGAAGATGACAATGTTCGTCTTCCTCACCTGCCTTGTGGCGGCCACCGGCGGCCTTATTTTTGGATACGACATCGGAATCTCTGGTAAGAATCGAGCTCGGAAGCTCATAAATTCGTAGTGTTTCACTTCAAATCCGAAACGATTGATCAGAATGTGAATTTTCTGTGTTTTTCCCTAATTTGATGACCGATTGAAGGTGGAGTGACATCAATGGATTCATTTCTGCTTAAATTCTTCCCGTCGGTGTACCGTAAGGAGAAAGCGGACACGAGCACGAATCAGTACTGTAAGTTCGATTCCCAATTGTTAACGACGTTCACATCGTCCCTGTATCTCGCGGCGCTTATCGCCTCCTTCTTTGCTTCGTCTGTGACTCGGACCTTGGGCCGGAAGTGGTCGATGTTCGGCGGCGGGATTACCTTCCTCATCGGAGCGGCGCTTAATGGCGCGGCTAAGGATGTTGCCATGCTTATCATCGGCCGCATCCTTCTCGGCGTCGGTGTTGGCTTCGCCAACCAGGTGAGCAGATCTGCCTCCTAATAATACATCTATTTTTCAAAGTTCTGCAGGGTCTTCTCTGTTTCCATTGAAGCGTTTATTTGTTTGTTTCACTCTTCCCCTGTTCATAGTGTTTTGTTATTGATCTTACTCTATTACGATCTTTCTACGTCAGAATTTTTTTTTTTTTTGTAAATTTAACTGTTAATCTCAAATTTTAGTTCTGCTATGGTTATTTGAATGCCTTTGTCCGTTTACTCAGGTCTTTTATCAATCAGAAAAACGCATTCTCACTTAGTTTTAGACATAGCTTTTAGTTTTTAAAAAAATTTTAACTAAAAATTTTTATACTAAAAAAATACTATAAAACAGTAAGAAATTTATTCCAAACTAAACCTAGTCAAATATATTTTAAATATTAATTTCTAGGCTATATATCTTAATAAAATTATGAATTAGTCTATTATCTTCTTATAGATTAAGTTTATCTTATATCTAACTAAAAATTTAAGTAATATGTTAATTAATATCACAATAAAATTTATTAATGAAAATAAAATTAATTTGCTTGACATAAACTAATAAGGACAAATTTGTTATAAGAAAAAATTTTTAATTGAATTATCTTTAAGGAAGTATGAATTTTCATGAGAATTTATACTATATTAATTGAACACAAATCTTCCTATATCGCATGCATTCAAATAAATATTCACAGAGGTTTGATAGATCTTCATAAAAATGTTTATGAAAAAATTCCTTAGATTCCTGTTACTTGGCTAGATTATTTGAACTGAATTGAATGACCATGTAATAGTTAGAATCATTTTAATTAAAACTAATTATAATTTTTAAAATAAAAAATATTTATATTCTGATCATCCAAAATAAATTGGATGACCAGAAATGCCAAGTTGTAACTGATGGATCCCAAACTGATGGATCCCAAATCCTTATACTATTTAACCAGGACGTCTTAATTTTATTTCTTTAGCCAAACCACAAAGAGAAAGCGCAAGGCTGAACCTTATTTATTTATATATATTTATTTAACCATTAGCATATATAATCGCTAAATTCTTATATATTAATATATCTAATATTAAATTTTTTTATTTAATTATATCCTACGCTTTATTTGGGATATTTTTTTATTACTTTCTAAAGTAATTTTTTAGTACAAAAAATTTTAATTTAAAAAAATTTTATACTAAAAAATTATTTTAAAAAACATTAAAAAAATTTTCCCAAATGAAGCCCTAATATTAATCTATAAATCATCTTAAAATTGTCACTAAATTTTAACTTATTTAAAGTAACTACTTTATTTCATGCATAAATTTAATATGATTTAATTATTGTTGTTGTAGTGTTATGAAAAATAAATATAAAAAAATTAGATAATAAACATTGAAATAATAAGAAATTAGTAATATATACGTAAACCACTTAAAAAATAAAATAAAATTTGCGTGAATATTTATATATTTTGTACCATAACAAGATTAATTTTATTACTTCTATCATTTATTTTATACATCACTCATTATATTTAATACAATTAAATTTCTATTAGTTATATTTTTGTTGTGAAGATCTAATCCTAATTTAATTTTATTATTTAATAATTTAATTCTTTTATTTAATAATTCATTTATAATGAGGAATATATATACATACATATTATTTATTTATTCAAAGATGTTTAATAATTCGTTGTAAAAATATTTTCGAAAAAATTCTCATAAGACTAGTGCTACTCATCTAGATTATTCAAAGTTTAAATTTGAATCATTTTCACTAAAATCATTCTAACTTGCAAAAAAAAAAAAGAATTTCTGTTCATCCAAAATAAATTGGATGCTCAGAAATGCTGAATGTGTATACCACCTATTTTTTTCCCGCCCAATCAAAAAGCACAAACCTGAAGCTTTTTCTTCACTTAGCACTAGAACAAATTTTTAACGCTTCGCTCATCTTGATTTTGTGCTTGGGAGCTTCTTCTTCAATAGTAAATTCATAGATTCGAGACCAGATGTGTAGGAATTTGGGATTAAATTGGCTTTAATCTTTGTAAAAAACACATTTTAACGCAAATTTACTTTTTGTCTTCGAAATTCTCAGTCGGTCCCTCTCTACCTATCAGAAATGGCACCAGCCGAACTCCGAGGCATGCTCAACATCGGCTTCCAGCTCATGATCACAATTGGCATTCTCGCCGCAAGCCTCATCAACTACGGCACCGCCAAGATCAAAGGGGGCTGGGGCTGGCGCGTCAGCCTCGCCCTCGCCGCCGTACCCGCCGCCATCATCACCCTCGGCTCCCTCTTCCTCCCCGACACCCCCAACTCCCTCATCCAACGCGGCCACCAAGAGCAAGCCCTCACCATGCTCCGCAAGATCCGCGGCACCGATGACATCCACCTAGAATACGCCGATCTCCAAGCCGCCAGCGAGGAGTCCAAAACCGTCCAACACCCATGGCGCAACATCATCCATCGCCGATACCGCCCCCAGCTCACCATGGCCATCTTAATCCCCTTCTTCCAGCAACTCACCGGCATCAATGTCATCATGTTCTACGCCCCTGTTCTATTCAAAACTATCGGTTTCGGCAGCAACGCCTCCCTCATGTCCGCCGTCATCACCGGCCTCGTCAACGTGCTTGCCACATTCGTCTCTATCTTCACCGTCGATCGCCTCGGCCGCCGTAAGCTTTTCCTGCAGGGCGGCGTACAGATGTTCGCTTGCCAGATAATTGTCGGCACCCTCATCGCCGCCAAGTTTGGGACTTCCGGCGAAGGTCACTTGTCCAAGAGCTACTCTTCTGGGGTGGTGGCTTTCATCTGCATCTACGTGGCTGGGTTCGCGTGGTCCTGGGGGCCGCTGGGTTGGTTGGTGCCGTCGGAGATTTTTCCGTTGGAGATACGATCTGCAGGGCAGAGTATTACGGTTTCGGTGAACATGCTTTTTACCTTCGTTATTGCGCAGGCGTTTTTGTCTCTTCTTTGTAGGTTTAAGTTTGGGCTGTTCTACTTTTTCGGAGGTTGGGTACTGATCATGACTGTCTTTATTGCCATCTTTCTTCCGGAGACAAAGGGGGTTCCCATTGAGGAGATGATACTCGTCTGGAAGGCGCACTGGTTCTGGGGCCGTTTCATTGCGGATGAACACGTTCATGACGGCGCCGTGGTTGAGATGGCCGACGGTAAAAATGGCGTCGGGACGAAAGCTACAGCCACCACTGTGTAATTGCATTCCATCGCACAGTAGATTTAGATGCAGGGAGACGAAAATATGTGGAATGGCTAAAAATCTGCTCTTTTTTTCCTTTAAATGTAGTAATTTTGAAGGTATCTTTGTTTAGCTTGTTTCATCGAGTGATTTGAGTTGGGGAATGGGTGTTTAACTGCTAAGTCATATAAGCTTCGCGGCTCTTTAAGCTGCTTGTTTTCTTGTCATTTTCTTCTTATGTTCATGGGTTAAAATTGTCATCACCGATTGCTGAAAATTTATTTGCTGCACGATTGTGCCTGTTTTGAATCCTCTCTTTTTTTTTCCCCCCTTAAAATTTTGTTGGTAAAAGATTCTCTTTTTTTCTTCATAGCTTGATCTGCAAATTGGAACGCTCAATTTGGAAATGCTTTGGAAGTATAGATTGTGCTTAATTGAACGCGAGATGATGATTGAAATTTTTAATATGGTTATAGTGATTAAGGGTACGTTTGAAATAGTTTTTTGTAATTTTTTTTTTATTGCTTTCAAAAAAATTTTGTACAAAAAAATTATCATAGAAGGCTGTAAGAAAATTGTCCTAAATAAAACTTAGGATGAACATTGAGGCAGTAGAGTTAAAATTTGAATTAATTTTCTTAACATATTTTAAATTTATAACTTATTTTTAATTTATAATTAATATATCAAATATTAATATATATTGCTTCCTGAAATATTTATGATGATAGAGAAAGAATTATCATCTTAGTGCTACATGAAAATATTTCACAGATATTTTAAGAATAGTACACGGGAGATTTGAGATTTTTTTATAAAAAAAGTTCATAATAGAAAAATTATGGGGCTTAATTAAGTTGAAATACTACTATTAGTATAAATTAAAGGTTATAAAAGGCGCTCCAACATATAATTAGATAAAAACGTCAGTATAATCTAATAAATATGAATAATAAAAACTCTTTTGACGATAGGAGGATAAGTTTGGGTCTAAATTATCATCATGCCATAGTAGATGATCAACTTTGTAATCTCTTGATAGCAAAGGAGATCAAGTAACACATAGGATGGGTGTCAAATGTCTGTTTTTTGGCAAGCAAGGGATGATAATCTGCAAAGAATATCAATAATAGGGAGATGATTGGTTAAGTCATTCTTGTTATGGATGAGAAAGGGGATAACCAGAAAGTCTTGACTATGATGATAAATAACAGAGTGTCTCATATGAAAAAATTTTTGTTGATCAATTGACATATTTATTTTTTTGGAAAAATTGAGGCCTGAGGGCATAGCCCAATATCATTTGATATATTAAAATGAGATTTATAATTCATCAAATGAACAACTATTGATAAATTTGAATAATATTTGCAATTTTGTCAGAGTGGTTAATCAATATTAATTATATTTAGTGCTTATTTGACATCAAATATATACACTTTAGTCATATATGCATCAGGGTGAAATTTTGAGAATCACACTCAACTCTTATCAGACCAATGTTAGGTTAGGGCACAAATAATTATCGTGGCGTTAACTCCATCGTCATTCTCCTGCTCAGTAATTCACCTTAGGCATGAAATAAGCATTGAAATCGATATGTTATATAAATTTTTTTGGACATTTAAGCCAATTCTTACAAACTCACACCACACATTACTTATGCAAGGCTCAAACTCACGACCTCTTGGTTGGTAGCCAAAGCTCTCAACCAACAGACCAATATGAGTTGCGTTATATAATCTTATTTGAGGATATATTATGCACCTATAAATATAGTAAATCGAGAAAATTTTACACATTATTATTAAATTCATTTATCAGCTGATCATTATTGCTCAATCGTTGGCATATTCATTATCAATCATCAATATCATACTTAACACATAAGTGTTAGTTAATTATTCATATAAATTTTTAATTTGTTAATGTCTTAAGTGTAAATGGGGCTTATTTATTTGGAACTCGAGATGATCATACTATAAGATCATATTGAATGGTATCCATTACATGGTATATATGAAATTAGAGAAATAACGACACTTATTTGTTCATTTGTGAAGAAATAATTTGCTTTTTTTATGAAGTTTGTACAATTATGTGCATGTTTTTAACTAATAATGAAATTTATAACCATAATCTCATATTATAAGCTTCCAAAAAAAAATTATAGCCCCGCTCTTTTCATTATTTTTTAAAGGTTTTCTTTATCTCTATTTGTGTGACCACAAAATAATACAATTAATTTTTTTTATTAAACTAATGCTTCTTTTGTGACAGTTTTCTTACTGCTTTATACAACAATTTTCATATACAAAATTTTTCGAAAGCTATGAATAAAATATTAATCAAAAGCTATCTCAAATGAAGCCTAAAGAAGGAGGGATTATTACATGTGGAGATTAGACTGTTCAGTTTTGTCTCTTTGAACAGTAAAAGCGCAATGTTGAACAGTAAAATTCACAGAGACAAACTGGATGGTTCTCTGCATCCGATACTAATAAATTTAACTCTCTTTTATTTATATTTTTAAAATTTCAAATTGATGTTATTATTTTTTTAATATGATGTCTTATAACTAATCAAAATGGTATATCTCAAAAATTATATTTA
This sequence comes from Dendrobium chrysotoxum, assembly GCA_019925795.1. Classification (NCBI taxonomy): domain Eukaryota; kingdom Viridiplantae; phylum Streptophyta; class Magnoliopsida; order Asparagales; family Orchidaceae; genus Dendrobium; species Dendrobium chrysotoxum. The sequence continues at coordinate 28,659,947 of CM034299.1, read as the reverse complement.
AATTATTTAATGATGAAACATCCTAATTTTAAATATTATGTATTAATTTAATAAAATATTATTATTTATATTATATTAAAAAAATTAAATGCATGACATCATTCAGATTAATTCTGATTAGTCCTTAATTCCCCCAAAAAAAAAATCTCCTACAGCTGATTAATATTCAATCACAACCTTAATGAGGAATCTCGACCTCATCAGCAGACGTCACGTGATCTCCTCGACAAATGCATCGCTCTACTTCTATCAACTATTTGGTGCCGCTGCTCTAAGCATCGACTAATGTATGTCATTGCTTTGTTTGTTTGATATTTATTAGGTTATCTAATCAACTTTGTCTTTTAAAAACTATCTTTGTGAATTGTACTATTAAAAACTATCTTTGTGAATTGTACTGGCGACCCCATCGGGCTTAGTTGAGTTGGTGGGCCAGCATAGTTGGGAATCATCCAACCCATATTCGATTCCCCTCTCATGCGGCGTGACCCCTTAAGTGGGGGAGAAAATAACTGCTGGTCTTGTACCTGTGGGGATGATTGATGGTAGGCTCGCTGAGGAATTAGTTACACCGCCATGCACCTCCTAAGAAGGTGACAGCGAATAGACACTCATATTCCCAAAAAAAATTTTGTACTATCGAAAATCTATATACGTATGTTTTATTTGTGATAATTTTATTATTATTTTTTTAAAATAAGTTTTTAGTAAAAAAATAAATTTAAAAATTTTAAACTAAAAAGTTAATTGAGAAAGTAGTAAAAAAATTATTCAAAATGAAGCTTTAGAAAATATTGAATTAGAGTTTTTTTTTTCTTGTTTATAGAATGATGCATTTTTAATAATTTATCTTTTAATTAATTCAGGCTTCACATTTGTATCAATTTCTGATAAAATTTAATAATTAATTTAATCTTAAATCCTTAAAATATGGCGAAATATTTATAGAATTTAATAGAAATTAATATTAACATGTTATATAATTTTCAGAATTTAATCTTCACTGATTTTACTAAATCCAAAATTACAAGATTTATTACATATAGTTAATTTAATTATAGCTTAACTGAACAACCCCTCTGAATAAAAAATAAAGGATTCAGGCTTCGTTCGGGATAACTTTTGACTAATATTTTTTCGCTACTTTTTAAGATATTTTGGTACGATAAAATTATTTTAAAAAGCAGTAAAAAAACTAAGCTTTCTTATTATTTTAAAACTAAGTTTCGTTTGCAACAACTTTCTTATTAATTTCTAAAACAATTTTCTTAGTACAAAAATGTATAGCTCAAAAAAATTTTATACTAAAAACTTGATTTAGAAATTAGTAAGAAAATTATCCCAACCGAAGCCGATGGCTCAAAGATATCTAAAATAATTATGATGCAAAATTTATAACAAATATTCAACATTCATTACAAAAAGCGATACTTAATATGTATATTTTGGTCCGAATATCCCGACAAATTTTCGTTATAATGGACATAACTAACATTAAGATTTTGTTCAGGACAACTTTATTACCGTTTTGTTTTTCGGACCGCATCCATAATTTCTATTCGACCTTTATTTTTCATTGTTTCAAAAGGTTTTATACTAGAAAGCTGCTTTCTACAATAATTTTAAAAAGTTACTTTCTCTATAGCAGCTTTACAAAGCAGTATGAAAGATGTCACAAATGAAAACTAAGGCTTCGTTTCGGATGGCTTTCTTACTGCTTCGTAAAGCGGCTTCCTAGTACAAAAATTTTAATTTTTGTATTAGAAAGCCGCTTTAAGAAGCAGGAAGAAAGCCGTTCCAAACGAAACCTAAATTTACACTAAGACCTATATATCACATTAATCTCAACGCAAATTCAAAAATAACAAGGCATATACTTATATCATGGAAAAATTGCATATAAAAATAAAAATTATTTATTATAACGTCATGATGAGAACTGATGGCCAACTGGAACTGAATCACATCCACTTCTCTCCTAAGTTGATATCAAGCAGTTGGACCTTTCAGCATCCCTCCAATTTTCTACCATTCAAAATTTCCTTTTCAATTAACTTTGATTCAAACGCGAGCCAGCGATTCAACTCTACTACCTAAAACAATTATTAAGGCCTAGTCAATACCAAACCTCAGATTTAAGCTACAATGATGATGATTGCAAAACCAAAATTCTGGCTTTAAATTTGAAAAGCTCTTCTTTATGATGTCACCTTGGTTTCTTAGAATGTGATAATAGAATGTAGAAAACAGTTTTCCTCATTTTATAGAATGCGGAAAATTATTTTTCACATTCTATTGAATGCGGAAAACTGTTTTTTAGTTTTTCTTTTTTGCCAAATTTTTGGTATTGTCTTTCTGCCTCTCATGCCTCGCATTCTGCCCAATGATTCGTCGCGCTTCTAGTGATCATGCCCGCCTCCGCCAATTAACGCAATAGTAGAGGATATGTAGGCTCCCGAGCAATATAAATGTTCTGGAGCGAGAAGAGTGGGTTAATGATATTGGAAAGATTTGATCGGAGGCCAGGGGCGGATCCAGCTTCTTTTTTGAGAGTGGGCAAAAAATTTTTTTTTTTTTGCAGGGAATGGACAAAGACGCTTAAGATTGATAAATTTGGGACAAAAATAATTTTTGAGGGGGGGGACAAAATACCCAAAATATCCAAAATATTCCAAAATATCCCCTCCAAATATTAAAAAAATTTTTTTTGAGGGTGGGCATTTGCCCACCCTTGGTACAATGGGGATCCGCCCATGTCGGAGGCCGAAGCTAAAGGAGATATTTGGCAAATTGTGAAGATAATTTTATTTTTGTTTTCAAGCAATTTTTAGTATTATTTATTTGTTGAAGATTTGTATATATTAATTAATGATTTTTTTCAGCAAAGTTTTAGATTTATAATCTTTTTTTTTTGTATGTAATAATATTAAATGTAAGTCTTCTTAATGGTGTAATTTTTTACAAATTATTTACAAGAACTAAGTAGCTGTTCCCGTATTTAAGTTGTTTTTTTTTTCATATGCAAGTTTTTATTTTTTTAGTCTAATTATATTTATTTTTATTTTCTGTTGATGTAAGTAATAAGAAGCCGAGTTATTAATTATTAAAACTATATATTACTTAAAAATATTGGTCTTTATTTATTTGAAAATTTAAAGTTATTTGAAAATTCTAAATTATTTGCACCAAAAAAATTATGTTCTATTTTATATTTAAATATGTGTCTTCTATGTCTTCTCACATTTGCTTGGCTTCTTTAGCTTCATTTTGTAATTATCAATTTTCATTTTGAAAAATATTAATTAGTAAAGCATTTTGTAAAATAAATTTGGATGCTTTAAAGAATTGTGATATATAATTATAACTTGACGGCCTACGACAAAGCCTGATAATCGAATATTATAGAATGTATAAAATTCATCATTATATAAATTTTTTACTAATCCAACACAGAAAATATCAACAAGTCATCATGGCGTCATATACTGAAGTTATCATAGGGAGATTATCTCTGATATGTTGCGAGGGCCACCTAATAGGTATACATCGGGGAGTGCGGCCATTCCCAATCGTAAAAAAAGATAGACTGACACAAAAGCTAATTTTGCACTATTATTGTTTTTTTAATGCCTATTTTGAACTTTAAATTTCAATGACATCCACATGATTATATTGTTTTATAATATTAGGATCACTTTACATAATTTTATTTAAATATTTATTATTATATACTACTTATTATATATATATTTAAATAATAATTATTCATTCATATAAATAATATATGAATATATGACTCAATATTTAATTTCCAAATTAATTTGTTCATAATTTTTTTTTAAAATTAGTCTAACATTAATTAAAAATGTGCTCCTTTTTATAAATTAAATAATTCATTCATATTACATTTATTTCATAATAAAAATCTTCAGTTTTAAATACATAAATATTAAATATAAGTTAGTTAAATAAATTGAGTTAGATAAGATTTTGATTTAATGTGTAAAATAAGAATTGTACGCCAGGAATATTAACTTAAAATTTCTGTCCAAACAGAATGCAGAAAATGGTTTTTCACATTCTATGGAATGTAGAAAACGGTTTTATGCATTCTTAGGCTTCGTTTGGGACGGCTTTCTTCCTGCTTCTTAAAGCTGCTTTATAGTACAAATTTTTTTTAATTTTTGTACTATAAAGCGGCTTTAAGAAGCAGAAAGAAAGCCGTCCCAAACGAAGTCTTAGAAATCAAAAAAAGGTTTTACGTTTAGCATGCGGAAATTGATTTTACACATTCACTCTTTTTTATATTATCTCTCAAAGATGCTTCTTCCACTTAATTAAATTAAAAATGTGCACTTTTTTTATAAATTCACCTATTTTTAAATGGGAAGTAATAAATGGGAAGTAAGAATAAACCAACAAGACATTTGATAAGAAGATCAAAAACTAAATTTATTTGTAAAGTAAATATTTAAGTTCATGAAAGTGGAATACAAATTCATTTATAAAAAACATTAAAATTGAGCCAACCCAAATTCACTCAACCCAAGTCTGACTCTTTTAATAGGCAGGTCAAAAAGATAAATCAAAATCCAACCTGCTAACAACCCAAATGATCTGAATCCGACCCGATAACTGATTTTAATTTAAAATTTTCATAACTTCGTAACTTAAAAAAAAAGAAGATTATGCCAACAAGCAAAGAATTTCATAAAAAAAATAAACATGGCATTTTCGAATCAAAATTAATTGAGTTATCTGGTGAACTCGAATATAACTCATTTAATAGACAGGTCAAAATTTTAAATCTAGACACTATTCGTTTATTAAAAGGGTCAACTCGAACTTGAATTTTTTGGGATGAATTGACGAGTCAGATAATTTTTTGACATCATTAGTAGAGAGAGCACTGGGTGGGATTAATTATGCTGTGAGGTCACCAGACGGCGTTCAGAGACGAATGAGAGCGTGTCACCTCAATTTTTTGCTGTATATCAATATTGTGTATCAAATGACATGATGCTCTTATTAATCTCTAGACGATCCAGTAATAATTTCTCCCTTGATAGAGAGAGAAAATCCTGTGATAGGTTTAATTTCTGTTAAATTTGATCAAAATATATAAAAATTTTGTACGATTTTATTTCAATTATCAGAGAGAGAATGTAATCTGAATAATTTGGTCGCAGACTCGCAGCCGATAAAAAGCGATGATCAAGTAAACTGAGCTTAGGGGTACTTAAAGCAGCATAAAAATAATCAAATCCACGGACGTGAAACCCACTTTTTAAACTCCGCGATCTCCATGGAATCCGTCCTGTAGTCGCCAACCCTTAGAAGCTCCAGACTTTCTTCTTCTTCGCTGCTTCTTCTTGAATCAGATTAACCACGAGCAGACGACAGCACACCACTAAAGAACAATCACTGTACCAAGCTTGAGCAGAGGAGGAAGCAATACAGATGGCAGTCGCTGATGGCAGGGCGGGGTCGTCGGATGGAAAACTCTGGGGTCTATGCCGGCTTCCGTTCTGGCAGGCCGGCTCTTCTGGCGCCGGAGGTGGCGGTGGGACTTCTTCGACGAACTCCTCGTCGTCGTTGACCCATCATCAGCACCATCATGGTAGTGGTCAGGTCGGCGGGGCTTTGGGGCCGAGAGCGCAGCAGAGTTCCGGTGGGAGCTCGGTCTCTTCAGTGGCGAGATCAATTTTGCCGACTCGGCGCCGGCTTCGGCTCGATCCGCCTAATAAACTTTACTTCCCATGTTAGTGGTCGGGATTTCGAAGTGATTTTCTTAATGATGCATAAAAGATTGGGTTTTGGTGAAGGTTTTTTGGGTGAATTGGGTTTTTAAAAATTTTCTTGGTTGGTTGTACTTGGTTCCATACTCGATCTATTTGTTTGTTTGATTGCAGGTTTTCGAGTTTACTGAATTGTTTTAATTTTTAAATGCGGTCATGTTATTGTTCAGTGGAATCTCTTTGATATTGATGTTGTTAGGACTTCGCTGAATGCTGCTGAAATGTCTGGTTTTGTTTTGTTTTTTGTTTTGTTTTGTTTTGTTTTTGTTCATTGCCTATGGTATGCGGTAGAAGAATTACACTAGAAGCTTGAATTGTAGAGGATGACATTTATGTTTTTCTCTTTTTGGTGATTGCTAGTTCTGGAGGTTTTATTATATCTTAATCTTTGAATGCACCTGATTGAGAATAAGTCAGCTTGGCTATATCTATTGTGGAACTATTATTTGTGTTTAATCATTGGATTTAATGAAGAATCTAGCAAATTTTGCTAAAATTGCATATATTATCGTTCCTTTTTAATCATTGAATGATTATATTGCTTCTGTGGAGTTTATCATGTGCATCTTAAGGAGTGCCTGGGTAAATCATGTCTCTTTTGTTAAATTTCCTTCTATTAGATTAGTTTTTGAGTATTATACTGCATGTTTGCATAGAACTGGGTCACTTGCTTTCTAGTGAAAAATTTAGTCCATGGGAATAGTTTGCCTTCTATTTGTATGTTCATTATTTTGCTTTTTAAAATTCTTGAGTTTGTTAATTTTAGGTGTAGGCTTGCTTTCTGTGATTTTTTTTTCTTAATAGAAGGAATTAACTTTTATCCCTTCATTTGAAGATGAACCTGGCAAGCAGGTTAGAAGTGCAATCAGAATAAAGAACACTAGCAAGTCCTATGTAGCGTTCAAGGTAACTTAGTTACCCTTTAGAATAAAGAAGAAATATTTCTGTTTTCATGTTTTGCAAAAAGCAACAGCAGTTTTTTTGTTTGCAATATGTTGTGTAGCTACATTATCTAAATGTATAGATTGTTAACATCATTTTTTTTCTTCTTGTAGTTTCAAACAACTGCACCAAAAAGTTGTTTTATGCGTCCTCCTGGCGCAATACTTTCTCCCGGAGAGAGTATTATAGCAACTGGTACTGTGCTTTATTTTTTGTGCACTTTCTATTTGAAACTTCGTTCTTTCTTTTTAAGTGCATGCAATCATTATCCTGGAGGTTTGCTTTCTGAATCCTTTTCTACATCTCGTTCCTGTTAACCCATTTACATCTATTACTTAGGCGTTTGGTTCTATATCATTGATTGATGATAAAAGGAATTGCAATGCAAGCGCCTTGATTCATCTTCTATTACTTAAATTCACAGTTTTCAAGTTTGTGGAGCATCCAGAGAATAATGAGAAACCATTGCTTGATCAGAAAAACAAAGTTAAGTTTAAGATCATGAGTTTGAAGGTGAAAGGGCCTATGGAATATGTTCCGGAACTGGTGAGTTATTCCTTAATTATGTTACCACTTTTAAACAAGTGATCTTTGCTTATGTTTTTGCATAGGAGCTTCTCCTGACTGGAGATATGCTTAGTTAGTCTTATGAATAAGTTGACAGCATATAGTTGAAAATGGTAGTTTATAGTACATGATCAAATTCATCATTGTATAACATAAAAGAAGATTGATGGGGTGTATATAAGTAGAAAGGTGAGATAGGAGTTGAAATTAATTTGAAACGGCTTGGCCAACATGATTTATTGAACTTTGAAGTCGTTAAGAAAGGTTTATGATAGGAATACTTGTAGATTGATTTGCTATAAGGCTAAAAACAGAGAGCTACACTTGAACAGTAAGAGTTAAATGGGAATTGAAGGGTGCCCTCAATTCTATGCGGAAGAAGAACTTAACAGAGGAAAAAGAAGGTATTTGTTTTCTCTTTTTGCATAAACTGCCATACTGGCCATTATTACTCTTTATCATAATGCCCAAATAACTGATTGCACAATATAAGGCTTGCATGTGGACTGCCCTTTAACAAACTAGGAAGGGAATTGCGCTCCTCACTCATTCTATCCTCGCACCACATTTGACCTTTTGCCATGTGGAAGTCTGAATTCAAAACATATTTCACATAATGAAATTAGAACAACCTAATTAATCATAAATAAACCTTTCTAATTCCCTCCCAAATTTGAATTCAAATAAGCTATATTTCCCTAAATAAACCTTCATAATTCCCTTCCAAATCTAAATTCAAATCAGTCATCTTTTTCTAAATAAACCTTCATAATTCTCTCTCAATTTTGATTTTCTATGGTAAATAATTAAAGGTAGAATTAACCCCCTTTGAGCCACAATCTCTCCTTGCCCACCGGCAAGACTAGTGGGGCCCACAGGCTCAGCTGGTCCATCAATACTCCCCTTCCAAAGAGCCACCTTGTTCTCAAGATGGAATGAAGGAAACTGTTACTGAATCATCTATTATGGTTCTTATGTTGCTTCATAGTTGGGCAGATCCTTCCACTTGATCAACACTTCTCTAGCTCCTTCTACTGTCGAGCGTAATCCTTTCACTTCCCTTGGCTCCAGGTTCACCTCCATTCTTCTGTCAAGGTCCTCGACAACATCGCTGGTGGACTGTGGTTGCCAATAATTTTCTCCTGCTTGGACACATGGAACTCTGGGTGTATGATGGAAGTAGGGGGTAGCTGCAAACGATACGTCACGACACCAATCCTCTCCACAACCTCATAGGGGCATCTCCAATCGATAAACTCATTTTTCACTCAAAAAATGCGGTAACACTAAAAAATTCAGTGACTAATCTCCAACTGAACTCCATTTCATAAAACCAAAACAGAATATTTTAGGTATTTTCTTTCTCCAACCTAAAAAAATGGCATTTGTGAACAGTGCGATGTCAATATTGGCGTCGCACTGTTCACGTCGCAAGAATGGCGTAGGTTTTCATGTTTGAGTGGAGCAGCTCGCGGTCGGCAAATGTTGGTTTAGCGTTCGGTTATGGATGGCCTAAGGCCCATAGTACTGTTGAGATAACTTTTCATTTCGTCTTCTTGTTAAAGTCTTTTGTCTGTAGATTCGAATTTTCAAATGCACTTTATCACCCACCTCGAACTGGACATCCCTTCTATGCCTGTCAGCCTGCTTCTTTATAGTTTGTTGTGCCCTCGGTATGTTCCCCTTTAGCTCTCTCAATATCCTATCACGTTCCTCCAATTGTTGTTATCTTGATGAAACTGGAGTGCTCTTGGTCCCGTAGTGTACCAGGTGAGGAGGGTCTTTGCCATAAAGGATTTTGGAGGGTGTAGTTTGCGCTACACTATGGTAGGATGTATTGTACCAGTACCCGGCCCAAGATAACCACTTCACCTAGGTCTTGGGTGTTTCTTATATAAAACATCTCAAATAAATATCCACACTCCTGTTCACCATGTCGGTCTATCCATTAGTCTGTGGATGGTATGTTGTACTTCTCTTCAAAATGGTACCCTGTATCCTGAATAGCTCTCTCCAGAAGTGGCTCATGAACACCGTGTCTCTATCTTACACTATGGACTCTGGAATTCCTTGTAATTGGATCACCTCTCGAATAAATGTTGCTGCCATTGAAACTGTTGTGTATGGGTGTCGCAGGGGAATAAAGTAAGCATACTTGCTTAGCCTATCCAGTATTACCAAAATCATCGAAAATCCCTTCGATTTTGGCAGATCTTCAATGAAATCTATAGTTATCTCTTCCCACACCTCAGGCAGAGCTAGAGGTTGCAGAAGTCCTCTTGAAGCCATCGCCATGTATTTGTGCATCTGACAGATATCGCAGCTGGCCACTATATCCTCCACATCTTTCTGCATTCCAGCCCAATACTATTCTGCTGCAAACCTATGATAGGTCTTATATATACCCCCAAGTGCCCTCCTATGGCAGTACCGTGGAATTCTCGCAACAAGTGGGGTAAATATGATGACGTCCTCAGTATCACCATTCGCCCCTAGTATAATAGTCTTTGATCGATTAAGGGATAGCCTGGATGGCTATACTTGTTCCCCAATAAAGCTCTCCTGATTTTCTCCAATCCTTCATCTTGCTGACTTTCTCTTCTCAAAGCCTCCCAGTCCACAACTAAGGGAACATACAGTGCCATCATGTGGGGCTCTCTCATACACTTGGATAACTCATTTGCGGCCTTGTTCTCTATCCCCGATCGATACTAAATCTCGAAATTATAATCCATCAGTTTCAAAAGCCACTCTTGATGCTCTTCTATAACCATCCTTTGCTCTAGAAGAAATTTTAAGCTTCTTTAATCAATCCTGACAATGAAGTGTCATCCCAACAGGTAGGGTCGTCACTTTGCACAATTGCCATCAGCTTCCTCTCGTAAACTGACTTGAGCCTCGCTTTGGCAGTCAACACCTAACCAAAATAAGCCACTGGTCTCTGTTCTCGCATAAGTACAACTCCTATACCCCAAAGCATCCATCTCCACCACAAAAGGCTGGTTGAAGTCAAGCAGGGCTAATAATGGCAAGCTGGTTATCGCCTTCTTCAATTCCTCAAAGGTCTTGGTAGCTACTTCTCCCCAATTGAAATTATCCTTCTTTAACTGTTCGGTCAAAAACCAGGCTATTGAATTGTATCTCTTCACGAACTTTCTATAGTAGCTTTTAAGCCCCAAGAACTCTCTCAACTCCCTCAAGTTGTTGGGTATTTAGCCATCTCGACATGGCCTTGATTTTTCTTTGGTCTGCTGCTACTCCTTCCTGTGATATCACATGCCCCAAATACTGCACTCTAGGTTGGGCGAATGAGCATTTCTTCTTATTGACATACAATTGGTGGTCCCGCAAAGTGGATAACATCAATCCCAAGTTTTCTAAGTGCTCATCCTCAGTCTTGCTATAAATCAAAATATTATCAAAGAAGACTAACACTATCCTTTGTAGATATGGTTGGAATACTCTATTTATTAGGGATTGGACAATAGATGGAGTATTAGTGAGGTCAAAAGGCATTGCTAAAAACTCATGGTGTATCTCATGAGTCCTAAATGTCATCTTGGGAACATCCTCGTGGCTCATCTAGATCTGATGGTACCTTGGCTTCAGATCAATCTTTGGGAAAAACACTGCTCTATAAAACTCATCCAACAACTCATTAATTACTGGAATAGGGAACTTGTATGGCACCATCTCCTTATTTAACATTTGATAGTCCACGCAAAATCTCCAACTACCATATTCTTTTTCACTAATAACAATGGACTGAAAAATGGATTGACACAGGTTCAAATGATCCTTGCCTCCAGAATCTCCCTGATCAAGCTCTTGATCTCATCCTTCTGGATTTGGGGATAACTGCATGGACAAACATTGATAGGTGAGACTCTTTCCTTCAAGATGATAGCATGCTCGTGTTCCCGCGGAGGAGGCGACCTCAGAACTGGCTGGAACTCCTTCGTTAGAGTCTTCCAATCAATCTTGGTCTTCCCCAACTTTTGCAACCACTTCATTCCCTGTACCACATTTGTGCTACCTAAATCTAAAGGCAGAAAGTCTTCTAATACTTGAACCTTTGGAAGGATTAGGATCACCCCCTCTCTACTTTAACTGTTCCTAGCATAGCCCCAAAGCCCCCCATGTCCACTAATTTCAGTTCCAATTGATCCACCAGCCTGTTGAAAATGAAGTTATGGGTAGCTCCACTATCCAACAACACTACCATCTTCTGAACCCGATCTTCCCCTTAACCTTCATGGTGTGGTTCGGTGTGAACCCGACCACTGAGTTAAGGGATACCTTTGCAGAATCTAAGTGCAGGTGATCATCTTCCTCCTCTACTTCCTCTTCTGCAGCATCTTCCTCATTACAGACTATCAGGACTTGTAACGAACGATCCTTACAATGGTGGCCTGGAGTGAACTTCTCATCACACCTAAAGCATAAACCCTTGGCCCTATTCTCTTGAATTTTTTGACTCAGTTAACCTCTTGAAGTTCGCCCCTGGTCGCATAGTTTAAAATTGCGCAATTAGAGGCGCGCCTTGAGGTGCGCCTTTGCGCAATTTATCTACCTGTCGCCTCATTGCTTAAGCAATTTCGGGTCCAGAAGAGGCGTACGTGTCGGTGAGCTTGAGGCGCGCCTCAGAGGCTCAATTGCGCAATTTTGGGAGAGGCGTACGCCTCAAGCTTACGGGTATTTTAATAGAGGAGCCAAACCTACCGCAAGCAGACCCGCCTGGACGAAGCCGCAGTTCGCCCAGTTCGCACGATCCGCCTCCGCCTGGGGACTCTCGGCCGATTTTTCGCCACCACTCCCGCCGACGCCTCCTCTCATCGGTGAGGTATACCTGTCCGATACGGCACTGATACGTGTCGTACCGAATAGAAGTTGCTCCTCACAATAAAAACTACTCTTACAATAACAGTTTGTTCCCAGGCCGAACCCCGCAAGGGGGCAGCGCCCCCTGAGACCCCCGACATATCTGCCCCTTAAATAACAATCTTTTCTTATGTTCTATTACATTTAAAATATATGCAATTAACAACACACTAATCATTCTTATTGAACAGGGAAGAGAAAAGTGGGTAGGATTGAGGATGATGAAGATTTGGCATTCATAGATTCAATTGGAGATGAAGATGCCTCCACTGAAGACCCATTTAGTGATGAGACATGATTGAATTTTAGATGTTCTTTCTTATTTGTACTTTGGGAGTTCTGATAGACTTCAATTTGTAGTTTTGTATTTTGAATTATGCTATGAGATGCATATATTGCATCTATTTTATTGTATTTCCACTAAGTTCACTTCTCATTTAGATGTTTTAATTGTATCATAGGCTCTTACTATTTTTCACCTGCTAGAATACTTAAATTCGCATTTACGCAATTCTTCGTCCGTGAGGCTTACGCCTCGCCTCACGGACGAAAAACGCCTCGAGGCTTATTTACGCAATTTTAAACCTTGCCTTGTCGTACTCCTTGATCTCCATCCTCAGGGTTTCCTTTTGAATTCACTGACTGCACCTTTGGTGCTAGAAATGTAGTGGTCGTGCTGTAGGAGACTCCTGAATTGCTGCTATGGCTGCTCCTCTTCAAGAAATTCTTATCCTCCACCAGCTTCGCTAAATCTATAGCCTCTCGTAAGCCACACGGTCTTAGTACTCGAATAGCTGCTCAAATATTAGGCTTAAGCCCCGTCATAAAGTTCCCCTCTAGCAGTCTCTGATAACCTTCCCAATCGGTTCGAGAAATAGTTGAACTTCTCTCAGTTCTCTATCATCACCCCCTTCTGCGCTAGAGCAAAGAATTGTTCATAGAAGTCTTCTTCCCGACTGGTTCGGAAACATTCTAGTAAACAGTCTTGAGCTCCCTCTACGATCGAATTGGATCTCGCAAGTCTCTTCAGGGGTACCAGGACAAAGCTTCCTCTTTCAAACATATAGCGGTTGCGTTGAGTTTTTCATCTTCTGTCAACTCGTTTACGACAAAATATCGCTCCACCCTATTAATCCACCCATGAGCATCTTCTCCCTCAAAAATCGACATTGTCAACTTTCTCACCTTAGGATCGTCACCGCCCCAATAGCTTCGTCCTCTTCTAGTGTAGCGGGTGTTGTAATCCCTCCATGTTTCCCTCTCCCTCAAATCAACTCTCCAATCTTCATCATCCCAATTTCTTCGTCGGTCATACCCTTCACGCATTCCCCTCCTTGAAAGTGGCTCCAAAGGTGGCATCTCCTTTTTTTCCCCTTAAATTTCCACCTCCCGATCCTCCATCATCATTCTTATATTAGGGTTTCTCTCACTTCCTTGTCCGGTCAACGGTGTCTTGCCTCCGATGATGCGGTTTTGGCTTGGAACTCTAACATCATCTTTCATCAACTCTTAAGATTCAAAAATCTATCCTCAATTGCTGAAATTCACTCTTTAAATTCAGATTTCAGATTTTCAACTTCCCCATCAAGCCTCTCCTCCAACGCATCAACCTTCTTAGCCGCTATAGGTCTCAAAAAAGGTGCTCTAATACCAATTTGGTAGGAATCCGATCTTCACATAGCAAAAACCACAATAGCAAAAAGAAAATACAGCAAAAATCAGCAAGAAAGAATGAGATATCGGCACAACAAACCAAGATACAAGTTGATTTACTATTTGACAGGTAGATTGACTTTCCAAATACCCTAGGCGCTGATAGGAACAACTCCAAAAAAATTACAGCAAAACACAATTCACATCATGAAAATAAAACAACCTAATTAATCCTAATTAAACATTTCTAATTTCCTCCAAAATCTGAATTCAAATCAATCCACTTTCCCTAAATAAACTTTCCTAATTCCCTCCCAACGTTGAATTCAAATTAGGCCTCTTTCTCTAAATAAACATTCCTGATTCCCTCTCAAATCTGAATTCAAATCAGCCCTCTTTTTCTAAATAAATCTTCCTAATTCTCTTCCAACTATGATAAGCAAGTGATTAAAGATAGAATTAATCCTCTTTGAGCCCCCCTCTCTACTTGCCCTCCACCCACACTAGTGGAGCCGACATACTCAGCCTGTCCATCAACCTTGCCCTCAATGTTAAGATCGAGAATAGTGTTCTTGAGCTCATCTCTGGGTATCCAGTTTACGGTCCCCTGTGGAAGGTCATCCCATTAGTTGAGGTTTTGTGTCTTGGTTCAACCGTGTTCGTTATGTGGCAGGAGTCAAGGATTTGCTCTATTAGAGGTTGATTTTCTTAAATTATTGTTTTTAGTTCAGCCGGTTGAAGATGCAATTTCTAGCAATAGGCTTTTAGGAGATAAAAATGGAAAATTGAGTGTGCGGGTTTCGAGGGGGAAAGTGGGATGATGTGAAAGTGTTCTTCCAATGTAAGAGATTCCACAAAAAGATATCAATGAAGATGTTCAGTGTGGTAGGACAACAATTTTGATCTCAATCTATGTAAAATTTGGGTTGATCGGTCTCCCAAAGGGAATGCATTCTCTAAAGTTAATTGCGCTTGATAACACCTCCAAAAGGTACTCTTGATAAATAAAACATGTTCTTATTTTGATTTGTCTGAGTTAACATCAAAGGTTGAATATGATTCAAAGATTGTTATCCAAAGAGGATATTCTATGCTTTGAGATGGGTCAATTTACAAGGCAAAGGATGAATCATTGTAACCAAGTGAGGCAACTATCACTCCACAGAGAATATCTATATAATAATAATCAATAAATAACCAAAGGGTCAAAGGGAGCATGAAATGGCTCAAAGGGTCGATGGCTATTGACAAGGAATTCAAAAAAAAAAAAAAAAAGCTTGTCAGAATTTCATGGATTCATCATCCTATGTTATCAAGCTTGAAATCACTTAGTTGTGAAGGTAGTTGACCCAGTCTATCTGTGAGACACTCTATCAACCATTATGAATTGTGTCTAAAGTCTCGTGATCTCAAATCAAAGAAAAACACACAAATTCCTAGACTAACTAAATTTATGTGGCAGACCAAAAACAGAGTCAAGGCATACAATCCTTAAATGTATAAGAAATGTCTATGAAAATAGACGAATGAGATAGCTTAGTTATGCCCAACTAGAGCCACGCAATTGGATTTGCAATCTTGTTTAGATTAGAGCAGCCACTATTTAGTAGGGGTGTCAATTTTTGACACGACCCGAAACCCGACCCGAACCCGACCTGGAAAAATCCGGGTTCGGGTCGACCCGTTTATGAAACGGGTCGGGTTCGGGTTCAAGAAACCAACCCGTTTCAAAAATCGGGTCGGGTTTGGGTTGACCCGACAACCCGAAATTGACCCAAAAATAACCCGAAAACCCTCTGCCCGCGTCTGCTGCCCGCCCTGCCCGTGCCCGAAGCGTCAAGTGGCCGCTGCCCGCGTCGCGTTGCCCGAAGCCGGCGAAGCGTCAAGTCGCTGCTGCCCGAAGCGTCAGTCGCGTGCGTTGCCCCGCCCGAAGCGTCGAGTTCGAGACTTTGAGTCACGTCGAGCCGTCGTTGCGTCGCTTCGCGTGTTGCCGCTGCGCCGCTGCTTCCGCTGCCGCCGAGCCACTACTGCCGCTGCTGCTGCGCCGTCGGGAGTAGCAACCGCCAGGAGTAGCGATCGCCGTCGGGAGCCGCTGCTGCTGCGCCGTCGAGTCGCTGCTGCTGCTGCTTTAGTTTCAAAAATCCGGGTCGGGTCGTGTCAACTCGGCAACCCGCGCGGGTCGGGTCCGGGTTGAAAAAGCCGACCCGTTTGCAAAAACGGGTCGGATTCGGGTTGACCCGTTTAGACCCGGGTCAACTCGGGTTCGACCCGAACCCGACCCGTCGACCCGAATTGACACCCCTACTATTTAGCATCCGAAGCATCCACTTAGATTCTGTCGTCAAGTCAGCAGCCCTAAGGACATAATATGAATGCAAAGTCATATGGTCTTATTGGGAGAAACCATATCATGAATATGAATTAGATGGGAAATTCAATTTTTGGCAAGCTAAACTCTGTCCCTCATCAAAGAGATGCAAAGAGAACATTCTTTGGTTAAAAAGTTGGATCAAAAGTTATGCAAATTTAATTTTAAGAAAATACTTTCCTAAATTGATTTTAAATTGATTATCAATTTATTATAATTGATAAAAAAAGATTTTGCTTAAAGTCTACTGCATTGTCTGATTTCTAGACAAACTACACAACAATAAAAGGTCAAAAGTAGGCAACCTGCAAACCAACTAGTAAGAAGTAAAGTACATGAAGCTAGAAAGAGTTGAAAGAATAAAAGCGGTTGCAGCTGGGCTTGCAAATACACTTTTCGAAAAAAAGAAAGAAAGAAAACAGATAGCTAAGCTCTGCATAATACGATAATCATAAATCTTTGTATCCAATAAAATACAACTTGGTATAAGGATTAGGAATCCCTTTGTTATTGGTCATTTGACATCTGAATTATTCTGAGTGCTCATGGACGTCCGGTCTTGGATGTACTGAATTTGGATAGTGTTTTGGGTTAGGAATCTTTGTTTGTACCTCATTGCACTATGAAAATTTTTCTAATTAAAATTTAGTTTCATTTTTTTTAAGGAATTAAAGTACTAACATCATCTAGGACTGCACATAATTTTCTTTTGAATCAAACCAAATAGTTTATATTAACCAAAAATAAACATACAAGTCATTCAATCAAGTTTTTAGTGGCAATGCTTCATTTGTCATTTTATTATGTTTTGATATATGTTGATGCACAATCCCTCTAAAATGAAATTGCAAAATGTCTTATGTTGGGCACTTGCCAAAAAAGAAAAAAATCTTTATCCTAGGACTGAAAAACTAAACATATCAAAAGCATGTTAAACAATCATAAGTAATCATACAACATCATAAGCCTTGCACCAACTTAATTATATATTAAGAGCAACCTAGCTGCACTCTATCAAGCTCAAAGGTTCAGACATTTGAATGTAATGCAAACACCTAAACAAGGGTTTTGATTATTCAAAAAGAGCTCCAAGAGGTAGGCCCAAATAGAGACATTCTATTTAGAAGGATGTAAATAGTTTGAGTGCATATGTATGCTCAAAATTGAAACTAACCTGCCATAACATATGGCTAAACAACGAAATGACTTGGGCAAAAGTGTGTGACTTGTTTGGGCTAAGACTCAACCAAAAGAGCATGGCTAAGTATAAAAAAAATCTAGTGCAAAGGCAACAAGTCTTTGTGTGATTAAAGAGCATAATCATAATAGGAAACCATTTAACCAAAAGAACATGATTAAGTCCAAGGATAAGTCAAGTCAAAATAGTATGACAAGAATAGAGAAAAAATTTAATTGGAAGGGCATGACCAGATCAAGGAGAGACCCATCCAAAAGTTTATGATTGAACAAACAGTAGTTTTAGGTAAAAGAGCATGGCTATACTATGAGTAAGAATTCAAGGAATGCCTAATCAAAAAAGTATGACTAGATCAAGAGTAGCACGGTCAAAAGAGATGATTTCATTAAGGAAGGACATGGCCAGAAGAGTATTACTAAATTCATGATCTTCCTTAGGAAAAAAAGCATAACCAGGAGGGTGGATGACACAGTTAAAAAAATATAACTATATTGAAGAGAGACCCAGCCAAAAGAGCATGACCATGTGAAAATGAAATCTAGTCAAAAGAGCATGGCCAGACCACCATGTAGAAGTCAAGTCAAGATTGGAATGAGAGTGTCAATGCATGCAGATGATGCAATGGGGTAGATTAAAATGAAAGTAATTTGAATGCCTAAATTAAGCTTTAACTTGATTTACATATGTTCTTTATAAAACAATTTTGATTTAACATTATTATTTATAAATTAATCAAATAAAGTCAATAACATATTACTTAATTTTCAGTTTGCATACTACATAAATTATTTCAGCTCCTAAATTAATAGGTACATTGTATTAAATTTATTTAACAATGAATTAATTTCAAATTAACATAATATATACATTAATCTAACAAAAATAAATTTTGAATAATTAATTTGGGTTTAACATAACTCTCTATTTTATAAAATAAGAAAAAAATTTAATAGCATAAAAAGTATTCAAATATTAATTAATAGCATTTAATTTCAAACTATTATATTAATCTATTATTAAATTTAACAAAATGAATAATATAATAATTTATTTAAATTTACCTTACTATCTCGGGCGGCTCGACTTGCCGAACTCTCGTAGTTCGAATCGTTGTGTGGATCGAACAGTGGAAGAGTTGGGTTGAGTGGAAGACGCCAAATCTTTTGGCATAATTACGGGAAAGCGCCAAACTTTTTGGCAACAATTTTGTCTTTCTATAGAAAATGCCAAACATTTGGGCATTTTCTTCACATTTATGGACTGCTCCAAAAAAATTCATGAGTTTGCTCCTATTTAAATTCAGGTCGAAATAGGCTCCTGCTGCTAAAACATTTTTTATCCACGCTCCTATTTAAAAAAAAGCCATTAATCTATTACTAAATTTAACAAAACTAATTATATAATAATTAATTTAAATTTATCTTAATAGATCCGACCGAACTCCCATAGCTCCTGGGCTTGCCGATCTCCCGGATTGACTCTTGGGTTGAGCGGAAGACGTCAAAATTTTTGGCGTAATTACATGAAAATGCCAAACCTTTTGAAGAAAATTTCTGATTTGTACAGAAAGATGCCAGACGATGTGGCATTTTCTTCACAATTATAGATTAGGCCAAAAAATTTCGCACTTCGCTTCTATCTAAATTACTTTCTAACGTTGCTCCTTCTGATAAAATAGTTTTTACCATTGCTCCTATTAAAAAAATTCCCAATTTCATTTTACGTTCCTTCCCCTTGTATATTTGATTAATGCGTAGTACAGTTTGATGAGCATAAGGATCAGGTTTCAATAGAGCAAATTCTGAAGGTTGTGTTCTTGGACTCTGAGCGCCCAAGCACAGTAAGCTAGCTTCCCACTCTTGCCGTTTTTTATCCTGCTATATCTTTTCTCTCTTTAATTGACGTGATTTTGCTATTCCAATGAAGCAATTGGAGAAACTGAAGCGCCAATTAGCTGAGGCTGAGGCTGCTCTCGAGGCGCGCAAGAAACCCGCCGAAGACTCAGGTCCACGGATTGTAGGTGAAGGCCTCGTCATAGATGAATGGGTAAATCCTTTCACTTTAACCATATATATATTTGAATTCTATGCCCACATTCTATTTGTTTGTTTGTTTAATAATTTGATCTCGACTCCATGGCGCATTTTTTTTTTTCGAACAGAAGGAAAGGAGGGAGAGATACCTTGCTCGGCAGCAGGTTGAAGGCGCAGTTGATTCAGTGTGAAGAGTATGTCATGGGTAGAAGAAACAAACATCTGCTCACTCGTTATTTGCAAGTTCATCTTGGAGGTATTTAAGAAGCTTCATGAAGTAAATGATATTCTATGATTGCATAAATCTTTGAGATTTTTTGGGACATTCATCAGCCATGATCTTTGCAAATACTTGCATCTGTTTATTATTAGGAGAAAACTACTTGTTATTGCAATTGTTTCAATAGATCTTAGTTGCCTACCTTATGTATATGTGCTTCGATCTTATCATATACTGTAAAACTTCTGTATCTTATGCTTAAAGAAATATTTGATGTTAATTGTGTTCTTAACCTGTCATCAGTGAACTTTTATATTACTTACTGTAAATTACTTGCCCCTCTTACTTGTGCTAGATTCTTAAGCATTTTGATTCATGTGCCAAACAGAGCAACCTGATTAACCTGAGAGAGATAAATTTTAGCACTACACAATGATATGATGAATTAATGATAAAATACAGAATGCATGTGGCATACTTATTTTATATCCATTTGCAGTCTTCCTTTGGTGCAACATCTGAGTGTGATTCAATACAAACACATTTTAGTACAGAAGATTCCAATATATTGAATGATTTCAACACTCAGTTTTATGTATTGTTCCATTTCAATTACATATATTCTCCAACATATAATGATAGTAAATGAATGATTTCAGTGAACATAAAGCTCAGCCAAATTCATGCACAAAATTTAGAGCCCAATAATACTAATTTTAGCAAATATAATGATCAATGATATTAATTTTAGAAAACAAAGCTCAATGATCTGAGCAAAATTGCTTTCAGGTAATATACTAATTTCAGAGTGTAGAGCCACTATCTTTGAAAACATAATGCAAATTTTTGGTACAGCTTTCACCATAAGTTCTCATACTTTTGAGTTGTAATTGGGCTTGGACTTTTGATAGGAAGCACTTGTAGATCTCAAGTATTTCCTATCAATTTTCGAAAAACAGCGAGTTTTCTCTATCAAAATTCACATAAATCCACAAAAAAACAGTAGATATTTTGTATTATATGACGAAATAGAAACGGAAAATAGCAAGATACAATTGATCCTCTATTCGAGAGGAGGATCAATCTCTCCCAAATCTCTAGATGCCGCTAGAGCCCAAAAGAAAACCTAAATCTAGGAGATCTCAAAATTTTCAGCCAAATTCAAGATGCCCTAACCCTAGGAAAACAAACTATTTAATGCATATAAATCAAAAGGAAATTCCTAAATAGTCCCTACATTCAAATTCCCTCCTAAACTTTCTTCAAAATCCTTCCTAAATAGCTCTGTAGAAGCGGGCAGTCGGATCGGGTGCGTAGGAAGGCGGAACTTCTCCGCCTGTTTCGCGTAAGCCAGTCCCGTCTGACCGACTGGACCGTCCAATGGACCGGTCTAACAATGCTCCCCTCCCAAAGATCCACCTTATCCGCAAGGTGGAAAGACGACACCCTCCTCTATTCCTTCTTCATCACAAACGATAGGAACCTGAAGAGTTCGATCCTTACACATGTGCCCTGGCGTATACCTCTCGTCACATCTGAAACAGATCCCATTCGCCCTCTTCTCCTGTAATTCTGTTTCTGTGAGCTTCTTGAAGTTGTCCCCAGGTCTTCCACCGGCAGTCTTCTCCTTCGAAGTCTCCCTAAGAGTACCCGGTGTTGGCTCCTTGGGTGTCAAAAAGGTGATGGTCATCCTATACAAGCCTCCTGAACTGTTGCCTCCTGCTCCTTTTTCTAGGTGCATCTGATCCTCCACCAACTGAGCTAACTCTATAGACTCTCCCAAGTCCCGATGTCTCATCACTCTGACTGTTGCGCGGATCTTTGGTTTCAATCCCTTCATAAAGTTGCCCTTCAGTAAAGTCTCTGGAAGTCGATCCAATCGACTGGCAAGGTACTCAAATTGCTCACGGTACTCATCATTGTCCCCTCCTGCATTAAAGCGAAGAACTGCTCGTAGAAGTCCCCTCATATGAAAATGTGTTGGCTCTAGCTCGGAAGCAGGGTGCCAATTATTATAACTTATATTCAAAGTTCTATACATAAAAAGCATGATTAGTTACATATGTTGAAAATAAATATCCAATCAGAAATGAAAATATTTATGAGGTTTTAGATGAAACCAACAAAATTGTTGTGTTGCCTTCATTGGTGGTGAAGCTAAACAGTCTGCATCCAAAGAAAAATATATAGGGCTTCAAGGTTGGAGAAGGATATAATCCAAGGTAGGTGCAATCGATATGAAGTGAGGTGAGATGCTATAGTTGAGTTATTAATACAAAGTGACAATCACTTTCATAATAGGGTTTTTCTTGAATCTTCTTATTATTGTAAGAACTTTGTAACAGTTTAGATTTAATGTAATTCTTGAAGAAATATAACTGGTTTATTGTGCAATGATATAATGCATTGTTGCATCTATTTTTTGATATATTCTGTTATAGTTATTGAGATTGTATTTTGATGTATTAATATTGTAGTTAAGAAAGGTAGAGACGTAGAGATACACCTAAAAAGATTTGGATATAAAATATTAGAAATGATATTTTTTATTATATTTAAATGAGAATTTGACTTTTAATCGGATATAATGGAGAAAAAAGATTTATGTAGTCGACCCCACATAATAAGATAAAGGCTTGATATTGTTGTTGTTGTTGTAATATTATAGTCTAATCTGTTAAAGACATTGGAACATGCTCGGTTATATCTACTTTAGTTAAATTGTGTTCGAACAATGCTAGAATGATAGTAGAATTATGTTTGAATCCGGACCAAATAAAATTATCGAGTCAAGAACAACAACAAGGGGGGTTAGCTATGCAAATCTATTTTTTTAACTCTTAGGGGCTGTTGGTAGCACCCAAGATTTGATTTAAGTAGGATTTCGTAAATTCTCTAAATCCAGATTTTGGAAATCTTGAGGGGCCTAAATCCTGAAAACTATTTTGTAACATTCATGATAAATCCTATTAAATATCGTGTGACTGTTTGGCTGTAAAGCGGATTTAACAAGCGGACTCTTCCTCTCGAGTCAATGAATTTCGTAAATCTGGCAAAAAATAGGATTTCGGAAATCCGGGATTTAGCACGAAAAGGCGGAATTTTTCGTCTACGGCGGCTTTCATTTGCCGTGTGATTTGGTTTTGCATTTTAGACCGTTTGGCTGGATTTCACTCAAATCCGGTCTAAATCCTGCTACAGAACAGCCCCTTAAAGAGTTAAATTTTTTCTTAAATCTAATAAAAATATTTTTAATAATTTTTTTTTAAAATATTTTAAATAGTCTTCACTCAAAAAATATTTGTATTTTGATTTACAATAATTTTATTTTTCAAACAATAATAGCATATATATTTCTATTCAATTTTTCGTTATTATGACAGGACATATAAAGTAAGCTTTTTTTCTAAGAATATGATATACATTGATTCAAGAAAACGAAAAAAATATATATATAGCAATCATGTGGCCCATCGGGACCCCACCATTCTTGGTGGGGCATCCCCGTCTCCTCCGCTAGAGGATAAGCCTGCCGCGTGTTCCCCTTCCACGATATATCAATCGTAAATTGAATTTATCACGATATTATCGACAAGATAAGGATCTCATCTTCCTCCACTTGATCACAAATTCAACCCCTTAATCACCGTCCAATTCATCTCGCGAATATATCAAAAAACCATACCGTTCTCTTGAATACCGGAAACAGGAAAGAAAATCCACAAAAACGGGATTTGGAAAAGCGCTAATCGCCCTCCAGCTCTATAAGAGAGCGCCCTCTCCTCGATTGCCATCGTACGCGGTTCACCGGCTATCCGATCCGTTCACTGGAAAGTGGGATAAATGAATAGGGTTTGGGTGGCGGCGACCGTGGCGTTTGTCGGCGGCGGCCATGCCGACCATGGCGCGAAGTGGAGCGCCGAGATTGCTTCGTTAAGGATCGGGAAGGAGCGCCGTGCATCTGCCGGCGTTTTCCCGGAAGCGTTGCTCGCCGCCGGAGGGGTACGTGGAGGAGGAAGCTGGCGGGAGGAAGGACGAGCTCAGGCGGAGGATTCAGTGCGGGAGGCTATGTACCTTAGTTGTTGGGTGCGGAGCTGACTGATCCGCTCCGATCGAGTTATGGGAAACCGGACGATTTTCTCGCCGGAGATTGGGGACACGCGGTGGAGGAGGTCAAGTTGTGTGAGAGTGTGTAAATTCTGTAAAATTTGAAATATGGAGGAGTTTTATGTAAATATTTGATCAGATGAACGCTTGACTTTTCGTTGGAAAGTTTTGCAATTTTGAATTTCTTTGAAATGTATTAGAATATGTGTTTAATTAATTAATAATGTTAATTAAGGTTTATTTGTTACAGCTTTTTTAGGGTTTATTTGAGACAGTTTTATTATTATTTCTTAAATTAATTTTTTAATATAAAATTTTTGAACTAAAAATTTTTATACTAAAAAATTATTTTAAAAAGTATTAAAAAAATTATCCTAAATAAAGCCTTACAAAACTTATTTGGATAAGAGTAAAGGGATTTACATAATATTACCATATATTATATAATTATAAATCATCAACAACAACAACAACAACATCAAGCCTTTATCCCACTACGTGGGGTCGGCTACATGAATCCTTTTTCTCCATTGTGTCCTGTTAAAAGTCAAATTCTCGTTTAATATATAATTATAAATCAAATATTTAATTTTTTTACAAGTTAAGTGTTGCAAAGATGAGGATGCTCAGGTGGATTAGTGACTTTATTCTGAGAGATAAGATACGAAATGAGCGTATACATGAAAAGATTAGAGTAGCTCCAGTAGAAGATAAAATTAGAGAGAGTTATCTTAGATGGTTTAGTCACATAAAACGACGGTCTTCTGATGGCTCAATTAGGAAAGTATATATATTAGATTTGAATTATGTTAAGAAATGTAGAGATAGATTTAAAAAAACTTGTTAAGAAAATATTAGAAATGATCTTTCGTTATTAGATTTTAATAAGAATTTGACTCTTAACATAATCTAATGGAGAAAAAAGATTTATGTTGCAGACCCCACGTAGTGGGTTAAAGATTTGATGATGATGTTGTTGTAGTAGTATAATATTTTAATCTTTAGATTATATTAAAATTTATGCATGAAAAAAAAAAGAATTTATTTTAGATACATTATTTTTAATGATTTTTTTTATTTAGAGATTATTAAAAGTATGTAAAAAAATTTAAATATTAATATACACATATATAAAATTTAATGATATTTATAAAACTCCTACAAAAATGTCTTTGAAAAAGTAGGTTATAATAACATTAAAAAATTTAATTAAAAATTAAACTTTTTGAATATGTATATAATATAAATTTTAATAACAAATTTTATTTATTTTACGACAAAAGAATGCCTATCTGAAGATAATCAGTTTTTTTAATTATTTTTTTAAGGAAAGTATAGTTTTGGCATTTTAATAATAATTTAAATTTGTTACCAATAAAACTGGCACAAATTTTAAAATTAATATTTGTCAAATCTAAGCTCGAATTTTTCTTACTATGCAACTCAAAGATTGGCCATCAATTAAATAATTAGAATTAAAAAAGAGTATTGTTTACTCTACACAGGTCATGAATTAGGACTGTAGTGTGCATCATTATGCATTGAATACTTATAATTATATTTGTTATTTATCAAAACATATTGGTTCATTTTTTTATTTTTCATTTTTGTTTTTAAAAATATGTTTGATTTGCTTTTTTTTGTTTTGAATATTAAATAAGATATTTTTTAAATACTCAAAATAATTTTTAATTATCATATATTAACAAAAATATTTTTCAAAATAAGATTTTAGATCTTAAAATTTTGTCTGTGCATGAGGCTGCTAATGTTATGTGGGAATAAGTGGCTAGTGATATTAAGAATATTGCAAAAGATGTGCTTGGAGTTTCAAAAGGAAAAGCTCATAATAGTAAAAATAGTTGGTGATGGAATCCAAATGTGCAAGAAAAGATTAAAAATAAGAAGATTTGTTATAAAAATTAGTTTAATTGTAAAAATTCTGATAATTGAAAATTATATAAAGAGGCACGTAAGGAATCTAAGAAAGCAATATGCGATGAAAATAATTTAGCTTTTAGTGATTTATATAATAGATTAGATACTAAGGAGGGAGAAAGATATATGTATAAGTTAGCCAAACAAAGAGATAGGAGTAGTAAGGATTTAGTTCAAGTGAAGTGTATTAAGGATGAAGATTAAAAAGTACTTTTTTTAGAAGATGATATTCAACAAAGGTGGATGAGATATTTTGCTAAACGAAGAATGCGAAAATAAAATTGACTGTAGTGACCTTAGCACCCTAAATGAAAATAAATATTCTATTTTTATCGGCTTATTAGTAAAACCGAAGTTAGAGAGGCTTTAAAGAAAATGAAGGGTGTAAAAGTTGTTGGACCTGATGATATTCCAATAGAGGTGTGAAAATGTTTAGGAGATGAAGGAATTTCTTAGCTTACTAATCTTTTTAATACTATTTTGAAGACTAAAAAGATGCCAGATGAGTGGAGAATGAGTGCGTTAATCCCTATTTTTAAGAATAAAGGTGATGCACAAGATTGTGCGAATTATAGAGGAATTAAGTTAATATGTCATACTTTAAAACTATGGGAACGAGTTATGGAGCATAGGTTGCAGCGTGATACTAATGTTTCTCAAAATCAATTTGGATTCATGCTTGGTAGGTCTACTATGGAAGCCATACATTTATTAAGAGGTTTGATGGAGAAATATAGAGAGAATAAGGAGGATTTACATATGATATTTATTGATCTAGAAAAAGCATATGATAAAGTTCCAAGAGAAATGCTATGGAGAGTTCTTGAAAAGAAAGGAGTTAATAACGCTTATATTCAAATCATTAAAGATATATATGCAAGAGCTTTTACTTGTGTTCAAACACAAGGTGGTTTGACCAAGTATTTCCCTATTTCTGTTGGATTACATCAAGTATCAGCCTTAAGCCCATATCTTTTTGCTTTAGTCATGGATGTTCTCACTAGACATTTGCAAGAGGATGTACCTTGGTGTATGCTTTTTGCTGATGATATTCTTCTTGTTGATAAGACTAGAGAGGGAGTTGAAGGTAAACTAGAATTGTGGAGGTCAACCTTAGAGTCTAAAGGTTTTCGCTTGAGTAGATCTAAAACGGAATATATGGAGTGTAATTTTAGTAATAACAGACCTAGTGAGGGGATTGTGCCTTTGGCCGATCAAGTCATTAATAAGAGTACACGTTTTAGATATCTTGGATCTATTGTTCAGAGTGATGGTGAAATAGATGGGGATATTATAAGCAGAATCCAAGTTGGATGGTTGAAGTAGAGGAATGCATCGGGCTTATTGTGTGATAGAAAAGCACCCCTCAAACTTAAAGGAAAATTCTAAAAGATGGTGGTGAGACTGGCAATGCTTTATGGTGTCGAATGTTGGCCATTAAAAGAGAAGCATAATTCTAAGTTAAGTGTTGCAGAGATGAGGATGCTCAGGTGGATGAGTGGCTTTACCCTTAGAGATAGGATACAAAATGAGCATATTCGTGAAAAGGTTGGAGTAGCTCCAGTGGAAGATAAGATTAGAGAGAGTTACCTTAGATGGTTTGGTCACATAAAACGGCGGCCTCCCGATGACCCGGTTAGGAAAGTAGAGGTCTTAGATTTGACTTATGTTAAGAAAGGTAGAGGTAGACCTAAGAAGACTTGGTTAAAAAATATTAGAAATGATCTTTCTTTATTAGATTTAAATGAGAATTTGACTTTTAACATGACACAATAGAGAAAAAGGATTCATGTAGCCGACCCCACGTAGTGGGATAAAGGCTTGATGTTCTTGTTGTTGTTGTACCTTTTAAAAATGAAAATCATCCCTGACACCGCATACTACTAGAAATTTTTGTACTAAAAAGCTGCTTTGAAAAGCATTAAAAAAGTTATCATAAATAAAGCCTTACAAAACTTATGTAGATAAGAGTAAATGGATTTACATAATTATTGCGTCCTGGAATATTCCCGGCGATAGAGAAATATTAAATTTACCGTCTTAATTTTGTACGAAAATCCAACGCACAATCAGATAAAAGAGAAGGGTGTAGCGTTCATAAGAGACGGGAGTTTTATGTGGAAACCTCTAAAAAGAGGGAAAACCACAAGGCCTAGCCTGGTTTAAATGAATCCACTAGTGTTTGCAGTCGATTATAAATGAGACCCTTTCTTATGGGGAAGGCCTTGGTTTGATGTAAACAATATACATCATATAAAGTGGATTGCATGATGAGAATTGGCAGAATCAGTATTGGCATATTAGTTTAGTCGGCAGGACCATAGTCGGTGGACGATGGAGGTCAGAAAGACTGTAGTCGGGTGACGGTTGTTGGAAGGACTGTAGTCAGTGAGCGACGAAGGTAGGAAAATTCATTGTTAGGCGATGGTGGTCGGAAAGATCGTAGTCAACGGGCGATGGAGGTTCGAAAGACCGTAGTCTGGCGATAGAGGACGGAAGGACCATAGTCTGGTGACGGAGGTCAGAAGGATTGTAATTAGCAGGCGAAGGAGGTCAAAAAGACCATTGTTTGGCGACGAAGGTTGAAAGGATCATAGTCTAACGACAGAGGTCAAAAGGACTGTAGTCAGCGGGTGATAGTGGTAAGAAAGACCGTTGTCTAACGACACAGGTTGGAAGGACCGTAGTCGGTGGGCGATAGTGGTCAGAAAGATCATTGTTTGACAACGGAGGTCAGAAGGATCATAGTCGGCGGGTGACAGTGGTCAGAAAGATCGTTGTCTGGTGACAAAGGTTGGAAGGACCGTAGTCGGCAAACGAAAGTGGTCAGAAAGACCGTTGTTTGGTGATGGAGGTCGGAACGACTGTGGTTCGGTAATAGAGGTTAGAAGGACCGTAGTTGGCGGGCAATAGTGGTGAGAAAGACCGTTGTTTGGAGACGAAGGTCGAAAGGACTATAGTCTAGTGACGAAGGTCCGAAGGACCGTAGTATGATGACGGAGGTCAGAAGGATGGTAGTCGGTGGGCAACAATGGTCAAAGAGACCATTATTTGGCGACATAGGTCGGAAGTATCGTAGTCAGTGGATGGGTGGAAGTCCGACGTCAATCGGTGGTCGGGTGTAAGTCCAAAAATAATTGAAAGCCGGGTGAAAATCTGGTGTCAATTGGTGGCCCGACAGAAGTCCAGTGTTAATCGGTGGCTGGGCAGAAGTTGGGTGTCCGTCGGTGGTCAGGCGGAAGTCCAGTGTCAGTCAGTAGCTGGGTGGAAGTCTGGCGACGGTCGGTGGCCGGGTGGAAGTCCGGCGGTAGTCAAGGAGGAGTCTGGCGGCAAGGGAACTCTAGTTTCTCTCTCTCTTCCAAGCTTGAGGCCCCCTTTTCCATGAGGAATGAGGGGTCTATTTATAATTTTCTGAAAGTGGTATAGCTAATAAATAGGAGGGAGATCAAGGGTAAGTTGGGAATGGTTTGAATGGACGACCGATGTTGATCCCCTTGATTGTGGATCATTTACTGGGCATTTGAATGTCTTAATGATATTAGAATTGGGAGATCTTGGCCTCGTTGGATTTGTCTTGTCGAGTCGCTTGATTCTACTATAAGCATGTCACGTTTGGAAATCGTTTGATCATTCAATTTATGATTTGAACTTTTCAAATGCACTTTGGGTCTTCGATTTGGACCCATATGGACTCGGATTGAGTCGAATTTGGTTTCGTTGGGTTCATATTTTCGATACATTCAGTTCAACAGTAAGTTAATCCAATGGAGAAAAAAGATTTATAGAGTAGACCCCACGCAGTGGGATAAATGCTTGATGTTGTTGTTATTGTTGTATAATATTTTAATCTTTAGATTATATTAAAATTTATGCATGAAAAAATAGAATTTATTTTAGATACATTATTTTTAGTGATTTTTTTATTTAGAGATTATTAAAAGTATGTAAAAAAATTTAAATATTAATATACAAATATATAAAAATTTAATGATATTTAATTATTTATGTAAAACTCCTACAAAAATGTCTTTGAAAAAGTAGGTTAGAATAACATTAAAAATTTTAATTAAAAAGTAAAATTTTTTAATATGTATATAATATAAATTTTAATAACAAATTTTATTTATTTATTTATTGATTTTACGACAAAAGAATGCCTATCGATCTTCTGAAGATAATCAGTTTTTTTAATTATTTTTTTAAGGAAAGTATAGTTTTGGTATTTTAATAATAGTTTAAATTTGTTATCAATAAAACTGGCACAAATTTTAAAATTAATATTTGTCAAATCTAACCTCCATTTTTTCTTAGTATGCAACTCAATGATTGGGCATCAATTAAATAATTAGAATTATAAAAGAGTAATGTTTACTCTACACAGGTCATGAATTAGGACTGTTGTGTGCATTATTATGCATTGAGTACTTATAATTATATTTATTATTTACCATAACATGTGGGTTCATTTTTTTATTTTTTATTTTTGTTTTTAAAAAATATGTTTGATTTGTATTTTTTCAATATAAAATAATATTTTTTTAAATGCTAAATTTTTTTAATTATTTTTATCTTTTAAAAATGAAAATCATCCCAGACACCAGACACCGCACACTATTGCCAGCCGCCAATCACATTGCTAGATGTCATCACTGCCTAATGCAATATGCAATAAAATAAAAAATAAAACATGTTTAGAATATTAAACATATATTAATTTCAAACTATAACCAAAATAAAATAAAATAAAAAATAAAAACTATAAATAATCTCAAACGAGCTCTTTATCACACCGCGCCACCGATTTAAGCTAAAATTTTTAGAAGATATAAATATATTATTTGAATAATTTGTATCTATTAATAAAATTTATCATAACATCTAAATTCAATACTGCCTACAAATCATCCAACAAATGTAAATAATATTATTGAAATAATTAAATAACTCTGAACTATAATATCTCTTATGATATTCATGAAATATGAGCCTATAAGCTCCTCTAATGGTGTAAAAGATTATAAAAGAATGGGTTTGAGTTTGCAAGAAAAAATTTAGTATGTGGAACTCTAATGAGTAAATAAATACTTATGGATAGTATATAAAAGATAGGATTTTCAAATATGAGGATTATTTAATAGTACTTATCATATAATAGAGTTCATAAAGAATAATATATATCAATCCATATTCATTGTGCCCAAATGTAGAAGTAGTATTATTTCAACAAAATCATTAGATCTTTGCTAATAACACACAATAAGATACAATATGCTAAAAGTTAAAATTTTAGTTAAACCTTTCAGTTTCATAGACAACATTAACTCAACTCCAATGCATGTTCTAAGAAAATCTTAGGTTTAATAATTAATATTTCAGCAACATTTCTTTAAGGGAAGTTAATTATATAGATATAACTAAGGTTTTATTTGGGACGATTTTTTTACTATTTTTTAAAGCAGCTTTTTTGTACAAAAGTTTTTTGAATCAGAAATTTTTGTGCTAGAAAGCTGCTTTATAAATAATAAAAAAGTTGTCACAAATGAAGCCTAAGTTGGGAATTTAGAAGTTCAGACATCATTTCTATTTAGCTTTCAATCAACGACCTAATACCACCTAAATCATGTGAAAGGGACACCACATAATAAATGAAAGTAAAGCTTACAGTTGAGAGTTTTCAATGATAGCTTCAAGAAGAGGAAGATGATGAAGATGTAGGAAGAAGAAAAAGAAGAAGAAAGAGAAGGCATTGGCACTTCTTTCCAACTTCAAGTCACTCGGCTTCTTCCCATCGAATCCGTTTTACACAGCCAAGGTCGCCAAAAATTGAATCGGGAGCTCCTCTTCCTTGCTCAAGCTCACACGATGCATAGCCTAGGGCATGGCATTGATTCTTGAAATCCCGCCTCTAGTGCCGCCCACGCGTTCGCTTCCTGGACTTCTCTCGCTCACCCGATTTCTCGACCCGCCAATCAATGTCCAAATTCGTGGGGGGATTGTGAAGTGTTATTACACCTATAATGGTCAATTATTCTCCATGAAAAAATTAATCTTAAGCATGATTGTGAAAATAAGATAAAAAAACAAAGGCTGAAACAGTCAAATTATGAATCAATTTTCAAATGAATTCAGTTTGATTAAAAAAATTAGATTTGTAGGAAATCAATATTAAACCATACAAATCAATAATCAAATGTTTATTCTTATTATATGTTAGAAAATTTATCCTAATAGAGATGAAATTTTATGTCTTAGCTTTTCGCGGAAATCCAACACATGCATTAACAAAAAAGAACGATGAAATTTTTGAAAATGGAAAAGGAAGTACAAGGCTTGACCTAGATGAAATGATCCACTATGTGTATATATTACAAGAGCTCACTCTTCCTTACAATTAAAGAAGATGAGATAACAAAATATGAAATAACAATTTATATTTTGTGAATGTGAAGGAGAATGATAGAGATACAATAGTTGGATGGTGCAAGTCAAGGGACGATAATCAAATTGCAATGATCAGGTGATAACAATCAAGAAATCATGATCTGATGACAATAGTCAAATGATGGTGGTTGGATAATGGTGAAAGGATTTCGATAATCGAGTGACGGTGTTCAAATGACGATGTTCGGATGATAATAATTAGGCAATGATGTTCAGAAAAGAGCAATCAAAAGAAGGTGGTAGCAGGCAGTGATCGTCAGCATCCAACATCTAATAAAGCTCTAGAGTTCTTCAGATCTCAAAGCTTTCTCCAAAATCAAGTCAATATCCCCTTCATGTGGAAAAATGAATGTCTATTCGTAATATTTTGGGAGTTATATTTGGGTAAAATTGGCTAAAATTCCTTAACAATTCATAGGACCACTTATATTCAATCATTTGAATAGACTATTCATTAAGTGTTCAAGTTCTTTAATGGCCCGGAATCTAGTGATCATAGGCTTATTGAATTTATCTCATCAAGCCGCTTGATTTGAATATGAGTACGCAAAATTTAGCGATCATTTTATCCTTCAATCGATGCTCTAAAGTTTTCAACTTTACGTCAAATATTTGATTTAAGATCACTTAGACTCAAATCAAATCATTTGAAGCATTGTTGAGTTCGTCTTGTCAAGAAACTAAATTTGACTATATGTTGATCGAAATTTCTTAAGGTGTATCAACTCTAAACCAAGAGCAATTGAATATATTTGAGTAGAAATTACAACCAAAAGAAGATGTTGAAATATAACATTTTTTGAACTTAATAATAATAATAATAATAATAATAATAATAATAATAATAATAATAATAATAATAATAATAATAATATTATTATTATTATATATAACTTAAATATATTTAATAATGTTTGCATCATAGCAATTGAACCCCCATATAAATAATTTGAATAAGGGTAGATTTAGGAGAGGGCAAGAGGGGCAAGCACATATCCTAAATCTTTTAATATGTTATATATAATCAATACACATTACTACGCTCTCTTCTTTTATGACCTAAATAGTAAATATTTAATTGGTGCTCCATTCAAATAATAAAATTAATTTACACGACTCCCTTAAAAAAAATTTCTAGCTCTATTACTTTCTTTGAATCTTAAACTTTTCTTTTCAGTGATTCAATATTCTATCCCATCATAAAAAAAATTAGGATTTACATTCACACCACACAAGTTTTATATTTCTACATATATAACACTTACACTTTGATATTTATATCCCATGATATTTCATTCACATCCAAATATATAAATGAAAATATATATTTTATTTTTAAAACAGTAACAACATTGATATTGACTTAAATATTTAGATGTTATATAAAGAAATATCAAAATTAAGATGTTCAATCTTCAATGTATAAAAACATAATAATTGTATTATGTAAATAGATCCTCTTAAAAATTTTGCTCTTTTTGAGTCTTAAATCCGACCCCACGTAGTGGGACAAAAGCTTGTTGTTGTTGTTGTTGTTGTTGTTGTTGTGTTGAGTCTTAAATATCATGGGACCATTCATTAAATACATACCATTAAACACCATCATGTCTAAACATGATAATAGTAATACTACAAGTAGGACCACAAATGATGGCAAATCAGTTTTTATAACAACGGCACTCTCTTTGCACAATGTCATCAGCAACAGCATCAATTACCTCAACCGTTCTGTGCAGAAGTATGCGACATTCATCTCAACCCTTCACTAATATACCTATCTAACTGTTGACCTTATTTCTAATCTACCTCTCTATCATTTCTACAGTTATAAATACTTATACATGCGTTGTACTGAACAGGAGGAATAGATAAAAAAAATGACTTAGCTCAATATACTTTTCATACTCTCAATATACGTTCACCCTCTCTGTACACTATCACTGGCAATGATCAAAATTTGCCCATAGCTGCCACTGGACAGGTTTTATTACCTACACCATCTCATAAGCTTATCCTTCATCCTCTTTATCATGTTACCAAATTGACTCACAATCTCTTATCTGTCAAACAACTCACTACTAATAACAATTGATTTATTGTGTTTGACTCTAATGGTTTTCAAATCAAGGATTTGAAGAACAAATCTATTCTCCTCCACGGTCCCAGTCGGAGTGGTCTATATCCTATCTCAGCTTCATTCGCAAAACACACCTCTACTCCAGATTTCATTTCATCCACATCAGATCCTTCACTTTGGCACAGGATGCTTAGTCATTCGAATGTAGCTACTGCATCCACCATAGGCGCTCGACATCCCTACATCTCTACTATGTCTTCTTCTTTTATTTGTAACTCTTGTTCTTAGTCAAAAAGTCATAGATCTAGCCTTTCTTTATCTACTACATCCACATCTAAACCTCCACAACTTGTTCACTATGATGTATGGGATCCTTCCCCTATATCTTCATTTAATGGATTTCACTACTATGTTATATTTGTGGATGATTTTTCTCGCTTCACTTGGATTTACCCAATGTTACAAAAATTAGATACATTCCTCCACTTTAAACATTTTAAAATCATGGCTGAGAAATAATTTGGTTTAGAACTACTTATCTTGTGTTCTGATAATGGAAAAGAATATGTTAACAACACCTTCAAATCCTTTTTACTTCAACATGAAATTCAACATCAACTTTGTTGTCCCTATACCCCTCAATAAAACGGAATAGTTGAGTGCAAACATCAACATATTATTGAGACTACTAGAACCTTGCTTCTTGATGCCAGTATACCCTACCAACTTTGGATTTATGCAGCTCTCGCTCCAGTCTATTTAATAAATAGACTTCCATCTCCTACTATAAATAACCTCTCAGCCTATGAACTCCTATACAACATAGCACCAAACTATAAATTTCTTAAAGTCTTTGGTTTCCAATGCTATCCTTTATCTCCACCACATCATCATCACAAACTTGCACAAAAAAATAATGCAATATATTTTTCTTGGCTATGCTGTTGCATCCAAAGGATATATCATCTTCAACCTAACCACTGGCAAAGTCTATACCTCTATTCATGTCTTATTTCAAGAAAATATTTTTCTATTTCACAAAATGCCTTATATCCTTACTATTTCACCTTCTCCTCCCAATCCTTCACCCCCCTCCCCCCCCCCCCCCCTGCCCTCGCCCCTCTTACTCTTGTACCAAGCAACCTACATCATACTCCACTATCTTCACTTCCACACAGTACATCAAACATTCTATCTTCCCACACTCATCAATCCTCTCCACCTCAACTAGTTTCCACCTCACCCTCTACAATTGGACCTACACATTCCACTTCTTCCAACTCCACATCGTCTATACCTCCACCTACAATAAAATTCATCCTATGCTTACCAGATTCCAAACTGGACACCTTAAACCTCGCTCTATCTTCAATCTTCTTCACTCCATCAACACTCAAAAGGATCCCACCTGCTACACTTTAGCCATTACATTTCCTTATTGGTGTCGAGCAATGTCGGATGAATATCAAGCCCTATAAATACAAGGAACATGGACACTTGTTCCTCCTCTACCAACTCAAAATGTTCTTAGTAGCAAATGAATTTTTAAAACAAAACTACATGATGATGGTAATGTTGCATGATACAAGGCACGCCTTGTAGCTCAAGGATACAAGCAAGAATATGATTTAGATTTCATTGAAACCTTTAGCATGATGGCCAAATTTCAAACTATTCGAGTACTCTTGACAATTGCTCTTCACAACAATTGGCAAATCAACCAATTGGATATTTAAATGTCTTCCTTCATGGTAAGCTCTATGAAATAGTCTACATGGATCAACCTCAACGCTTTAAAGACTCCAATCATCTTATATATGTTTGCAAACTCAACAAGGCTATTTATGGCTTAAAGCAAGATCTGAGGCAGTGGTTTTCAACCTTCATATATTATCTAATCCAATGGCAATTTACATTCAGCACAACTGATACATCGTTGTTAATCTATTCCAAATCAACCATATCAATCTACCTACTCATTTATGTGGATGATATTCTGCTTATGGGGAACTCTTCAAATATCATTTCTCAACTTTTGCAAGATCTTAACAGCAGTTTTCCTTAAAAAAAATCTGGGTCAAGTACACAGTTTTCTTGGTTTGCAAGTCAATGTTTAGGAACTGGTCTCCTTCTACACCAATTCAACTATGCTAACTCCATTCTTAATAGAGCAGGAATGACTATGTGCGAACCTTTACAGAATCCAGTTGCCAACAACCAGACAATTCTCCAACTATTTGCTCCCATTCGTTGATCCTCAACTATATCGCAGTCTTTTCAGTTCTCTACAGTATCTTACGATCATGCGTCCAAATATCTCATTCGCGGTCAATCAGATTTATCAGCACATACACAGCCCTAATCAACATTTTCAGATGCTTAAAAGGATTCTTCGCTATCTCAAAGGCACACTTCATTTTGGATTACCCATTACATCTGGACAACTGAAATTCGCTGCTTATGTGGATGCTAACTAGGCCGGTGATAAATAGGACAATAAATCAACAACTGGGTTTTGTGTATTCCTCGGTTCAACCATTATAAGTTGGAGTGCTAAAAAGCAAACAAGGATAAGTCGATCCTCAACTGAATCAGAGTATGTAGCTCTATCTTCAATAGCAACTGAAATTATTTGGCTTAGAAGATTACTTAATGAGTTTAACATTCCTCTTGCCCAACCAAAACCTTTATATTGTTACAATATGTCTGCTCTATCACTTGCAAATAATCCTGTGTTTCATGCCAGAACTAAGCACGTCAAGATTGATCATCATTATATTCGTGAATGCATCAAATCTCAAACTATCATAGTTCATCACATAGCCACCTTAGATCAACTAGCTGACATCTTCACTAAAGGTCTTCCCAACCAAAGATTTCTTCTACTTAGAGACAAATTAACACTTCGTTCCTGAATCATTAGTTTGAGGGAGACTGATAACAGTAATATTACAAGCAGGATCACAAATGATGACAAATTAATTTTCATAACAATGCCACCCTCTCTGCATACTATCACTGGCAACAACAGCAACTACCTCAACCGTCCGGTGTAGAAGTCTATGACATTCATCTCAACCGTTCACTAATATACCTATCTAATGGCTATCCTTATTTCTACTCTCTCTCTATCATTTCTACACATATATAAATACTTATACATGTGTTGCACTGAACATGAGGAATAGATAAAAAAATGACTCAGCTCAAAATACTTTCCATACTATGCTTTTGGTTCTTTATTCGGTTTTATTGTTCTTGATTTTATCTGAAGCATTTATTAAAGAGGTATAAAAGCCTGCACTGATGAGATATCACCTGGAGCAAATACTATACAGCATAGTGTGATAAGAACAATAAAGAGCTACTTCACTAATGTAAAGCATATTGTATTCCTCCTCTCTGCTGAGTGAGTACATTGGTGTGTGTGTGTGTGTGTGTGTGTGTATATATATATATATATATATATATATATATATATATATATATATATATATATATATATATATATATATATATATATATACACGTGTATACATCAGGTGATTTGTGTCTGTTATGATTGAATGGTGAAGATTGGTCCATTCGGTTTTGTGTCAGCTACTTTGTTAGATGTAGTGGACGAGTGAGCTTTTACTCCCCCGCAAAATGACGGTGGTTGCTGCACTGTCAATTTGAGTCTTAGGAGTTGAAATTTTGGTGGACAATGGCTTTGTTAGAATGTCTGCTGTTTGGTCTTTGGTACTAATTGGAGCTATTTGTATTGTGTTGGTCTGTATGTGATCTCGTATGAAATGATGATCTATCTCGATATGTTTAGTCTGTGCGTGGAAGACTGGATTGTTGGCAAGAGCTATTACAGACACATTGTCACAGTAAATGGTTGTTGGATGGGAAGTAGAGAGATGAAAGTTGTTTAGTAGCCGACGAAGCCAAATTACTTCTGCGGTGGCAGCTGCTAAGGCTCTATATTATGTTTTTGTAGAGGAGAGGGCTACAGTATGCTGCTTTTTGACACTCTAAGAGACAAGTGTGGTACCTAGGAATGAGCAATACCCAGAAGTTGATCAGCGAGAGGTTGTGTCACTAGCCCAGTCAGCGTCTGACAGAGTCATGAGTTGTAGGGAGCTGGATGTGATGGTAATGCCAAAGTTAACGGTTCCTTTGAGATATCTGAGGAGATGTTTGGGTTGATTGAAATGAGAGGTTTGAGGATCATGCATGTGTTGACTGAGAATATTGACTGCATAGGCAATATCGGGTCTTGTAACTGTGAGATACTGGAGGGCTCCTATTAGTTGGTGATATGTATGCGGATCAGATATAGTAGGATCAGTGAATGCCCTGGTGGAGGGTTTTGTGGATATGGGATTTGAGAGAGGTTTACAGTTAAGTAGACCTGCTTGTTGTAGGATGGTCATGGTGTACGAGGCTTGAGATAGAAAATATGAGTTGGAGATGGTTTGAATTTGTATCCCGAGAAAGTTATGAGGATGCCCAAGATGTTTCATAGTAAATTTGTGATTGAGTTTATGAATAAGTTCTTGTAATGCGGTGTGGTTATTGCCGGTAAGTAAGATATCGTCCACATATATAAGCAGATACATTCTGATGTTATGTTGGGATAGTATTAGAAGGGAATGGTCAGCTTTACTGTGAGAGAATCCAAGGGACTATAGATATGAGGAGAAAGTTTTAAACCTTTGGTGTGGTGCTTGTTTAAGGCCATATATGGCCTTATGAAGTAGACGGACATGATTGGGATGCATTGTGTTTTCGAAACCGCGGGGTTGTTTCATATATACGATTTCTTTAAGGTTTCCATGTAGGAAAGTGTTTGCCACATCCAACTGATGTATGGGCCATTTATGATGAAGGGATATGGTAAGGAGCACTTTGATGGTGGGCATCTTAGCCACTGGACTAAATGTCTCGTGGTAGTCTAAGCCTTGTTCTTGGTGATGACCCTGGGCAACCAATGGGGCTTTATGACGAGCGATGGTTCCATTGGAGTTGTATTTGGTACGATATGTCCATTTACATCCAAGGGGTTGTATGTTGGGGGATGGGGGAACAAGGGTCCAAGTTCCTTGCTTTTGAAGAGCAAGGAACTCACTCGCCATTGCTTAACGCCAATGGTAGTGTTTGGCTGCTTCGTTGTAGGTGGTTGGGTCAGATGGTGGGTT
Source organism: Dendrobium chrysotoxum (assembly GCA_019925795.1). NCBI lineage: Eukaryota > Viridiplantae > Streptophyta > Magnoliopsida > Asparagales > Orchidaceae > Dendrobium > Dendrobium chrysotoxum. The sequence continues at coordinate 28,620,538 of CM034299.1, read as the reverse complement.
AGGCTGAACGGTGTGATGCTGTGGTGAAGGGTGAATATATTTTGGGGCTTTAAGGATCCTGTCTTTAGTCTCGTGGTCATGGGATGGGTGGATGTAGGTTGTGGAATGGGAGCAGCAGAAATTGGTTGTTCTGATGTAGTGTTTGGTGGAGGAGATGTTGGCCTAAGTGGTGAGGTGCTTTGAAGTCGGCTGTTGGATGAATGAGGGGAGTTTGGTTGAGGGTGAGTAGTGGTAGACGTGATTTTGGATGCTGGGACTAATAGAAGAGGATGTTGTTGTGGTAAGTTGAGAGGCTGTGTGGTATCTACGCCGGCATTATGTTGTTGAAACGGAAATGTTTCCTCATAAAAAATAACATGTCGGGAGATGGTTATTTTGTTTGTAGAAGGATGTAAGCAGCGGTAGCCTTTGTAAGCATCCGAATAGTCGAGGAATACACATTGAGATGCTCTTGGTTCTAATTTATGGCAATGGTGGGGAGGTTTCCATGGGTAGCAAGCACATCCGAATGTGCGTAGGTGAGTGTAATCTAGTTTTTGTTGATATAGAAGTTGGAGGGGAGATTTGTTATGGGTATTTGATGATGGTAGTCGGTTGATAATGTGTGTAGCTGTGAGAATAGCATCTGGCCAGAATTTATAAGGTAAGTGGGCGGTATGTAACAGGGCTCGGGTAGTGTCCGTGATGTGTCTGTGTTTTCGTTATGCGGTGCCGTTTTGTTCTGGGGTATATGGATAGGATATTTGATGGTGTATGCCGTGCTTTTGGAGAAAGGATTTTAGTTCGGTATTGAGATATTCTGTCCTGCCATCTGACCTGAGGCATTTGATTTTATGTGATGTTTGATTTTCAATGAGTGTTTTGAATTGCATGAATATTTTGGTTACTTCGTTCTTGAATATCATAGGAAATATCCAAGTAAATTTGGAAAACTCATCAATAAGCAACATATAATACTTATAACCTTGATGTGAGATAACTGGGGATGTCCCCATACATCCAAGTGGAGTAATGCTAGTGGTGTGGTTACAATAGTAGTGGAGGAGGGAAATACTAATTTATGGCCTTTGGAGACCTTACAACTAGAGCAGAAAAACTTAGGAATTTTGAGTTGTTGGTTGCCATGAGAGATGGAGTTGATGACTTGGGAGTGCGGGTGATCGAGTCGGTTGTGCTAGCGAGCGGAGTCTGTGAGTTTTGCGGAGAGGGCAGATGACGATGATGTTGGAATTTCAAGTTTGTAGAGAACATTTGTGCACGATCCCTGTAGAAGAATTTAATTTGTCTGTGAATCGAAGATGGTGAACCCATTGGCGGAAAATGTGACAGAGACTTTGTTATCATTTGTAAGATTGGAAACAGATAAGAGACTGTGTGAGAGGTGAGGAACGTGATAAATTTGGGGAAGGGATAACTTACGTTTGGGTGTGGGGAGGATGCCAGCGCCAGAGTGAGCTATTGACAGGTTCTCGTCGTCGCCGACTGTGATATTGTCGTTCCCTTGGTAGGAGAGGGGTTGAGATATATTGTCCAAGTTGGGTGTGAGGTGGGCCGATGCTCCAGAATCAATATACCAATCTGTTGAGGGAGTCGAAGTGTCTGCTATCATCGCCTTTGGAGGAGGAGGAACTGGCTGTGGAGGTATGTAGTTTGGGTTAAGGCGATGCCAGCATTGGAATGCTGAGTGACCCCATTTGGTGCAGATTTGACAGATTGTTGGAGGTGTTGTGGGAGTTCTGTTGGTTGTAGATGTATTGAACGACGATCGCCTGTGACCGCGCCGACCTCGGCCGCGATAAGAGTAGAGAGCGGTATGAGAGTCTGCAGATTGAATCTCTCTGTTTGCTTCAGAAGCGATGTTGAGTTCCTCACTCATGAGAAGGGAGTAGAGGTTTTCAAGGCTTATGGAGGACAGCTTCGTGCGTATTAAGGTTTTGAAGGCCTGATAGGATGGTGGAAGACCATTAAGGATATACTGTATGATATCCTCGGAGTCCACTTGGGTACCTGCGGCTGAGATGTTGTCGACCAGGGTCTTAATGGCGGTAAGGTACTGTGCCATGGTGAGATTCTTCATGGATATGTTGTGCAGTTCGTTTTTCAACTGTATGACCCTGGAGCGATTCGTGGCTTGTAATTGTTGTTCTAATGCTAACCAAATAGCGGAACAGATGTCTAAGTGAAGAACATAGGGCAGGATTGAAGGGGAGATTGTTGAACAGATGGCTGCGGCTAGATTTTGATCCACTTATAGCCACTGACTGTGTGAGGAGTTTGGGATTGTGGTATTGTCAGATTGCTAAAGTAGACGAGGAGGTTTGTTGATCGAGTTGTCCAAGTATCCGGAGAAGCCATTTGCTCCGAAGAGCTTGAGAACCTGAGAACACCAGAGTGGATAGTTTTCGGTTGTCAGCTGGAGCAAGACGATAGTCTTAATGTTGGAGAGAACCAGTTTCCGTCTGTGGTTCAGCTACTTGAGATGACGATGATTGCGCCATTATGTGAGTGACGCTAGCTTACGAAGCCTGACAAGTGGGCTTTTATTTATCAAGACGGAAAGATTCAGGTATAAAGCACCACTAGGATTTCACAAGTAGTTTTTGAGTTCATAACGCTTACTAACACAAATTTTTATGTACTCCCGTCTGGACATTCATGAAGGTGCCATAGATGGGATATCTTAACATAAGCAAGCCGACTTATAAGTCTAAACAACAAGCATTATAAACTTTAAAATCGGGCAATCTTTTACACAGTAATGAATCGTGTACCATATCTAACAATAAGGCTAATGAGACTTAATAACAAATCAAGAACTCTAAATACATACATCATAAAAGAAATAGAATGAATGGAGAAGAAGAGGATGGCAGCATGGGAGGAAAGAAAAACATCGATGCAGCGGAGGAAACCGATGCCATAGATGGGGATAAGGAGATCACAGATTGTCCGGGATAGCCAACTGCTGGGCGCCACTTATATGAAGCGAGGAGTTCTGGATGAAGATGACAAGGCCACACTTGACTGGGTTGAAGCCTTCCCAGAGTGTGAAGGTGATGGTGCCGGAGACTGACTTCTTCATGGAGATGTCCTTGACAGTAGCGAGCTTCTCAAGGCGGCGAACTATGTAGTCATTGGCGAGGAGACGGCCCTTATTCTCCCCCTTGTTGATGTTAATCACCACGCCACTCTGATACAGAGCAACCATCACATTGGCACCGGCGCTGTCAACTTTCGACCGCAATGGCCCACTCAGGGCAACCTGCAAGGTCATTGGCGATGGCTTGCTGAATGTTGCCTGCATGAGAGGTAGTCAAGTTACAACTCATATAAATGGCCTCGTAACATGGTTTTCATTGAAAGTTTTAACTAGCCTTTGAAAAGGGAGTTAGCTTAATGCTAGATCTTTGATAAGGTATTAACAGCCTAAGACAGAAGAAGTATATGGCCATAGGCATTATTTCTATAAGTAATTGTGCAATGGGATACCTCAACCAATTCATAATATTAGAGGAAAAAAATATCAAAATGATGCATGGACTATTTATATGAGATCATTTTAATCTCAAACTATACTCAATCTAATCCTTTAATTCTTCAAATTTATCCAAAATACTCCATCTGTTGTACTGTTTTGAATTAAATTGGACCACTCTAAATTAAGCTTAAGAAGTTAAAAGACTGAATTGAGCATATTAAATCATTTTAACACTTTTCTTCATGATATGATCATGTTCTTTCATGCTAACAGCCAGATGGGTAGAAGTACAATTGGCTTTTTGATGTCTCTATTTGATTTCCGTGAATTTATATTTTTTTCATTCTCATAAAACACTTCATATTAAAGAATGACAGAATCTTTTATGTTTTATATGAATAGCTTATGCATTCACATTTGGCTCCATCATTCATTTAATAAAAACCTCTGTTACGGAACCATTCAAAAACATTCTTACCTTTTTTAGTGATCTAAGTTGAATATTTTAGCTTCTCATAATCTTAAAATATTAAAGCTTTATTTGGGACAACGTTTTTCTTATTTTCTAAGCAGCTTTTTAGTAAAAAAATTTTATACTAAAAAGTTGTTTCAGAAAGCAGTAAGAAATCTGTCCCAAACGAAGCCTAAATATCATGAAGTCATTAAAACTTTGTTATTGCCTTAATTATCAATATATCATTCCTATCAGAGAAACCTCACAACCTCAAAGTCAATTTGCTATCGCATGAAAGGCTTCAATAGAATGATAAGTGGTAAACACTTTCAAGAATACGATGCTTCCATCGTGTTCTTTTTCCATCGTATCCTTGAACATCAAAGGGAAAAATCTCCTTGATCTTTCAGGGGGCATGATGGGATAAAATGCAACATAAAAGAAAGAACACCAAGATTTAACGTGAAAAAACTCAAAACTGGGAAAAACCACGAAGCCACACCACACTAAGAAAACCACTATAAAAATTGAGAGAATTTATACAAATCTCTTTCTCTATCACTCTCTCATTGTCTCTCTTCACTCTTTGCACACATGTTCTACGTAGAATTGACAAAGAGATAATCATAAACCACCCCAAGGGATACAATCCTTCAACCTAAACATGAAAAACGAGGAAAAAAAATAGCTCAACCCGACTTGCAGTGTCATGCCGTTGGGGTGTGGAGCTTTGTAGTGCTCCACTCTTTGTCTCAAGCCTAACTGGTAGTATTGCAACACTGGAGTTTGGAGCGCCACAACGCTCCACTATTTTTCTCCAACCAACACGAGTGTACAACGCCTCAGCACTAGCGTATACAACACTGCGGCGTTGTACAGTTGTACGAGAAAAAAAATTTTGCCCGACGTAATTGTGTCATTAGTTAACAACACTGCTTGATTTATAGACAATCCAATTCCACATAGAACTAACAATCTCCAACTTGAAAACTGATTGCGATCAATCATTCTTCCGATCTGTGGCAGTAACATAGTTCCTATAATGTGGCTCACCTCTGCCCTCAGCATTCATAAAGACTAACTGAAGCTACACAGCTTCATTTTATCAACTGTTACTGTCTTCATCAACATGACTGCAAGATTCTGGGTTGTGTGTATCTTCTCCAACAAATAACTGACCATCTTCCAGAAGCGATATTATGAAATGCTACAAAGCTGAATGTGTTTCGTTCTGGCATGGAACACACCATTCTTTGTTAGATGAGTAGTACTCATGCTATTTCTATTCAATTTCTCATTCCTTTGCCTTTTACCAAGTTCTACAATAAAATTTTGCAACTATAGCATCTCCTTATTAACCTCAGTGATACTCAACTTCTATGATTGAGAGTATAATAATCTTTTGTAACTTGAAAACCCAACACACTGTTGTTGCATAAAGTGAAGATATAACATGTTATACTCCTACCAAAAATATCTCCAGCAATATCAGAATCTACATATCCATGTAAATCAATCCTCATATATCCAACACAAAGAGCTTTGACCCTCTCAAGTACCTGAGAATCCACTTAATCACTTCCCAATGAAGTTTGTTTGGGTTACTCATGAATCTATTGACTTCTCTCACTATATATGTTATATCCTGTCTCGTACAGATCATAACATACATCAAACTTTCAACTACTGAAGTATATGGAGTTCTTTTCTTACATTCTTGCTCTGCTTCAGATCTAGGCAATTATTTCTTTAATAGTTGAAAGTGACCACCTAATAGAGTGTAAACTGGCTTTATCTCGCTCATGTTGAATTTTGTAGCATCTTTTCAACATACTCAGTTGAGACAACTTCAGTATACCTGCACTTATATCCCTGTTGATTCTTATGTCAAGAATTTTCATCACTGGACCCCAATCTTTCATTTTAAACTTCTTTGGTAATTATTCCTTCAGATATTTTATCTTCTCCATATCTAATCATGCAAGCAACATGTCATTCACATACAAAAGTAAAAAGATAAAACTTTTATCAAAATATTTGAAGAAATAACATTGATCTGCTTGACACTTCGTGCACCCCTTGTTTGACATAAAATTGTCAAAATCCTTTGTACCGTTGTCTTGGTATGTGCTTCAGCTCATACAGGCTCTTTTTAGCATACATTCCAAATATTTTTTTACTTGTGATCACGTATCCCTGGTATTGCATCATATATAACTCTTCTTTTAGATCATCAAGAAGAAATATTGTCTTTATATCCATCTATTCTAGGTGTAAATCATCCATTGCTACTCTGTTTAGCATAACTCTGACCGTAGTCATATGTATCACCGGAGCGAAGATTCAACACTTTTTATTGAAAACCTCTGACTGCAAGTCTGGCCTTATAGCACTTGCTACCATCATGTTCTTCTTTCAGCCTGTAAATACATTTATTCTATAGTACATTCTTATAATCTGATAGCTAAGTCAACTTTCAAGTTTGATTCAACTTAAGTGAATGCATCTCATCATCCATGACTTGCTCTCACTTCTTTGAATCATTAACTTGAATGGCCTCATCATAGCACTCTAGTTCACTATCATCTGTCAATAATATGTAATATAAAAAGAAAGAGTTTGTGCTGGTCTTGAATTATACTTGGGGAACTCTCTATGAATCATAGAGAGTTCCCCTTAATTTCAAGGAGAACTCTCTATGATTCATCAGCTTGAGCACACTTCTTGTCTTTATCTTCTTGATCATCATCCTCTATCTTAACATATTTAAAAGAATCTTTTAGAGTCTAATTTTTATTGTTGTACATTTCATTTTCACATTGCTGCTCCTAATGAATTTCTGATTTTGATAATCTAATAATTTAAAGTCAAATTCACCTGAACCATATTTAATGAATGTACATTTGATAGACTTTGAACTAAGTTTACTCACAGATCATGCATCAACATTAACATAAGAGGAACAACCAAAGATTTTCAGGTGAGATAAACTTACCGCTTTGTCACTCCAAGATTCCTCAAGTAATCTCTCATTCAAAAGAACTAATGGACCATGATTGATTAGATAAACAACAATATTTACTATCTCTTCCTAGAACTGTTTAGGCAGACAAGCATGCAACCTCATGCTCATGATTCGCTTGGTAATAGTTCTATTCATATGCCTTACAACACCATTCTTCTATGGTGTTCTTTGAAACAGTGAAATCATGTCTAATCTCATTTAAAATATAAAACTTTTTGAATTTCTTATCACAATAATAACCTTCATTATCTAATATGAGACTCTTCAGCTTTAAATTTGTCTTATTCTCAATCATGGCCATTCATTTCTTGAAAACATCAAATACAATTGATTTAGGTTTTGAAAAATATATCCATACCTTTATGATGTGATCATCAATAAAATGAAAAAAATATAAAGACTCTTATATGGAAGAAACTGGAGCAAGACCATATAAATTAGTATGCGCTAACTCCTATTTTTTTGACTTCACCTTTGAACCAATCTTTGAGAAACTCCCCTTCTACCACTTGCCATATACACAATATTCACAAAAATTTAAATTTATAGATTTTAAATCAGAAAACTTTCCTCTAGTGAGAAGTGATTGCATATCTTTCTTACTTATATAGCCAAGCCTACAATGCTAAAACCACCATCAATATTTGAATCAGCTACCCCAATAGAATATGATCTTTTATTGATAACATATAGGATGCCTTCAATACTGTCATGAGCAATAACTATAGCCTCTTTTGCCACTTTCATGAATATCCTGTGAATAATATCACATGGTCAGAGTTTGCAAATTGACTCACAGAAACTAAGTTCATCATTAGACAAAAAATCTGCCTAACATCCTTGAGTCTCCAAATTAACACGTCTGACATTTTGATATCAACATCTCTTTGTCCTATAATGCTGCAGGGCTTGGTGTCCCCTAGATACACTTTCTCTATATTACCTTTTGTGTAGTTCTTGAATAACTCATTGTTAGGACTTGCCTGAAATAAAACGCTTGAATCTATAACCCAAGATTCAGAATTATCTAAAGATAAAATTAGTGAATCACTCTATACATTTGTAGAGTGTCTTTTATCTTGACCTCCACCACTAGTCTTCTTTGGAACAATACAGTCTTTCAAGTGACCATTCTTTCCATAATTCCAACACACAACTTTCAATCTATCCGAAGTAAAATTTTCTCTCATAGATTTAGATCTTCCTCTACTTGGATTTCTATATAAACCTTTTTCTCTAATTTCAACATTTATAGCAGAATTTGAAAATTCATCATTCGCATTCTAGTGAACCTCTTCATTCAACACTAATCTCACAATATCCTCAAAGTTTAACTTTGAACTTCTAGAGATGGCAAGTGGGGGACTTTCCTTTAGGTAGTGGTGAATAGGGGGAAGTGAGGGGTGGTCTTTTAGAGAGGTATTAGTGGGTTGTTGTTAAGAGGAAAATGGAAAGGAGGGAGGTGGCCAAGAACTTGCCGTTTGTTGTGAAATTTTTCTTATGGTCCTTGGGTGATAGTGAGGCTTGGCCAGTGATGATGGGAGATGAGTAGGGGTAGTGGGAATGTGTTCCAAAGGTTGGAAAGGTTGGCTTGATGGTGGAATTATGAACTCAGGCCTCTTAGGGAGACTGGGATGGACTTGAGTGTGTAAGGCTAACTGCTTCCGTGAGGGTTCAGAATTTTGTGGAGCGGTCAGGGTAATGTCTGGGAAGATCTAAAATTATGCAATAAGGTATTGAGAGATCTTAATTTCAAAAGGCGAGGTATAAGCCTAAGGCGTTTTGAGAGATAAGGCTCAAAATAAAACCAATAAATAAATATAAAATAAAAAATAAAGTATTTATAAATAATAATTTTAAATCATGACAAAAATATTTAATAATAATAAGTCTAAGATAAACAAAAAAACATAAAAAGTCTAAAATACATACATAAACATATCCTAAATAAACTAGTTATGAGTTAGGACTCTAAATTCAAAAGTCACTCACAGTCTCATCACTTAAAAAGGTCTTTGTTAGAATTATCGTTATAGTTTAATTTTTTTTTTCTTCCCTCATCCTCACTTGCATCAACATCCTCTCAATCTTCAATGTTTTCTTCAATCTTAATCACCTTCTTCTTCCCTAATCAAAAAAATTCAATAAGAATACTATTTAAAATAATTACTATATTGAACTTTTATAATTTATATTGCCTTAAGTTTTATACAAATATTTTACATTATTTTGTTTAATTTTTCTTGGTCTCATTCCTTCGTCCATTAAAAAAATCAACGTTGTATGCTTTGTTTAAAAATACCTCATAGAACGTGCCTCACTAATTTGAGGAGCACGCATTTTTTTCCCATAGGAGTCTATAGCCTCAAAACACTTTGCATACATATCTCTTTAAGGCATGCTTCAAGGCACACAAACAAAATATTGCATAATTTTAAACCATGATGCCTAGAAGGGGAGTCTAGGAGAGGATAATGATGCAGGGAGGGGTTATGTAGCTTGGAGGGAAGGGTGGGGCGTAACGGTTAATTTGGAAAGGAGCTTGGAAACTATTGATTGAATAATAGAGCAAGGCCATGAGTACCTAGTCTTGACTTTAATGGATGATAGTGATGGATGATGAGGGATTGCTATGGGAGGTTTGGAGAGATGTAGTTAGTAGAAATTACAGTAAGCATAACACAAAAATAAAATAAAATCTGCACCTCCTCAAAAGAGCCAGCTTGTTGAAGGTAACCAAGCATTCAACTTCAATTCCAATTGATGTACTAAAAGCTCTTCATAAATCTTTACTAACAATGATAAAATTATCTTAACCATTCAAGAACTCATAGTTTCTTTCCTATATTGGTCTTTCCACATATAAAATCTCATATGCCTATGTATTATTCTCAACTTATCCATATGTGTGATATCTAGTACAATCATAACCGCTATAAATTTTTCAACACAAATGTAGGATTGGTAATTATGAAGTTGTTTATGAATACAAACTTTGGCATGGGACAACTATAGGAAAATAAATTAAATGAAATACTTTCAGATTAAAATGTTCATCACAAAGTTTTATGTTAACCTGAAGCATAGAAAGCTAGGGCACGTGCTAGGGGTGCGATAAAAATCTACTAGTGAGGCAGGATCATGCGAGCTCCAAGGAGAGGAGGAGAAGGCAGAAAAGAGGAGATTGGGATCCATGCTGTTGGAGTTGAGAGCGAGCAAGGGGACGAGGAAATCGTAAATAAATCACTTAAATCATGGCTCTTCCATGATTAACTAAACCTTAGATTTAGCACGAACCGGAAGGAAAATGGGAATACAAGGACTGTAAAATTTAATGATCAAAAATATATATTTGGAAAGAATTATGTTGGAGTTGCCTCGAATTTGGCTCGACCTTTATTTGTTCATGTCCTTTACCGTCGTATGCTTCGTAAATATGTCGGGAGTCCAAGGGGCAGCGCCCTCTAACGGGGTTTGACACGTAAATTTCTTATGTTCATTTGTATTTAGGGTTTAGGGTATTTATTATTTCTCTTTGTATTTTGTTCATTGTTCCCTAACAAATTAAGTTAAATCGCGCTTTAAGTGTCGGTTAAATCTTGCAACCAGACAGCCCCTAAGCAATACATTTCCCCAAAACAGATCTAAAATGGAAGATAATATAATGCACGGCTATCATTAACTCACTCATTGTCATTGATGATTTTTGTGCTGTTAGAGCACTAGCGCAAGTCGATTCTTTTTTTCGTCACTGTCAAAGCTAAAGCATCATAAAAGAAGTGCAAGAGCAAGATTACACGGGCAAACTAGCAACACCCTAACTAGTTTGACGAACTGGAAGGAGGCCAATTGATATCAGATAAGCAAGAGAGAAGAAGATCTGAGGCGAACCTGCATTGTTGGAGAGGGAAAGCGCGGTGCGGCGCAGACAGCGGCCGCAATTGAGCCCTCCTCGTTGCCGAGACATTGATCACGGCCCTGGACGACGATCTGAGGCGTATAGAGCGTGTCAAGGCGCATCGACTCGACGTAGGCTTTCTGCCGCACGGTCCAGGCGCTGGAGCCGAAGGGATCCTTCCAGCCGCGGTAGTCCCAATAATCGACGTGGAAGGCGAGTACTAGAACGGGCACGTCGACGATCTCCCCGCGGGCGAGCCGCGTCGCGATGGCTTCGGCCTCCGGCGAGGTCCCACAGCCCTGGGAAGAGAACAGCTCGACAACGATTGGACCGGCACGGCGATGCTCCTCCGTCGCCGAGTCGGCGGTCGTTTTTCTCTCACTCGACGAGGAGCTCCCGCGGAAGCAGGCTAAGAGCCGCGGCGCCATTCTCCGCCAGGAAGCCGATTAAATCCCCTTCCGTTTCCCTCCCACTCTCTCCGCCCTCCCTCGTTTCTGTTTCTAGCTGTGTTTCAATTTTGCTTCGCAGGCAGAGAGAAGAAACAGGGGTGGATATGTATAGAGTAGGTAGGCGGTGGGTGGAGAGGAGAAGAACGTGGCGACAGAAACGGAGTACCAGCTGGAAAGCGAGATGGCATATCGCCTTCTCTGGCCTTTCGTCTCCACGGAGTCGGTGGCCGGAAGGACGCGTGGTAAGAGGTGATTCGTTATTAAGTTCATCAACGGCGATTTGTTATCTGCCGACTGAAGCAGGTGGTTGGCGAGGTGGATCGAATCTGTCGTGAATTGCAAAAAAGGCTAGAATCCCAAAAAAAGAATTTTTATATTAAAAATATATGATATTTTATATTTCAAATTACCCAATAGATATTAAAAAAAAATCTTTAAGAAATTTCCAGTAGTACCACTGATTCTGATATTTTTTTTCTTACCAAGATTATATTTGTGAATGACTATTGTTATATTGATAATAGTTTTATTATATTTATGTAATAATTTAGTTATTTTGCCTTCTATATTGACAAGATGATTTAAAAATCATTAAAAAAAATTATTTCAGAGGAAGCCTAAGTTGATTGGTTGACCAATAAAAAGAGTTAGGCCAACTCTTTGGGTCAATTAGTGTAAGGCCTAGATAAACTAAGAGTTTAGTTCTATGATGGACTTCGAGACAACAAGTTCCTCGATAATTGTAAGGGGATTTTGTGTATCTTTGAGTTTCATTTACGTACGTCCGGATGCGAATGAGGAGACGCCACATCACCTAATGCACAGTTCATTGCATGACGGGGCGTCTCCTCATTCCCGTCCAGATGAGTTCGATATCCGCATGTTATAATCTCTCCATTCTCATAGACTCTTGTTACTTAATAAATTCAATGCGGTAATTTCAACCTCCCCCTCGACAATCAAATTCCTCACAACTAATGGCATCATGAAGATCTTGGTAAACTTCTACCTTAACACAACATAGGAGCAATGGCTCAACCCATCAAAGTTTGTTGAGCAATAGCTGATGAACAGTACCCAAAAATCTTTTCTAATGAACACAAAAGTAAGTTTATATGTTATACATCAAATCAATTTTAAGAGTCTGTTCTTTAATATATACTTTGCTTCATAGACTGTATTCATAATTTTTATTTGTCTATTATTTTTTCATTGTTCTTGTTGCGGACTCAAATATACGCGGCGATAGATTTTAATTTTCCATCTCAGTGTTGTACGTATATCCAGCACACAAACAGAATCGAAATAATAACACCAGGATTTTTACGTGGAAAACCCTGGAAAGGGAAAAAACCACGGGGCCACGCCCAGTTGAAAGAGTTCCACTAATGTTGTTTGAAGTACACGAGGCTGATTCGTCCTTTAAATTCAGGACGATCAGATTACAATGAGTATCAGTTACAAGGACAAGCAGAGTTCCGACGTCACTTGAGTGTCCGGCAGAATTCCGGCGTCACTTGGAAAGAAGTCCGGCGTCACTCGGGCGTCGGGTAGAATTCCGGCGTCGGGCAGAATTCTGACGTTGCTCCGGTGTCGGGCAGAGCTCCGGCGTCCCTCGGGCGCCTGGTGGTGCTTCGGTGGTGTTCCGGCGGAGTTCCGGCGGTGGTCGAGGAGGAGTTATTCCCTCCTGGGCTTCTCTTCTCTTCCTTCTCTTCTTCTCTTCTTGGCTTGGGTCCCCTCTTAAGAGAAATGAGGGGCTATTTATAGTTTTTCTGGAGTGGCATAGCCCGTAAATATGTGAGGGATCAGGGGCAAATACGGAGTGATCCGGATGAACGGTTGATATTGAATCCCTTGATCATGAACCGTTTATCGAGGATTTGAAGGTCTTAATGATATCAGAATTCTACGATCTTGGGCTCGTTGGATTCGTCTCGTCGAGACGCTCGATTCGACTATAAGCTCGTCAAAATCGGAGACCAGTTGGTAACTCAAATAGCTGTTTGATGCTTCCAACAGCGCTTCGGGTACTTGATTTGGACTCACTTGGGCTCGGATTGAGTCGAATTTGGTGTCGTTGGATTTGTATTTCCGAGACGCTCAGTTCGACTATAAGTTTGCTGAAATCGGAGTTTAAATGGTCTCCGAAATAATTTTTGAAGTTTCCAACTTGAGTTTTCCTTGAGATTCGTGCCCGATCAAGATGATTTTTTGGCGATATATCAGTTGCCCCCCCTATTTTCGGACGTCGAAGCTCCACGAGTCCGAAAATACTTGTTCCGGTATTTTACATTGGCCGAATCGCAAAAAATTGCGTTCCAAAAATTAAATGTTTGCTCGAACCCAACCATAGAGGCCCCGTTAAGCTCCGAAAGTGTCAAAATTGAGTCCGGAACGTCGAAAAACGTGTCCGGGGACCCCAAAAACGTCGAATTTGGACCGTCCGGGCCCGAAATCGGAGCCCGGGAACGCGTAGGCGACCGAACCGGCCGGCCGGCCGGCCGGCCGCCACCGCCTGCTGCGGCGCCCGCGCCAACAGGCGCGTCCGCGCGCAGAACCGCGCGGTTATCCATTTAAATATATATATATATATATATATTTTTTAAATGTGGGGCCCACATACAATAAAAAAATCCGAAAAAATTCAAAAAAATTCCGGAAAAATTCAGAAAAATTCAAACTTCCTTCTAGAAGCCCTCTCCCTCCAATTTTTAAATATTTTCCCCCCTTTTTCTTCAATAACTCCCTCTCTTTTCATCCTATAAATACACCCCTTGGGGTAGGGGTCAAAATGCTCCTCTCTTCCTCCTCTCCTGGCCTTCTAGCTTTTGGCATTCTGAGGCTTTCCGCCGTTTTTAAGTAGGTGACTTTCCCTACTTGATTCGGCGCCCCTCCTTTTGGGCAGAAGTTAGCGGCTTCTTCTTTTTTTTCTCTCATTCTGGCTTTTTGACAGTTGAGGCATTCCGTTGTTATTCAGTAGGTGACTTTCCCTACTTGAGACAACGCCCCTCCTCTTGTACAAGAGTTAGAAATTTCTCTCTTCTCCCTTCTAGCTTCTGGCATTTTGAGGTCTTCCGTCGTTTTTGAGTAGGTGACTTTCCCCACTCGACTCGGCGCCCCTCTCTTTGCGCAGAAGTTAGCCGCTTTTCATTTTTAGGAAGGGAAGCGAAATGGGAGTTAGAATTTCTCTCCTTTAAGAGATCATGTGGAGGTGAGATGTTAGTTGGAGGGAGTCTGAAGATGGTCGGAAGTCAGACGTCGGGAAGAAGTTCAGCATCAGGTAGAAGTCCGACGAGGGTCCATTGGCGGGGAGAAGTCCCATGACGGGTAGAAATTTGGTGTCGGGTAGAAGCCCGACAAACATCCGACGACGGGCAAAAATCCAACGTCGGGAAGAAGTACGGCGTCGGGTAGAACTCCGACGAAAATCTGTCAGCGGGTAGAAGTTCCACGACTGGTAGAAATTCTGCGACGGGAGAAAGATCAACATCTGATAGAATTTTGACGAATGTCCTGCGATGTGCAGAAGTCCTTTAACGAGAGGAAGCTCAGCATCGAATAGAATTTTGATGCTATTTTAACGGAAGTTTTTTGATGATGAACGATCGTGTGGAAGTTTGTTAGCAGTCAACGACCAAGTGGGGAGCAGAAGGAGAGAGTTCAAGGGTGCTGCTATCAGCAGTTGAACGAGAAGCCGATGATGGCTAATATGAAGTAAAGAGCCGCCGATAAACATCAGGCGAAGGGCTGATAATGACAAGTGCCATTTTGCTAAGGCAATATGTATCCAAACTGAAGTATGTCGACATCAGATATTACTGAATCAAGGGACCGAAGTAGTATGATATGCCAATATTCTGGCAATACACTAATACTGTCAACTGAGTGGAGGTCTGATGAAGATCCAGTTATGTCCTTTCTTTAAAGGAGCAGTTGCAGGAGATGCTTGCGTGCAGTAAGGGAGAAGTCACTTAATCCACCAAGGATATTTGACTGTGTTAAAGTTACTTGTTGCTTGATGATACTAGCTTGTATGAATGTCACCAGTGTACCTTTTGATTTCAACTTCTGGTGAGAAGAAATGTATATTTGAATCTGAATTTATGTAACTCCAATGATATTGTATATGAAAATTTGTCCCCTAGAGGGAGCTGAATTGTTATTGCATCTGTAAGACATGCTTTGATATATCTGAGATTGTAAGTCAAAGCTCCTGCTTGATGATGTTAAGGGAAGATGTTAGATTAAATCTCCCTAGGAATGGTCTTCCAATGAATGAGATACAAGACATCCTCCTATGATGTTTGACCTATATGAGGTTGTATGTCAGAGCCCTGCTCAATGACGTTAACCTGTATAGGAGAGGTCGAGGGAATCCACCAAGGATGTGAGACTCATTCGAGGTTGTATGTCAGAGCCCTGCTCGATGATGTTAACCTATATGGAAGAAGTCGAGAGAATCCACTAAAGATGTGAGACCTATCCGAGGTTGTATGTCGGAGCCTTTGCTCGACGACGTTAACCTGTATGGAAGAGGTCGAGAGAATCCACCAAGGATATGAGACCTATCCGAGGTTGTATGTCGGAGCCTTTGCTCGACGACGTTAACCTGTATGGAAGAGGTCGAGAGAATCCACCAAGGATGTGAGACCTATCCGAGGTTTTATGTCGGAGCCTTTGCTCGACGAAGTTAAACTGTATGGAAGAGGTCGGATCGAATCCCCCTGGGATCGATCTTCTAATGATTGAGATGCAATAAAGACTGCGTATTTCTCAGATCATGGATAAAGATACTATATTTGTCAGTAGTTTTTCATTGTCATTTATATTCTTTTTAAAGAAAGAGACAATATCAGAATTGGACGAACAACGCATTATATTACTGTAAGACAATACAATAGTTCCCTTGTACAATATAATATATACATATAGGGACAACCACATCATTTGACTTGGTAGAAATACTAAGGACATTAGAGTGACATCCTACTTATCATAGAAGAGATACACGATGACACATAACAAGTAGTATTACTAATACAACTACACAAAGTGCATGGTCATTCAATCTCGCCAACCATTTGAATATTATTCAACTGTTGTCTTTGTTGTAGTTGATTTTTCCCCCCAGTTGGACCAGCTTCATCTCGAGCAGGTGAGTTTTAGATGAATTGTCGAAGATATCCTTGTCAGATCAACCTCTTGATCTCATCCTTGAGTTGCTTGCAGGCTTCAGTAGTGTGTCCACGACTACGATGGAAATAGCAATATTGCTCCTGGTTCCCAACATTTGGCTTCAAAGAATTAGGCCACTTGATATTTTCTTTATCTCGAATGGTCATTAGTATGTTGGTTCGAGTTGCATTGAGAGGCGTATACTCTTTTTCATGTCGGAACTCGCGTTGTGGTACTGGGGGTCTAGGAGATGAATTTTTCTTTCGTTGTGAAAATGACTCCTCTATTGTAGGGGCGTTCTTACACTTTCCAGTTGTTTGCTCAAATTGCTTTCTATGAGCATTAATGGCTTCATCAGCGGAAATCTGAGCTTCTACACGATAGATCAGGTCAGCATATGAATGAACTGTGTCCCGCATGAGTGCCGAATAGAAAGGACCAGGACGAAGGCCTCCAAAGAAGACCCCTCGGAGCAGTTCTGGGTCCACTCCCGGAATCTGTCGAGCCTCGGTGGAAAACCGTTGAAAATATTCTTTTAATGTTTCTCCCTCGTTCTGACGGATCCTAGAGAGATGAGAAGAATCCTTAGTAATTCTTCGGTTGGCTACGAACTGTTCGACAAATACTTTGGCCAATTTGACGAATGTGGGGATCGTTCCGGCTGGAAGTGAATAGAACCATGTTCGACCTTGTCCTTTAAGAGTGGCAGGGAAAACCTGGCAAAGGAGTGCGTCCGAGGCTCGTTGAATATGCATGATGGTCCTGTAATGGTCGATGTGCTCGTACGGGTCGGATGTCCCATCGTAGGACTCGATGTTTGGTAGCTTAAAGCCAGCCGGAATAGGGTGTTGAAGAATGGCTTCCATCAGGGGTGACGACTCCTGGAAGTCCCACTGACGAAGAGGTTGCCTTACGCCTCCTGTAGCGAACTCCTCTCGAACCAATCGTCGCAGTTCGTGGCGTAGGGTATTGCGAGGGAGCTCAGCAATGTGATGTTGGGCTAGCTCCTCAGGGAGGTCTTGAGGAAGGAGAGATTGCCGACCTGTGTGCGGAGGATGGGTAGAACTTGCTGTATCAGCCAGTTCGTTATCTTGATGTGACTGCGAACGCCTCCTGGGTGGAGGAAGAGGAATCTCAGCTTGAAGATGTTCGATTTGAACAGCTTCAACACGTGGTGGATCTCGAGGGAGAAGAACCTCCTCCTAAGGTGCTAGGGTCGGTTGTCGAGTCTCTCGCAGGAGTTGTAGGATCTCGTTTTGAGATTCTTCCATCTTTTGAATTCTCTCTTCTAAGGAGGGTCCCGAGGTCCCTTCTCCAGGTGCGTTTTGCCCCCGGGGGTAGAAAGAGGTAGATACCGGGCGTCTATGATTTATAGACTGATTTCTGGACTGGTGGGAGTTGGAGCGAGAAGCTCCAATGATGCGACTGCTGCGCCTGTTGACCATCGTAGCAATACTTGAAGTTGTGGGATGAGATTCCCACAGACGGCGCCAAACTGTTGCGGACTCAAATATATGCGGCGATAGATTTTAATTTTCCATCTCAGCGTTGTACGTATATCCAGCACACAAACAGAATCGAAATAGTAACACCAAGATTTTTACGTGGAAAACCCTGGAAAGGGAAAAAACCACGGGGCCACGCCCAGTTGAAAGAGTTCCACTAGTGTTGTTTGAAGTACACGAGGCTGATTCGTCCTTTAAATTCAGGACGATCAGATTACAATGAGTATCAGTTACAAGGACAAGCAGAGTTCCGACGTCACTTGAGTATCCGACAGAATTCTGGCGTCACTTGGAAAGAAGTCCGGCGTCACTCGGGCGTCGGGTAGAATTCCAGCGTCGGGCAGAATTCCGACGTTGCTCCCGTGTCGGGCAGAGCTTCGGCGTCCCTCGGGCGCCTGGTGGTGCTTCGGTGGTGTTCCGGCGGTGGTCGAGGAGGAGTTATTCCCTCCTAGGCTTCTCTTCTCTTCCTTCTCTTCTTCTCTTCTTGGCTTGGGTCCCCTCTTAAGAGAAATGAGGGGCTATTTATAGTTTTTCTGGAGTGGCATAGCCCGTAAATATTTGAGGGATCAGGGGCAAATACGGAGTGATCCGGATGAACGGTTGATATTGAATCCCTTGATCATGAACCGTTTATCGAGGATTTGAAGGTCTTAATGATATCAGAATTCTACGATCTTGGGCTCGTTGGATTCGTCTCGTCGAGACGCTCGATTCGACTATAAGCTCGTCAAAATCGGAGACCGTTTGGTAACTCAAATAGCTGTTTGATGCTTCCAATAGCGCTTCGGGTACTTGATTTGGACTCACTTGGGCTCGGATTGAGTCGAATTTGGTGTCGTTGGATTCGTATTTCCGAGACGCTCAGTTCGACTATAAATTTGCTGAAATCAGAGTTTAAATGGTCTCCGAAATAATTTTTGAAGTTTCCAACTTGAGTTTTTCCTTGAGATTCGTGCCCGATCAAGATGATTTTTTGACGATATATCAGTTCTCATAAAATTTTTGTGCTCAGCTTTCAAAAAGATTAATTTCCCCGCAATAATTTTATAATCAATTTTATAAAAATTTTATAAAAAATTATACCTTCCATCATTGTGAGTCTACTGGAATTGATTGCCGTTAATGTGATTTGTTTGGGACAGCTCTTTTACTGGTTTATAAAGCAGTTTTTCAATATAAAAATTTTTTGAATTAAATGTTTTATAAAAGAAAGCTGTCTCAAAGGAAGCCTAAGTGCTGTATATATTGACATTCCGGAACTATATCAACAATATTTAAAAAAAAAATACAATCCTAAATCTGTTTACCACCTCACAATTTGTAAATACTAATGAATTCAGAATCTTATTTCAAGCATATCAAAATTTAGTAATTTACACTTATCTGAAACCGCTGGAACATCGGATTGTTTTGCCCCGCGCGCAAGCCCAGAGCCATAGAATGCAGGAGCAATGGCAAGTTTAAGTGGCGATTACAGTTGAAGTGTTGGCGCAGCTGCCTTCTTGCCATCACCTATCTCACTAGTACCACCTAAATGAGCATCTTCATCCGAAATAAACCGTCCCCAAAACCAATGCGCCTTCCAAACCACCACCATTTCCTCAAGCGGAACCCCCTTCGTCTCCGGCAGGAAGAAGACAACAAAGCCAGTCATGATCAACACCCATCCTCCAAAAAAGTAGAACAGCGCGAACTTAAGACTGCAAAGAAGAGCAAGGAAAGCCTGCGCGACGGCGAAGGTGAAAAGCATGCTCACGGAAACTGTAATGCTGAGGCCTGCCGATCGAATCACCAGTGGGAAACTCTCGGAGACCACTAGCAACCCAACCGGCCCCCAAGACCACGCGAAGCCGGCTACATAGAAGCAGATGAAGACCACAACTGTGAAGGCGTAGGCGCGGGAGATGTCACCCGCACCGGAAATCCCGAACATGACGGCGATCAGCGTGCCGACGGTAACCTGCAGGCAATAGGGCTGGTGATTACGCAGCTATAAACTAGCTTGCTAGAACATCGCTTGAATATTAATTGAATGCACTTATAAATAAATTAAAAAAAATTAAGATATCTTAACTTTTGATACCCTAAAATCTATAAATTAACTTAAAAATTAGTATAATACATAAATAAAAAAATTTTAACCCATCAGAATTATTTTTTTGAAAGCCCCAAAACCTGTCTTACAATACATATATATACTGAGCCAAGTTATAAAAAGAAGTTTAGCATAATCCTACAAGTGAAAGTAGCAAAAAATTTAAAAAACAGTAACAACAATAATAACATCATCAAGTCTTTATCCCAAGATCGACTATATGAATCATTTTTCTCTATTGTGTCATATTAATAGTCAAATTCTCATTTAAATCTAATAAAAAATTATTTTTAATATTTTTTTAGCCAAGTCTTTTTAGGTCTACATTTACCTTTCCTAATATAGGCCAAATCTAAAACATCTACTCTCCTAATCGAGTCATCGGAAAGTCGATATTTAATGTGACCAAACCATCTAAGACAACTCTCTGTAATCTTATATGTCACCAGCAGGGGCAGAACCATGTAGATGTCAGGGGAGGCAATTGCCCTCTTTTATTCTAACCACCCATAATCACCCTCACATAATCACACAGTCGTAAAAATTTCAAAAATATCCTTACAATAAAAATTTGTTTCGGGGGCACCGCCCCTTTAGCGCTTTTTAGTAAAAAATATTTGAATTAAAAATTTTTGTACTAAAAATCTCCTTTTTAGTGAGAATATATTTAGCTAAAATGATATTTTTTTAGGACATTAAAAAATTTGACATTTTAAAAAAAAAATGTCAAATCATTTTGGGTATATGGCCCTTTTTATTTTTTATTTTTTATTTTTCCTAAACACACTCGTTACACTTTTAATTAGGATTATGATAAGCTCCTTTTATAATTTGACCAATATAAATGATTTTGAGTTGAGTTGGATTAATTTTGAGCTAATTATTCTTTAGTTGAAAAAAATTGATTATATTTTAGACTAAAACGTTGATAAGTTTTTTCCGTTAAAGAAAAAAAAATAAACTATGGAAAAATTACTTCCAACCTGGCATGCGAGCATCTGGAGCCCTCCCTGCAGCAAAAGCGCCCGCCGCCCAACGCGATCGACAGTGAAGATAGACACAAACGTAGCCAAAACGTTCACCAAGCCGGTGATGACGGCGGACATGAGCGCCGCGTTGCTTCCGAATCCGACGGTTTTGAACAAAACGGGAGCGTAGAACATGATCACATTAATGCCGGTCAGTTGCTGGAAAAACGGGATTAAGACGGCCATTGTGAGCTGCGGTCGGTAGCGGCGCTGGCCGATGCTTCGCCATGGATTTTTCACAGCCTTCGACTCCTCACCGGCTGCCTTGATGTCGGCGAACTCCTTTTGTATGTCGTCGGTGCCGCGGATTCGGCGGAGTATGGTGCGGGCTTGGTCGTCGTGGCCGCGCTCGATGAGAGAGTTAGGGGTGTCGGGGAGGAAGAGGGATCCGGCGGTGATGACGGCGGCGGGGACAGCGGCGAGGGCGAGGCTGACGCGCCAGCCCCAACCGCCTTTGATCTTGGCGGTCCGGTAGTTGATGAGGTTTGCGGCGAGGATGCCGATTGTGATCATGAGCTGGAAGCCGATGTTTAGCATGCCACGGAGGCTCGCCGGTGCCATTTCAACAAGGTAAATTATCGCAGACTGAAAATTTGAAGCAGTTACCAGGGCATTTGCGTCATATGTAAAAACTTCGATTAATTCTTTGTAATTTTGAATTTTCTAAGAGAGCGAACAAATCGATCGATTGATTGTTGGTTGGCATAACACATTTTTCATAAATCTACTGATTTGATTTTGTTTAAATTTAAAATTCTAGAAAAGTCAATGCCTCTATAATTTAATCAAACTGAATATACTAATTTAAATCGAACCAAATCATTGCAAATTATTAATATTTTTTTTTTAATTTTTTAGGCTAAAAATTGAACTGAAAACACTAATTTAAATCTAAGCAAACCATCTCAAGGCATTATTTTTGGGCTTTTCAATTCAGTTTTGTTCGTTTTGATTTCGTTGTTTTTTTTTTTAGATCGGATCAATCTCAGATCATGATAGGTTTGGTACTAACCGGAACCTGAGCCACCCCTAATTTAGGAGAAATTATTGCATGCGGAGTCTGAACGTAAAGTTACATTCGAACTTCAATAAAAATATGACATGTGTCTTTATACATACTGTGTATAATTATATATACTGTATATAAATTATAAAATTATGTACATAATGTGTACAAGCTTACACACTGTGTACAAGGACATATGTCATATTTTTATTGGACTCCGGACGTAACTCCGCACGTAATAATTTCTCCTAATTTAGGGCCAATTCAATTTTTTATTTCTCAAGAATGACTACATTCAATTTCAAATTATAAACAATTTAAAATCAAATCCAACAATTCCAAACTCTAATTTCGCTTGGTAATTAAAAAATAAAAAATATAAGAAAATGAAGCAAGAGATGATAGTTCAAATTGAACTGATAGAACGGCAAAAAATATATACATTTTTGTTTAAAATAATAAGACTAATGACATTTTTTCCTCGCTTTTAATTCGTAAATCCTAAAACAAATTTCTTTCAAAAAATTTTAAGGAGATTTTATCTAAATTTATTCAATCATTGAGACAACAAAGAATTTATGAACGTAATTGTTGAGGATCCAAATCCCCGAACCAATACGAATTAACAGAAGCTATTATGTTTTTAAAGAATTACTTATAAGTTATATCGAGTAATTATCACCTGCGCCGTGAAACCGACGCCGATGCCGAGCAGAATGCGACCGATGATAAGCATAGCAACGTTCATCGCAGCGCCGTTGAGTGCGGCGCCGACGAGAAAAATGGTGCCGCCGGTGAACATGGACCACTTCCGGCCGAAGACCCGAGTAATCGCCGATGCGAAGAAAGAAGCGATGAGCGCCGCTAGATACAGAGAAGATGTGAACATGGTCAGAACCTGGGAGTCGAACTTGCAGTATTGATTCGTGCTCGTCTCCCCCTTCTCCTTACGGTACACCGTCGGGAAAAATTTTATCAGAAATGAATCCATCGATGTCACCCCACCTTCAATCCATCACCCAATTAGACGCCATAATCGAGACATGGCGAGCATCTGAGGTCGATTAAGTTTTACCTGATATGCCAACGTCGTAGCCGAAAAGGAGGCCGCCGGTGGCTGCCATGAGGCAAGTGAGGAAGACGTGGATCGTTATCTTCCCGGGATAATGTTTTCCGTCGCCGACGTGGTTAATAATCGCTCCTCCGGCCATCGCCGCAAAAGCCCCAAATTGGAATTAGAACGGGGAGAGAGAGAGAGAGAGAGAGAGAGAGATTGGGATTGTGAAGCAAGAGTGACATTGGACGATAAAAGGGGAAGACAAAAAAGTTGCTTGCAATCAGTACGGTTTTTTTTTATGTTCAAATTTTTTTTTGAGATATTTAGATTTAATAAGGCAAATACATTTTACATATATAATTTCTTATTTTAAAATTTTTAATTGATAGTCAAAATTTTTACCAAAAATCAAAATAAGCTGTATTTTTTTATTTTCAGAGCAGTCCGAGCCTTTGATGCTCAGAAATGTCATAAACAATTATCAACAAAACAGGAAATTGCATGAATAACCGTTAAACGTATTTAATCTGAAATAAAATATCTAAATTAAAATTCTATTATGAATTTTAATATTTGAATGACAAATTAAAAAAATTTTGAGTGTTATATATATAATTATATTTAATAAAAATTAATCATATGAAATTATTAATTAAAATATTTGATAATAAAAATATAATTACATATCAATGATATATATATATATATTTGATTTAGGAATCTTTTGTTGATATTTTATATCAATAATTTCAATTAAGTAATAATTTACTAGTCTAAAATTTTAATAAATAAAAAAAATTTGACAACATGTTTAACATATAAATTTCACAATTTACTTGAATAACATTTAAATATTTTAAATAAAGCAAAATTATCACTTGATTTTATTTTTTTTAGAGTCAATAAATTCTAAACATTTTAGATCGTATCTTGCCTTATGTCAACATCATTTAAAGAGATAAGCCTTCACGCTCGAACTAAAAATCAGCTTTAGGCCTCTACTCCAAAAGGATAATTGTGCCTTCTATATTTTGCTCTCATTGACTTATTTCCATATGGTAACCTTATAATGGTCATTTTATCTTAACTATTGGTAGAAGAGAAGTCCCTAATAGACATTTTTCTCTCATTAACTAGTTGCAGCTTCAACTCGTTTAGTTTTTGTTCGGGATAGCTTTTCTATTAAATTAGCTTTTTAGTACAAATATTTTTAATTTAAAAAAAAATTGTACTTAAAAACTGTTTTAAGAAGCAGTAAGGAAGCCATCCCAAACGAAACCTTAGACTGAGAAGAAGGAAATGCAACTTTCATAGAAATAAGATTAAGCTTAATCAATAAAACTCCCAATTTCAAAAGTTAAGGCCTTTCTATGATATCCTTTACGTTTGATGGCGTTGATATTCTAAATAAATAAAAGATGATGAATCAAATAAGAATTACTAATGGTATAGTTTTCCTCCTTACAAAACAAAGCCTCATGTTTAGCTTTCTCCTCTTTCTCTTTTAGTTTTTCTTCCTTCTTAAAAAGAGCTAGTGCTTTATAAGGATGCGAGCTATATGTACATTATGATGGGAAACATAGTTCATAATAGGAACACAAGCAAACAACAAAGGAAAATGCATACCAATCAAAATCCTATAGGAGGAAAGAGTTTCTAGCCATATTACAACTTA
The DNA here is from genome assembly GCA_019925795.1 of Dendrobium chrysotoxum. Lineage (NCBI taxonomy): Eukaryota > Viridiplantae > Streptophyta > Magnoliopsida > Asparagales > Orchidaceae > Dendrobium > Dendrobium chrysotoxum. Next base: position 28,595,693 of record CM034299.1, on the reverse strand, counting down.
CGTCTTTTTATTAAATCAAATTTACGAATTTTTATATTCATGAAATCTCAATTTTGCACGTCTAAGAAACAAAATGAAAGAAGGCTATAATCTTTATATATAACCCTAATCATGGAAGAAAATTTTGCTCACTTGCCTCGAAAATACTATACGTAAGAAAAAGAAATAGATATTTTCTATTTTAGAGATGAATCCTTCATCCTTGTCATCATCACCCTTTACTATTGGTTGTCACGACTTGCTAAATGCTTGATTATTGCTTAACGTTGAGGTTCACAAAATGATAGTAACTAGTTGTAGCAAACCTATTAATAACAAGTGTTAATTCTCATTCTCTTGCTCATGAGTTGTAAAGCGAGCACTCAAGATGTGCTACCGCCAAAATTCACAACAATAAGTGAGTTCCAGAGATGAGAAGATGTAGTGTAGAAAATGGAGAATCTAGAGAGGCAAATAAAAAAACCCTGGTTTTAAGTTATTATGTGCTAAGTCACCAAGCACAAATCACAATTGGTATCTTCACAAATCAATATGATCTATGACATTTACTTTTAAGAGGCTTGATAAGTGACTCATGATCTCATTTGTGATTCTAGCTCAAGCTAGCTCATGAGTTGACTTGGCTCACTTACACCCTTAATAAGGAAGGTGTAAGCCAAGTTCTTATTAAAAAATAAAACTATAAATATTACAACAACAACAACAATAACAACATCAAGCCTTTGTCCCACTACGTGGGGTCGGCTACATGAATCCTTTTTCTCCATTGTGTCCTGTTAAAAGTTAAATTCTCGTTTAAATCTAATGAAGAAAAACCATTTCTAATATTTTCTAACCAAGTCTTTTTAGGTCTACGTCTACCATTCTTAACAAAAGTCAAATCTAATACCTCTACTTTCCTAACCTAGTCATTAGAAGGCCGCCGTTTTATGTGACTAAACAATCTAAGGTGACTCTCTCTAATATTATCTTCCATTGGAGCTACTCCAACCTTTTCACGTATATGCTCATTTCGTATCTTATCTCTAAGGGTAAAGCTACTCATCTACCTGAGCATCCTCATCTCTGCAACACTTAACTTAGTATTATGCTTCTCTTTTAATAGCCAACATTCGGCACCATAAAGCATTGCAGGTCAAACGAACTATATATATAAATATTAAGAGCAAATAATTTTTTATATTATTAACATATTAATTTATATTTAAAATGAACTAAAATAAATAAAAAATATATATTATTATTATTATTTGAAGGAAATTTGAATTTATATGCCCAAAGTTGAAGAAATATGCTTGTAGTTTTATTTATCGAAGAAATATAATTGAATGTTTTTTTCAAACTCATGTATCTTCGCATTTGACCAAGAAATACTTTTTCTAGTCTATCATGGCTCAAATTAGTTAAAACACAATTTGAATAAGGTTCAAACAAACTTAATCAAAGTTGAAACCATATATTATAAAATTTTGAGCCATGATTGAACATTATTTGAACCTTTTTCAAACCATGTGATCTAATTAGGTTCTTACATTATTAAAACAAGGTTCAAACAATGTTTGGTAGTTTTAGACACATAATAGTATAATCTGATAGCAATGGCACATCATAATGGGAAGCATACATCATTGTATAACATTCTATAAGATCATAATGTGATCATAGTAACAAATTGAGTACAATCACACCAGCCATAACACAACATGAAAAGACTTTGGCATAATTGAATATAATTTGAACAATTATGGTACACCATAGTTGAACTAAGACTTATGTGGCTTTGGATAGTGTTATGAGTATTTAATATTGATAGGGTCAATCTCTTTTCATTCAGTGTATTACTTATGATACTCATTTATATATCTATGTATATTTCAAATCTTACATTAGAGGGCCCTAATCCCTAATTGATGGGTATGATTGAGACTCTATAAAATATGCTCTTTAAAACATCTAGATTTAAACTATTATCATCAAGAAATGACTTGTATATATTGAATTCATAATTGTGAGTTGATGAAGATATCAAAGTATTAAATAAAATAATCACTTAACAAAATTGCTTAATCAATTGTCTCTCCTTTAGATTAATCTTCAACAACATGCTTAAATGCTTATTAGTGCAAATTTCAACAATGACAAATATTCTATCATTGCCTTTAATATTCAACAAAATTATGTCAACAGCTTTAAATTGCCTAAATATGTTTCCATTACACCTCTAAGTCTGCATGTGGCTTGAACACTTTAGTATTTTCTCTACATGTATGATTAGATCAAACATCAGCTTACGTAGTAAAACAACTCAAATTAATGATAACATAATAAATTCAAAACATGTTCATACTATTTTTGAATAATTTTCGAACAATATTAGAACCTTAATAGAATATTGACTAACCTTGCCAAGCATTGTTTGAACAAGGTTCCAGCATCGATCATATCTTGCTTGAACCTTGATAGAATTATTTTTGGACTATGATCAAACTTTTTTTAATCATTACTCAGTCATTATTTGGAAATACGGATAACATTCGAAAAATATTATATCATAATTCAAACATGTTTCAATCAATATCAAAAATAAATTTTATTCAATTTTAAAAACTAGTAATCTGATGTCTAATATCCTTTTGGCTTTAAGGTTTAAAATGTAAGTGATGTTTTTAAAATTAGATAACCAAACATAGAGTATCAGTAACGTGTAACATCTAACCAGAGCAGAGATAGAAACTTTAACTTAGAACTATTACACTACAATGACAATCGTCAAAGAAAAGGAATATAATTAGAATAGGAAGGGCAAGGTACTTTTTGCTGAAAAGCCACTTATATAACTGTTGCGTGTCGGTAGAGTATATATTTTACATAACAACATTGTACAAAAATTCAGCAAGTATAGATGAAAATAGTAAGACCAAATAATTTTTTACGTGGAAAACTCGGAAAAATTTTTTTATTAAATAATAGGTGATATAGAGATCCTCCTTTCTTCATTGTTGAAGAAAAGTGAGAATACATAAATCAAGTATGAAAGTTAGTACACAACAACTGGGCTGAATTTTTTCAATAAAGATTATAGAAAGTAGATGTCCATATATGAACTTTTATATCCAACAGTAGGGTTAAATCTTGTCAATACTTTGGAGATGATAGAGATTTCTAATGCCGATTCTCAGTGGCGATGGAGGTTGTCGGTGGCAATAGCTGATAATGATTGTTGACGACGATGGCTGAAAAATACAAAAGAGTTATGTCTCTCTTTCCTTCATTCCTCATGCGAAGAATGATGACCTATTTATAGGTTTTTGAAAATAGCATGCTCCGTAAATATAGAGAAATTTTAGGGCAACTTCAGAGTGCTCTATCAGGCGGCCCATATTAATTCCTTCAATCATAAAGCTTTCATCAAGCATTTAAGTATCTTAATAATGTCAGAATTAAGTGACCTTGGGCTTGATGGATTTGTCTCATCAAGCCGCTCGATTCGACTATAAGTATGCCATATTTGAAGATTATTTAATTGTCCAATGAATGCTTTGTATTTTGGGCTTAAAAAAATTGGGGCATATTTATTGAAGAATTGAAATACTAACGGTTACTAATTTCGGTAATTATGGGACATATAAAATTAAATATCTATTTTTTAATTATTTTTAAAATAAAATAAAAAATAAAGATAAATATTATCCGGACAGCGTAATCAAGACCATGACCGAGCGGGCTCAGTCCTTCGTCACACAATTGCATTAATTAAGGCCTTGGAACGGCTTTCTCTCTGCTTCTTAAAGCAGCTTTTTAGTACAACAAATAAAATTTTTATATTAAAAAACTATTTTAAGAAGCAATAAAAAAGTCCTCCCAAACCAAGCCTAAATCGCCATTTAAAGTTTAAACAGAATATTCTTGTCAAGCCAAAAACCGGCTGAGCGAAATCCCCAATTCCTTCCGTTATGGCTAATTTTGAAATTTAAAAAAAACAGCAGCTCGCCGCTCACTCTCAAAATTTTTCTTGTGCAAGCTCATCCAAGAAACTCGGCGCTTGATTGCATTTCTTCTTCGATTCTTCCTAGGCGCGATCCCTTCCTCGGCCGTGTAGGGTTGCTTTTCATCTTCTCCATTTCTTCGTTGCTGCGTGAAGTAGCGTTTTGAAGGGCTTCTGCTTCGTGTGAAGTAGTGTTTTGAAAGAGTCCCTAAAGAAGCGTGTTCGCCTCCTTCGACGGGGGTCGGATCGGAAGTCACGACGGGAGCTCGCTCGCTGCAAAGGTAATCTTCTTTATCTCTTTCGCGCGCCTCTTTGGCCAAATCCCGTAGATCCGCCAATGCTTGTGATTTAGTAAATCCGGGATTTAAACCAAAAATCGGGCAAGGGGCAACGGCGGATTTATCTTTCCGTGAGATTTAAGGGATTCTCAAATCCCGTTTGGCAGGATTCATGCTAAATCCTGCTCAAATCTAAGGAACTGTTTAAGTAGTGAAGGTACTTAATCTAACTCAGTTGAAGAATCATTTTTAGTAATCTTGGGTTGAATCATCAAAAGGAACTGTGTAAACTTGGGGTAAAAACTTATTGAGGGGGTAAACCAATTTTGAGTTGATTTTAGTTTGCAGAAGGTTTTGTGTCATATTAAGTGCGCCTTATGGCTTACAACTCGTAAACTTAGGCATTAAGAAATATTCATGCTTAGGCCATAATTGTAATATAATTATGCCATCATAAGTAGGCTAAGCCCTCTGTCAGAGGTCATATGCAATGTTTGTATTAGTGATAGATTTTTTTAAATGTGATCATATGGACAGACTTTTCATAGCATTGATATTTGTATTGGTTAAACTTAAATTTATCAACTAGTTGAGAATAGATGGGTGACTACCCTAAACATAATTTATTCACTTGATGCCTGGATTTTTTAATTTGTTCAGTTTTTTAGTACACTTCTGAAAAATAAATTTTTGTTTAACAGTTAATCTGGAAAATAATAAAGCATAGCTTGTTGCTTCTTGTTCCAACAGCAAGGAATTTCATAGCTTGTTGCTTCTTGTTCCAACAGCAAGGAATTCAATACATCTCTTTTGCCATTGTTTTCTTTAGTTTAACTTCCTGGTTTTTTTCTACAAGACACCACATTTGATTCGGAAACAATACCAACTTCTAATTAATTAATTATTTATTTATCATCAGGGAGGGCTAGTCATCAGTTTACAATCTTAAAGTTTCCTTTCCCCTAAAAGAGATGACATCTGTGACACCTAGTACTCCGGCTTCTAAGATTGAAAAAACTCCAGTGTCTACTCCTGGAGGTTCAAGGGCCAGGAAGGAGAAGATTTTGGTAACTGTACGTTTGAGGCCCCTTAGCAAAAAAGAGCAATCCCTAAAAGATCAAGTTGCCTGGGAATGCATTGATGACAATACAATTGTCTTGAAGCCATTATCACATGATCGATCTAGTTCATCAGTTCAATATACTTTTGGTATGGAGCATATTTTGGATCAGTTAGTTCTTGTACTTGACACTTGGGTTATTTTACTGTTGGTACTATTGGTCATAGTTATCATAGGAGACTCAAGCAGATGTTAATTGTTAGATGGGCGTTTATTTCTCTATCTTCTTTCAGACAAAATATTTGGTCCTACGTGCCCATCTGAAGTTGTGTATGAAGAAGGAGCTAAGGAAGTTTCCATGTCAGCATTGAGAGGAATCAATGGTATTACCTGAACTGAATATTTACCTTTACTCGTTAGTTTCTTTTGAATATATTCACATAAAAGTATTCACTAATCCATGTATTCTCTCATAGATACCTGAGTCGTTTAAAATCCATTAAGTGGATTAACTGTTGAATTAATTGCTAGAACTTGTTCCTGTATTCTATGTAGCTACAATTTTTGCTTATGGCCAGACAAGTAGTGGTAAAACATACACCATGAGGACGATAACCGAGAGTGCCGTTAATGACATCTACAAACATATAGAAAATGTAAGCTTCACTGCCAAATTGTGCCCCCAGTGCTAATTGTATCTTTCATAATTATGAAATTTGCTGTTTTGAACGCTTTGTCCTGAATGTTTTATATTTAGAACTCAGATAGGGAATTTATTATCAAGATCTCTGCATTGGAGATTTATAACGAGGTTGTGAGAGACCTGCTAAAGCCTGATTCTGGCCCTCTAAGGCTTTTAGATGACCCTGAGGTAAATATCCTAATCGTTATGATGATACCAATTAAGTTGGAAGTTCGCTCATCTTCATGTTGTATATTTCTTTAAATTTTGTCCACATAACAGCTCTTTTTTTTCCTTCTTTTTTTTTTAATTGCAGAAAGGAACCATCGTTGAGAAACTAGAGGAAGAAACTGCAAGAAACATAGAGCATTTACGGCAACTCATTGGCATTTGTGAAGGTAACTATCTATTCTTTGAATATCTTGACAAAAAGAAAGCATGCTTATATTTCTTTGCACTGTTTCCATATTTCACCTCTGAAATAAATCAATCATTTTTTTATCATGTTGTACAGCTCAGAGGCAGGTTGGCGAAACTTCCTTGAATGATGCTAGCTCAAGATCGCACCAAATAATCAGGCTGGTAATCTCAATGTTGTGTGATGTTTTACTTGGTGATATATGTCAGTTACTAGTGCGTTGGCTCTTGCAGACAATTGAAAGCAGCCTCCGTGAAAATTCTAGCTGCGTAAAGTCTTACGTTGCCAATTTGGTTAGTATGTCGATTTCAGCTATATTTAGAACCATTTTCATTTTCTTATTAGATTTAACGTGCTTACTATTATATTCTCGCAGAACTTCGTAGACCTTGCTGGTAGTGAGCGGGCATCTCAAACTAATGCTGAGGGTACTAGGCTGAAAGAAGGTTGCCATATAAATCTTAGCTTGCTGACTCTGACAACCGTTATCAGAAAACTGAGGTCAGGGATTTACATGTATATCTTTGATTTTGAAGTTAAACCATGATTATTCAACCATAATTGAAAATTTACAATTTAATTATTTTAATTCTCTATCTTTTTGATATGTTCTATTTGGAGCTGAAGGTAAGTTGAAGATTTTCTTTTTTCTTTTCAACAATTCATAGTAATTGTAATATTAAAAGAAAGCATTTGAGATTCACTATAGTTATGGTCTAAGTCATGTCCAACTTAATAGGCCTACCAAACTATTTTTCAGGTTAGGAATATCTTTCTTGTTGTAACAATACAACTATACAACCGACTTGACTATATTTTTGTATTGGTATATTTCAAGAGAAAAAGCAATGATACTATATACATATTTTGTAATTTTTTTGTGTTGAAAGTACAGATTTGTCACTATCCATGACAGTGTTGCCTGTAGTATTGCAGTTGTTGTAGTGGCATTACTATAACAAAACTATTGTTCCAACTATATATTATGGTTTAAGTTATTTGATTTATTTTATGTTTTGGTTTTATGTTGATTTTTCCCTTTGTTTTGCAAGATCATATTATGTTAGATCAATATCTATATTTGTTAGGGTTGAGTATGTCACACCCCGCCACCGGGCCTGGAAGAAAATCACAAGAACCCAATGGTAGGGTGTGAGCTGAACAAAATTTATAAATGATTTCAAAATAATGAAATTATAAGACTTTAATAATTTGTATCTACCAATAAATCATCAGAGCATCTAAACCTAAACATATACTAAATGTCCACCAAATATAAATGAAATTCCATTACACAATTAAATAACACAAACATTAATTATCTATCATAGATAAACCTGATGCATGAACCTAGAAATTCCACCAGAAGCAGCCCAAATTAGTAAACTCGAAATTATGAAGTAATAGGTGTGAGTTTACAAGAAACAAACTCATAGGTGAAACCCCACTGAGTAAAACATAAACAACAAGACATGGGCATAAATATGAGCAAAGAAAAGAACATAAGTAGAAACAATATCTATGATATGAGATTATTGAATATATATACTTCATTTATGAAAGCTAGCTGAACACACAAAAAATTATTTGCTAACTAATAACCATTGCATTCAAATGCAAACTCATTCACTTACAAGCATGTGATATCTATACATCCTTTAATGACTCATTAGTCATTTATTTTCTCTGTATATCCGTATATAAACATTTATAGTCGGTTTACTACCATACCTTTCCGGGAAAGTTAAGCACCAATCTCAAGGAAATCCAATGATTTCCTATAGAGTAGTCACTCTTGGGGCCCATCGGCCTCGGCTAGCCAATATCTAATAGGGTTAAAATACCAACATTTACAAGCATCAAACACACACGCTTGCATTATATACACATTGTATTTCGGTAATAGTGCTTAACAAAGGTTATAACATAATTAAGCTCAGTTATATGTATTATAAAATTCATAATTTGAATAGACAATAGTTATTCATAGCAAACATGACAGCATGTGAACTATTCAGAAAATTATGCAATAATCAATATGACAACGCTAACTATCAGATCATGTCAAAAATAATAACATGCAATGCTGTGAATGAATTATCACATCTTTTCATACACATTATTCACATACCATGAGTAGCAAGGGCTAGAACCCTAAAAAGAAAAGATACGCTTATCCCTTACTCAGTAAAGAATCACCTACCAATTAGAGACCATAAGCAGTTGAAAATTTTAATCAAGATGAGGCTTCTCCCATTCCAACACACGATATTCAACAAACCCTAAATCCACAAGTCCACATCAATATGCCACACATCAAAATATTAAATAATGCAATAACCACTTAAACATCTTTTTGAAGTAAATGATTCTACCATGCACCCTAAGTTATTCTTCATGTTAGGTCCCAAATTTAATTACTTTATTTAATACCTTACAAATTAAGTGAAAATTAAAATCAATGAATAAATAAATCAAGATCAGACAACCTTGTCATTCACCTGGGCCTTCTTAGTGATAGCAGCCCTACAAATAAGTTAAATATATTTCTCCTTCAGCCACATATCAACACAGAGGATAAGAAACAAGTAATAAGTCATATATATTTCTCCTTCAGCCATAGATCAACACAGAGGATAAGAAACAAGTAAATGCAGGTAGGAAATATTCTACACAACTCTCCAACATTCAATTTCTCCAAGCAGAAAGCACATGAGGAAGCTTCACTGTATTGCTTCCTGATTCTTCTCTTTCATAGTTTATGCTCAGCCACCTCTTAACTACGAAGTTGCAAATGCATCTTACATAAATTTTATAGCTGAAATAAGTTTTCGAGTATTATGAAAAATCAGATCTTTAAACCTTCATAATGTCAAAAGCATCCCGTAGGCCATAACATCAAACTTCAAAGCCACCGAGCACCGCCACTCGTCCCTCTTTCCAGCATGTGATGATGCATAGGAGGTTGTCGTCGATCATCATCTCCTTGATTCCCTGCTTGCAAGCTACGTCGCGATCCATTTGCTCTTCTCTCTCGTCGCAGCTCTCCCTCTCTTTCTCGTGATCCTGCGATGCCCTAAGTCTGATCCCCATCAACAACAATTTCTATTTGTAATTGCCCAAACTCATTAATTATCGAGATGTTGTCCGCTTTAGCCTAAGGGCGTCATAATTTTGTCATGTTGGTGTAACTTCCCAAGATGTCACCCATCCCAGGATTTCTCTGGGATGAGCATGCTTAACTGCGGAGTTTCTTAAATGAAATTCCAACCATTATATCAAAAGGCACCTCGATATTTAAGAGTTTAGCTTCTTTTTATTTAAGGGGTTTCATAATCTTCCCCACTTAAGTAACTAACATTCTCGTCAGTATCCTTATCCCAATATCATCCAACAGCCAGATAGGATTCTAGAGGTGGCTCTTACAAGTTCAAGTGGTGACCGCCATGTAACACTTTATCCCATATAGGGTTTAAGAGGTGGCTCCCATGATGTAGCACTTTGTCTTATTTGACACTTAATTCCTATCTTCCAACTGGTGCATTGCTCTGATACCATTTTATAACAATCCAAACTCTTAACTATCGAGATATTGTCCACTTTGGCCTAAGAGCCTCACGATTTTATCCTGCTAGTGTAATTTCCCAGGAGGCCACCCCTCCCAAGATTTCTCTAGGATTAGCACGCTTAGTTGCGCAGTTTCTTTATGAAATTCCTACCATTACACTAAAAGGCGTCTCGATATTTAAGAGTTTAACTTCTTTTACTTAAGGGGTTTCACAATCTCCCTCACTTAAGTAATAGAAGTTCTCGTCAGCATCTTCCAGAATCATCCACCAGGCAGATAGAATTATAAAGGTGGCCCCTATAAGTTCAAGTGGTCTCCCGCCATGTAGCACTTTGTCTCATAAAGGGTTCAAGAGGTGGCTCCTATGGCATAGCACTTTGTCTTGTATGACACATAGTTCCTATCTTTCGGTTGGTTTATTGCTCTGATACCATTTGTAATAGCTCAAACTCTTAACTATCTATAAATTGTCTGCTTTAGCCTAAGGGCCTCACGATTTTGTTATGTTGGTGTAACTTCCTAGGAGGTCACCCATCCCAGGATTTCTCTGGGATGACCATGCTAACTATGGAGTTTCTTAAATGAAATTCCAACAATACAATAAAAGGCATCTCGATGTTTAAGAGTTTAATTTTTTTTACTTGAGGGGTTTCACACAACCAGTACTCTATGAAACCCCTCAAGTAAAAGAAGCTAAACTCTTAAACATTGAAGTGCCTTTTGGTATAATAGTTAAATTTCATCCATTGTTTAAAATTGCACAATATGAGGCCGGCCTCAACGCAATTCCAATGAAAAATGCATCGAGCTTTTTTATGAGGCGCGCCTTGCCTTTCTAGCATGAGGTGTACACCTCACCCGATTTATATATTTTTTTATTAAAACTTATCTAAATCCTAAACTAAAGTCTCGAATAAATCATGCCTTCATGCACCCCCAAGCCACAGCAACTTCCTCTAAACTGCCTCGACCTCTAGCCCACTGCCTTTGCCGTTGCCACCGTCTGGAATCAATTGAAAGCCACACACCACCACCACCTCCTCCAAAAATTTTAAAGTATTGTTCTCATCTTTATGTTGATGATAAATAATTATGAAAGGAAAAGATGATTAAAATAAATAAAAAAAGAAACAGCTTGAGAGGCATTGAACTCCACCGGATGAGGTAGGGGAGAGACAAATTTGTTATGACGACGACTTAAATAAAGACCCCCTCAATGATGACAATACAAATGATTTCTGAGTTGTTGCCAATTATGTCAGCTTTTTTTTAGAATTGAACGAGGATAAGTAGGGAATTAATAAAGAAGGAATTTGAAGTTGAACTTGATGTTATAGGATACTTTTACTTGATTCTTATATTTCATGTTGTTTTGCTCTTGTAATATTTGAATTTTAATTCTATTTCACGTAATTTATCACTTGTCACTTTACATCCGTGCAATTTTTTTCATATGTTAATTTGTTACTTCATAGTTCAATAAAAAGTTAATGTCATTCTTTAATATATTATTTGGGTATTATACAAAAAATCAATTTTAACTTTTATTTTCACTTTACGCAATTTTTGGATTTTAAGGCTCACACCTCAAAACGTCTTGAGGCTTACGCCTCGCCTCACAAAAGAAAAATGCATCAATACCCAATTATGTAGTTTTAAATATTAATTTTATTAAGAAACTCCACAGTTAAGCATGCTCATTCTGGACAAATCTTAGGATAGGTGACCTTCTGGGAAGTTACGCCAACATGACAAAATAGTGAGGCCCTTAGGCCAAAGCAGATAATATCTCTATAGTTAAAAGTTTGGTCTATTATAGGCTGTATAAAGCTCTTTGATGGACTTGTTTTTCTTGGAATTTATTAAGTTATGTGAGATTTTGTATTTAGTCCTCGTCGGCTAGTTGAAAATCTGATTGTTGTAAAAATATATGTTGTTGGCTCTAGTCTATAGGCTTAAGCTTTGGGGTTAAAAAGAGTTTAACCATTGATGTTACCTATCTTTGGTTCAATCCCTATCAAGCGACATCAAAGTTGATGGATTAGCTGGGTTTGAATGGTTCATGTTGTTTGTGGGTCTCATGGGCCTTTGATTTTTCTGTCATGGTTGAACAAAATTCATGAGTAGGTGATTCCTATGGTGCCTCCACATGGTCAAGTATGCTCTCGATGTATTATACTTGATAAACTTTTGCTTGAGGGAATTGATGACCGATGTGGATAGCTTTCATGTATGGGGAAGATTGCTAAGGTACGTGAGGCTTTTGATTTGGTCTGATACTAGATAGTTGAATTTATTGGTGTGGAAAGTAACAATTGGCTGACACTCACCCGCGGGATAAAGTTTTTAGGTTAAAAATAGTTTTGACTACGGGTGTGATTGGCCAACTTTGACTCTTTGACTTAAAAGCCTTGCTTCTTCTCTAATGAGAACTTATGCATGGACTAAAAGAATTGTAACTGAATCCGTTATTTTCAAAATTTTCTGGATTAAAATAACTTATGCATGGACTAAAGAATTGTAAATGAATCCGTTACTTTTCAAAATTTTCTGGATTAAAACGCCCTAGTCAGTTTGATTTACACCTAAATTTTGTTACTTTAATAATACTGGAAGTATTCGTCTACTTGCATTGTTTTTCCCCCCTTTTTTCCCCTGTATACATATTCATGCACTATGAATTGGGTCTCACGTGAACTTTTCTGTGTTCTTCTCATCAAAGCCATGCATTACAATTTTTTATTATCTGCGTTGCATCAATTCCGCTATACTTTCTTTGTTCTGAATTTTGAAGAATAACAATTTTTTGTGCATCCTATAGTTGGATATTGACATTGTTTATTTTATGGCCTGCAGCGATGGAAAAAAATCTGGCCATGTACCATACAGGCAGTCCAAGTTAACACGTATCCTGCAACTATCTCTTGGAGGGAATGCAAGGACGGCAATAATATGTACAATGAGTCCTGCACTTAGCCATGTTGAGCAATCTCGCATCACACTCTCCTTTGCTTCCTGTGCAAAGGAAGTTATGACCACAGCACAAGTTAATATGGTAAGCACGCAATATGATATATTTTCTTTTCAATCATTTTTCTCGATCCATATTCAAATTGTTTTCTTGTCCATTAATCAGTTGGTGTTAGTTAATCAGGTTGTGTCAGAAAAGCAGTTGGTGAAGCAGCTGCAGAGGGAAGTAGCCAGACTAGAAGCAGAACTGCGCACTCCAGAACATTCTGCATCCTCAAATTCTGAAGCCATCCTGGTGGAGAAGGAAATGCAAATCAAGAAGGTGCAAAGGAACACAAATCAGCTTATATTTATACGCTTTTGCAGTTTTTCAAATCTCTTTTATTCATCACTATAAGATAGGATTCTGTAAATTTTATTAGCTTCAGCTTGTTTCTAAAGGTAATGTCACTGTTATGTGGTCCAATGGGCAGGCTTAATTTATCATTTATAAGGAAACCGTTTTTGTTTTTTATTGACAGATGGAAATGGAAATGGAGGAGTTGAAGCGGGAAAGAGATATTGCCATGTGCCAATTAGATGAACTTCGAAGAAAAATGGGGCAAGATCAATGTGCCAACAATGTAGTGTTGCATTCCTATTTGGTCATCATTTTTTCTGTTGTTCTTTCTCTGCTACCTTACATCACTTGACTTATGTATGAATTGTAGGGGCGGCATCCACTTGAATCGTCACCTCGCCGGGTTGCTAAATGTTTAACCTTTTCCGGTCAATCAAGAAACCCTTTGAGGCAGTCATCGACTGCACCATCCATGCTTGTGCATGAAATCCGTAAGCTTGAGCAGTTACAGGTCCAACTTGGTGAGGAAGCGAACAGAGCTTTGGAAGTCTTGCAGAAAGAGGTGGCCTGTCATAGGCTTGGGAACCAAGATGCTGCCGAGACCATTGCTAAACTCCAAGCTGAAATAAAGGAGGTGAGGGCTATTAGATCTCTAACAACAATAGCTGACATCAGAGACATGGCCAGCAACCAGAAGGCGGGCGCCAATCTGAAAGAAGAGATTACTAGACTACATTCACAGGGAAACACAATTGCAAATCTTGAGGAGCGGCTAGAAAATGTCCAGAAATCATTAGACAAGCTAGTTATGTCTCTGCCAAACATCAATTTTAGCAGCGAGGGCACTCCAAAACCACCCAAGACTACATCTAAGAGGCGGAAGATGCTTCCATTGACTTCTAGTGGCAATGCGAATCGATCACATTTCATAAGAACCCCTTGTTCTCCTCTCTCATCATCTTCCAGAAAGGTGCTGGAGTCTGAAATCGAAAACAAGGCTCCAGAAAATGATTTCATGTCCAATGAAAATTTTTCTGGTTCTGAAATTGCCACACCATCTAAGAGTGAAGATGGAGGAGATGTCTCATCAAGAGAGGGCACACCAGGCTGTCGGCGTTCCAGTTCCGTGAATATGAAAAAAATGCAGAAGATGTTCCAGAATGCTGCGGAGGAGAATGTAAGGAGCATAAAAGCTTATGTCACAGAACTTAAAGAAAGAGTTGCGAAACTGCAATACCAGAAGCAGCTTCTTGTTTGCCAGGTTTGTTCTCTTCTCGATTGAAAGCTATTTTAGCTATTACTTGCATAGTACGTCAGTATATATGCTTTTAATGTTATTAGGTTCTGGAACTGGAAGCAAATGAAGCTGCTGGTTACACTTCAGAGGCTGATGATGAGAATGTTGCTGAGCTTCATAACTCACCAGACACTTGGCAACTCATTTTCCAGGAGCAAATTCAGCTGATCATTCAATTATGGCATATTTGCCATGTATCAATAATTCATAGGACACAATTTTACTTGCTATTCAGAGGTGATCAAGCAGACAAGATTTATATCGAGGTGGAGCTTCGACGACTGAATTGGCTGAAAGAGCACTTTGCATCTGTTGGCAATGCTAGTTCTGCACATGGTGGAGATGATTCATCGGTTTCTCTAACTTCAAAGTGAGATCAGATTCTAATACCTTCACCATTTTCTGAAGTCAAATTTGTACTTCATAAAACTTGGACAGTTTAAAACTAACCCTGTTACTTATCTGTATTCAGCATCAAGTCACTGAAGCATGAGAGAGAATTCCTTTCTAAAAGAATGAATTCTAGACTGACAGAGGAGGAGCGTGAGAGGCTGTATATAAAATGGCAAGTACCCTTGGAAGGAAAGCAGAGGAAGCTTCAGCTTGTAAACAAGCTCTGGACAGATACAAGTGACAGGACACATATTGAGGAGAGCGCAGATATCGTGGCCAGGTTGGTTGGGTTCTGCGAAGGTGAAAGTGTCACTAAAGAAATGTTTGAACTCAACTTTGCCTTGCCAGAGAACAAGAAGCCATGGCTTCTTGGTTGGGAACCTATTTCAAACTTTTTGAAACTGTGATTGAGAGTTGGGTAAAATATGAAGGCAAGTTCTGAGTACATTGAAGCCATCTGAAGGTCGGTGGCTGCATTGCGCTTGCCTGCTTCTGGGAGCATAAATGAAGAACATTAAATGTTCTTCTGTTATGATCAGCAATGATAAATCTCCTACAGTTTTTACTAGCTACTGACCTTGTGAAGTTATCGTGGATTTGGTTCCATAAATATAATTTCCTTTGATGTAGAAAACTGTCAGTAATGCCTGTAATCATCAAGTCTTATTATTTGTTTTTTATTTGTTTGTAGTGGTATTGCATTGCTTCTTTTTGTTAAATCAAGACCCTAAAACGATAAAAGGAAAGGAGGAATGTGAGAAAAAGAGCTTTGTGTGGATTTTCATTACATTCAATCATGAAATGCTGATTTCTTATTTATAACAAGGTTGAACATTTCAAAACCATATTGCTATGAAGTTTATAACATTGGGCTATTGCTATAGAATAGTGTTAGTATTATGTAACACATGGTTATTGCTATATAATATCATGTTATTACTATATAGAGAATTGTTATGGCAATATAACTTATTATTGTTGATTTATAGAGTCTATTTATAATTTTATAATATTTAATTATTGTTACATAACTTCTAGTAACTAATTATTGCAATATAGAATATAGCATATGATTATGTTTGCATAGCACATCATTAAAATTGTATTGTATAACATCTAATTATTATTTTATATAATATAAATTTTGTTGTATTGGATTATTGAATCTCTTTCTTCTAAGATTTATAGGTTTGTTTTGGCTAAATTAATTATTTATTGGATTATCTTTCACCAAAGCCTTACCAAATTTTGGCTAAAATATATTTGTTGTCACTTCTCTTAGCTTGTTTCATAAACTAGGTTCAAAAAATAAATGCCAAAATATTTTTAAACATTGAATCCTAAAAATAAATAAATAGATAAAATTCTTACATTCTTTGTATTTTTCAAGTATTTGTATAAATGTATACCTATGTATTGATCATTGATCAAAATAAGACATCAAAATTTTTTTATTTAAAATCATATTAAAAATATAAAAAAGGTAAAGTCTCATGATTTAAAATATTATATATTAAATTAGTGAAAATATCATTATTGCATCCTTTGGATCATATTAAAATTTTTTTATTTTTATTACATCATTTTGCTCATTCCCATTTCAACATTTGAATCATAAACCTCTCATTCTTCCTGTTTGATGATCAAAATTTAATAATTACTGAAGTTTCACTTCCCCTGTGGAGTCATTTACCTTTTTTTTTCCTTTTTACATAGCATTCATTCGTCGCAATATCAATTTACGCATCCTTTGACAACTTTGAAATGTGTATGTTAGGCTTTTAAATCTTTTAGGTAACCTTGGAATCCATAGGTTGTGCCTTGAAACCAATTCACCAACTGCCCCTTCTTTTAGGTGTGTAGTACAGTTGAAGGGATTCCTTTAGCAAGACTCTATACACTCATATTTAATTCAAGATATTATGTAGGGGAAGATCTCAAATAATATAAACCAAAATAATTTTCTTAAAACCTATTTTTGTGATTGAGTCTATAGTGAAATATTTTATTTTTGAAGGTAAAGTTTTACTTTCTTTATCATACTCCATAACAAAAATAATATTTGTAATTTTATAATTAAACTTTTTCACATATTTTTTGCCAATTTTGCTCGAGAGGGTATCTCTCTCCATCTAAAATAATTGATAATATTTTTATATTTTTGTAACTCACGTCCCTCATAGATGTATGCTACTTTCTCCCTATTAGAATCTACACTCATTATTTTCCAAAATAAAAAAATTTAATTATTGCAAAGTCAGTAAGAGATAATCAATGACAGTGCCTAAAAAGCCTCAAGTTTTCATGATACCCATCTATTATATCTCTTTATCCATTTTTATTTCTTCAACACAAGTAGAATAACTTAATTAAGTGTGTTCTTATATATCTCCCGTGAGATGTCATTAATTTCAAGAGCTTACTCTTTTACGGATTCAGTATCTTCTAGCTCTAAAATAAAATCTACATTGAATATCTAATTTGTTTAGAGGAAATCTATGGTATACATACTGATATATGAAAGTTCAAGTGAGGTGGTTAAACCTCTTTGAACTGCCCGAGGCACATCAAGAGGAGGGTGAATTAGTGTTTTTCTTATTTTTTTCAAAAATCTTTTTTTAAACTTAATTGCCAAATTTTAAACTTAAAATTGAAATTGAAATCTCATAATGCGGAAGTAAGTCAAATACAATTTGTGTATTTTGATTTTATAGAAAACTCAAAAGATGAAGTTATAAAGAATTTTATTTTTCTACCGAATGAATCCAAACCAATCAGAACATTCACAGCATGAATTTGCAGAGTGTAAATTGCAAAAAATAAAAGTGCATAAATAAAGAACGAACACACCAAATTTTAAAGTGGTTCGGTCAAACAATGACCTATGTCCACTCCCCGGAGTCCTCTCCGAGTATTGCACTACACTATTAGTGTCTCTCCTTTAGCCCCCATAGCAAGGTGGAGAAGCCATTACAACAATCTCTTCCACCAACTCGGTGCTGCAGAGTATCGGAATCCTTTTCACCCTCTTGGTGAGGTTGAGAACCTTGAAGCTTTTTCACCCTCTTGGTGAAGGTAGAGTACCTGTAAGCTTTTTCACCCTCCTAGTGAAGGCAGTGAACCTGTAATCCTTTTTTACCCTCCTAGTGAATGCAGAGAATCTCGAATCCTTTTTCACTTTCTTGGTGAATGCAGAGAATCTCGAATCCTTTTTCACTTTCTTGGTGAATGCAGAGAATCTCGAATCCTTTCACATTCCCTGGTGTGGGGAGTACTGGGCCCTTTGACACCAAAGGGGTCTTCTTCCAAAAGCTTCCCTCAAGACAAATGTTGACGCATGGAGGAACTCAAGTGCAAGTTCACCAGAGCAATCTTGTGAAACTCCCTCTCACACTCCCTTGAATCCCACAAGGATCTTCTCCCTCTATCACAAACTTCACTCTTTCTCTCCCAAACTCTAAGCTCTCTCTTCAAACTTTCTCTCAAAAGAATCAACCCAATGACTACCAAAAAGACTCTTACAAAGTCTAATGAGAAAAACTAAATAGAGGGCTTAAAAAAATCTTAAAAATTCAATTCAGTCATTATTGTTCATAAAGGATGATCTACACGAAGTATCTCTAAGTGAACTTGGTGGTCACTATAATTTCAATTGAATTGGATGATCACTTTGTATTCTTTTCCTAGTTATCATGCTTCACAAAGGTGATTGAAGGGTTCTAACTTAGAAATTCTTTTAACTAACCATCACTAGGTGATTTTAATAAGAGACCTCAAGTTAGCATGTCATGATATAATCATCACTAAACAAAAATTATTTTCCAAAATTTAAAAAAAAAATTCAAACTAAAAACTATCATTTTCCAAGAAGCATTTTGAACATAACAATCATTAACAAAAAATATTCATCATTGCAATTAAAAAAAATTAATTCTTCATCAATATAATTTTATTTTATTTAGATTTTGTGGGTATTTGTGAATATTTCATAGGAATACATTTAATATCAAAATTTTAATTTCAATTAAACAATGCTTTTAAAAATTTATAAGAATTCTTCCACAACATATTTTCACAGGTACATTAACATATTTTACTAGTGATACCTCTTACCTTTCAGCTAGGGTGATCACCTGATGTAGCTTTACTTTTATTCTTGGTCTCCAACAGCATTCAAATGTTTCAGATCTCTAGTTAAGTACTGCATCTGCTGTCCAGGTTCTTTTGTTCTCACTAGACCCCTTGTGAGAGCACACCTGCACACTTAATCAAATAGTAGATCTGGGAACCCAAGTCGGTTTGGATCCTACCTTATGCTTCCATGCATGCATACTATATATGATATGCTGTGATCCTATTTTGGGCCTCCAAATTAGGTGTGATCTATGGTGTATAATATAAATCCTGGCAATGTGTCCTACCATGCCATAAGAATAACACCTAACCCTAGAGAATGGATTTACTATTCTATGTGGGGTGTTGTGTCTCTTCTTAGGGATATGAGATGCATGTTGTGTCCTAGGATATGATTGTATATGAATAGGCCTATGAGTTTTTTATTATAGTGCACTGAGTTTCTTTGACAAGCAATCAATTGTACTTTTCTCAATGACAAATTCTAGTAGAACGTCATGCTTTTCAATATCTAATTCATCTCCAAGTGATTCTAATTCCTTGAATGCTTTCTCTAATTCAATATGTTCAGATTTCAAGGACTTATGTGCTTTAGTTAATTCAATAGCTTAGCTTTCAAGGTGTCATGAGACTTTGATAATTCAATTTGACTTTTATTTAATGCATCATATTCATCTAATAGGGATGAATGATCTTTATCTAGAGCGATGTGTTCAATTTTGAAAGTAGAGTGCTCATTAATTAAACTATCATGCTCTTCTTTCAAAATTAAAATTTCTTTTTTTAACTATGTTATTTTCTTAGCTTCCTATATGAACTATGAATTTGCTTAGAAATGGTAAATAGTTCATCATGGGTTAGCTCGCATACCTCATCTTGATCAAAGTTAACACTTGAGTCATTGATCATTAAGCATAAGTGTGTTACCTCCTCTTCTGGCTCCTATTCTGATAAGTCAGATGCTAAGCCCAAGAGATTGTTTGCTTCTTTACATCTCCCCTTTTTACATTAAGCTTATCCTTACCCTTGTCCTTTTTAGGGTAGTTCTTAATATTGGGGCATTCAGACTTCAGATGTCCATATTTCCTACACCCATAACAAATAACATCAGAAAAAAATTATTGTTTCTGTCATTCTTACCATTATTTTTATTGAGGTGATGTTTGTGCTTGCACTTTAGGAAGCTTTTGGATTGGCTTATTATTAAAGTTATTTCCTTACTCATATCATCTGTAATGTTTTCACTATCAGAATCATAGGCTTTTAATGCCACAATTTTTTCCTTCCTCTTGCCACCTGCATTCAAAAGTCTTTGACTCACACTTTGCTCGTAGGCAATGAGTAAGCCAAACAGATTATCAATATAATAGACATTAAGATCTTTAAATTGACATATAGTAGTAATCTTAGCATCATAGTTATCAGGAAGACAACACAAATTTTGTTAGCTTTCTCTAAGATTGATAGTTCTCTTCCTAGGGCATGCAGGAATGTCACTATCTAGGTAAACCTAGTGTACATATTTGAGATAATCTCATTAGATTTTATGCGAAATAGTTTATAATCAAGTAATAAAATATTTAATTGAGACTATTTAACTTCACTAGTACCTTCTTAAGTGATGCATAATTTATCTCATATCTCTTTACCAATAGTACATGTAGAGATCCTTATGTAATCTTCATATTTGAGTGAACAAAAAATAGTTTAAATATTTAGCATTAAGTTGTGCCATATCTCTATCCTAATTACTTCATTTACTAAATAGTGTCTCAATTTTCATGCCATTCAAAAATCTAAATGGAGCAGAATAACCTTCTTGAATCATATGCAACATGCGAAAATTAATATATTATAAAAAAATAGAAATGCAGATTTTTCAAAAGTTAAATGGTATATTATCGAATAATGGTGGATGAGTTTAGAATAACCTTCCGCAGTATTCTTATTTCCAAAATGTACCATTTAATCTTTTCTCAGGAATTTTTAAATCGCTATTTTTGCGACCCGCTTTGATACTAATCGAAAGTTCAAGTGAGGTGGTTAAACCTCATTGAACTGCCCAAGGCACACAAAGAGGGGGGTGAATTGGTATTTTTCTTAAACTTTTTTTTTTTAAATCCTTTTTGAAAACTAAATTGCCAAATTTAAAACTTAAAATTCAAATTGAAATCTCACAGTGCGGAAGCAAGTCAATTATAATTTTTATATTTTGATTTTGTAGAAAACTCAAAAGATGAAGTTATAAAGAATTTTATTTTTCTACCGAATGAATCTAAACCAATTAGAACATTCACAGCATAAATTTACAAGGGAGTAAATTGCAGAAAATAAAAGTATATAAATAAAGAACCAACACATCAAATTTTATAGTGGTTTGGTCAAATAATGACCTACATCCACTCCTCTGAGTCCTCTCTGGATTTTGCATTAAACTCTTAGCGTCTCTCCTTTAGCCCCCACAGCAAGGCGGAGAAGCCCGTACAACAATCTCTTCCGCCATGTTAGTGCGATAGAGTACCGAAATCTTTTTCACCCTCATGATGAGGCAGAGAACCTTGAAGCTTTTTCACCCTCCTAGTGAAGGTAGAGTACCTGGAAGCTTTTTCACCCTCCTCGTGAAGGCAACGAACCTGGAATCCTTTTTCAACCTCCTGATGAAGGTAGAGAATCTTAAATCTTTTTTCACCCTCCTAGTGAAGGCAGAGAACCTCGAATCACTTTCAACTTTCCTGATGTGGTGAGGTAGCAAGGCCCTTTGACACCAATGGGGTCTTCTTTCCAAAACTTTCCTCAAGATAAACCTTGACACATGGAAGAACTCAAGTGCAAGTTCACCGAAGTAATCGTGTGAAACTTCCTCTCACACTCCCTTGAATCTCATAAGGATCTTCTCCTTCTCTCACAAACTTTATCCTTTTTCTCCCAAGCTTTAAGCTCTTTTTTCAAGCTTTCTCTCAGAAGAATCAACCTAATGACTGCCAAAAGGACTTTTATAAAGTTTAATGAGAAAGCTTAAATAGAGGACTTCAATAAACCCAAAAAATTTAATTCAATCATTACTGTTCATACAGGACGATCACAGGGTCGTACAATGTGATACCCAGAATTTGACCTGTTAGTACTGTACAATCACCAGTTAGTACAATGCATTTTATTCAAATTTGCACAATTTGTATTATACGATATATAGTTAATACAATAAGATCAGTTCAATTCTATTTGCTAGTACTATACGATTACCCGTTAGTACAGTATGATCAATTAAGATCATATTGTACGAATGAAAAGTGGTATAGTATGATTAGTTCAATCTAATCATAGTTCGTCTAAGACGAATCCTGGGATGACCAAATATCGTCTCTATCAATTGTGTAGGATGATCTAGTTTGTACAGTACAATCAAAAAATGAAAATTAAGCAGATTCAATTGATTAATCATGGGATTAAATTAGGCAATATTTTAAATATAGTACAATATGATTATGTTTGTGCAGTATGAATAGAATAAAGTTAAAATTTAAAATTTTTCTAATTTAATGAACGACGAGGTTCTTAAAGTATCTGATCGTCCTGTACAATTATGTGGTCATACAATTCGATTAATTTTATTTTATTTTAATTTATTTTTCATTTAATTAAATATTTTAATTAATTTTTTATTACACAGATCATATAGTATGATAGATCGTCCAGTACGATACTCAGAAAAAATTAAAATATTTAATTTCACTCCCCCATGTATGTGTACACAGTTGCTAAGCTAACATACACCTTTATAAATATTCAACTCAAAAAATAAAAATAAATAAATAAAAATTACACTCTTGCATAGACTAAATCTAAACTACCTAATCTTGAGCCTTAATTCTCTGACAATGCTTGGTGTATGCTGAACATGATATGTTAGTACAAAAAAAAAAAATGAAATAATAAAACATAAGAGAAGCTAAATACAATTCAATAATATTTGTTATCATCAAAACACAAATTCAGGCTTTCGGATTGCACTAATATGCCTTCTATTAATTACTATTGGTCTATAGAACATCAACCTTTGATTAATACTCTATTGCAATTTGCCGGCAATTCCAACCCAAATGGGCACATGTTTATGCATATAATAATTTTAATGTCACTAAAATGTCATGATTGTTAAGTTGACTTGCAAATTCAAGAATTATATTTTTTCTAATATTTTAGTAATATAATAAATCAACTAGCTATGAATATTAATTTATATCATGAGCTTCATTTTATTTTTATAAAGACAAAAATAATTTTCTTAATTGTTATTTAAGTGTTCAATAATAAGAACTTTCAAGTTATAATTAGATCATAAATTTGTTATTCATTAAAAATCAATGATACTCAAGATTAAATATATAATTAGAGAGATCAATGGAACTTAACCTAACTTTAATCACAAACTATTTGTTAAGGATCAATCTCTATGCAATTCATTATTGAGCAGCTCATATTATTACTAAGCAGATAAATAAATTATAATTTATATCATAAAGTAGCTCATATCATATTCTCCGGATCCAAATAGAATCTTAAAGGACTCTAGCCTTTTATGACTCCCTTTTGTGTTTATAGCATCAGAACATGTCCGTAGGCACCAGAATATAGCTTGTAGCAACTAGAATATACCTTACAGGCACCAGAATATTAAAAGTTCAGTAGATTGTTAAATCTAGTAGAACTGTCCCAAGGCTAACCAAGAGGAGGGGTGAATTGATAATTTAAAAATTCTCTTGGATTCTAGAAAACTGATTCACGAATTTTACTTAATGAAAGATTTTCACAAAATATTTTCCAACCATAATAATATAAAGTGCAGAAAATAAAATACAGTAAAAAGTAACAAAATAGAAGAACACCAAATTTTATAGTGGTTCGGTCCAACTAGACTTACGTCCACTCCTTGGAGACTCCTTCTCCAGGTATTACACTAAACAGTAGTGTCTCTTCTTTTGCCCCCACAGCAAGGTGGAGAAGCCCTTACAACCTCTCTTCCACCAACCCGGTGCGGCAGAAAACTAACGCCTTTTACACCCTCTAAGTGATGGCAGCATACCAACATATCCTTTTTCACCCTCCTAGTGAAGGTAGAGAACCCAATGTCATTTCTCACCCTCCTGGTGACGGCAGAGTACCGACGTCCTTTCTCACCCTGCTGATGACGACAGAGTGCCAACATCTTTTCTCACCCTCCTGGTGATGGCAGAGTACCAACGTCCTTTTTCAACCTCTTAATGATGGCAGAGTACCAACGTCCTTTTTCACCCTCTTGATGATGGCAGAGTACCAACATCCTTTTTCACCCTCCTTGTGACGGCAGAGTACCAGGATCTTCTTTGAAAGTCTTCTCTCAAAAGCCTTTAAGAAAGTAGGGAGAAACTTGAAGAACAAACAAGGGATCCTTACCTTTGAGTAACCTTGTGAATCCCCTCACACATTCCTCTCAAAAAGATCTATCAATCTTCACTCCTAAAACACTCTTCCAAACACTCTCCTTTTCACTCTTGAAAGAAATTCACAACAATATCTCCAAAAGATTTACTATGTGTCAATTTTTAGGACCCTTATATATAAAAGACAAGAAAAATCATCCATAAAATTAAAAATTTCAAGTTAAACAAACTTGGATTGTATAGTACGATCGTACTTCGTACATACGAATAGTTTAAAAATCCATGTACGATCCTGTACGAACTGACATCGTATAGTATAAATAGTTCAAAATTGAACCAATTCGTCCAGTACGATTCTGTACGAATATATTTCGTACACTGTGAATCGTCTATACGAACCATACATTGTATAGTATGATATGTTTAAATAAATCATGCTTCGTTTGGTACGAATGTGGACGACTCCATTTCGTACTCTATGAGTCATCTGTACTAACCCAGAATTGTACAGTACGAACAGTTAAAAATTTTTCAGGCATGATTTGATTACCTTAGTTTTGGAGGAACTACCATAACAAATCGTCCAATATGATTTAGAAATCGTACAGTACGATTAGTTTTAAAATATAAAGTTTTCACTCACTCCCCCAGTGTGTGTGTGCACGATTACCCAATTACAATCATATTCTCTCAGACTCAAGAAAAATAAAAAATTTATAGACTTCATAACATAAACTCCTAGTCAAATTTGTCTTGAAGTCTTTGACAGTCTGGAGTATGATTTTTCTGAAATGTTAGTACACAAATAACACAAAGAAAATATATCCAATATATGCTAGGAGAAACAGTAATTACAACAATAATATTTTGATATCATCAAAAACTCACATGATATAAGAATATAATCTTGAAATCTAAGTTGCAACAAATTATTTTTGATAGAAATAGAATCTTAAAAAATTCTAGCCCCTTATGTCTCACAACAGATATAATTTAATTATATATGCATATATATCATCACATTATTGCAGTTAAAGAGTAACTGAGCATGTGTCAAAATTGCATAATTTTCTATAACGATAAGCAACAGAAAACTCTACCAACCAAAAATACACATTTTTAGAAAATAATCAAATTATCAAAGATTGTGTAAAATAATATTTTAAGACTTTTATCCTACTATAACACTATATTTTTTTTAAGTTCAGATAATTTTTTATTTAATAAAAATCCCACAAATTTCAAAACCCTCGTAAAAATTTTAAAAAATATTCAAAATATATACAATCATAATATTTATAACATATAAAAAGTGACGCAGTGAAAGTTTTATCAGTGCAAAGTTAACCCCATTTTTCACTAATAGAAATAAAATTTTAATTAAAAAATTTGGTAAAAATTGCATATTTTTTAAAATTCAGATTGGCGTATTGTGACCTACCTCGAGACGAACATGTTTTTCAACTGGGCCGATGGAAAAAAATGACTCGAAGTAGACCAAAATTGAATTATCCTCTTCTCTCTACTCTCTTTCTTCCCTAATTTCTTCTTCGAGCCCTCTGTTAACGAAAATGAGTAGGGAAATGATTTTTAAAATGCCTTAAGTGGAGTTAGATATTATATTTAAATGTTAAATACTTATTTTAATTATTTAATATTAAAATATTAAATTCAACTATTTTTTATATCTTTAATCTGGGAATCCAAAAATTATAATATATATATATATATATATATATATATATATTCATAAATTAACTAATCATGTTTGGAACAATCTGATAAAATCAATTTGCAAAACAGACACTTAACGGTCCCAAAATTCTCACAAGTGCTAAGAAATTTCACCAATGCCCAAAAATTATGAAAAAATTAGGGTAATTAAAGTACTACATTATATATTTTCGGATGAAGACGAATTGTGATTTGGACTTAGAATGGTTCTTGAAATAATTTTTAACTGTTTTAGATCAAAAAATTTCTAAGAAAATTAAGGACTTTCACAAAGTGGTCCAAGTAAAGCCCCACTCTAAGACTGAAAATCCTCATCCCCTATGGTGCATCCCATATAGAAGGTTATGGGTGTATTGTAATTTCTTTGAGGAATCCATGTGACCTTTGATTTGGTCATCCCTTATGGGTCAATGAGTTTCCATGGAATTTCATCTCTTTGGCTTATTTATGATTGATTGGGATTCCCCTATTACTCATCATGATCACTCGCAAGAATTTTTTTCTTTACTTGGTCTACCTCCACTATATTGGTGACATGCCTTGCTAGTCAGCTACAATTGGATATCACCATATTTCATTTGGCTTTTGTTGTTCTCACTGCTCTCACACCATCATAGGGTCACATCCTAACAAATCATCTACCTAGTTAGCCTCTCTCCCATCTTGGATGGGCGGTCCTTCACCTAGGCTATTCTTCTTAATATGGGCCATTCTAATCAGTCTCCTTGGGAGAGGCTGTTCAACCTCCCTTCTACCTCTTTTTCCTTCCTCTAATGAGTGGTATAAGTATTTTGGATTGAAGATATCATCATTTTTGGCAGTCATTAGATTGCCCAATTCATGTCAAGGATTATCATTGCCGATCATTCACAACAATCTATCAAGTATTTTACTTCCACAAAAATTAGCAACTATTTGATTTTCAAAACCAACCATTCCAACACTAACTTAATATTCTAATATATCAAGTTTATCTTTGAAAATTTATATCCTTAGGTAGGTTTTCTCTTTTCATTATGTTACACAACAATATTTATTATATGAGAATTAATTATAAGCAAAATTTTAAAAAGGAGTATAAAAATATTTTAATATTTTCAAAAAATTAAAACAAATCATATCACCTATTAAATGATTTATTTGTATTCAACTCATAAAACTCTATAAAAAACTTGTGTTCATTCATAATTAGCTCAATAGTTTATGAATAGTGCCAAAGAAAAGTCTCACTCATTCACATTTACTATATGGGCTTTAGCGTGTGATAGCATATAACATTGAAGAACTTACCTGTGAAGGAAAGAGATGCACAACATGGAGAGATCTAAAAGAACAGAGATAGATCTGTTAACACTAATAAGAGTATTAAATTTAGCCCTCCATTAATTATATAAAACTACAAGTGGTTCAACTCTGACCTACCTTCTTAAATGTTCCCATAATGTATTAGAATTAAATTTTATACTACTTTGATGCACAATCTTAACATGATCAACCTTCATTTTTTTATTGAATGACTTAACAAAGATAATAGCATTATCGTGCATGATTTAGTTCAGCTTAATTTTATTTTGAATTTATCATAATTAATCTCAAATGTAAAGAAGATAAACTAATAGCCTCTTGCATCAAGCTAAAAAAAAAATCAAATTAAGATTTCATTTGGGATAATTTTCTTATTATTTTAGTTTTTTTAGATCACAATCATAATATTCATTTGGTTATTGTATTTTCATTATTTTTATATTAGGACTCTGCTTTCTAGAATGCCTTTCTAAAAATTAATTTTTCCACAGCAATTTATGATCGACTTTATAAAAAACTACAGCATTCCCAATTAAGAACTCTCAATTTGAGCGAGAAATTATTACGTGTGGTCACTAGACAGTTCGGAGGTGAATGAAAATGTGACATGTCACTCGGTATACAACGGTACACAGCTAAATTGTGATGTGGGACGGCCTGATTCGCCTCTGGACGACATCCGGTGCCCGCACGTAATAATTTCACCAATTTGAGCCTAGCGATTTTTTTTAGATGATTTGACCTACTTGGTACTTCATTACAAATTCTAAATCTCCTAAAAGCATTGCATAAAAACAAATAAAGCCGAAAATAATTTACACAAGTTCAGAAGGCATGACAATGTAAGCCAGTTTAAACTGAAGTCTCTAAATGAGGTCAAACAGGGCCCCAGCTTTGTGAGGGCGATTTGCGAGAGAGAAAGAGAGAGACAGAGAGAGCGAGAGGACAGAAAAAAAATTCTTTCTCTAAAGAATTCGAGCAAGGAGCAGAAGAAGATAGGAGAACCATAGATACAAATTCTGAGATCTCAAGATCCTAACTTTCTATCGCATTTCCTCTTCTTCTCTTAATACATACCCTCAAGTCTTCCGACACAATCGTAGACACTGGTTCGGGAGATGCGAAACGGAGGAGATCGCCTCGGTCTGAGATGAGGCGACGGGCCTTCGATTTTCGCAGACCAGCTAGGAGGAGATGGGTCTTGGAATGTCGGATGCTCATGGTGCCCTGCCTTTTAGGGCTGCTGGTGCTACTTCTATTTATCACTAGCCGCGACAGGGATCTGCGATCCGTGCCTCTTGCTGCCAAGGTTCTATTTGGTTTACTTTTTTTATTTGTGTTCTCTGCTCTTATCTGTCTTACGACATGCTTACATGAAAAATTTGTTGCTTTTTGTTCTTAATTTGGTGGATGCTTTTCTTTCTAAATACTTCAAGTCATTAATGTTGGATTTACTTTTTCAGGGTGTGAAATGCTGTTTTTCATCGTGTCGGTAGGTGTAGTGATGAAATAGGTTGGCGGTTTGTAGAATCCTGGAAAATGTGTGTGGATGCATTAACTGGGTGGAGCAAAGTGTAATCTTGAGAGACGCTAAAGGATGTGGATGGCATTCTAAACAAGGCACACGCAGCCTCTTAAAATCGAACCATATACTATTGAATATATTTGTCCCTATTACTAGTGTGGTGTTGTTGAGTTTAGGGATTTCTGTACTTAGCTGATGAATTTAATAATCGAATGCTTGAAGAATATAACACCTATTTTCTTGATTTGCAAAGTCCTGCAAGGATTTTGATAGATCTTCCTCTCCTTTCTCTTACAATATGCGGACTCGCAATGGAACGGGAACAAGAAAAATTTGAGTAGGAGAGTGGACTTGGTCCTTTATATTGATAGCCCGATATGCTCCTCCAACATGAGTTCTATCGAGACTTAGGTCTACACTGAATGCAAACCACTAAGTCCAAATGAGGTTTATGTGCCCATATTCCTTTGGATCACTTAATCGGCTTGTAACTTATACTCTGAACCAATTACTCATATATTAATTAAATTGTAATTAACATAGCCCATAATAATGAGAAATATTCTACAATTCTCCCACTTTCGGCAATGTTAATTTCCAACAATATTAATCAACTGAATGGCACTTTCATCATGTGGCCACAATATTAAAAACAATTGTTTCCGGTTTATATGTATAACTTGCTAATATGAATTGATCCAATATGCTCTTAAACATTGAATCATGGTAGCCAATATGCCATTTATTGACATTAGACAAGTCCATGGTTATAAATTCATATGAACTTAATTGACAAGAATCTCAAGTGGTAGTATAGCAGGAAAATAACGCTCAAAATATGACCATAAAATATCATCTTCACTGTTTGTCCTATTTTTCCCAAATGCAATATGCCTTCAAGGTTTTACAATATGACTTGAGAAAATTAGATGACTTTAATGAGTCTTTACTTTGCATTAACAATAAGAAAAGCAACTAAATGGCATATGTATACATTAATGATATTCACAATGTCAAATCAACTAAGAGTCATACTTATCACAATTTGCTCAAAATGATAAAAGATGACAAAACTTTTTAAAAAAGAAGATGATATTATCATTATAAAGTATAATTAGCATTGTTCACCTAAAATATGTTCATATGAAAAACTACAAACATCAAATGTGCATATGAACCCTTAGATGACTTCTATGCTTATTATTTTTTATTTATGTACTTTGTAATTTCTTTTTGAATCCATCAATTATTGCTTGTTTTGTATAAATAGGATGCCTCTAAGCATCTTCAATTTTTAATTGACTAAATAAAATCTCAATTTCCTCTCAAACTTGTGTGTGCTGTGAGATGTGAATTTTTTTAGTGCATTACAAACTTGATGACAACTTGCAAGAGCAAGCTTTCTCCTTATCTCAAAATGATGCTTGAATCTTTGTTATTTTTTATCTATGTACTTTGCATCATGTCAACTAGAAGATGGATGAAATAATGAGGTCAATTTACAAAACAACGTAAGGTGCAATATAAATGATATCTGATAGGCTTTGAGAACGATAATGTGGCTATTTCTTTCAAAATTATATTCCTATTTTTAATGTGAGTTATAACATTAGAAAATTTCAAATTACATTGATAATTTGTAGAATTCTTTTGAACATTATCATGTTTTTATTTCCAAAAAATTAGTGGGATATGCTCAATCATTTTTTTGAAGTGTTGCAAGTGAAAATAAGCTTATTTGGGTTGGCCTAAAAGATAAAATTAAAGAGCAATATCAGTTATTCTATGAATGCTAGGTCAACTACATAAACAGTTTTAGCATTATAAATAAAGTGAATATATCATGTTTGAATATTTTCATAACTTTATAAGTCTTGTAACTAAACATCGTTTGTCTGGAGACTATTTAGCTATAACTTTCTATTTTATTAAAGGTCTTAGGCAAGAGATTATGCATGAATTAAGCTATAATTCTCTAAATATATTATTTGACACTTTATCCAAATTATTGATATTGAGATAGATTATAACCATTATGTTAGAGATGCTACATATGCATATAAAGTCCCTAAAAATTTATTATCATTTTATCCAAAGCTTGTCAAACATACATCAACACAAGAATTAGGCATAGGCAAATATCATCTTATCAAATAAATTGTAGTTCATGAATATTCTTTTGATGGTATATTAAATTAGAAAATAGTTTTTAGTTACAACATGAACCTATATTTGACTTTGTTGAATCAAAATATGAGTCTATGTTGGAATTTGTTCATGAACTGAAACCTATGCTTGACAAGAATCATAATTGAACAGAACTTTAGCATGCAATCATATCGAATTTGAACTTCAAAGAGAAATTGAATCTAATTCTAAAAAAAATGAACATAGAATTGAGCAATAATCAGAATTCAATTTGAAACTAAATTTGAGTATGGTTCAGTTGTGGATTAAAACCTCCATTTTAAATGGGATTTGAAGCTGAAATAAACTGACAATCATATTTGAACACAAATTGCAATTAGAATATGAATCTGAACTTTGAATAGAATTTGAATGTATTATTGACTGTGAACTTGAACATTTAATAAAAATGTCTAAAAATATGATTTTGAATTTGTAAAGTCATTGAATCTAGCTCTAATTTTGAAAGTACATCAAGCATTTCTATTGAAATTTCTAGTGAAATTTTCTCTACAAATTAAATTGAAAATAATATTTTTTTGCTTTTGATTTCTTGACTTATGAATTCATAAACAGAAACTACAGAGAAAGTGAAATTACATGAATATTTCAACAAAGTAATCAATAAGGAGGTACTTAAATAAAACATGAACTTCAAAATTTCATCCATATTGTCAAATTCAAAAGTACATAATTGATCACAATTGATTTTTGAGCAATTGAGTTATTTTTCTTTAAAGAGGCTGTCTGTCTATATAGGCATATCATATTTATATAATGTTTGTTTTTAATTTTATTTATCATTTAGTTTTCTAGGAATTCTTTATAGGTCATTATTAGTATCCCTTCAAATGTATATTTGTATATTAATATTTTTATTACTTCTTTCATATTATTTGCATGATCAATATGATTTGCATGATGATATTCACTTGAAATTAATTGTTGAAAATGTCAATTATATGTCTAATGTTTATATGAATAGGAAATATATTGAGTTTAAACTTTTATGATAACGTTATGACAAGTCTAAATCTTAAAAGGCTTCCTACTAGAATTTAAGAAATAACCTTTAAAGAAGGTGAGATCATATAAAATCATGCAACCCATTGGGATAAATGTTTAAAAGTTGCAAAATTTGGAAGTTCTTGTATTAGTGCATACTTAATGTATCTGATTTTACTTTATTTCATAACATGCCACCAATACCTTGGATTATTCTTTCCATTTCTTTGCAAACTAACTTCAAACACTTTATCAGACAACTTTATACCTATTGTTTCAGAAGCTATCTTACAAACGAAGATTTTATTAACTACTGTTGATGAATTTTTGGAGCATCTTGTGCTTTGTAATGACAAACATGCTTGTGATGCTTCACTGATTACTTTGCAAGAAGTTTATCAGCCAAAGTTGCGTGTCAAATATTAAATGCTTAATTCTTCATAGCCAAAAAATTTCAAATCAAGCATGATGATGCAAATTTTAAGATCTATAATCTTCGGATATGTAAATCATGTTTATTGATATTGCTTTAGCTTTTTTTCTAGTTGATTTCGTTGTAAGCTTGGCTATTGTAATGGTATTAGGATGGCGGGATGTGTTATTTACTGTTTTGATTCTGTTCTTAGTTTGGTCTATTGCATAAATTGGAATTCAACACTAATCAGATTTCCTATTTTAGCATATGTCCAGTTCTCTATTTTGCCCGGCCTATAATTTGGAAGTGCATTGTTGTTGTTATGTTGCTTGTTTTTCTTTCCCGGATCTGCACCATAACTGAGGATCAACTTTTGCTAACTTGGGCTGTCTGTGATGTAGCATGGAGTTGGTTGGGACTGTTGATTGCTAGTTGAGTTATAGAATTTTGCCTTATGCAAGACGTGTATGTTCTGTTATTGATTTTTCTTATATGCATGATTTGTTGTTTGCAACTTTTCTATTATAGATATGATCCGATATTTCCTCCTGCAGCTGAACTTCAACTGTTTCTTTCTCCTCAATTTCTTTTTTAATTTTTTTTTGTTTCTTTCTCCTCTATGACTTCCCTCTTGTATTAGAGTTAGGGTTGGCTGATTTCCTTCTTCTACAACTTATCTACGGTAAAAAGAATTGGGTATGGCTGTTGTTAAATTTAGAGAATTGGAGAGGGAAAATGCTTAATTTTATTATACAAAAGTATCTCTATTTATAGATCTATACACGATGTCTTAATAAACAAATAAATAACTACAGAATCATGCATAATTGCCTTAATATAATCCATCATAAATCAACCACTCAAATATAGAAGGAGATTGGCGTGATCCAGGTGAGCCTCCCACAGATCCCCATGCTGGCCGTGGGATCAAGGGTCAAGGGAATACTGAGATTTAACACTCTCCCTCAAGCTGGGGAATGCAGATCTGTTATTCCCAGCTTGGTAATCAACCCCAGAAAGGTAAAGTTATCAAGTCCCTTGGTGCACCACAGATTCCTTTTTTGTTAAACTTTGGGAGAAATTAGCTTCAGACATTGTGATGAAAAAGGATAACAATGAAGGCTATATTAAGCCGGACAACAACGAAGTCTGCATTGGTTATAGATAGGATAACAACCACAAGGGAAACCCGACAATGAAGGCACGAAAGTAGGAAAAAAATCTGTTAGGGTTGTGGCAAGCTTCAAGGATAGAAGCAGAAAAATACGTCTCAAGCGACTCAACACTTGGCACGTAAATCTCCTCCCATCAGATCGAGTCAGCCTTCAGCCCAATGCAAATCAGTCGTTTGACTCTACCTGAACACTTCTGTTCGATCGACCCTGTACAAGCACACGCAAGGCCTCTGATCCCTCTGGTCTGATCACAGAAAGGAGTGCAGGTCTTGCACTCTTGCTTGTCCCGGCCCTAGACCCTCACGAGAGGGAACTCTCAGCTCTTTACATACGCAAGCAAGAGGAGGTCCTGCGCTCAATTTCTCTCGCTTCTGCTTGGTCGATTCTGGATGTTGCACACTAGAGGAGCCCTCTCGCTCGACCTCTCCTCGGTCTTGGACATATGAAGGAAGCAGAAGGACCATCCTTAGAATTCCAGTAATAAAGGCCGGTGGAAAGGCTAATATTCCTCAGAATTTCAACAATAAAGGCCGGTGGTGAGAACCTATATTTCTCAGAATTCAAGCAATGAGGGCTGGTGGTGGGAACCTGTATTCCTCATAATTTTGGCAATGAAGGCCGGTGGTGGGAACTTGGAGAACTAGCCAGCGCCAGCACCTTTAGGGTAGGATAAAGTGCTTCTAATCTCTTTGTAGCCTCACCTTCAATATCCACGATCGACTCCCTACTTAGTGAAGTAGCATACTTCGCCATCTACGTACTTCACCATCTACATGCTCACCAACTCTTCGGTCACTGTAAGCACGCACTGGACCATAGCAATGAAGTGTCTTACCACAAAGAAAGCCATCTTCTTCCCCACGACGAGCATCATCTGGGAAACTCTATGTATCAAGATCGTTCCATCGGTGAGCTTCAAATCCAGTGAAACGACTTTAGTCCAAATTCGACTGGCAAGGTTCTCAATGATGATTCCGTCAATGACAGTGAAGAAAGTGAGAATGTGGGTTACGAAGTGGCATTCATTCGATTTGAGGGATTAATCCCAGTGGTGGAGATCTTGGGAGAGGTCAACTTCTTCTACTGTCTAGAAGGAGGCTTCAGCCTTCTTGTACATCTCCCAAATCTAAGTGTAGCGGATCGGGAACATGTAGAAGCGGTCAGGATTTGGGGGCAAGAAGGGGCTCTTCGAGTGGAGGATTTGATGGCATGAACAGTAGCTCTTCAACTGCTCATTCCTTACTCAGTTCGGCTCCAACACAGTCATGAGAGCCTGTCATCCCTGCTCAGGCACGCATGCATGTAGTTCCTGCTCGCTCCCTCTCTTGATCCTCTTCTTCACTTGGCTCAGCCCCCAAGTAGGTACGCACGAGAGACGCACGCAGAAGACCACAAAGGGGAAGCCCTCTCACTTGTTCGACTACCCTGGACGCACACGAGCAGGAACAGAATGCAAGAGCAAGCTCTCCCTCTCTCAGGCTCTCATTTTTTAAGAAGAGCTAAATGGCTTGCTATGATACCATGTTAAATTCAGAGAATTGGAGAGAGAGAAAATGCTTAATTTTATTATACAAAACTATCCATATTAATAGATCTGTATATGATGTCTTAATAAAGAGACAAATAGCTACAGAATCATGCATAATTGTCTTAATATAATTCTTCCTAAATCAGTCACCCAAATATAGAAGGAGATCGGCGTGATCTAGGTAAGCCTCCTATGGATCCCCATGTTGGCCATGGTATCAAGGGCCAAGGGACGGCTAAGATTTAACAACATGATCCAAATGAGCCTCCCACGGATCCCCATGTTGGCTGTGTGATCAAAGGCCAAGGGATGGTTGGGATTTAACAACTATTTTCTTTCTATATGCACTATATTAGAGCTAGAAATTGGTTGTTTATGGGATGCACAAAATCTAAACTTTCTGTTTTTGCTATTTGGAGATTAGAAACTAGTTGATTTTACTATTTAGTCCATATTCTGGATTTGTTTTTGAAACTATCATTCGTGGTCTAGTTTCGATTATGATGTAGGCCGGGGGGGGGGGTTCAAAACAAATTCATTTCTTTGGGCTGCTGGTTGCTTCTTGGTTTGGGCTTGGCTGCTTGATTTTGGGCTGTGTTTTTGGGAACTTCTTGGTTCTAGCTCATTAATGCTTGAGCTGCTGTTTTAGCTCATTAATTTGGAAAAGTTATTCCTTCTTTTTAAGCTCATTATGTGGAGTGAAGTCTTGCCTATTCCCCTTCTCTGTGGCCCTTCGGTTTCCCCACCTGGCTCCTCTTTTCCCGTGGCTGGTTCCCTCTTCCCGTGGCTGCCTTTCCGGTTCCTGTGTGGCTTTTCGGTTGCTGCTGCTGTCCACCTGCTGGCCTTCCTTTCCTTCCCCCTTGGCTGTCTTTTTCGGTTTTCTGTGTGGCTGTTCGGATGCTGTTTTGGATTGAATGCTGGCCTTCTGTTTCCCTTCCCTGGTTGGCTCGGCTGAAGGCATTTTGGGGCTATTTGGCTGCTATTTTTCTCCTATATATATGTTATGTTTATTTTATAAAAAAGTGTGTTATGGATAATATTTGGAACCTAAAAACCTGAGGGTTTTTGTTGGAAAAGCTTGCGAGCTTGTTCCTCTTCTTCTCCTCTCTATAGCTTGCGAGCTATATTTCGTCTCGGGCTTTTAACCTCTTTCTTCTCTCCGCAAGTTCGACGCCACTTGTATCTTTCTTCTTAATAGATAAATGAAAAGCTGGTTTAGGTGTTTTAAGTGTCATTTCAAGTTATCAAAGTTATGTTATGTCTTTCTATTTAAGTGTTGTAAGTTCTTAGTATAAGGGAAGTCTTTTTATGTGGTTGTAGTTTCTTTTTTTTAGGTCTCCAAAGTGTTGTGGAGACCTAATTTTTTTTATTTTAGTATGCTTGCAAAAATTAGTGTCTTCCTATTTTTTTTGCTTGCATCAGATTATAAATCTTTTTTTTTTGGATAATTATTTCAATAATATATCTAGTTTCGATTATAAATAGGCAGGTTGTGGGCATGTAAAATCAGAATTGGCTTAATAAATTTTTAAATTCCTTTCAAATTTGTGTGTTTTTGGATATGGATTCTTCCATTGCAAGTTCCGATAACAAATTTTGAGGAAAAGCTTTCTCCTTATTTAGGCGCGAGGAGTGGATCTTTGGTAACTTTTATGCTTATGCTTTATATCTATATACTTAGTTATTAGTCAGGACCCTTTTGACTCTAAATGAGCTCATTTTTGTTGTCCTACCTGTATATGTTATCACATGATCAATTTATTCATATGCATGATCTTTCTAAAGCTAATTTCATTTAGTTTCATATTTTGAGTATCTTGATGTATACATCACTTTTCCTTTTGACATTTTATATACATATTTTTAGATTTACATTTTGCTAACGTATTTTAGTTTTCCATAAAAAAAGGATATATCATGAAAATTAACTTATTTACCGATCGAACAAATTGAATTATACTCAATTATAGGAAATTTTTTTATTTCTTAATTAAAGTTGCATATCTTACCTATTGAGGATGTGGATGATCAATTTTCAGATAAACTATCTCATTATTGTCACCCTTAATCTTTTTCGTTTGTAGACAATCTAAATGATAATTTTAATGCATGAAAATTAAATTTCAAATTCCAACACAACTAAACATCAATTTAATCTCAATTAATATTTTTACCTCGAAATATTCTCTTCTCATATAAATCTCAAACTTCTCAAATCCTATTCAATCAATTCAATGAAGAAAATAAGGACAAATCAGATTTAGGATAACTCGAACTCCAATTTCAAGAAGCTTATAATTAAAGTGAACTTTTTGATGAGATGAACCCATCAACACCACAAGTAATTCAATTTGACTCCACATGAGCCTTAATTAAGCACTCGAAGCATAATTGAACTATTTCAACTGGGCCATGCTCATGATTTATCTTTTTTTTTTTTGAGTTTTTTCTTGTAAATAATTTTGGTGTCTCTTGTAGATTCTATCTGTGTATGCTGAATTTTTGTATGAAGCTAAGATATTAAAAATACTCTCCACTGTTATAAATTTTTTAGCACATAACATATATATAATACTAAGCAACAATCAATGGAGATAGATTCATAAAACCTTCTTCAATAGTTGTAACAAGGATAATGATGTTGATAATTTTGTGTTACTTGTATATATATTGATTGATAGTAGCTGTATGATCGTTACCTCATATTCATTTCTCTTGGAACTTTAAAGTGTCTTCGTAAAAGATTTAATATGTTGATTTTCATTTAATCACATTCTTAAAGGTCTGAAACCTTTGATTGGCAAGCAAATGAGTGATGGAGGAAGTTACACTTTATGTATTAGAATCTTTGACTACATGGCATGCCATCAGGAATTGGTTGTGGGAAGAGAGGATGCATTTTGTTTCGGTGAGATGCGGACATTTTTTCCCCAAAGCTATTCTATTCTGAAAATTATGTCCATTTCAAAACTTGAAACCCATCTCTAGTCATCAATATCATTTTGTTAGGAATGAAAATGAGAATAATAATATTTTTCTGGTTTATTTATTTAAGTTGGTGTTAATACTTGGTGAATTTGGATGGTGAATGCTGTGTTTTGATTAACAGGTCTACGTAGAAAAATTGATATGCTTGTCGCTCAATTAGCATTTTATCTGACGGTAACTTTCGGGGAAAACCGTTCCTGCTAGTCGTTTAACTAATTACTTGAAAAAAAAAAATTTCTAGAAATTCAAGACCAGGATAGCTTACTTATATTCATGTTAACTTAGGGGAAGTAGAATTATCATCAGCATTCTATTCAGGCTGGATTGTCATTTATTTGGAGTTACATTTATTTGGTGATAACTCTGTGCTTGTGTGCAGTAGTCTATGGTGACTGTGTTGACCTATGCATAAAGAACAAAAAAAAAGAGAAATCTCGCATACATACCTCGTACTCGTCGAATCCTCAAAACCTGCCGAAATCGCGCTGATCCGACGCCGTTCGCATCACTTCCCGTAAAACTCGTATACAGCCTCGTTCGTATCCCGGCTCGCGTCTTTAAAATGAGACGGAAATCCTTCCTTCTTCGTCGCTCTCCACATTCGAAATCCCGCAGTCTTCATCTCTCGATCTTTGCTTCGCTTCTTCCCACGTTCGCAAACTCCCGCTGCTCCCGACCTCTACATCCTACCTCCCTAATCGCAAACCGACTCCAGAGCTCACACCAGCCAAGGCCCGATGCCACCCGACCCTCGCAAAGCCACTACCTTGCTCCGTCTGTGAGCTCCGACCGAACCTTCCCTAGCCGCATCTGATCGAAGACTCGACTCTTAAGCCCGTCGGCCTAGAGAGAGAGAGAATGAGAGAGAGGGATTTCCGCCTCCTTACCTTCTTCCTCTTGTTGTAGCCGCAGTTCTCCTTTCTAGCCGATCCCTTCCTCTATTCCTTCCAACCAACAAGCTCTTCCCCTACCGCAAGCCCTGCGACCGAACTCCCAAAGCTTCATCTTCGATCTCCACCTCCCAGTCGGCCCAAAGCCCCCATTACCTCTTCCGATCTCTAAGCCCGACCGAAACCAGAGCCACTTAACCCCCCCCCCCCCCCCCCCCCTTACTGAAGCCGAAATCCATCTGACTTGACCACCTCTTGCTTGATATCTAACCTAAACGACTAAGGTTTACTTCTAAACTTTTCTTTTGATTATTATAATTATTTATTAAGTTTGATCTATTATTATTATTATTATTATTACTGCATTATATATTAAAAAAAAAAAAGAAAAATGCTTGCCTCGATCTGTGTGCCAAACCCCGAGAGCTCACTTTCGTTGTTCACGGCGTACCGGAAAACCGCCTATATATGCCTTTATTGCGTGTGGTGGGATGGGACCCCGGTGCGGCGCCTACGACGAGGCGGGTAATCACCTAAAATCCCGTCTTCGACGTTCATGTCGAGCCGACAAACCGCCTATACACGCCTTTATTGCGCGTGGTGGGAAGAGAACCCGGTGCGACATCTACGGCGATGCGGGTAGGCCCTATACACGCTTTTTTTAGCGTGGTGGGGACAATCTTAAGTACCCGTAAGCGGCTCTGTACCTGCGGGGAAACAACTGCTCTTCTTTTGAAACAGGTACCGTCGAAGACCCCATACACGCCTTTATTGCGCGTGGTGGGAATGAAGACACGGCCGTGATGTCTAAGGACACCTACCACACACGCTTTTATTAGCCGTGGTGGAAAGGCCCAAACTCTTGGTTTTTCCCCTAAACGGGGGAGTCGTTGGGAGGCTGTCGAAATTTCAGGTGAACATAAGACCATACTTGGACTTGATTTAACTCAAAAGACAGCAGGGTACATATCTTGAACTCAAATGAACATGGAATAAATGACATTGAACTCAAACTTGAGCATAAAGAATTTGAACTCGAACCAAAGGGAACATGACTTTAAATTAACAAATGAATGATCTCAACAAGAAAATTCAAGCATTGAAATGATAATCCGAATTATTTAAATAAGTGTTGGCAAATAACCAAGGAGCTTATGATATTTGAATTTTCAAATGTCACTTGTCTGCAAACGATTGTCAGCAGGAATCAAGAGAGATATATGACCGGGTTCAAACACATCAAATAGCAATGCACTCAACAGAATATAAATGAATGTCAACAAAACATATAGAAGACTCATGATATGTGAGGGGCATATAATGAACATGAAGATTATGATGACAAGAGCTAGAATGTAGCTTGTTTGTAAAAGTAGAAACAACAACAAGAACTCAATATTGCAAGCAATGAAAATGAAGGGGATACTCATGAATAAAGTATGAGGAGTGTGTAATGAGTTATAACGCGTATTGCATATTATAAGGGTAATACATTGGACTCTTTATTCATACAGTGATCCTACCTACAAGCGATCATGGCTAATGTAGTCTATTGAAAAATAGCAATTACTGAAATGCTATAAATATGGAAGATCACAAACAAAGATATGGATGAAGTTATAACAAATAAAAAAACATCTACGAGCTTTGTAGCAGGTGACAGTGGATATGGAAGGGTCCTACATTCAACACTGGTCAAGATACAAATGAAAGCATCAATCTTCTACGACATAAGGCCGATGTATAATGGTGCTCTATAACCGACTTCAAAGAATAAGTTGATACATTCAGCTCCAAAAGCAACAAAGTCAGAGTTTAGAATATTCTTCATAGTAGTCATGCGAGAAGATATAGCAGTTCCTATCACATTCATCTGAGAATATTGGTGAAAAGGATTATAGAGGCTAGAAAAACACTACAACTTGCCCACAAGTGGTTGTAGAAAGATTATCATGCATACAACAGTCCACCTGCAGATAATGACGAATAATGTGCAATAAACATTGGGTCATTTTGCAATCAATAATATGTAACCATCAAGCAAATGTATTAATCCACTATAAGCAAAAGCAGCATGTTCGCAGCATGTTCAAAGTACCTACAAGTGGTTGTAGAAAAGAATATTGTAGTACCCCTGCAATCAACAACCATCCCATGGCAGTCAAATACATCGTCCTCCTGCAAGTGAAGATGTACGACATGCAGCAAATGTAGGTACTCGTAGGCCCTTGTAGGAGACCCGCTGTGTACACAAAATCTCATTTGTGAGCAAAATATCAAATGACTACAACAAATATAAATGCCTACGAGCCGTTAAAGGAGGCCCGTTATACATTCAACCTACTGTCTATGGGCAAATGTGAAAGATCTGCAATACATATAATCTCTACAAATACAGATGTATGTACAATATGCCACCTATGGGTAGATGCAGAAAAACTTCAATAAATGCAGTATCCTATAGTCAATTCTAGTCTGCGAATGAACACATCTACCTGCAGTAGTAATGGATGTATTGCCAGGACCAAAATTACAGAGAAATATATAAAGAATGTAGTGAAGGCGAGTTCATACGAGCTTCTGCAAAGTAGGAGATTTGTTAGTGTACTATAATCTACATGCGTAAATCATGCAAGTAGTGCACGACAGTCTGCCTGCATAAGGCAGCAAACAACTCAATCCCCAAGCTGCTACAATACTTTACTGAATCTGCAACATCCTTACAAACGAACAGAAGGCGTGTATGAACATCCAAGTAGAATGCTGCATTCAAATGACGGTCACCCATACAACCAAGCAGCAACAAATATTATAAAATGCCCCCGCACATGCACCTTAGTTTGTATGCACATAGGTACACAAAAAGGGGTAAGTACAATCATACAACCCGCATGGGCCCCGGTGAGCGTGTTATTGATACACACGTGACGTCCAGGGATGCTGCGTGAATTAATAAGTGAATTCAAGTTTGAGCCTGATCCTCTTATGCGGGTAGGTAGGAGTCGACACGGCTCGAACCATTAAATAAATATGCGGCCGCGAGGTCGACCGGGATATTTATTTTATACATTCATATTAGGCCTTCAAGGCCTATAATCAAGAGAATTCACTTACAAAGGCATAAAGCCTACGAAACCCGATCCTCTGTCGACAACCCGATAGAGTCGACAAGGTTCAACCCATAAATACAAATGACCCCATTCTACCCCGATGATGGCCGTGTTGATTGTATATCTCAACCGAAGGGGTTGATTCCAAATACTCTACATCTCCAAAACCACTCAAATTTTTTCAAAATATCCAAAACTCTAGAAAATTCCCAAAATCATCAGAATTCAAATATTTAAAAATTAAAATAAAACTATCAACTGCTTAAAGCAAAATCCATCCACCCTCCACAACAGTTTGCCGGGTGGACAAATTGAAATTTACTTTAGCTCATATAGAGCTAATGTCTGGTCGAAAATATCACTAGAATCCATTCTCAAATAATCTCCTGCTAGTAAGGGCGTGGTACGTGTCCTCTAACCGGCAGTTTTACCGCCAAATGGCACTGCAGGATAAACGGTTATGACCCGAAGCCCTCTGAACCGAGTGGATTTGCCGCCAAATGGCACTACGAAATACCGGTTATGGCCAAAGCCAATGCGTCCCTTAGTGGCATCAAATCCTTGAGATATGAATAAATAGGATATGATTGATAGGGTACAAAGTCCTCTGTTAGTTAAGGTGGATTCAAGTTTGTCCCCTTAGACAAACATTCATCCCAGGTCTAC
The DNA here is from genome assembly GCA_019925795.1 of Dendrobium chrysotoxum. NCBI lineage: Eukaryota > Viridiplantae > Streptophyta > Magnoliopsida > Asparagales > Orchidaceae > Dendrobium > Dendrobium chrysotoxum. The sequence goes on along the minus strand of CM034299.1, from coordinate 28,552,620 downwards.
AAGGTACCCTTGGACAAAGCAAACCATGGCTGCTGACAAGGATCCTTCTGTCAGGTTGGGTCAACTACCTCCTCTGACTAAGTAGACCAGGGATCATGATGGCCCGAGACGACGGAACCATGGGATCTTGATCGGGTCCATCATCCATTCCCCCACCATCCGCTTTAAGTGCAAGATGGTGAAATTTCTATTTTAAATATCAACCCCTCAATTTTCCAACACCCTAAACCCATGCTGCTACTATATGCCATATGAACGTATCTATACGTATCTGATCGATGACTAGCCTTAATCGAAAGTTCTCTCTCGTGATCGGGAGGGGTAATGAACTATAGGGGCTTGCGCCTATCGGAAACCAGAACTCAGATCATAAAGTCCTCACAAAATGAGAGCGAAATCTCTGGGCAGTGTCTTATCTACAAACCCATCTGCCTTCTAAAATTTACCCCGGAACTAATTCCGTTAAAACTCTCCCCGAAGAAAGCAACGCGGGCGGAAGCCGGGGCCGAATTTTTGGAGCCATCAGACTGCAAACCTTTTTGTCCCTCTTCTTTATGTTCTATGGCACTTTTTTTCAAAATGATTAATGTTTTGAGCAAGTTAGGAAATATGCTTCATATTATAAACACGCTCTTTTTAATACTTAAATTGGGCTAATTTGTTTTTCTGTAATTCTTGTTGTTGGGCTTGAATGTATTTTACATTAATAGTCATACGTACGACTCTATTTCAAACTTCTGTAGTTTATCAAGATTAAATTAAAAAAAATTATAAGAATATTGTTATGCACTATTTTTTCTCCTGCTCTTATGCTGAAACCATCATTTGTTCTCAATCTAGCTCTCATTCATCAATCTGGCATCAGAGGCCTTTTTTATCCTAAAAGAAAGCTCATGCTTGTTCTGCAGACATATCTAAACTCTGCCATTAGCATCCCTCAAGGTCTGAATATTACTGATGAAATGCTGAATGCTAACTCAGTCACGAGGCAATTAGTTGATCAGATTTCTCTTGCAAAGGCTTACCTGGTCATTGCCAAAGAAAGCAACAACCTTCAGTTTGCTGGGGATCTAAGGACCCAGATACAAAACTCCCAGGCCCTCCTCTCTACTGCTGCTACCCGGCGATACCCCTTGAGTACTGAAGAGTCTGAGACTGCAATTCACAGCATGGCTGTATTGCTTTACCAAGCACAGCAGCTCCGTTATGATACTGCAACTTCGCTTATGAAGATGAAAGGCCAGGTCCAGTCTCTTGAAGATAAATCTAAGGCAGAAGCTGAAAAAAGTACCAAATTTGGGCAGATAGCTGCTGAGGAGCTCCCAAAAGCTGTGTATTGCTTTGGAATGCGACTAATCATGGATTGGTTCAAACGGCCAAATCCAGAAAGAAGAATCTCATATACACCACACTACTTGGAGAAGCTCAGGGACAACAACCTGCAGCACTTTTGTATCTTTTCAGACAACATCCTAGCAGTATCAGTTGTCATCAACTCGACCACCACAAATGCTAAGCATCCTCACCAGCTTGTCTTCCATCTAGTGACGGATGAAGTCAACTATATACCAATGAGGTCCTGGTTCTCCATGAACAGCATGGGAGAAGCTACCATAGAGATCCAGAAAGTGGAGGATTTTAGCTGGCTCAATGCTTCATATGTACCAGTTTTGAAACAGCTCCAAGATGCCAACACACAGAGTTTCTACTTTTCTGGCAACAAGGACAACAAAACTCCAATCAAATTCAGGAATCCAAAGTATTTATCAATGCTTAATCACCTGAGGTTTTACATACCAGAGCTCTTTCCTGCACTAAATAAGATTGTATTTCTTGATGATGATGTGATTGTCCAGAAGGATCTTTCGGGTCTGTTCTCAATTGACCTGAATGGAAATGTAATGGGAGCTGTTGAGACTTGCATGGAGACATTCCACAGGTTCCACAAGTACTTGAACTTCTCACATCCCTTGATCCGTGCCCATTTTGATCCCGATGCCTGTGGATGGGCCTTTGGAATGAATGTGATTGATCTTACAGAGTGGCGAAGGAGAAATGTGACCGGCATCTATCATTACTGGCAGGAAAGAAATGCGGATCACACATTATGGAAGCTAGGGACTTTGCCACCGGGATTGCTGTCATTTTATGGCTTAGTCCAAAGATTGGATCCGAAATGGCATGTCCTAGGTTTAGGGTATACAAACGTCGATCCATCGCTGATTTCTGAGGGTGCCGTTCTGCACTACAATGGAAACATGAAGCCATGGTTAAAGATTGGAATGGAAAAGTATAGGGGGCTCTGGGATATGTATGTAGACTATTCTCACCCTTTATTGCAGCAGTGTTTCGTGCATTGATAGGTTCATTGTTCTTCTGATGCAGTGATGTGCTTGATGGAGCAGAAGCAGCAGCGCAGGGTGATCATTTTTTCTTTTTAATTATTGAGTAGACTTTTCCTCTAAAATTTTGCCCTTCCCTTTGTTGGGTTAATTGTTTTTATTGGTGATGTGGATGTGTTATAGCATTAGAAGCGTAGCCTCAAAATTTTACATGTGAATTTCAGATTTCTGGCATATCCTGGCATAATATAGTATAAATGAGGAAAGAAGGCTATTTGATTAGCTCTATATCTTCTTCTGTAGCTTTCATCTTAGCATGTTAGTATTTGTTTCTGAGCATTGCTTATTGCGATGAAGCATTTTGAACAAAACAATCGTTGAACGGTATCCACCATGAGATTGTAGGATAAAAAGTCATCTTATGTTTAAGGAAGAAGCAATGGCAGAATTAAGCCCCTCGAGAGTTTCCTGAATTGCATTACACCTCACAGAATTAAACCTATTCACAAAACTGCACTCACCAAGTCTAAAGTTTTATTTAGGATAGCTTTTTTACTGCTTTCTAAAATAGTTTTTTAGTATAAATTTTTTTGAACTAAAAATTTTCGTACTAAAAAGTTATTTTAGAAAGCATTAAGAAAACTGCTCCAAACAAGACTAAATAATTACCATTTTATTGCCTGAAAAACCTTGCTGCAAGCTGTAGGAGTATGGGCAGAATTAAGCCCCTCAAGAAATTCTGTTCAATTGTAGGGTTGTCCCAGTGTCAGGTGAAACTATTTACAACGGTATTAATTGAAGGATCTTAAGCCTTCTGATAGGAAATACTTAGATCCAAGTATTCCTATCGCTCCGGAAGAGGGAAAACAGCAGAAAAACTGCTGTTTTCAGTAGTGGACAGCAGCCAAACGCAGTAAAACAGAGAAAAATAGAAGAAATTCTGAAGGGAAAATCACACCAAAGCTTGTATTTCACTAGTAGAAGCAAGAAAACAATAAAAGATACAATGTTCTTCAATTCGAGAGGAAGAACAACTCTCCTAATCTCCGGCAACGCCAAGAGCCCAAGCAAGAAACCCTAGATCTCCAAAATACATTCAAATTCAAGATACCCCTAATTTCCCCCCCCCCCCCCCCATCCTCCTAATTAACCATAAAGGAGTATTACAAAATGTCTAAACAACCCTTCCCATTCAAAATTTCCCTCCAATTGGGTCCACAGAGGCCCCGCCCCCTTCCAGGGCTTCCGCCCGGTTTCCGCCCGCCAGGTTCCGCCCGTCCCTGGGCCGGCGGGTGTAGAACCGGACCGGTCCCTGCTGGACCGGTCCAGCCGGCCCCTCCTGGGCCGGCTTATGCCTAACATTACTCCCCTCTCAAAAACTCACCTTGTCCTCAAGGTGGAAAGAGGGGAATTGCTCTTTCACTCTTTCAAACGGCTCCCAAGTAGCGTCGAAATCCGGAAGGCCTCTCCATTTAATTAACACTTCTGTGTTGCCCCTTTCATCTGACCGGACTCCTGCCAGCTCTAGTGGTTCTAAGATCACTTCCAAATCTTCTGTCATAGTGGCTGGTAGTTCTGCACTCGCTGCATGATCCCCTATGGCTCTCCTTAGCTGAGACACATGGAATACTGGGTGTATAGTGGCTGAGGGGGGTAATTTCAATCTGTATGCCACTGCTCCAATCCTGCCCAAAACTTCATAGGGGCCAAAGTACCTTGGTGCCAATTTCTCATTCCTCCTTCTAGCCACTGTCCTTTGTCTGTAGGGTCGTAGTTTCAGGAACACCTTCTCCCCTACTTCAAACTGCATGTCTCTTCGGTGTTAGTATGCCTGCTTCTTCATGATCTGTTGTGCCCTCATCAGATGTTTCTTCAGTTCCTCCAGCACCTTGTCCCTTTCCTCTAAGTACTGCTCCACTGATGATACTGGTGTACTACCTCTCCCATAGTGCATGAGGTGTGGAGGATCCCTTCCATATAGCACTTTGAAAGGGGTCATCTGTGAAGCGGAGTGGTATGAGGTGTTATACCAATACTCAGCCCAAGGTAGCCACCTTGCCCACAACCGCGGTGTTTCAGAAGCAAAACACCTCAAATAAGTCTCCAGACTTCGATTCACCACCTCCGTTTGTCCGTCTGTCTGTGGGTGATAGGCGGTGCTTCTCTTTAGAACAGTGCCCTGCATCCTGAACAGCTCCCTCCAGAACTGGCTGAGGAACACTTTGTCTCGATCAGACACTATTGACTCAGGAACCCCATGCAGCCTTACAACCTCCCTAATGAAAGCTGCTGCTACTGACACTGCGGTGTAAGGATGCCTCAAGAGGATGAAGTGTGCGTACTTGCTAAGTCTGTCAACCACCACCAAGATGACTGTGAACCCCTCTGATTTCGGTAGGCCATCAATGAAATCCATGGACACTTCCTCCCAAACTCTGTTTGGGAGTGTCAATGGTTGTAGTAGTCCCCCCGGAGCCATGGCCATGTATTTATTTCTCTGGCACACTTCACACCTTGCCACCATCTCTTCAACGTCTTTATGCATCCCCTTCCAGTAGAGCTCAGATGCTAGCCTCCTGTAGGTCTTCTGAACTCCGGAATGACCTCCCACTGCGCTGCAATGAAACTCCTGCAACAAGTGGGGAATATGTATGGAGGTTCGTGGCATCACAAACCTCCCCTGATACAATAGTCTCTCCCCTTCCATGCAGTAGCCCGGGTGACTACTCTTGTCCCTCCCCAGATCCTCCCTGATCTTTCTCAGCTCTTCATTCTGCATACTCTCTTCCTTGATGGCCCCCCAATCTAGCATCATTGGAACTGACATTGCTAACTCCTGCAGTTCCCAAACACATCTGGATAAGGCGTCGGCTGCTTTGTTCTCCAAACCAGGCTTGTATTGGATCTCAAAGTCATAGCCTAGCAATTTGGATAACCACCTCTGATGCTCCTCGGTCACCATCCTTTGCTCTAACAGGTATTTCAAACTTCTCTGATCAGTCCTCACAATGAAGTGTCTCCCCAAAAGATAAGGCCGCCACTTCTGAATAGCCAAGACAATGGCCATTAGCTCCCTCTCATAAACTGACTTCAATCTAGCCCTGGCTGACAGCACTTGACTGAAGTATGCTATTGGTCTGTGATTCTGCATCAATACTGCCCCCAGCCCATATCCCAACGCATCAGTTTCCATTACAAAGACATGGCTAAAATCTGGAAGTGCTAATACTGGAATTGTAGTCATGGCTTCCTTTAGTTTCTTAAACGCCCGGGTTGCTGCCTCTCCCCATGAAAACCCATCCTTCTTCAGTTGCTCAGTCAACGGCCATGCAATAGCGCTGTATCCCTTCACAAATCTCCTGTAGTATCCAGTCAGTCCCAATAACCCCCTTAACTCCTTGAGGTTCCTAGGCAGTGGCCACTTCTGCGTTGCCTCTATTTTAGTCTGGTCTGCCGCCACTCCTTCTTGGGATACCACATGTCCCAAGTACTCTACGCTCGCCTGGGCAAAGCTGCACTTCTTCAGGTTGGCTTGTAATTGATGTTCCTGTAACACTCCCAAAACCACCTTCAAGTGCTCTAAGTGTTCCCCCTCCGTCTTGCTGTACACCAAGATGTCGTCAAAGAACACCAGTACGAACTTCCTGAGGTACGGTTTGAAGACCCTGTTCATCAAAGACTGAAAAGTAGCAGGAGCGTTAGTCAAACCAAAGGGCATTACCAGGAACTCATAATGCCCCTCATGTGTTCTGAAAGCGGTCTTGGGAATGTCTGCCTCCTTCATTCTGACATGATGGTATCCCGACTTTAAGTCCAGTTTGGAAAATACCACAGCCCCAAATAGTTCATCCAATAGTTCATCGATCACTGGAATTGGGAACTTGTCTGGTACAGTGCCTTTATTCAAAGCCCTGTAGTCCACACAGAATCTCCAACTCCCATCCTTCTTCTTGACCAGGAGGACTGGACTAGAGAAAGGACTTACACTTGGTCTTATGATCTCCGCCTCCAACATCTCCCGGATCAGCCTCTCTATCTCATCTTTTTGGATCTGAGGGTAGCGGTAAGGGCGAACGCTGATCGGTACCTCCCCTTCCTTCAAAGTAATGGCGTGCTCCAGCTCCCTCTGAGGTGGCAAACCCTATGGGGACTGAAAAACCTCACTGAACTGCTGTATGACTGGTTGCACTTCACAAGGAATGTCTCCCTCTTCCCCCACACTGACTCTCTCCAATCGTTGCAGCTCCACCAATTATCCACCCCCAACCTCCTGGATGGTTCGGATCATGGACTTGAGAGACACCCCTGTCCTAGACAGGCCGACATCTCCCTGTATCACCATTCTCCGCCCTCCCACTACCAGTTCCATCCGCAGTTCCCCCCAATTCACCCTGGTCTCCCCCAAAGTTTGCAGCCACTTCATCCCTAAAATTACATCCGTACTCCCCAATTCTAAGGGAAGAAAATCCTCCCTCACCTGTATTCTCTGAATAGATAGCACCACTCCCCTACAAACTCCTCTTCCCATCTCTACCTTCCCAGTGCCCATCATTACCCCATAGCCTCCCGTATCCACTAATTTCAATCCAAGCAACTCAACAATCTGGGTGGAAATGAAATTGTGGGTTGCCCCACTATCTATCAAAACCACCACCTCGTAGTCAGCTATCACCCCTTTCACTTTCATAGTGTGACTCGAAGTGAATCCCACTACGGAGTTCAGAGAGACTTCTGCCACATCCAGATGCAACTTCTCCTCCTCCTCCACTTCGGACCTGCTCCCACTTCCCTCTTCGTCTTCCTCGTCTTCGCAAACGAGGAGAACCTGAAGAGTCCGGTCCTTGCACCTATGACCCGGCATGTACTTCTCATCACACCTAAAGCACAATCCCTTTGCCCTCTTCTCATGCATCTCCTTATCAGTAAGCTTTTTAAAATTTCCCCCAGGCCCTCCTCCTCCAGACCTCTCCCTTGGTACCTCTCGTGTACCCCCCGGTGCAGCTCCCTTGGGAGCTAGAAAAGTGGTCGTCATCCGGTAGGATCCCCCGGAGTTGCTGCCTCGGGCCCCTCTCTCCAGATGCTTCTGGTCCTCAACCAGCTGTGCCAACTCCATGGCCTCCCCCAGGTCGTGTGGCCTCATCACTCTAACGGCTGCTCTGATTTCTGGTTTGAGCCCCTTCATGAAGTTCCCCTCCAGCACAGTCTCCGAAAGACGATCCAACCTGCTAGCTAGGTACTCAAACCGGTCACGAAACTCTGCCACTGTCCCCTCCTGTGTCAGAGCAAAGAACTGTCGTAGAAGTCTCCTCCCCGACTGGTTCGGAAACGCTCTAGCAAACAGTCTTTGAACTCCCTCCAGCTCCTAATAGGTCGCCTCATGTCTCGCCACTGGTACCACGCCAGTGCCTTACCCTCCAAGCACAATCCCGCCGCTGTCAGTTTCTCCTCTTCCGTCAACCCATTGACGGCAAAGTATCGCTCTACCTTGTAAATCCATCCATGGCCATCCTTGCCTTCAAAGATGGGCATCTTCAGTTTCCTCACCTTGGGATCTCCCCCGTACCCTCGGTACCCTCCATAACCTCCCATCCCATGAAGGGGAGGTGCTCCCCAAGTGTCCCGATCGTCCCTTCGACGATTATACCCAAATCCCTCTTCATAGTCCTCCCTTCTACCTTCAAAATCAGCACCTCGGCGATGAAACTCCTCCCTTTTCCCACCAAAATCAGCACCCCTTCTGTCATATCCCATGCTCATCTCCTCTCTAGAGAGCGGTTCTAGAGGAGGCATGTCGTTCTCTCCTTCTAAGATCTCCACCTCTGGCATCCTCCTCCCCCGGGGTGGGTTTGGATTTCCTCCGATGCCATGGCCGTCGGAGGTCTCTCGTACTTCCGATGTCGCCAGATTGGTCTTCATTTCAAGCAGTTTCTTCATCATCTCCTCCATAGCAGAAAACCTCCCTTCCAATCTTTCATTATTAGTGGAGATTTCAAGGAACTTCCCCTCCAAATCTGATTTCAGTTGTCCGAATTCGCCTTCCAATACTTCCACCTTCTTTCCGGCCATCTTTTTCTTCCACAAACCACAAGTAAACTTCCTTCGAAAGCTCCCAAAACCCGCTGAAATTTCAGATTTTCAGCCGCCAAAGGTCCCACGACGATGCTCTGATACCAATTTGATAGGAAATACTTAGATCCAAGTATTCCTATCGCTCCGGAAGAGGGAAAACAGCAGAAAAACTGCTGTTTTCAGTAGTGGACATCAGCCAAACGCAGTAAAACAGAGAAAAATAGAAGAAATTCTGAAGGGAAAACCACACCAAAGCTTGTATTTCACTAGTAGAAGCAAGAAAACAATAAAAGATACAATGTTCTTCAATTCGAGAGGAAGAACAACTCTCCTAATCTCCGGCAACGCCAAGAGCCCAAGCAAGAAACCCTAGATCTCCAAAATACATTCAAATTCAAGATACCCCTAATTTTCCCCCCCATCCTCCTAATTAACCATAAAGGAGTATTACAAAATGTCTAAACAACCCTTCCCATTCAAAATTTCCCTCCAATTGGGTCCACAGAGGCCCCGCCCCCTTCCAGGGCTTCCGCCCGCCAGGTTCCGCCCGTCCCTGGGCCGGCGGGTGTAGAACCGGACCGGTCCCTGCTGGACCGGTCCAGCCGGCCCCTCCTGGGCCGGCTTACGCCTAACACCTTCATTCCAAGGATAAATCCTAAACGTTAGATTGTCAATTTAGGCTATACAATGGAAACCAACTATGCATTGGAATTTAAGTGGTCTCCTAAAGTTCCACCATCTAGCTGGAACCATTGGAAAATTTCAAACAAAAACATTCATAAAGAAATTATGAACATTGAGAGATGCATGAAACATTAAAGATCTTTATATATATATATATACACATATATTACTCACTCAAAGATCAACACTCTCTACATTTGCAGAGGTCATACTTGGGAATGACAAGCAATATTGCCTCACCTAACATTCTTTTTAACATAAATTTGAGACTACAATTGCATTAAATACATCCTAATTCCTATCTCATACTTACAACTCAACTAGTGGGATTCCATAGGCACGCTTAAATAACTAGTCTCCATAGCAAACAAAATCTTAAACAACACAAGGACCTATCACTGCATATGAAAGAAAATTTAATTTCTATGGTGAATGCAAATTCCTATCAACTTGCCACACAAGCTTCCGCAGCTGCTTCTGGGAGGTACTTTCATGAAAGAAACCTCACCAAACTTGGAGGGAAATTCTACAACAATCATTTTAAGCTCCAATTGCCCCACCATTTCCTCCGTGTTTTTGTCGTTTCGGGATTTCCGAGCTTCTGAAGTGCCGCCTTTGCTTCGCGCAATCGAACCCTGTAATTTTTCTTCCAAGAAGCAAACTGAGCTTTTAGTTTGCTGAGCTCTTCATCAGGATTTATGTTGGAGACTGACATTCCTGACTTCACCTCAACAAGGAAACCTGCATCATCCTCAAATATCTGTCTCCGCTCTTCAAACTCCTTGAATAAGTGACTAATTGTATTCCTTACACCTTCAGGAGTTTTATTTAGTGCCACACCAGATGCACGGGATCGTTTAGCAGGTGTTCCTTCAGTTGTATAGGTCTCAACAGACATGGCATCTTCAGAGTCGAAATATGGATAACTTGGAGATAAATCAGGCTTTCCAGCCAAGCTAGCCACATCATTGGTAGCAAGACTCCTCTTTGCAGCAGCCAAACTCATCTGCACCCGGAATAATCATTCAGTAAAGAAATACGAAAGCAGTCATAGGATAAATCAAATTTAGCAAATGAAACCATACCATTATCTTCACAGAGATGCATTTCTAAATAATAGAAGAATTTAAATTAAGTGTGATTGACATTATTTAGTACGGTAGTGCTCAAAGTTTAGCAGACAATTTACCGAAAAAATATACTTGAACATAAACAATCCTAATTCAAAAAAATAAAATAAAACCTGCAATGAAGTCATCTGTTTTTGCCACAGATCCTCCAAGGACTTCATTTTTGCATCATAATCTAACCATCTCATCTCATATTGCTGAAGTTGTTGCCTCAGATAGGAATTTTCCTCTTCCTTATGTCTCAGCTCTGCTTCCGCTTTCAGAACCTGGCTCTCAAGTTCTACCATAACTGAATGCTGAACAGGAGGATGATTTTGCTGGGTATACAGATATTTAAAAGTATTAATCACTAACTTCTGCTTCAAACAATCTATTCAGACTCAATGAATCCAAAATGAGCAAAGATGACTTTAATTGGGCAAAAAGAAAACTTTCTATAAAATAAGAATACCAAAGTTATAATCAAGATATACATGGGCGTATGTAGTGCAGCTGTTAACTTTTGGCAAAACAAAATCGAGAATGTGTATGGAAAAATGGTTGCAATGATTCACATGTTGTCGAATGAATTCCCAATAAAGAGAAACTTTTCCACCAGCTGTACCGCTATTTTCTGCCTTCTCTCAAAACATTACATCATCACCTAAGAACCAGTTCTTACATCTGCATTAGAACTGCCAGGACACCTACAACATTTGCACATCAAAAATTTTCCATTCCTTCAATCTCCCTTAAGTAATTAATAGAGCTGTACACAGTTAGCATTTTTGGATCCTATTCTCTGAGGGATCATGGGTTAAAGGTGATCAAGGATGTGCATATTATGGTTTTAATGTTGCGTGAGTCAATTTTTTTGTAAGATTGTTAAATAAATTGGTTTTAAGGTCCAGCAAGCGTAAAATTTAGTACTAAGCCACAAATTCATACCAAACATAAATGATGTTAGATGATCAAGCCACCATCACCAATGTCCCACCCACAATATCTGGCATCCGACAACCAAACTATTCCGTATGCATGTATGTGTGAGTGCATATGCATGCATTTGAGCATGCCGCGGCATCTCATGATACTGTACATGCACGCTATTTTAAGCGTGGTGGAAAGGCCCATTCCTCCTAATGATGTCCCTTATGCAGGAGAGACGCAAGAGACTTCCCAATTTTGAACAAAATGGACTCGCAGGAAACCGAATTTAAAAAGACAATTTAAAATAAATAAAGCATAATAAAATAAAATTTGCAAAATTAAGAGGCTTACAGGAAACCGATTAGTTTGGTCAGATTGATTATTGAACAATAAATGAAAAAAAAGTCAATAATTTGGATACTTGGGTAACTAAGCTCTTTGGATTCTTGGTTTCATTACCAACAAACCAAGCTATTCAATCTCACACCCCTAATAGTGATGCTATTGAGCTTTTCATTGATGATGGCAGTGTAAAAAATGAAGAACATTTTCAACTTTCAAACAAAAAATAAAATAAAACGATAAATTACCTCTAATTGCTGAAGCTTCTTGCTTAGATCAGTCTCAAGATTTAAATCATTGCACTTTGTCATTTCCAAATTTCTGCTAATATTGAAATGCTTTCTTGCCAACCAACCACGTATGACTTAAATAGAATAAAGGCGCAATCAATTAATGCAATTAGAAAAGAGAAACCAAACGCTTTTTACAAGGTTACCAAAAGCTACCTGATTGCAAAAGCATTATAAGCTTTTGTTGTTTGGCAAATGCTTTCTGAGCAACCCACCGCTTAACATGCTTTTGTATAAGAACAGCAGCTCTATGCCGCCTTGCTAAATAGTGAAACTCATTTCTTGCTCTTTCAGCTCGTATACCTTTTTCACAAAAAGAAAGCATAAATGTCCAAAATTTAATAAATATTGGCAAATCTCAATTGAAAAGATTAAAGCATTCCCTTATCCAGGAAACCTCATAAAAAGGTTTAAAACAGCAATAGTGTATGAGGAGACTAAAGTCTTTAGAAGCATAAAAGGAAGAATTAATTATGCAAAAGCTGACATTTTTTCTTACATGATTGCAGTGTTGTAACTCCATTCTTAGTATCATTAAAACTGCGACGAGCTTGAGCACCACGGAAATATTTCTGAGCACACAAGATTCCTTGCAATCTACAGGCTCTAGCAGTTTCTAGTATTGCAAGCTATAAATATTTCAAGATACCACACGTAAGATAACTAGGCAATTTGAAGTATTGATTCAAGCAAATAGGAAGAAGAGCAACATATGTATTAAAACAAAATATAAAAGCACCAGTTTAGGTTTAATTAAAATAAAAAATAAGTATAAATCACTACCTTCAATGGCGTTAATATTAAAACAAAGCCATTAAGAAACTAAGCAATTTTACTGGAAAAAGTAATGATCAAGTACCACATGAATTAAAGGGCCATGAACACTAGTGTTAAACGACACATCAAATATAGATACATAGATCAAACCTGGTTATCATGGTGACAGTTATCTATATTATCCGGTTAGAACAAGATAAATTACAACCATAAAACAAAATAACTATTAATTTTTAGAGATGAGATAGGCTGACTAACATAAAATTTTTTTTTACTTACTGGATGCTAATGGAACATTTACATCCAGCATGGTGGAATTAAACATTAGCGGCCTATTAGAAAGTTCTCTACAAATGGATGTCAGTTTTATCTGATTCTCTTTATACATGTTTAAAATAACTATGCTGGTACATTTCTTTCAAGGAAAAATATGTATAATCACAAGCAAAACTCATCTAACCTCATCTTCCTAGTAAACAGAAGAGAACTGGCTAGGTAAAGTGACTATTATATGATTGACTATGGTTTAGAAGTATTTTAATCATACAGAAAGCATACATTTGATCAGATATTGTGAAACTATGCACAAAAAAAATGTTTGCCGCAAAGAAACTGCAGAAGACTAAAACGAAGTAGGGTAATTGCCTGTCCACTGCGGAAAAATATTTTTGTATATCCAACTTGATACATGCCAGGAGGAACACTGTATTGCTGCAGAACTGCAACTGAAGTACTAAGTGGATCCATTACCGGTGTATTTTCCATGGACAGAAAGTTATACCTGGACGATGCAACATGTTATATGTATATATAAAAAAAGCACACAATTGAAACTTGGAAAACTTACGGAAGAATGTACATGGATATTATTTTAACTGCTACCTTTCAACAAACTGTTGATGGGTCATTCTTGTAGGATAGCCTGACCTTGCTATCCTGACAACTTCAAGTAAGCTGAAGCTTCTCAGCTGTCGAATGACAAAATCTTCTTCATAAATTCCAGCAAGTTGTTTACTGTTTGGATTAATACAACTTACGAAGTGTGGGTTGGTGTTCTCCAGCAGTTGTATCAACTCTGAGAGTTGATCCTAGAAGAAGGCACAACATTCAAAGGATTAAAGAAACTGTTGAACCCTAGACAACCATCTGCTTAGATTATTAAAAGCATTGCACGAGATTTGGTGAAAAAAAAAAGTGGAATTCACTCCACGTCAAATGACAACCCAGGATTTTATTACCTTGTACTTTGCATGGAAAACATTATGACTTCGCTGAGTACTCAGCCAGTTGTGACTACACAAAAAAAAAAGGCAAGCTTCTAGAATGGTTCAGCAAATACATTTCAAAGCAAATCGATCAATCCTTTGCCAACTTCCCTTGAAATATTCTGTACCCTAACAAATTAATATTAAAAAGACGCTCATCTTCTGTTAGGCCAGTCGGTCTAGCCGGCCCAGCACCAAGGCCGAATCCTGGTATATTCCAAGCGGACCAAGCAAGCCTCTGGCCCCCTTGTGGGGCCCATGATTTGAATGCAAATTTAAAATGGAGGGGGCAGTTCAGGAGGGAATTAATTTTGGGAGAGGCTGTTTAGTAATTTGGAAAGGGTTAGGGTTATGTTTTGTGCTGGCTAAATTTTGTTTTCTCTTAGGTTACTTGGGCTCTAGCAGCTGGCTAGATTGGAGAGCCGGATCTTCCTCTCAAATGAAAATTCATTGTATCTTATTTGTTTTCTTCCATCGTTCAACAATTATCAAGTTTCCCTAGTATTTGGCCACCAAATTTCTTTCAATTTTTGCTTTTATATTGCTCAAATCCAAAAGTTCAGCCAAGATCTTCTGATTCCTACAAGTTTTTCTTATCAAATTGGTATCATAGCGCTTTCTTGGGCGAATAAATAAGTTATATTTGCTGTTTTTGCGATTGGAGCCTATATCCAATTAATGGCAGTAAAGAAGATGGAGGCATTGGAGGGCAAGATGGAACAACTCATGGCTGGAGTAGAGGAAAAATATTCTGGGATGGAGGGAAAACTCTCAGCCATCAAGAACCGCTTTGGAAACTTTGAAAAGAAGATGAAAAAAATGCTTGAGATGCAATCGAAAACATCACCAGCAATTCCTAGGGTGGAACCACGAGGAAAGGAGATCCAGGAGGACGGCGATGAATTCGAGAGTATTTTTCATCAAGGATCGTCATGTAGGGCCCCATTGGTGGGCGGATCGGGGTATTCCAAAGGGAGGACTTCAAGGAGGAGGGAAGTCGACCCCTTTGGGAATCTACCCGGGCATGGGGAGAAGTGGAACGGAGAAGGGCATGGTTGGGGGGAGCCAAAGAGTCAAACTCAACCAAGGGAGGAAGGAAGGGAATCACACCACCACGACACCAGAGGAACCAACGGGGAAAAAACCATTGAGGTATGGATGAGAGAGCAAGGAAACTAAATATGTTGGTCTTTGAATGGGAGGATGCTTAGGGTTGAGTGTGCTAGGTGGAACGTTACTTTGCTATCAACCGGATGACTGAGGTCTTGGATTTGAAACCATCCCGACCGGACCTGAGATTGACGACGCGAGGTTTGGATTTGAAACCATTCCGGCCGGATCTAAGGTCGACGACGCGAGGTCTTGAATTTGAAATCATCTCGGCCAGATCTAAGATTGATGACTCGAGTTCTTGAATTTGAAATTGTCTCAGCCGAATCTAAGATCGACGGTGCAAGGTCTTCAAAAATAACATGTTTATTGCAATATTGAATAGAAAAATTTATGCTATTTATTTAATTAAATATAATCAGCCACATTCGCGCATCAATAAGGCCGAAATTGGTAGCCAATATGAGCAATTTAGATTTTCGTCTTGAACTAGCTCATATTAATTTCGCTTTAAGCAATAATCTCAAGGAATTGGATGTGAAGTGGGCGGAGTGGGTATATGCGGACAAAACAGCTCACGTGAGAGTTCACGTGGAACGAACTGTTCGAGAGGAGTTCAATCAGAGATTGATCGTAGTGAGGAGGTAGCCGTGTGGAATCACACAAGCAGGGTTGTTCGCACGCTGAGTTCAAGTGTCTGTGCTGGAGAGGGGTCACGGGAGGTGGCTTTCGGTTTGGGTCGGAATTGATGAAGCAAAGCTTGGCTTGTTCCTTCGCTAATATAACCAGACGGAGGAATCCGAGCAGCAGATATTTGGCGTGAGGAGGTTGGAAGCCAAAGGGGCTTCGGATTGTGCGAATCGCACTGTATGGAAGGGCACAGACCACTAGGTGCGATCGGCTGGTCGGAGTAAGGGTCACAGACCAGAAGGTCTCATGCTGCTTGGCTTTAGGAGAGGGAAGCAAAGGTGTTCGCGTGAGTTGGAAGTGGACGAAGGCGAGTAGAAGCGTAGAACAAATGTGAACGGACTGTGCAGCAGCAGGATTTTCAGGAAAATTAAAAGCATGAGTTTTTTTTAATTCTGTTTCTCTGTATATTTATTAATCGAATAATTGAGTCATTGTGTCGTTTCCGAAGCGTTACTTCTGTTCACTGTACTTCTACAGCGGTATATTGGTTTCAAGTCTTCCCTCTATTTTTTTTTAATTTTTTTTTATCTTTATTTTTTTTAAATTTCAGTCAACACTTACTAAGCAGTTTGCATTAGTTTTATTACATAGATGATAAAAGTATCCTAAAGAAAAGTTCATTGGAGATAGAAGAAAGAATAAAGACACTCTATTAGAATAATTAAGTATTCAATTACAGGAAAGGATTTACCTTTAATTTTGTAGCAGCACTCTGCATTGGAGAAGTTAAACTAACCAAGGAGGCAAGCACACGGGGAAGTCGATTTCCGCATGATAAAAGCAGTTTTTTTATAGAATCTTCATGAACTATCTCTCTATTATTCTCCAAGAAGCCACTTGTATTATACAAAACCTGATATGGAAAATCCATTTGGTCATCTATATAGTGAAATCAAATTACAGCTTACAGAATTTCGCACTGCAAAGAAAAATAAAAAACTACAGGGAAAAAAATGACGCATAAGATTATCGTCCTGCTAGTATAAACCACCGAAAATAGTTTTATACCAAAAAATACTGTCTAGTACAATAAGCATATAACTTGCCTCGGAGACTAAGAAATCTGCTAAAGCAATAGTGGCTCAAAAAACAGTCACGCATTTATAGCATTACTTTCTTGATTTTTAAGAAATCAGAACATTTGAAAAATGCAAAGTATTCAATAACATTGACTCTCTGATCATTAAAACTCTCAAGCGTCACTTGATCATTATGTTAATGTTCACCTCCCATTAATTGTCCAAGCAAAGACTGAAACCTTGAATAATAATTGCATCTACAAGGCTGCATCCATTTAACTTGCTACAAGACTTCATAACCCTATTTGATTTAAATAAGAAAATAGTAAGATATCACCCAAAACAACTCGATTGTTCTCGATATAGAAAAATTGCAGTTATCCCTTGAAGACTAAAACGACCTTATTAAAAAGATATCAAAGCCTATTAATGCACTTGCGGATGTAATACCTCTCCTGCATAATGGCAGATTCTGAAAGAACTACTTTCTCCCTTGAAACAAGGATTACCAAGAAATTGATGTTTAAGTTTGTTTAAAAGGGTAAAATCGGTTGCCTTGGAGCAAGCTGATTCTTCATCTAACAAAGATAAAATCCCTTGGGGCTGCAGTGCACCAAATAGAGCTGTTACCAAGTATTCACAATTGAAATAACATAATAATAATAAAAGATACAGGAAGACACAAAAAACCATTCATTCAAGATAAAGAGTTAAAAAGAGTAGCAAAAACCGTTCATTCATGATAAAGAGTTAAAAAGAGTAGCTGAAAATAGCAAGGGATTTTGCAGTTAGTATAATAAATATATATATCATATATAAAAACATTAATGTTATCAAGCATGTAAAATGCACATGACAATAAAGGCTTTCTAGTGCAAGCTCATAATAAAAGAAGGAAAATAAGCATGGAGAAAACGTAGAATGCTTATAACCCGGTCTTGGGAGAAAAAATATTCCAATATTCAGTAAAATAATAGCAAAAGAGCACCATCCGATCATATGAGATATTAAGGCAAGAATGACATCCTAACATTATGCTTGGTGCAACGCAAGATAAATTATAGATTAAATTGTAAACAATGTTCCTATACCGGAAAACAAAGCACCAAAATATACTTGGTGCATATAGCACATGTAAATGGGAGATTTTTAAGAATAATTCAGGTGATTATTATCAAGAAAGATAGTACTATCCATTTCTAAGTTCATATTTGTAAATTTTCAAACATAATATTTTTATATTTTACTTAATTATTCCTAGAGACCTAACACCACTTAGTCGATATTTGAAGTAATTGTTGCTGAGTGGTTGATTTTTAACATTATTATTATTACCATCGTCATTAGCATTATCCTAGCTTTGTCGGTTATATGCATCCTCATGTTTTAAACATTCTAGCGGAGTGTTGCATAAGGGCTGAACTCTATATGATCTTCTTTTCAAAGTATCTAGTAAGTTATTCATGATCCATCTTATTCCTTTCCAATCATTTCACATAAATTATATCGGCCTATCATAATGAATCTTTTATTCGACTGGTTCAATCGTGAACCGGTCGGCAAACCGATATGGAATAATATCATAACCGTTTTAGCAGCGAATCGGGAAAAACCAGCAGCTCAACTGTATAACCGGACAAATTTAAATGAACCGCCCAGTTCGAAAGGATCATTATTTGGATCGTTGATCGCAGATCGAAGGGTCGAAACATGGAGTTAAACGTGCGATTTGTCCACCGTGAACCCTAAGCCCTAGTTTCCCTCCTCTCTCGTTCTCGCGTAGCTTCCTCTCCAGGCACGAACGCACGCTATTCTCTCTCCTTCTTGCAGCAGGTGTGCTCCTCAGAGCGTGCAGTCATGCTCTCTCTCATTCTCGCAATAGGTGTGCTCCTTAAATCTTGTTGTAGTTGCAAAACATAATATGGAATAAGGAAACTTGGTGTCAAGACAAACATTTTTACATGGGAACTTGGATGAGACCATATCCTGTTCGTCTCGAGCATCATCCTTGCTTCTGCTTCCACCGTGGGATGTAAGCTTTTTTTCTTAACCCTAAAAGTTTAGATTCTTCTAAAATCTTTGGTTTTCTGTTGAGAAAGTTAAACATCGTTACATTGAAAGGAGGGGTTAAACATCTTCACATTGATATTCTCTGTTAGTCCAAATGTTAAAAATCTATGGTGTTGGATCTCTACATTTGGGAGTTTGTTAAAAATTAAAATGGATATCTACATTTATGTCTTCCAAATCTACAAACCGCATAATCAATTAACAGTCAAAAACAATTCAGAAACATAATAATAAAATAACCAAATGACAATCCTAAAATCCCAAAATAGATATAGCTCTCAAGTCAATTTATTTTTATTTTTTTATTTACTATTTGTCATCCTTGAAAAATGATGTTCATTTACTAAAATAATCAATCTGTTGTAAAGAGGTTTAAGGTTAGACTATAATGTTAATTTTTATTAATTTTTAATAATATTATTATTTATTACATGATCCAATTCAACCACAATTCGACCGATCGAACCGTGAACATCTCCTTCCAATTCGTTGTCAAGTCCGGCTTTCGCAACCTTCATGTTGCCACACACAACTTAGCTTCCACCAACTTCTTTATTATTTAGCAATAATACACACAGCAAATCAATCTATTTGCAATTTGGCCATTATTCTTTAACTATCCCTCACATTCTCTTGCATGATACTCTTGAATCCTAAGATGCTAATATCGATAACACTGTCAGGTATCCACAACCCCTTGGCATTAATCAATAAAAGTTGTCCCCATCTGTATACGTATTCTGTTTTATAATATATCCAAAATACCTTAACATAACACATCAAATTATTATTTGATTTCTAGGAATACTAATTGATGATTATTAATTTTGCATCCAATAAAATTTTACATCACATTCTCAATTCTTGCTGCACTAATTTTAACTTCAATATTCACATAAATTCCTCCACTATTCCGTACATTGATAGAGACATCTACAAATAATATTAGACACTACTCCAACCTACTTAAGTACATTAACACATTAATAATACTCAAATCTAGCAGATTTCCTAACTCAATGAGGATATGAAAGTTTTAAAAAATATAGACTGATTTCCTTCAAATGAATCATAATTTGTCACTACCTTGCCCGGGGCTCGAATTAACGATGTGGAAACAGACAGTCGGACGGTAAAATCATAATTTCATTTTCTAAGTCTATTTCACTTCATCTAAAACTATCTCAATAAACTTTGAAAAAACTACTAAACTTCAAATTTGAAACAAATTAAAAAAAACAATCAATACCTCTCGTTCGTTGCATTACATCTACGATATACATTTCCACTTATTATTCTCATTTTGATTATATTAAGCTTACTTGAAAGAAAATGTTAGAGCAATAACAGTAAGCCACAGCTTAGCGAGTAATACATATTTCTAAACTACAATAACTCATGGTAGTGAAAATAATATGCATAATCTCTTTTATTTATATCACTTAAGTTTTTATTTCATATAATCATATCATTTATTTCATTATATCTTTAAATATATAATATTATGCATAATTCATAAATGCAGATCATATCATATTCAATTTGCATTCATCATATCTGTATTTATATCTTTCTCATTTTCATATATAGTATAACCATTACAGGAGCCACCGTCTAATTTAGTACCAATGAAGATACTCATTTTTGTTTTACCATTTCATTTTTCTTTACCATTTTCTTTTTCCTTTACCATTAACATGCACGAATACATTGCGTCCTCAGCCAATACCATAAGGAGGTGAGCTTCATCATTTAACATCCCATGCAATCACACATATCTAGTCATCTTATTCTTACAATATTTGAACTTTATATAATAATGCCATGAAATATAACATATAATTTTTTCTTTACTTCAGTATGATCAATCATTGGGTATAAGAGATATGAATTGTAATCTAATGAATAATAAAGATTTCATAAGCATTATTTGACTTTCAAAACATTTAACTAGAGAGAAATAAAATCATCACTGTAAATAAAAAACCATGAGTACTCACCTTGAAATCAGATGCCTTAATAATTTATTTTAGTCACTAATTTGCCGCCAGCTTAACTCCTATATAATATTCTGTTAAAATTAAAATCATTACATAAAATATTATCATTATTTTAATAATGAAAAATCTTAATTATAAATGATTTTTCCTCTCTCTTTCTCTCCAATTAACTATCTTAATATTATCATTTTCGGATTTAAATAAACCTAAATTTTTAAAAATTTATATTTTGGTCTAAATTCATTATTTACTTAATTCAACACTTTATCATTGCCTAAATTAATTTAAAATAAAATTAATTTTTGGTTTTACCCAAAAATTCTCATTTTGGATACATGAATTTCACTAATTTCAATACATTCACATGTCAAAACTTCCCTATTATCTATTTAATAATTAAAGCTTTTCTATTTTCGGATTATTTTAAATTAAAATTTAGGAAAATAAAATTTTTATGAAAAAACCCTAATTTCTATCATTAAAAATCTTCCTAAGATCATTTGGAATAATATTCATTAAGAAATTTTCATAGAAATTGAAAATCGGAAAAAATCTAATTTTGGAATTCTAGTAAAACTTTGAGAAAAATTTCATTTTCAGGATTAAAATCCTTCTCCTAACCTTCCCTATCATTCTCCTAAAAATTTTTCAAGTTTTGGAGAAATCCTAGAAATTTCTCTCTTAAAGAAATCTATGAGAAAATGAGGATTCATAGGTTTCCAAGTTTCTAAACCTATGAATCCTCATTTTCACATAGATTTCTTTAGGAGAAATTTATAGGATTTCTCCAAAACTTAGAAAATTTTTAGGAGAATGATAGGGAATATTAGGGGAAGGATTTTAACCATGAAAATGAAGTTTTCCTCAAAATTTTACTAGAATTCCAAAATTAGGCTTTTTTCGATTTTCAATTTCTATGAAAATTTCTTAACGAATATTGTTCCAAATGATCTAATGAAGGTTTTTAATAAAAGAAATTAGGGTTTTCCATAAAAATTTTATTTTTCTAATTTTTAATTTAAAATAATCCGAAAATAGAAAAGCCCTAATTATTAAATAGATAATGGAGAAGTTTTGGCATGTGAATGTATTGAAATTAGTGAAATTCATATTTCCAAAATTAGGATTTTTGGGTAAAATCAAAAATTAATTTTATTTTAAATTAATTTAGGCAATGATAAAGGGTTGAATTAAGTAAATAATGAATTTAGACCAAAATATGAATTTTTAAAAATTTAGATTTATTTAAATCTGAAAATGATAATATTAAGATAGTTAATTGAAGAGAAAGAGAGAGGGAAAACAATTTATAATTAAGATTTTTCATTATTAAATAATGATATTTTATGTAATGATTTTAATTTTTACAGAATATTATATAGAAGTTAAGCTGGCGTCAGATTAGTGACAAACAAATTATTAAGGCTTCTGATTTCAAGGTGAGTACTCATGATTCTTTATTTACAGTGATGATTTTATTTCTCTCCAGTTAAATGTTTTGAAAGTCAAAGCATGCTTATGAAATCTTTATTATTCATTAGATTATAATTCATGTCTCTTATACTCAATGATTGATCAGACTGAATTAAAGAAAAAAATTATATATTACATTTCATGGCATTATCATATAAAGTTTAAATGTTATAAGAATGAGATGACTAGATATGTGCATATTGAATGATGGAGCTCACCCCCTTATGGTACTAGCTAGGGATGCAATGTACCCGTGCACTTTAATGGTAAAAGAAAAAGGAAATGATAAAGGAAAATGAAATGATAAAGGAAAAGGAGTACCTTTATTAATACTAAATTAGACGATGGCTCCTGTGACGATAGTACTATATATGAAAATGAGAAAGATATGAATACAGATATGATGAATGTAAATTAAATATGATATGATATGCATTTATGAATTCTGTATAATATTATACATTTAAAGATATAATGAAATAAATGATATGATTATATGAAATAAAAATTTAAGTGATATAAATAAAAGAGATTATGCATATTGCTTCTACTACCGTAAGTTACTGTAGTTTAAAAATATGTGTTACTCGCTAAGCCGTGGCTTATTGTTGTTGCTCTAAAATTTTTTCTTTCAGGCAAGCTTAATATAATCAAAATGAGAAAAATAAGTGAAAATGTATACCTTAGACGTAATGCAACCAACGAGAGGTATTGATTGTTTTATTTAATTTATTTCAAATTTGAAGTTTGGTGGTTCTTTCAAAGTTTATTGAGATAGTCTTAGATGAAGTGACATAGATTTAGAAAATGAAATTATGATTTTATCATCCGACTGTTTGTTCCTGTCTCATTAATTCGAGCCCCCGAACCGGGTTGTGACAAAAGTAGTATCAGTACAAAAATGTTGGTACTTCCGTGACAAATGTATAAAACTATGAATAAGTATTCTATAAATATAAAGGAAAAATTATGAATGGAAAAAGGAGAAAGTTATGATTATATGAAAAGATAAAAAAATGAGCATTTAGGATGTCATACAGAATATGTATACCCAAATGTCAATGTATGATTTTTATAGTAATTCTTCTAAAAATAATTTCAGCACTGCCATATAAAAGTTACATGCATAATGTCTTCTTTTTCTTGTTTTATGAATTTAAGATAAATATTTGTTACCTGGTGAGCGTTAGCTCATCCCTGATTGTGGGAATATATTTTTCAGGAGAACCTGCTAACATTTGATGGCTGACAAACTTATTACTTACCATCGTAGAGAATCTCAAGAAGACAGGTTCTATATGGTTATGTTATGTCATATAATAGTTTATGTATTGTGGGCTTCTTATAGTGGATTTGTTTATAATTTGTTGCTTTTGATGTAATAGAAAGAATTTATATGGATGTTTAGTGGTTCTTTTAGAATTTGAAGTTGCATGAATATTTGAGCATATTGATGTTGAAATGTTAAATAAAAGTTTTTTTGTAACTACCGTACGACCGTCAGTTTCCACCTCGTTAAATCAAGCTTACCGGGCCGGGTCGTGACATAATTTAAGACCAAAATAGCGTATACATCCTAGATACACTTCAAAGCGAGAAAAACAGATGAATTAATAAGTAATAACTGAGAATAAGAGCATGAAAATTATATTTAAGAGCAAAGATCAGTGACGGAGGAGGGTTTTATTGCAAAACCACCATGAGACAATGCAAAGCTTTGGATAACTTCTCAGAGATAAGGAAGCTCCGATTTCTTGCTGTTTGTCAAGATAAGTGTCTAGAATCAAGATTACTCAAAAGGTAATAAGAAGTTGCATCAAAACTGCAGGCCCTACTTAAAAAAAAAACTAGAAAACATCATCCAACATAATCACCTCATGAAAACATTGATAACTTTCATATCAACTACTAGAAGTACAAGAAGCCAAGTGTCGATACTAAAGGAAGCAGCGTTCTAATACCTTATCGAAGAGATTTAGACAGTCAACATTGTCTGGAAAGTCAATGTTGCGCCAGTCAACTCCATCGAGAGTATACTCCTTCAAGAAAGGGAGGTAAAAATAATTTAAGTTTTATGAATGCAAAGTTAAAAGCAATATTTAATTCTGTTAGTCTTATAAGGCAGAAATGAATGTAAAGAGCATTTTACAGCCACCAAAATAATGCATTATATGAGGATAGGAATATTATCATAAAACCAAAATTCTCAAGTTTTGAAGTTGTACTTCCAAAAAAAAAAAGTTGTAATTTTCGTGACAAAGCTGATAAAGAAGCATTTAGGAATTCTCATTATTCAGTTTATGCCCTAATCTCCGTACTCAGGAAAGAACAAGCGATGGAGATGACAATATTAATCAGCCAAGGCAAAGCTAGATTCACTAGTTCTAGGACCTATGATATGATAAAAGGAAAAAAAATCACAGGTAATCAGTTGAAAATATGACACCAGAATATAATCTTAATCAGCCAAAGAAGCAAAATGAGATAATAAATTTGCAAAGAAAAGAAAGCTAGATTCACTGGTTCTAAGAGTAACTTATGATATGATAAAACGAAAAAAAAAATCAGTTTCTTCAGCTGAAAAGATGACACCAAAATCAGTTACTGGACGGGTAAGACCCGTGATGCTAGTTGGAAAAACAGTGCCAGCTGTAACCAAGTAGCTATAAGCGACAAGAAATACAAAGGTTCTTGAAATGATAAAAGAATTTTACCTCCTGTTCATGTTTAAGAAGATGGTTAATGAAGTACTGCTGCATCCTTTCACTAGCATAGTTTCTGTTAAATTGATCAAATCCATTCTTCTGCAATAAAGAAGTTTAGCCATATAAGGTCTGCTGAAAATGTATAGTACAGTATCTTACAACATTCTTACACGAGAAACTTCGAAGCCACATGTATCTAAGATACTTAAGGAGCTTCCACTATAAGTCTTTCCAACTTGAAGGTATTTGTTGATCTGCACAACAACCCAGTCAAACAGAGTAGCATAAATTGATTTTGCCAATGCATCTCTAGTTTCAATTGCCTGCAGGAAAGGGAACAAATCTACATGAGCACTTCAGAAGTTTTGCGGGCAGAATAAGAGAGTTCAAGAACAAATTAGAAACCTGAGATAACGTTAGCTTCTGAACTATATTATCATTTCCGGATTGAGTTGTTTGAGTTGATAATGCTAAAACTAATGCATCAACTTCACAGCCCAGTAAATTTGCCGCGTTAGCTACAGCTGTATGAATTTAGCAGTAAAATGAATGTCACGCATACATGTCAAATAAAAAAAAATATCTACAAATAGTATACATCAGAAGGATAAGCCTTAAGAACTTCTAATATTTAGTTAATCTAAAACAATGCTCTAATGATAGTAATCTGTTAATCTTCTCAGTAAATGCAGAGGATGATCTCCTGACTAAGTTTACTGTTAGGTATCAGTCAACCAGGAATGAAAATATAATTTTTATAAGCATTTATAAACCTAACTATCAATAGCTTTGAGGGAAAACGTTAGCTCTTATTAATGAGTTCCAGGTCTGGGCGGCAAAAGGTAGATAGGATAAATTTTAATTAAACTGGCGACAGCCAAAACTAAAAGGCGTTTGGACTCTTCTATGCATTTTTCCATAATGCCCATTTCTGATGCAGGAACCCATGCATTTCTCTAATCGAATGCGCATGTTATCCAAATCTTAGAAAATTTGTGTTTTATCAACAACATGCTCTTAGAAAATTAATTTTTTTGGCTAAATTTCCAATGTTGTCTCGTCAAAACCCAACCACCCAAGGTCATCCAGAAGTAGTATGGAGCTGTCCGTCTGTTCAAATGAGTTGACACAACACGATGTAAGAACCGTGAACATTTGATCATAATCTTGATGCAGGACATAAATGCAAAGATGATCTTGATTAAGAGTTCGCACGCTTTCAAGTAAGAGCAATAATGTTTTAGAACTTTTAGCCAATTAATGAAAATAGAAAACAAGAAAGGGGTGCCTTAGCTTAAGCTAAATCACACAATAACAGTTAAGATCACAAAACAATTATAAAATTCAACATAAGTAAATATAGAGGAAGTCCAATAACATTCCTAGATTAACAATAGGATTAGATACATAAAAATCCATCACTCATTTCCTACGTTTACTAGGCTTTGGCAGAGAGCTTTGCATGAATTTTTATGATTGATATATAACCACAATTGAAGGAGAACTGGAAGGAAAGTGAGGAGGGGGAAGAAGTTCACTCTTGTCTTGGCTTGGCAGTGATCTGCCACTGAATGGTGGAAAGTTGTTCCTCGACGGCGTTCGACAATGTGAATATGATGCGCTCCAAATATTCCTCGACGGTATTGTCTATCTCCGGGTTGACATCAAAGAAGAGCGATTGGAGAATGTCGACGAAGTCTTGCTCGTTGTAGACGATGCCAGAGTCACGATCGGGATCCACCATGCATAATTAGAGAAGTTTGGGTTGTAAGGGAGAGCAAGAGGTGGAGCCTCTTCGTCCCTTCCTTCCTTGGATGAAGTATCAATGCCAAATACAATGGTGGGGAAGGGAGATGGGGATCGACCAAGCTAGTGAGGGGGCTCGGCCAAGACTAGGGTAGGGACCCCTTTTCCAAAAATCTGAAGTTGACTTTCAGATTTCAACTTGGAGGGAATTAGGATTTTAGAAATTGAAATTCGAATAAGTGGAGGAGAAGGAAAGTATTTCGAAGTTTAGGAAACTGATTGGTCTCAAAGAGGAAGGTAATTTAGTATGGGATTGATAGGGAGAGGGAAGGGGCCGGCGGCATCATGGGTGTGGGATGGCTTTGGGTAGGGTTTTATTACCAGCCTCAATAGGATCCTTAATAGGGAAGAAAGAATTTAAATCACATCCAATTTGAATTTGATTTAAGACACTTTCCTAAAATGGAATCCTAATTTTGGAAAGTTTTTGAAATTCAAAACTGATTTGAATAATTGGAATTAAAGCTTGCCAATTAAGGTTGGGTGGAATATGGAAAGTATTAATGGGGAATTTTGAAATTTGGAGGCAATAGGGAGGGCTATGGCCGGGGGCTAGATTAGGGCTTGGGTAAGGGGCCGGCAGCTAGGGTTGGTAGGAAGATGTTTGGTGGTGTGGAGGTGGGAAAGGGAAGGTGGCCAGGTAGGAAGGATGGTGGGTGGAGGTTGGCCGAGAGATGGGGACGTGGTGTATAGGTGGTCGGCGGCTTTAAGGGGCTGGAAGCTTGGGTGGCCGGTGGTTATAGGGTGAGGTAAACCTAGGCCGACGGCTAGGGAGAGAGGGGAAAAAGAAAAGAGAAAGGTAAGGAATAAAGAACCACGAATCCGGACACCTCCAAGGTTGGTGGGTGATCCGATTCCCTCTCCTAGGGTTTTCTCTCAAGGAACTCCTAAACTCTCACAAGAACTCAATTTATAGAAATTTTCATATAATTCATTCATTCCTTCAAAAGATACATAAGGGGCCTATAAATAGCCTCATATAAGTCCCATAAGTAGGGGTAAAAATGAAAAAGACATAATAAAACTCATAAATAAAAACTAATACATTACTAATAAAATGAAAGTCAAAAATAGAGTGGTGCTATCGTGGCCGTAGATCGACGGCCACGCCTCTGATAGACTTTCCAAGGTCGGATGTCCCCATCAAATCTACACCAAATTGAATTCAACAACTGAGCTCTTAATGTGAAAATCATGAACATTTGATCATAATCTACACCATTGAAAATGATTAGGAACCAAAACCCAGTAGCTAAAATGGTTAAATATGAAGAAGCTAAAATGCTGTCAATGAAATCTTTGTGGAGCATCAAAACAGTCATGCTTAAAACCAGAAGCTATGGTCCATTCTACTAAAATTGATTTATCTTCCCATCGATTTTATTAGTAGAATTCAAGTTGGATGGAAGAACTGGAGGAATGCATCGGGCTTGTTGTGTGATAGAAAAGTACCACTCAAACTTAAGGGAAAATTCTATAAGATGGTGGTTAGACCTGCAATGCTTTATGGTGCAGAATGTTGGCCATTAAAAGAGAAGCATAATATTAAGTGTTGCAGAGATGAGGATGTTCAGGTGGATGAGTGGCTTTACTCTTAGAGACAGGATACAAAATGAGCATATACGTGAAGAGGTTGAAGTAGCTCCAGTGGCAGATAAGATTAGAGAGAGTCGCCTTAGATGATTTGATCACATAAACCGGCAGCCTTCCGATGACCCAGTTAGGAGAGTAGATGTATTAGATTTAACCTATGTTAAGAAAGGTAGAGGTAGACCTCAAAAAACCTGATTAGAAAATATTAAAAATAACTTTTCTTTATTAGATCTAAATGAGAATTTGACTCTTAACCCGACATAATGGAGAAAAAGGATTCATGTAGCCGACCCCACGTAGTGGGATAAAGGCTTGATGTTGTTGTTATTATTGTTGTTCCCATCGATTTTAACCATTGAAACTCAAAAATGGAAATCATAAGCATGAAATCTTAACATACACTAATGGAATTATTAAGAAACAAACCCAAAAAACTATATAACGATTTGACTAATCACAACTTAAAAGATGTTAGATAACAAAATGCTTCCACGCGGAAACATAAAACTATTATGCAAATTGGACATGAAGCATGACAAACACATGACTGTAATAATCGACAAACATTTTCTAATACAAAATAAAGAATGTTGCATGGACAACCATGTGTCAGTCAATAAGGAAAACTTTTGAAAGCATGTAGCCTAACAAATGAAAGTTAATCAAAAAATATTTTTTCCCTATCAAGTATTATGATGTCCATGAATGTCAAAGGTCTTGATTTCCATTTTGAGGTATCTCAAACAAAAATGTATTTTTACCGTATCTAAATTATCACATGTGAAAATTTATTTTATCTCAAAAATTTGTACTATTTATAATTGTAAATTTTTTCAACATTAAAGATATTCTCCTTTATTGTATGTCTTGATAGTTATCTTTTTCAATTCGTTCACTTCTAAAATATTATTAAAGCTAGATTTCTTATAATCATCTCTTACACACGAGCATTTTCTATTCATGAGCTTGCCATGAGCAACCCATTTTGATGTTCTCGCCAGCGCTTTTTGTTGATGTCTCCATCGACACTCTTAATCAATACCTTTAATGCCTCCATTGACACCTCTACTAACATGTCTATCAACATCATTGTTTATGCCTCATCAATAATCTTTGTCGATACCTCCATTAATGCTCTTCCAATGCCCTCCGTCAACTCTTGTATTTATTCCTCTAACAGGAATGTCAATTGATGCTTTTTTATTACACCTTTAGTTTACCCTGTTTGTAGTGTCCCCCACCATCTATGGGTGATTGGGTCCTTATTAATTTTTTTTTTTAGATTGTATACGTATTTTCTCTAACACGGATCTTTTTTCCACACTATTGACCATGCATTCGATTCACACTACTACCTCATTCATGGATCAATGGTGCTCTTTTTTTGACACTCAGACTATGCATTTGATTCACTACTACCTCATTCATGGATCAATGGTGTGTTCTTTTTGTGACACTCACAGACTCTAAGTAATAAAATCCTAAACTACTTAATATCTAATCACTATTATTTTCAAACTTAAGTTGGCACCTCCTATGCCACCTTGAGCTTGCAAGAAAATATCATATGTAAATTATCACACGTAATAATTTATTTATGATAGGAATCTGACTATTTATTACTATAATTTTCTCATTATTGAGGATATTCTCCTTTATTACATTTTGTTTGATTGTTTTCTTCTCTTACCTCTACATATAGGCACATATGTGTTTGTAAGGATGTAGTCCTTTCAATTCTCTCCCTTCTAACATATTTGTAACAAAGAAATGAAAAGGATAGTTACATAATATTGAAATATCAGGAATAGCATGATCATATCTTCATGGAAACTCTCTCTATCTCTCCTCCCCTAACCTAAAACCCATCCACCTCCACTCCCTCTATCACACTTCTCCTAATGTCAATACCTCCATTAATGCTCTATAAATGCCCTCCATCATCAACTCTTTTATTGATTCCTCCGACAAGAATGTGATTTGATGTTTCTTTTTTTACACCTTTAGTTTACCTCGTTCGTAGTGACCCCCACCATTGATGGGCCTTTATTAATCCTTTTTAAAGGATTTTCTAGGCATCTTCCCTGACACAAATCTTATTTTCACACTTTCGACTATGCATTCAATCCACACTACTACCTCATTCATAGATCAATGGTGTGCTCCTTCTACGACACTCACAGCCTCTGAGTAATAAAATCCTCAACCACTTCATCTCTAATCACTATTAATTTCAAATTTAAATTGGCATCTCCTACGCCACCTTGAGTTTGCGAGAAAATACCATATTTAAATTCCATGGTATCCATTCCATTTATTTTGCTAAATTGCTCCTCAAGTGTTCCTGTAAGGTTTTCTTGCCCTATGGCCAGTGCTATTCTAAGAAAATCATCTTTTTTGGAATCTCCTTTGACTTGTGCTCCTTCTACGACACTCACAGCCTCTGAGTAATAAAATCCTCAACCACTTCATCTCTAATCACTATTAATTTCAAATTTAAATTGGCATCTCCTACGCCACCTTGAGTTTGCGAGAAAATACCATATTTAAATTCCATGGTATCCATTCCATTTATTTTGCTAAATTGCTCCTCAAGTGTTCCTGTAAGGTTTTCTTGCCCTATGGCCAGTGCTATTCTAAGAAAATCATCTTTTTTGTAATCTCCTTTGACTTGTGCTCCCCACTTTTTTGCAAAGGCCATTAAGGGGGAAATGGGTCCTAGTATTCACCCTATTTTCCTCTTTTAGGTTCCCATATACTTTTTCACCATGATCGCATACCAACTCATCACAAGCTACCCTCACCTATCACGATAAACCTGTAGTCATTTTTTCTAATAAAGAGATCAATGAGTTAGCATCACCTCTCTCTTTTACCCTAGTTGGCAAGTTTCTCGGAAGCAGACTCAGCACGGAGATTGTTCGTATATTCATCGCTAAGTTGAGATTGGCTAGGGATTTTTCAATTGAGCTTATCGAATTTCATCTTGTTCTTATTAGATTATCCCTAAAAGTTGATAATTATATACACTTCACAAGAAGAACATGCTATAAGGATAAATTTCTTATGCAGATGCTTAAGTAGTCACCTCATTTTAATTATTTTGAGGAAATTTCTATTACTCCAATTTGAATTGCATTTCCTTAAATCCGGATTTACAACTTCAACAAATCCATTATACTTCTCTTGGCTCAATTTTTAATAAACCACTTCAAGTAAATGTTCTTACTGCAAAGTTATCCAAGCCGTCAATGGCTAAGGACTTGATTGAAATGAATGTTCCTATCCATTAGGTAAAAGTGAATCAAAATGGCTTAGCTACATGTGTTTACTTATAGAAGGCAAAATTTGAAGGCATTACTTTATATTGCTCTGCTAGTAAAAAAATTTTGCCACTTCTCAAAATACTTCAAGACACGTCTAGAACTGTAGAAATCTCCTAGCAATTAAGATAATGAGGAGCATTCAATTGATACAAAACAACCTTCTAATATAAATTCCAACTACGCCTGATCTAGTACGTACACAATTATAAATCATCTTTAGATTTTATTTTGGATTCAAAACCTTCCCAAGATGTTAACTCAATGGTGATGATCAGCACCTCACCTGCAAAAAAAACCATTGATCCAAATCCACTAGAGGTATTTGCACCTAATGATCATTTGGTTGCTGGGGATATTGGAGATCTAAATTCTCAATTTGTTGACTGATGTTAGTATTTCAAGTAAAAAAGAATTAGTTAACAAAATGTTTCAAATTATCTATGTTAGAAGGGTCCAAAGTAGAAAGAAAATATGTCATCATTCTTCAATATTTACCAAGGTTCAAGTAAGATGCTTCACATGAGGTCTTTAGAGTTCCTCTTTTCAGGCAAATGATTTTGCTTTGTTCCTATTTAGATAGCTAGTTAGTGTATTGATCTTTTAATTTCTTCATCGAGAAATTTATGTAATTGCTTGGTGTTATTCTATTTTTATTGACTAATAATAATATTTTTCTTTAAGAAAAAGAACCTTATTATTTTTACAAAGAAAATGTGTATCAATGGGTATACTTTGGTTATTGGCCACTAGGACTTGTACTAGATAATTACCATTTAAATAATTGGTTATTCTCCACGTATAAGTGATTAATGTAGTCAAGTTATTGGTTTTTTAATTTTAAAAAATAGTTATTGCTTCTAATTCTATTATTAATGGTTAACTATTTTTGCATTAAATAGAAACTTTTTATTTGTTTGAAATAACTAACAAAGTAATATATTTCTCTTTCTTTGAAACCTAAAGGATGTCATTAATGTACTATTGGTAACTGGTAAGTTAACAAAATATCATATTATCATCTTAATGTTATGTGTGAAATATGATTGTGTTGATCAATCTGGTTATTCTGTTGTCTCGGACCTCAAAGCTTGTCGTGTTCGCTAGGTTCACCCCCTGGTTGGGTTCCGGTGCTACATACCCAAGCACCCCGATGTTGTGTTCTCGAGCGCCCCAGCGTTAAACGACAAAGAGCAGAGCACCATAGCGGTATAGATACGGTGCTGTAGCGCCGCAGCAGTGCAAGACAGACCGAATGATTTCTTTCTATTTTCATAGTGGATTTCTTGGTGTGGTATGGCTTCATGATTTTTTTCCTATTTTGGGTTTTCCACGTTAAATCCTGGTGTCCTTTACTTTTCCACTGCTTTTAATTTCTTGCTTGTTTCGTTATTATGCTGTTTACTCCTCCTAATCTCACCCCAACATTTAATCTCTTATGCATAATA
The DNA here is from genome assembly GCA_019925795.1 of Dendrobium chrysotoxum. Lineage (NCBI taxonomy): Eukaryota > Viridiplantae > Streptophyta > Magnoliopsida > Asparagales > Orchidaceae > Dendrobium > Dendrobium chrysotoxum. The sequence continues at coordinate 28,519,575 of CM034299.1, read as the reverse complement.
TTCACGAGATTATGATGAGATATGTTTTCCATATATATTTATCGTGCATGAATTTGTATGATAAATATGTGATGCTTTACCAAAGATTAAAATCTCCATATTACAAAAATAAAGAAGCAATATGTGTGGTCATAATTTTTTTGTTATTTTTTATGCAAATGATTGGTAAAGATAGTTTAAACTCAACCAAAATGTTGATCCACTTAAGGAAAAATTTTTAATAGAAACAGATTTATAACGAAAATAGGTAAAAAGAGCGTAATACGAATATAATTTAAATAGGAGCAAATACGTGAATTAAAATAAAGTTTTCTGAAAACGGAAATCAATTTTATGTCTTCAGAAATGCAAATCAATTTTATGTTTTCTAAATAAAATGAACATTTAAATTACATTTTTTCTTAAAAAATGTAAAAACTGATTATGTTTTAAAAATGAAATTAAATCAATTTTACTTTTTCTCATTTTTTTATTTAAACTGTTTTGCTTATTTTTTAATTATAACTTATTAGTATATTTTTGAAATTAAGTTTAATTTTTTATTAAATATTTAAGAAATCTAATATTGTAAAAGAAATTTATTAGAATGTTGTAAGAATAAAATTTAATTATAAGATATAATTATTTATATTTAATATATTTAGATAAATTTAATGTTGCTTATTTATTAAATATATTTTGATTATTAAAATTTTATTATAAAAAAATTAAATATATTTAATTAAAAATTAATTTCATTTTAATAAATTTAATCTAGCAACAATTTTAATTAAAATGATACTATTATGTATTAATTTTTAGTTTAATATTATTTTATAAAAAAAATTTATTTTTAAATAAAATAATAATTTTATTAATTGATATATATAGCTTAATTAAACATGTCAACAAGAGAAATGCGATTATATAAAGCGTGGTCTAAATGAGCTAAAATCAAGGGCTTAAAGCAAAATTAAAAATCATGCGAAATTAATTGGATGACCAAGTGGTCTCCAAATTTGACTCGAGAGAACGATCATCCTATGAAAGGTACAACAATGACAGCCTTTTGGCTAAAAAGTTCGTTGGATTCGTCTCGTCGAGCTACTCAATTGAAGTAGAAAATAAGTTAAAATTTTAATACATAATTGTAAATAAATTAAATTAAAAATTCATACATAATAGTTTTATTTTAATTAAAATTATTGTTTGAATAAATTTATTTTTAGTCATTAATTTTAATTAAATATATTTAATTTATTTTTAATAAAGAAATTAATAATCAAAATATATTTAATAAATAAGTAACATTAAATTTATCTAAATCTACTAATAAGTTATAATTAAAAAAATAAGCAAAACAGTGTAAATAAAAAAAAAGAGAAAAAGTAAAATTAATTTATTTTTATTTTTTAAAATGCAATCAGTTTTTACATTTTTTAAGAAAAAACAATATTTAAATTTTTAGTTTCTTTAGAAAATAAATACGTTTTCTGAAATGTAAAATTGATTTATGTTTTCACAAAACGTAAAATTGATTTCCGTTGTTTAAAAAAATGTTATTTTAAATCACATATTTACTCATATTTAAATTATATTTATATTACGTTCCTTTTAATTATTTTCTTTATAAACCTGCCCCTATTAAAAATGTTGCCTCCATTTAATAGATTTATAGTCATACAAAAAAGTTGATAATCAATAGTTAGAAATTCATGACTTCTAAACCAAATAAGACAATAAGCACAAACAATTATTCGTATTTACCTTCGTCAAGATTAACTTCCACCTGGTCCTTGCCGGTGATTGTTGAAAAACAAATGTTACCCAACCACAACACTGCTGCGAGCATTGAAAATAAACTTTCTTGATCATCCTTAGTGATATGAACAGTATCTAAGGCTTCCTAGACAAGAAAAGCAAGTAATCTGGGTAAAATGGTAATCAGAAGATCTCAATAAGAAAGCATGGAAAGCAGCGAAAGAGTTAATGTTGATGCAACAGCTGAAGACTCTAATATCACCATCAATAAATGAAATTTGCGGGAATCGTCAATGTTGTCTATTGCCAAGCATCTGCTTTGCTTCAAGAACTCATATTCATTTGCCGTTTTAAGGTTCAACTTCTCTGCATATAAAAATTGGGATGTCTTAGTAGTTGCGTAGCCCTCTTTAATTTTTTTATTTCAAATAAAGTGTAACTAGAAAAACACAACCTTGCAGGTCTTAAAACATCGAATTTTAAGCAGAAAATTGGGAATTTAGGCAGCAGCAACAACAACAATAACATCAAGCCTTTGTCCCACTACGTGGGCTCGGCTACATAATTCTTTTTCTCCATTGTGTCATGTTAAGAGTCAAATTCTCATTTAAATTTAATAAAGAAATATCATTTCTACTATTTTCTAGCCAAGTCTTTTTAGGTCTGCCTCTATCTTTCTTAACATAGACCAAATCTAATACATATACTCTCCTAACAGGATCATCAGAAGGCCACCGTTTTACATGACCAAACCATCTAAGGCGACTCTCTCTAATCTTATCTAATCAAATTCTCATTTACAAAAATGGGAACTTAGGAAAACATCAAAAATTTTGGTTAATGAAACAAGCCAAAAGAAGTGGCTTTAATAGTAGAAACCATAGAAACGTGATGTGACCAAATGAAATACAAGTTTGCTTGGAAGTCGCTTGGAAGTTTTTGTTATCTTTCAAACCTCTGAAGTTAACAAACATCACAATGAATTGTTCACTACAATTTTCAAAATACCATAGAGCCTGATCTACCATGCTAGCATTATGAATTTTTTTTAACGTGTAATGAAAACATAAAATTAATTTATGCATGAGGTTGATTTATTTGTGATAAATCCCAGCTCACAATTGTCCAAGTTAGCGTATGCTGACCATGAAATAGAAACTTCAACAAAAAAAAAGCAACTGTATTAGATAATCCTGTAAAAGAAAATGGTAGTTTACTATATCCAGAACGGGCATATTTTATCAGATATTACTCAAGTGAAATGATAAAAGGAACATGATCGAAATATTTAAGCACAAAAAACTAGGGTTATATCAACAGATGTGGCACATTTCTTCCCTCCTGAAATGCAAGAATATGAGAACTAAATCATTTTAAAGATGCTGCAAATTGATAGCCATATCACTTAAACAACGAACTAAGAAAAACAAATAATAAGATACTCACCTTTAAGACAAGGAGGAGCTCCTGCACATAATTGATAGAAAACATGGTATGATCTTTCCCCTACAGCTCTTTCAACAACCCTCGACTGTTCATAAAGATAACATTCTTATATTTTGGCATAACACAGCATGTAGGCTTAACTAGAAGACCACAATAGTACCTTTTCAAGTAGAACTGCTTAACGGCAAGTTTGTGTGGGAACATGACAGAAATTAAGGTCAGGATCTCCTAAGATTAAGTGAATATATCTAGCGGATATCAGCATAAACTAATAAGAAAAACACTTACAAGTTTTGATCCTAGCAGCACATATTTTTCCAGCTTGACTAAAATATATTTCATTAAGTTTGCCCTGCAACATATCGGGGAGAAAAGATAAAATACTTTGTTGGCATTCAAACTTCACATATTTCAAAGAAAATGAAGTTCGCAAGGCTAGGCATAGAGCTTGACAGGACTACTACATATAATATTTGATTCATAAATAGGATGTATATAGGTGTTTTAACTCACGAATCGACTAGAATTGCCATTTTTCAGTGTTTTTGCATTCCCAAAGGATTCTAGAATCACATTCTCCTTCAGAACCTCAAAATCAATAACATCACCACTCCCAATGGCAACTAGACGTTGCATAGCAAATTTTGCTGTTTCGGTTTTCCCTGAGCAACTTTCACCACTGCACAATTTATCTTCATAATCATCAATTATAACTGATAACAACTACCATGCAAAGAAAGGACAAACAAAAAGTTAACTTAACTAAGAAAACAAAACTAATTACCTTATAATGATGGACTGATTTTTCCCACCTGCAAAAACCCATCAGCTAACACTATTATCACTTTTGAAGCATGAGTGGGACCCCATAACATAACCACAAGAAGTTTGCACGATAGATGCATATCACTAAAAATAATTGTTTTATACCTCTCAAAATTTCATTAAAAGCCTGATCTACCACTGCAAATACATGTGGATTTTCTCCAACAGAATTATTTGCCGGTAGTGACAAGTCTTTAAAAGGATTGAGCGCAACTAAAACAGGACCTGCTTTGCTCTGAAAAAGGCAACTCGCAAATGAATTTCAGTGCATCAGAAGAAAAATAGTGGTAAGTTAGTAAAAGAATTATTTTTTTAATAGTAACTCACATAGATCTTATCCTGAGAATATCTGTACTTAAGATTATGAAGAAATGAAGGTTCATTTATATAACTTAATAGTGACAGATCATTCTCATTATCCTGGACCTCTGGATTTGCTGGCCAGATATTTTCAAAAGGCAACCTCAAAATCTGTCAGCAAAATTGTGTCAAGCTTTAAGACCAGGGTTCATCACTGTACATCACTAGAATACATAGCATTATACAATATCCTCACATTGCCGGTGGACATCAAAACATGAGCATCATTCGCTGAAGCTGACTGAATTTTCCCACATTCCCATTTCCCCGCTGGAATCCAACACCAAACTCGAAGTTTCTGCAATAAATAGGATAAGCTTTTTTTGAAATGCCAAGGACCGATCGCTTAAAACTAAATTATAAAGAAGAATCAAAATCACCAAAACTAGCTTGATGGAAACTCCAATAGCCAAACATTCAGTTGATATGTGAAATCAAATTAATAAGTTGAAATAATAAGCCTGATTAACTACATTACAGGAGTCAGCTTATTACAACAACAATAAGCCTTTATCCCACTATGTGGGTTCTACTACATGAATCCTTTTTTTCCATTGTATCCTGTTAAGGATTAAATTCTTATCTAAATCTAATAAAGAAAGGTCATTTCTAATATTTTCTAACCAGGTCTTTTTAGGACTATCTTTGCCTTTCTCAATATAAGTTAAATCTTATACTTCTACTTTCCTAACCGGGTCATCGGAAGGCCTCCGTTTTATGTGACCAAACCATCTAAGGCGACTCTCTCTAATCTTATCTTCCACTGGAGCTACTCCAACCTTTTCACGTATATGCTCATTTCGTATCCTATCTTTAAGAGTAAAGCCACTCATCCACCCGAGCATCCTCATCTCTGCAACACTTAACTTAATATTATGTTTCTCTTTTAATGGCGCAACCGGACATTGAGGATTTTTTTTCCTGAGGTGAGTCATAAGCCTCAATGCATTTGAAGGCATAAACCTAAAGACAAAGGGGAGGGGGCGTCTCGAGGCTTGTAGAACAAATAAGTAGTGCCCTCTCCAACCTCCACTCGCGGAGAGAGGGCGCCCCGAAAGGCTGTCGAAATCCGAGAAAGCACCAAAACACTGCGAGCATCAAATTGGAGCATCGAAGACCAATTCCGGGGTCAATTTTAATCCCCCGAAGCCTTCAACCGTTGAATCTTATCCGTAGGTTGGGCAGACTATAAAGGGCAAGTGCCCTCCCTCCCGACCTCCTTTCGCGGGAAGGGGATGCCGGGAGGCCAAAATCACCCCGGGAAACTACCAAAATTATCCCAAGAGGGTGTCGAAATTGTTAAAAATCTTTGAGAGCTTTATCATTTAAATTAACTATTTAAATTAAATTAAAGAATTTGATTTAACTTAAAATAAATTAATAACTAATTAATTTAAATAATTGATTACTCAATTTAAATTCAACTTGAAATTTTAATTTAAATTATCTTTTAAAATAAATTTAAAATGATAAATTAACTAAACCTAATTTTAATTAATTAACTTCAAATTAAAACTGGTACTGGTAGAACAAACAAACAGGTGCTATACAAACAAGTAGGTAAAGCTACAACAGCACTGAAAAGAACAGAACTAAAACAAACAAGCACTGAAAAGAACAGAACTGGTACTAAAACAAACAGGTGCTATACAAACAAGTAGGTAAAGCTACTACAGCAACCTGTTTGTTTTAGTACCAGTTCTGTTCTTTCATGTACTCATTAATTCTACCGATACCAGATTTTTTTGTTCTACCAATACCAGTTTGCCACTTTGTTTATTTACTTGCAGGTACATTATACTTGCAGTAGCTTGGAGAACTTGGAGAGCTCAAAGGTAGCTGCAGCTAAAGCTACTATTGAAAGTCTTAGAGTACTTTGAGAGTTTGTTTGGAGAGTTTTGTTTGTTCAAAGTTGTTTGTGTTTGAGAGTTAGTTTTGTATTTATGTTGGATACTAAAAATAAATAAAATTTCTGTTCTTTTTGTTTTAATTGAAAAATACACCAAAGTGGCTCTCCCCCGTTTTCTACTTGCATTTTAAATTTCTTTATTAATTTAATTTAAGTTTAAATTTTAAATTTCAAATTAAAATTAAACTCTCAGCTCATTAATTAATTTAAGTTTTAAAATTTTAAGAATATTTTAAAATTATTTAGATTAAATTGATTGCTCAATTAACTTTAATTAAATTAAGTTTTAACATTGATTAGAAGATTCCTTATATTAAGAAAGGTAGAGGTAGACCTAAAAAGACTTGGTTAGAAAATATTAGAAATGATCTTTCTTTATTAGATTTAAATGAGAATTTGACTTTTAACAGGACACAATGGAGAAAAAGGATTCATGTAGCCAACCCCACGTAGTGGGACAAAGGCTTGATGTTGTTGTTGTTGTTGTTGTTGTATTGATTAGAAGATTCGATTAAAGTTTTAATTAAATTTTAAATTAACAATTATTAATATTTTAAATTTGAATTTCAATTTATTTTGAAATTAGTTAATTACTTATTTAATTAGGTCAATTATTATCAATTTATTTATTTTTATTTAAAGTATTTATTTTACATTAATTATTATCAATTTAATTAAAATATTGATTGTTTAAAATTAGGTTTAGTTAATTTAACGTTTTAAATTTATTTTAAAAGATAATTTAAATTAAAATTTCAAGTTGAATTTAAATTGAGTAATCAATTATTTTATTCTAAGTTAAATCAAATTCTTTAATTTAATTTAAATAGTTAATTTAAAGGATAAAGCTCTTAAAGATTTATAACAATTTCAACAGACTCTCGGGATAATTTCGGTAGTCTCACAGGGCAATTTTGGCAGCCTACTAGCATCCCCTTCCCGCGAAGGGAGGGAGAGGGCACTTGCCCTTTATAGTCTGCCCAGCTGGATATGATTCAAAGGCCGAGGGCTTCGAGGGATTAAAATCGACCCCGGAATTGGTCGTCAATGCTCCAATTTGACGCTCACAATGTTTTGGTGCTTTCCTGGATATCGGCAACCTTTCGACACCCCCTCCCTGCGAAGGGAGGTTGAGGAGGGCACTTTCCCTTTCAATTCCGCTCGGCCGGATCAAATTGACAGCTGAGGGTTTCGGGGGACATATCAACTCCAAAATACATCTTTGGGTCCTCCAATTGAGTAATTGTGAAATTTCTGCCTTCCTTTTTTATTAATAATAATAGTAATTACTATTATTAATAATTATTATTAATTATTATTATTAATTATAATAATTATTATTAATAATAACAGTAAACATTTCTTCCTCACTCACGATTTCCAAAATCAAGAAATCGATGGGAATATCAGGCCAAGGCTTTCTTCTTAGGACAGAACTAGATCGGCTTTGTGCGCTCGATAGAGGGAGGTCAGAATTGAGCATTGGGCAGGCACTGAACGGAACAAGCATCAGGATCAGTACCCTCCCATGCGTGAAAACATGCGAAGGTTAGGGGTTTCACACGAGTTCGTCTGCACGTGGGAAGGTGGAGGGGCAGCAGATACTGCAGGGAGGTTTGAATCGGAGACGCAAAGGGAGGCGGAGGTGGTATGTTCGATCCGACCTTGTTCGCATGAGGAAGTCAAAGGTGTGATCAGACCGGAAGGCAGATAGGAAACTCGACGGGAAGTGTCGCTCGGCCGTGTGTGAAGTGAAGCCGATAGGATTCGGTCATAGGTGGGCTTGCTCGTTCGTGGAAGCGAAGCTGTGCGGCTCTTCCGTGCGGCACAATACAAAAAGGAGAGAGGGAAAGTCGGGCAGGACCAACGCAGGAGGCAGATTGGACGGTGCTTGGTTTCCTTTGTGCAGCACAGTACAGGAACCAGAGGCGAGTTGCATCCAGCTAAGTGACTGAGGTCGGTCGCAGGAGATGAGCGTTCATGTGTTTCGACCTAAAGACTCGAGAGAGACTTTCTTCTTCATTGTACCTCTGCATTCCAATAGTAAGCGTCAGTTAGTGTAAATCCTTTCGTTCGTTTTCTCAGTTGTTTTATACGAATTGAAATTGAGGCCGTGGTTATCTCACGAACATGGAGGCGACGTGGCTCGTTTCTCTCGTCGTGGGTATATAATGTATATATATATATATATATATATATATTTTTTTTTTTTTTTAATTTTATATTCGAACAATGAGTTCATATAATGATATATAGGTGCAGTAAACAAATGCAATGTAAACTAGCATCACTCATTATAGAATTATTTTATTATAGTGCTTTTGATTAAATATTATACCCATAGGTTTAAAGCAAACCTGAAACCTTGAAATTTATTCTCATTGTCAGGGATTTATATGTTTGAATATTATCACATCAACTAGGCTCGTTGCATTTTACCGTATCAACTTTAAAGAAAAATTATTATTAGAACACTCTTCTTTCATGACATCACATTCAAGCATAAAATGCTCTATGAAACCTTTTAGAACAACTCAAATCAATATGATAGAGTTTCTTACACCTAAAACAAATAATTTGTTTGCCATATTGCCCATATTTTGAAGTTATGGTTAAACCCTTTCCTTATCAATAGTAAGGAAATAGTTTCACTAGCATTTATGGTGGGATGGGGAAACCGGGGAGCTCTATGCTCCCTAACTTGGGGACTAACCCTCCTAACAGTAGGGATATTAAGGTATAATTTGAACATGAGGCGAGATTAAAATGCCTCCTCCAAGATATGGGTGTGACAAGTCAATAACTCCCTCTTGAACTCAAGTCACAAGCTAAATTAAAATCTAGTCAAAATCAACTTAGAGTCCTTTATATGTCACACTAAATCATCAACTCATTGAAGCACATCATATAATTAGCCGCAATAATTAAGCCCTAAAGCAGAGCAATGACCTCATCTGCCATTGATCCAAATATAAGGAACTATTTATGTTTCAAAATCTCCTCCATCTCATTCCATTTAAGTCTAAATCATAATCTTAGTATAGATGCTTACACTCCATGTTGGTCCACTAAATGTTAGTTATCCCAACAAATTCATTTGGGCAAACCTAACCAGCTTTGCATCAAATGTCATATCAACGAGAGTGTTGCTGCACTTGAGTTAAAAAATTGAGTAGGATTTTGAGGTCAAATTTCTTGTTGCGGGAAGGTGCATAGATTTTGATTTTCCTAGTGATATCATCCTCAAATTTACATTCATGGCACTGAGGATGATCACATGCAATGTAAAGATACTAAAGAGTGCAGTAGATATGCTCTTCTTGACCTTAGTGACTATGAAAAGAGCTTTGGATGTGCCATCTTCCCACTGATCACCTTTACGAAAGCAATAATCATAGGTATTCCTTATGAAAAGACCAACACGTGGGCCCCTTGTGTATTGATGCCTCCGAAGAAATGAGGTGCTACACAAAGTCAAATGAACCCTCAAGGTCATCCTAACTCATAATCACACTCAGTACAACAACATCAAGCCTTTATCCCACTACGTGGGGTCGGCTACATGAATCCTTTTTCTCCATTGTGTCCTATTAAAAGTCAAATTCTCGTTTAAATCTAATAAAGAAAGATCATTTCTAATATTTTCTAACCAAGTCTTTTTAGGTCTACCTCTACCTTTCTTAACATAAGTCAAATCTAAGACCTCTACTTTCCTAAACGGGTCATCGGGAGGCCGCCGTCTTACGTGACCAAACCATCTAAGGCGACTCTCTCTAATCTTATCTTCCACTGGAGCTACTCCAACCTTTTCACGAATATGCTCATTTCATATCCTATCTCTAAGGGTAAAGCCACTCATCCACCTGAGCATCCTCATCTCTGCAACACTTAACTTAGAATTATGCTTCTCTTTTAATGGCCAACATTCAGCACCATAAAGCATTGTAGGTCTCACCACCATCTTATAGAATTTTCCCTTAAGTTTGAGGGGTACTTTTCTATCACACAATAAGCCCGATGCATTCCTCCACTTCAACCATCCAACTTGGATTCTGCTGATAATATCCCCATCTATATCACCATCACTCTGAACAATAGATCCAAGATATCTAAAACGTGTACTCTTATTAATGACTTGATCGGCCAAAGTCACAATGCCCTCATTAGGTCTATTATTACTAAAATTACACTCCATATATTCCGTTTTAGATCTACTCAAGCGAAAACCTTTAGACTCTAAGGTTGACCTCCACAATTCTAGTTTACCTTCAACTCCCTCTCTAGTCTTATCAACAAGAAGAATATCATCAGCAAAAAGCATACACCAAGGTACATCCTCTTGCAAATGTCTAGTGAGAACATCGATGACTAAAGCAAAAAGATATGGGCTTAAGGCTGATCCTTGGTGTAATCCAACCGAAATAGGAAAATACTTGGTCAAACCACCTTGTGTTTGAACACAAGTAATAGCTCCTGCATACATATCTTTAATGATTTGAATATAAGCGTTATTAACTTCTTTCTTTTCAAGAACTCTCCATAGCACTTCTCTTGGAACTTTATCATATGCTTTTTCTAAATCAATAAATATCATATGTAAATCCTCCTTATTCTCTCTATATTTCTCCATCAAACCTCTTAATAAATGTATGGCTTCCATAGTAGACCTACCCGGCATAAATCCAAATTGATTTTGAGAAACATTAGTATCACGCCGCAACCGATGCTCCATAACTCGTTCCCATAGTTTTAAAGTATGACACATTAACTTAATTCCTCTATAATTCGCACAATCTTGTGCATCACCTTTATTCTTAAAAATAGGGATTAACACACTCATTCTCCACTCATCTGGCATCTTTTTAGTCTTCAAAACAGTATTAAAAAGTTTAGTAAGCCAAGAAATTCCTTCATCTCCTAAGCATTTCCACACCTCTATTGGAATATCATCAGGTCCAACAGCTTTTCCACCCTTCATTTTCTTTAAAGCCTCTCTAACTTCGGTTTTACTAATACGCCGATAAAAACAGAAATCTTTATTTTCATTTAAGGTGCTAAGGTCACTACAGTCAATTTTATTTTCACATTCTTCATTAAAAAGTTTAGCAAAATATCTCATCCACCTTTGTTGAATATCATCTTCTAAAAAAAGTACTTTTTGATCTTCATCCTTAATACACTTCACTTGAACTAAATCCTTACTACTCCTATCTCTTTGTTTGGCTAGCTTATACATATATCTTTCTCCCTCCTTAGTATCTAATCTATTATATAAATCACTAAAAGCTAAACTCTTTGCATCACATATTGCTTTCTTAGATTTCTTACGTGCCTCTTTATATAATTTCCAATTATCAGAATTTTTACAATTAAACCAATTTTTATAACAAATCTTCTTATTTTTAATCTTTTCTTGCACATTTGGATTCCACCACCAACTATTTTTACTATTAGGAGCTTTTCCCTTTGAAACTCCAAGCACATCTTTTGCAATATTCTTAATATTACTAGTCACTTTTTCCCACATAACATTAGCATCCTCATGCACAGACAAAATCTTAAGATCTAAAATCTTACTCTCAAAAATATTTTTGTTAATATTCTTTAAATGCCCCCATCTAATCCTAGGAAAACGTTTTACTTTATTTTTTAATTTCTTGCCCATTATCTTCAAGTCCAAAACTAATAAACGATGTTGGGTACATAAGTTTTCACTCGGAATAACTTTACAATCTTTGCAATCTAAACGATCTAATTTCCTTATAAGAAAATAATCAATCTGAGTTGTACTATATCCATTTTTATAAGTAATGAGATGCTCATTCCTTTTCTTAAATAATGTATTAGCAATTAAAAAATCATAAGCTAAACAAAAATCTAATATGGACTTACCACCTTCATTTGTCGTTCCAAACCCATGGCCACCATGAATGCTTTTAAAATCATCTACCTCTCTACCAACATGTCCATTTAAATCTCCTCCAATAAAAACTCTTTCTTCAAGAGGTATCTTTTGTATTAATTCTTCTAAGTCATTCCAAAATTTTAATTTTGAATCCATATCCAAACCCACTTGAGGAGCATAAGCACTTATAATGTTAACAATCTTAGCATCAACAACAATCTTTAAAGCTATAATTCTATCTCCAATTCTATTAATATTTATAACATTATCCTTCAAACTCTTATCTAAAATCACACCTACACCATTTCTAGTACGACTCCTACCCGAATACCAAAGTTTAAATCATAAACTATCAATCTCCTTAGCCTTCTCTCCAACCCATTTAGTTTCCTGAATGCACAGAATATTTATCTTCCTATGAATCATAATATCTATTAATTCCATTAATTTTTCTGTAAGAGAACCTATATTCCAAGTTCCTATCCTAATTTTAGTTTCATGGACTAGCTTCTTTGCCCACATCCGTCCTTGATGTGGTAACCCTTGCCTATTTAACACTGCACCCGGGCGGCGGTGCAGCGGCCCTTGCACACTTGTCGCTGTATTCAGGCCATACAACGCGTCGCTTCCAGGGGACGCCCTAGCATTAACACAATTTCTTAAAGGATTCATGTCATTATTATTCGACAAGTTTTACGCTGGCTGTCGACTACCTAACGCAACCCTCCACTCATAATCACACTCAGTAAAATGTAAAATTGCAATAGGAACAGGACTAATGTGTATTAGATCATCATGAAGGTGATCATCATCAATAGTGTAATTTGTAGTATAAGTCGGTGGGTGATCTAAAGAGATAAGACCTAAGTAACCCTTAAAAATAAGGCATTAGTTTTCACATCACTCCCTCTAAATGAAAAAGACCTCCACAAAGAGGTCAATTCTCTCGGTAAATCCTTTAAATGCTCACTTAAGGAATAAAACAGATCATCCCTCTGGCAATCAATTATTCTATCGTAGTACATAGCATCGTATCAAGTAGTCATGCTTATAACTTGTCTTTGATACTAGTTTGATGTAGGATGACCCAAAGGAACAACTAATCAAGAGGCCAAAATAACTTCAATATGGGTGTATGTCTTCTATACTTCGAAGATGGAATGATATTAAAAATAAATTAAATGACCTCAAATCTCTAGTATTAATAAGGAAACATGGGATTCAGGTTAAATTTTGTTGAAATTAGCTGTTATCTTGTTAAATAATTAATTAAAATATGTTTGAGCTACTTATTAGAGAACATAAATTTAGCATTCATCACAAGAACAATCATGACAATGGGAGAAATTGGGTTATAATTTGATTCCAACAAGAACCATTTCAAATGAATTAAGTTAGATGCCTTTGGCCCTCCAAATGTAAAACTTGCTCAGGCACTCAGAAAAAGCATTGTTGCTATTGAATTCTACATTGTGCATTGCATTGATTGCTCCGATTCACTAGAGACACTAGAAATTGGAAAACTTAACATGAACCATACATAAACTCCAGAAAACTGTTATCAACTTAAGTACTTCAGCAAACCGAAGGACATGAACATATATAATTTATGTGGGAAAAAAACAAACCAAGAAAAGTTAGCAAGATTTTTATGTGCTTGACTACCTTCTTTAAGAAATAATCAATTGCTTCACCGGACTTGAATTGGCCACCCAGGTTAATGGCCAACGAGGAGGATGTGCATTTGTGGTCCACAGGGCCATCTACTTCCGGCCTTTCCCCATAGCTCTCAAGGCCCGGCATCCTAACATCTGGAACCTTCTCCACGCAACCAAAGATCCCGCCTTTTTGAAAACTCTCCTCCTTCACTTCCGCTCTTCTCTCAGACAAGCCCAGATTCATCTCCCGTCCGTTACTTTTAAGAGCGATATTAACAGGAAACGACTTCCTAGAAGACGGCAGACGGCCTCTCGAGGTCGGCCGTGTTGGTAATGCCGGAGGCAGATCCTTCTGCTGTTCATCCTTCCTTCTGATTGTGTCCAGCATCACCTCCAGCGAGCTCCGGGCGCTCGCAGAACCCATCGCCTCTGCAAAAAGCATCATTTTGAAGTCCAAATCTCAAACTTGCTCTAAAGATCGTCGACACGGAGCTCCCTGATAAAAGAAATCCAGCCCCCTCATCTGCGATCCCGAGAAAACTCCATTGGAACCACAAAAGCCTCGCAAATCGGAACCCGGTGCACTAAACTCAAGAAGATAGAGATTTCAGAGAACGAGGGAGTGATGGAAAACAGGGAGACGGAAAGGAAGTGTGGAAACGTAGATTATGGAGAGAATTAGCCCTGTGCCTCCGCACGAACAGACAATAAACTCTTATTCCAATTTGAATCGCCCGTTGGGCATGTGCAGATAGAGAAAAGCGCTACCTTGGAAGGGAAACTACTCTAGGGTTTGCTTCAAAAGACAAAAATTCAAAATTCTGCAAGTGGAACCCACGGCGTTATGAAAGTTCTTAGCTTCTTTTAATACGCTTTAACAAACAAAAAGGCAAAAGGAAAGATGCCATTTGCATTTACACCCCTAGAAACTTGCTTGCTTGTGGGATCAAAGTTATGAATTTTCCTAAATGACGATGAGCTTAAATCGAATTAGGAATAAATGGTGGGTATTAATGAGCAAGATGGATAAGTCCAATGGCTCTGGTTGTTGGATAGTGGTAGTGACGCCATTGAATATTTAAGACGTGGTAAGGCCTATGAGTTGCAGCTCAACGGATACATGAAAGTGACGTGCTACCCGGCGCTGCTTTTTTTTTTTTTGAAGGAAAAAAAAAAAAAAATCCACCCGGCGCTGCTTTACCGGGTGGATTTTGAAAACAAAAACAAAATACATTTCCGTCTTATAGATAAACGAAGTTATAGGCGCGCAGGATTTTGGATAAGGTGAACTTTGTTGGTTTTTTTTTTTTATCAGAGTTAATTGTGAATCAATTTAAATTGAAAGTAAATTATTCATATTTGATTATTGGGGTTAAATGTTAAAAAAATCTGAATTTTGAGCGTTTAGGTATTTGTTGAAGTAAAATAAATATAAAATAATTTTAAAAATTTTAGAATATCTCGAAAGATTTATTTTGAATGAATTTAGAATTCGCCTCATTAGATAAACTTCATTCAAATTCAGTGATTATTATCATGTTCATCATGAAGTAATGTCAGCTCAAATCAATTTACCTTGTCAATAATGCTACCATGTATCCCGCATTTGCATTACCATCATTCTTGCATTGGCCTTTGATGTCTCCTACACTTCCTTATTTAGTATCATCTTTATATCCGTCGTGGTAGGGAGTTTAAGTCATGCTAGAAGAAAGAAAAATAACAAAATATTTGGTAGACAAAATAAAACTCGAATTCCAATGTATTGTCACTCTGATCTTTCATATTCACCTTTCTTAGCTTTGGTAGACCTCAACAATTCGCTCTAATCAAGTTGGGTTCGGGTTGCCTGGTACCCTATGAGGTTACTAAATACCTACAGGTTGTTGTACCCCATTAGGATTTTTAAAAAAAATTTAAGATACTTTCTTCAGTATGGATTGTACATATAAGAGTAAGGATTGTTGGGTTATTTGTGTTTTCTCAAATGCACTTGCTCCAAGTGTGATAGAGCAAATGTTTTGACATTCATTTCATCAATAAGACCCTCTAAATAATTCACAGCTCATTTAACTGCATTAGCAATAATGTATTGAGTTTTTTTTTTAATATAAAAGAAGCAATATTAGTAGAAAGAGCTAAAATTGGTATGCATTCTACATTCCAAGCCACTATCTTCTTTGGAATTCTCTCACCACCTGACCACTCATAATTAGTCATGATCATCTCCTCTAATAAATCATATGCTTCCTAATGTGTCTAGCTCATGAATGTGTTTCCAGATGAAGCTTCTATTAAGATTCAAGTAGCACCAGTTAATCTATTGTAAAATGTCTACACTAACATCCACTTAGGCACCCATGAAGCAAACACTTTCTCAAAAGATCATTGTACTAATAGTAGGCATCATAGAGCATTTCACCTTATAATTACATAAATTTTAAGATCTTTATCCACAACTTGCAGTCTTTACTAGTGGGAAATATTTGGATAGGAATTGTTTTGCCAAACCATACCAACTATTGATGAAACCATTAGGTAAAGAGTTGAGCTAACTGTTGGCTATATCCTATAATGAGAATGGGAAGAGACAAAGGCTAATAAAATAATTATAAGAAATGTGATTAGACTTGAAGGTGTCATAGATTTATAAAAGATAGTGATGTGGTAGTTTAGATCTTTAGTAGCTAAGCTTCCAAACTTGAAGTTTCAAATCATCCACAAAATGGTTAGCTTGATCACAAAATTATTAGCTTGAATCCCAAGCTTGATAATAACACCGGGAATTCCGTTGATAAATGGAAAAGCATAGTCTCGTAAGGCTCAAGCACTCATCACAGGCCCTGTAACAACTTATTTAGGATTAGCCATAGCATGAAAGCCTTTGTTGATGGCTTGACTTTGCTCCCTCAAATTCCTCAAAAGAGTCCTCTTGATCTCTGATCGGAAGGGAGTAGTGGCTCACCACTAGAATGTCTCATACACAATAGATAAAACCCAAAAAGTGAAACATAAAACATGGTGAAAACTAAAAGTAAATTTAAATTAAACCTAAAACAAATATAATATTAACATTAGTGATAAAACAATCCTTGACAACAACTCCAATAACTTTTTATGCAAAAATGTTACACGTAAGAGTATATGTTCGATCAAGTAATATATTGATGATTACACAAATCATTACAAAGAAACTGTAATTTTTAAGTTTCAAAATTGAATTGATTCTAACTTTATTTGAAATATCAGGCAAGTCTTATGCATAAGTATGAAAAAAACCAATTAAATCAAATACTTCAAGCTACAAACAATGGGCAACACAGAATGTTGAAGATCTAAAAATCAAATTTCACTAGAATACATACAAATAATCTACTAGCAAACAAAATCAATTAATAATATCAAATTGTGGAATTCATATTCTAAAATGTCCTCTACCATTCTCTCAAAAAATCTATGATAACTAATTCATTAGTATAATCTATCGTCCCCTTTGAGATAAATTTATTGTTGACAAATCTCATTGACAATGAACGAGGGATATAAAAGATTATATAACCTTAATATATATATCTATATCCTATGATTAGTTGAGATAGTCTAATCATGACAAATTTATTATTCATCTCTTGATTTCAAATGAATTTTTCAAAGACTTATAACTAGTGGTCAAACAACCAGTTATAACAAATTAAAACTAGGTAGATTTTCTAGAGAGCATCATTCTTAATATTTCAACCAGAAATTAGGATGCTCCATCAAATTGTTCTTGTTGATCCGCTTGACATTCAAGGGTGCTTATAGAATTAACAGCCTTAATGATATTAGAATTGGTTGATCTTGAGCTTGTTAAATTCCTCTTGCCAAGACATTCATTTTGAGTATAACCATACAAGATTTAGATATCATTTAATCTCCTAAATAATGCAGTGAATTGCCCTATATATTCTTGAGTGCTTTATTTATTAGTCACCGTGTGATAAGCAAGCCATCTTGATATGCACCGCATCTTATCGTAGGCAACACATATTTGTTGAAATATCTACTGAGACTAATTTACTTTACCAATATAAAATACAGCAGAGTAGAGAAGAAGAAGAAGGTATAACAGAGAATAACAAAAAGGAAACAGTATTGTAACTTCTTTATTAAACAATACAGCATACTGTAGTTACATATATACTAGATAAGAGACAATTAAAAGTAATTACATAAATGCCATTCAAGTTAGCTAAAAAGTAACGGTAAGGATTTGATCTGGTGAAAAGGTAGCCATGTGAATTCTGCTCTGTAGCAGACAAAGATGGCAGAAAGTCTGATCCGAGTGATCAGTAGGAGGGAATAAGGAGAAAACAAACTTCCCATAGGAGTAGCTCTATTACCACCCCTCAAGTTGAGAGGGATCACAGACCATCAACTTGTCTCTGAGAGAGGCAAAGGCATCATTCGGTAGAACTTTTGTTAAAATGTCTGTTATCTGATCTGTGGAAGAAATGTGTTGAACTTTGAGAATAGTTGATTGAATGGCTCGGATAAAATGATGATAAATTTCTATATGTGGTGTCCTCGCATGAAAGATCGAGTTGCTTGCGATGGAGAAGGCAGAAATGTTGTCACAAAATAGAGGATTTATTTCCAAGTTGAGAGCAAAGTCTTGGCAAAGACGACAAAGCTAGACAATATCCATGGTAGCTGTAGCAAGAGATCTGTATTCAACCTCTGTAGATGATTGAGCAGCCGTGGTTTGTTTCTTGACGCTCCATGTAATAATATTGGGATCGAGAAAGATATAGAACTCAATCATGGATTTGCAATCTTCCGCATCACCTGCCCAATCTGAATCCAAGAAAGCTTGGAGTTCAAGTATGTCGTGAGTGAGAAGAAGACCATGGTTGGGAGTGCCCTTAAGGTACCTGAGTATGCGATTAAGTAGAAGAAAATGGTAGTCCAATGAATTGTGCATGTGTTGACAAAGTTTATTTACAGCAAAAGCAATATCTGGGCGAGTGGAGGTAAGATACTGAAGCGATCTAGCTAATTGATGAAATAAGGTGGGGTTGTGAAATGGTTGTTGAAATTCGGGTGCGAATGGGATTTTTGAGGGTAATAGTTTAAGAATTGGTTTACAATTTGCCATGCTAGCTTTGTGGAGAAGGTCCATGATATAGCTATGCGAAGATAGATGGTAGGACTGGTTTGTTGAAGTCACATCTATGCCAAGAAATCTAGACAATGTGTCAATATTGCGCATTTAAAAATGCAATTGCAAGTTGTGGAGGAGATTAGAAATGAATTGTTGATCTTTGCCAGTGACCAAGATGCCATCAACATAGATGATAAAATATATATGAATATTATTAGTATTGTAGATCATGAGAGAAGAATATGCAGAGCTGGAGCAAAAGCCTTGGAGAGAAAGTTAGGAGGAAAGAGTAGCAAACCATTGACGTGGAGGTTGTTTGAGACCATAGAGGGATTTTTTTAGTAGACAAACATGATTAGTATATTGATTATCTTGGAAGCCTTGTGGTTGAGTCATGAAGACCTATTCATCCAAAGGGCCTTAAAGAAAGGCATTTTCTATATCTAGTTGGAGAATTGACCACTGATAATAAAGAGAAATAGTGAGAAATAAACGAATGGTGGGAGACCTAGCAATGGGACTAAAGGTCTCATGATAATCAAGCCCATATTCCTATTTGAAACCTTGAGCGACGAGTTGTGCTTTGTACCTTACTATGGTACCGTCAGAGTTCTTTTTGAGTTTGAAAATCCATTTGGATCCAATAACATTTTGATATGGTTGGGGTGGGACAATGATCCATGTTCCTTGGGCTTATAAGTCATTGAATTCATCTGATAAAGCTTTACGCCATTCAATACTTTTAATGGTTGAAGTCTGGGTGGTGGGAGTGGTTTGAAGAGTGTGGCTGAGATCTAGAATTTGATGAGGTTTAAGAGAGCCAGTATGGAGTAGTGTGACCATGGGATGGAGAATTGGTGGTGGAGGAGGGAGGGGAGGAGTATTTGTATGGAAGGGGGTGTTATTAAGTGGAGGGGAGAAAGGAGAAGTTGATTTCTGTGGGCTGTCGGTGGGGGATGTAATGGAGAACGAAGTATGTGGAGGAATGGGGGTAATTGATACAAAATGTTCAGTGGAGGAAATGGGAGGTAAGGGAAAGGATGAATGTTCTGTAAGCATTTTAAAGTAGTAGATATGAATGGAGATGGTAAGTGAGACTCATCAAAGATAACATGCATGGATACAACAATACATCCAGAATTTGGGTTATAACACTTGTAGCATTTTTAGCTGGAAGCATAGCCAAGAAAGATACAGAGAGTGGAGCGAGGTTGAAGCTTATGTGAGGAATAGGGTCGGAGCCAGGGATAGCATCTACAACCAAAGACCCAAATGTGAGAATAGGTTAGGGGTTTGTTGTAGAGAAGTTGAAAAGAAGATTTATGCAAGGTAGTGGGAGAGGGTAGACAGTTTATAAGATATACAACAGTTAGAAGGGCATCAACCCAAAATTGATAAGGTATTTTGGATTCACATAGGATAGTATGAACAGTTTCAAGAAGATGACGGTGTTTGTGTTCAGCAACACCGTTTTGTTGAGGACTGTAAGGACATGTATATTGGTGTTGAATGCCATGTTAAGCAAGGAAGATTTGGAGGGTTTGATTTAGAAATTCACCACCACCATCAATTCGAAGGGTGTGAATAATTTTCTGTAGATGTTTTTCAATGAAGGTCTTGAATTGAATGAATTTTTGTTTGGTTTTTTATTTGAATTTCAGAGGAAATATCCAATTATACCGAGTATAATCATCTATAAGAATTAAGTGAAAACGAAAACCAGCATTAGAAATCATAGGAGATGGACCCCATACATCATCATAAAGCAATTCAAGAGGAGTAGTAGAAAAACTTGTGGATTCATTACACACTAGTTTGTGACTTTTAGATGTAGTGCAAGAGGTACACATAAAGGTGGGGGTGGGGGGAAGCTGAGATACATAAATTGTGTGCAATAACAGAAACTATCCCTGAATTGGGGTGACCCAAACATTGGTGCCAAAGACTTGAAGTGGATGCAGTAAGAAACACAGTTGTGGGAGGAAGCCGTGTGGTGGAGTTGATGGAGATGGGGTAGAGGTCATTAAGGCAAGGTCCTCGGAGAAGATGTGGCTGGGTCTTCCGATCCTTGATAAGATAACCAGAAGAGTCAAAATATATAGAACAATTATTATCTGCAGCAAGCTCAGAGATAGAGAGAAGTTTATGGGTTGAGCTAGGAACATGAAAATGGAGTTTAGAGTAAGCATACGAGTGGGGGTCGGTAGAAGGCCTTTGCTAGAATGAGCAATAGGTAGAGTTGTACCATTATTACCAATTAGAACTTGATCGGAGCCGTGATAAGTAGAAGCATCCTGTAATGAGTGGAGCTCTGGTGTCAAGTGAGCTGTGGCTCCACTGTCAAGATACCACAGAGTAGTTGAGTTGGAGGATGAACCGACAAGTAAGGCATGGGATGGAGGCTGGATATAATGCATATTTGCATGATGCCAACATGAGAAGGCTGAGTAGCCTCTTTTTCCACATATCTAACAAGCAACTGGCGATTCGGGTTTGCCACCCCTGAGAGAGATGCTGGAGTAGGACGGAGAACGACCACAACCATGAAAATAAGCAGAGTTGGGACCTCGACCACGGCCCATGGTGGATGCAAGCGCAAAATGAGTATCAGTAATGGCAGGGGAGTCGGTTAAAGAGAGTTCTTTGGCAACAGTTGGGTGTGAATAAAAATCTTGATATTGGAGACTAAAAACTTTAAGGAAGTAGGGATAGGGGTTTCTATGGGATTAGTCTAACTGATAACAGGAGACGGAGCATTGATTGACGAGGCCAAAGGTGTATCCATTGCAGTCACGCAAGCAGCTCTGATACCATGTTGAAATATCTGCTGAGACTAATTTACTTTACCTGTATAAAATACAACATAGAAGAAGAAGAAGAAGGTATAACATAGAAGAGCATAAAGGAAACAGTAATGTAACTTCTTCATTAAACAATACAGCATACTGTAGTTACATATATACTAGATAAGAGACAATTAAAAGTAATTACATAAATGCCATTCAGGCTACTTAAAAAGTAGCAGTAAGGATTTGATCTGGTAAAAAGGTAGCCATGTGAATTCTGCTCTGTAGCAGACAAAGATGGCAAACAGCCTAAGCGAAGTGATCAGTAGGAGGGAATACGGAGAAAACGAACTTCCCATAGGAGTAGCTCTATTAATATCCACTTTCTCTTATCATTGCAGTAGCTTTTATACTGTCTTATGCTTATCATTGATGTAAAATGGATATCTAAATCTCCATCACTAGTCTCTCATGATCTCTGCTCATTTACATAAATACAATCATCCAACATTAAAACAAAGCATGCGGCATAAATTAATTAATAAATATAAATGAAAGATGCATGTGTACAATACTTTTTTTACATATTTTTATTTAAATTACAATTTTTTTTTTCAAAAACGGCTTATTCAGTATATATATATATATATACGAAGTCCCTACTAACGGAGTTTGCAAAGATTATATTGAATTGATCATCACTTCAGATATAAAATGAATCAGATAATCAATAAATTAGTTTATTGAGTGGCACATTGCTAATGGCAACTGGAATCAGTGACTAATAAACTATGCTTTAGTTTGGGATATTTTTTCATATTATAATTATAATTTTTGTTTGGTCATTATTTTTTTATCATTTAAAAAAATTATTAAAAAATTAGCTTTATAAAACAATAAGAGAGATGTCCTAAATGAAGCCTATGAAAGGGAAATGTTCCAATAAATTTTTTTTATCTTAAAGGATTGGGGAGAAATACACTAAAGACTTGTTTGAGATCAAATTTATTTTTATTTGAAAAATTATTTAAAACAATTTAGGATCATTTTTTTATTTTTTAATTCTTTAACAATATATTTAATTAAAAATAAATTCAATTTTATGCCGACGAGATTTAGAGATTATTTTATCTTTTAATAATATTTAAAATTTTCAATTATTTTTAAGTGTTTGATTTGTGCTCATTTGCATATGTTGTTTTAAATATAAAAATAAAAACTTGTTGTTTTTAATATACCAAAGATGTTGTATTTCTTATCAAAAAATATATTAAATAAATAAAAATAAAAAATAGAGTAATCCCAAATGGCCCATAAGAATAATATTTAAAGTTTAAATCTTATTTTAAATTTTATTATGTGTTAAAAAAATTAGTGGTAATAGAGATTAAAAATAGTACGACCTTTTAAGCTTGCATAATGATTCTACATACGTACAAATAAAAGAGACAAAGTTGCATAGATTTAAAGAACACAAATATTTTTTTATGTGAAAAATTCATAGAGTAAAAAAAAAAATCTTAGGGTTAGATCTACAAATTTAAATTTGATGTTGCAGATATTTATCTGTATTTATAATTAGAGAATGTGATATCACAATATACAACTTGAATATTTTCTCTTTGGATAGCAATAGAAGGTGACAGCATTGAAAAAATAAGATGAGCAGTGCTTGATGATGTCGGCAAAGGGTGATTGATATGGAGCATCTTAACTAAAAGTTGTCTTAGAAATAGAATATCATTTACTACATGTTTTTTAGAACTTTTTAGAGATGTATATTGCTATGTTATATATAAAACAACTGCAAGGAAGAGATGATATATGAAATATATTTTTAGAATGATTCCTTACATATGCTCGTGAAGAATGGCATATTTTAGAATTTCACTCAACGATGACAATCAAAGGAGAAATTCTGACCGTATACATCAGCTGGCAATCATATTAGTTGTTCGAACCTACCCACCGCTAGCAATCATGCTGACAAAACAGATCTCCCCACTGCTGGCAACCATACCGGCGAAGCGACGTCTTCCGCTCCCGCAGGTCACTAGCTTCGCCATCACTGCCATGTGCGATTCGCATCCCGAATCACCCCGCAGCTCGCCTTTGCTCCAGTACGCGATCAGCTCCACCTTCGTTCTCGCGCAACCCATGGTTCGACCTGTCTGTGGTTCCCCTCCCTATCGCTTGAGATTGTGAGACCCACAGTCCACGCCCGTTGTGACACCTGTAGGTTCAACATTCAATTTTGTCTGTTCTGACCTGACTTGAAAAAGGTCAAGATTTGAATATTTGAGTTTTTAACCCAATGTCTTTGGGAGTGTTTTAATACTTGAAAATTATTGTATGTATTCTAGAATGAGTCCCACTTGTTTTAAGTGATTTTTTTCAAAATCTAAAAATTTCACTTTTGGAGCACCCCAATGTTGGGTGTTTGAGTGTCACGGCGCTCCACTCAGCCAAGGTGTCAACATTACAACACTCATGGCTCTGAAATTTGAGATTTTGAAATAGTGTCGAAGCGCTGCAACGCAAGCACTAATAACACTTTAAATATATTTTAAAACCATTGTTCGATTCATTTGATCGATCACAGCCCGTCGCGAGGAAAGAGAAAGAGAGAGAGGTTTGGAGAGGGAAAAGTAAATTTTTGAGCTGCATGGGGTTGTTTTTAATTGTTGACCGTTAGAAAAGTTGTTCGGGTCGAAATAGATTATGCCTATCTTAGTTTTCAAAAATACGAATTTTTTTTTAATTTTTTTGATTAAATTTATATTTTCATTATTAAAAAAGGAGAATAACTTTGCTCTGAAAAATTTTTACCTCGTAACTTTTTATATATTATATAAACTTAGATTATGAATATTCTGAATATTTTTGAAAATTTTTTATCTAGTATTTTTGAAATTGTGCAGTTTTTATCGAATAGAAAATAATCAAGACTTTTAAAAATAATGTTATAGTATAATTAAAGTCTTAAAATAGTATGTTACACAATTCTTAGTAATTTGGTTATGTTTTAAAACAGTAAATTTTAACTTAGTAGGAATGCTATTACCAGCCGTTATAGAAAATTATGTAATTCTGACACCTACTTAATTATACTTTAAGTGTTATAGTGTGATGAAATACGTACATATGTGATTGAATTATAACTACTAGGAGATATAAAGGGCCAGAATCCTTTGTGACTTTGCTTATGTCAGGGAATATTCTAGTGCTTATAAGGCATGTTCTGGTGGCTATAAGTTATGTTCTGGTGCTATAAGTACAAAAGGGAGATATAATAGGTTAGAATCCTTTGAGATTCTATCTGCAAAGGATTCTATCTGGGTCTAAGAAAAAAGAAAACTGATATGATTTATTCAGGGTTCGAGAAAAAAGAAAACTGATATAAATTATTATGTGATATAAATTTTAGTTTAATTAATTTCTTAGTATTATAATTTGAATATCTAGATAACAATTACGCTTTTACTACTCTTCTCAGCATAATGATCTATTATATTATATTTAACTATTTTTAAATATTCTAAAAAATATTTAATAAAAGAATTAAAAAATTTAGATCAATTTGTGTGGCCAGATGAGTTGTTGTACCTCACTATGATTTTGTTTATGGTTTTTAAGATCTGGGAAAGAGAAGGAGCCGGTTGAGTAGCAGTTTAAGATTTGATCTGAGTTGATAGGTATTTTTTTTATTTTTATACAGTCATGGCTAGCTTTAGTTATATTCTATTCTACTCAATATTCTGTAGCAATGTACTATAGTGTAGATATATTTTGACGAAATAAAAAAAATTATGGGTGAGTTTATTTTTAGTACTTGGATGTTTTAGTATCTTTGTAGTTTGTTATTTATTTAAAATAAATATTGGAAGATAATCTAAAATATTTTAAAACTAAATCTTAGGATTTGCCCCAACATGATAGTTATTGTCCTAGTCATTGGGTTATGACAAACTTTTGTGGTATCAAAGCAACAGTTTTAGAATATATCATAAAGTAAAGCTATATGATTTGATATGTATGTATATGGTAGTTTTGAGTCAGTCTGGGTGTGGTCATTTTTATGTGTTTCGTATGCATGTATGTTCAGTTGCATATTCTGTTTGAGATAGATCTGCTAGATCCAGACATAATAAATGGACAGAGTGCTAGTTATGCAGCTCTTATAGATAGCACTACTATGATAGTTGGTTTTGATACAGTTTTATAGTTCACTAGGCTGATAGCCTAAATAATGGATAAGGCATAGAGCAGGGTTCCTGCTGTGAGATCTGATGAGATAGATCAACATTTGTATATATTTTTTGAGATTGAAGCCTCTAAGATTTGAGGGCGATGTTAAGCCTAGGGTAACAAAGGACTGGTTAAGAAGGTTGAAGAAGGCATTTGATAGTATGTAGTGTCCTCTTGAGAGGAAAGTATCATTGGCAGTTTTTCTTTTAGATGACGAGATTGAGCATTGGTGGATGGTCCAGTAGAAGGAGAAATTTCAAGGGAGATTGAATTCTCTAATTAGCTAGGAGGAGTTCTCAAATATGTTTAAAATGAGGTTTGTACCACCTTCTACACGACAGCAGATTCATGAGATTTTTTAAGGTTGGTTCAGGGTTGGTTCAGGGAAGTAGGACTGTGGTGCAGTATGAGATAGAGTTTACTACTTAGCTAGATATTCTCTGCAACTTATTGGCACTCCTATAGAGAAGGGCTACAAATTTTTTAAAAGGCTTTGTGATTGTTTGAGACAGTCACTAGTGCCATTTTATATATTTAATTTTTCTGAGCTTGTAGAGAGAGCTCATCTTATAGAGAATGATCTGATGGCACTCAACAGCAGTGGACTGCTAGTTGGAAAAGGTTCAGTGGCGAGACTTTTAATAGTGGATTTTTTGGGAAGAAGAGCATATTCATACTTGGAGAGTTTAAGAATGTGGATAGTCTGTGTCTATGATAACTCTAAGTAGGGGTAGTGTTACTAGTTATGGGAGTTTTATTAGTGGGGCACCTGTGTGCTAGAGTTTTGACAGACATCACTTCGATCAATGTTATAGGATGATTGACCATTGTTGTAGATGTAGACAGGCAGGATATAGGATGGCTAAGCGTTCACATGCAGGATTTGACCAACGATCCGAGCCCAAATTTGAAAGCTTTGT
Organism: Dendrobium chrysotoxum; assembly: GCA_019925795.1. Taxonomy (NCBI): domain Eukaryota; kingdom Viridiplantae; phylum Streptophyta; class Magnoliopsida; order Asparagales; family Orchidaceae; genus Dendrobium; species Dendrobium chrysotoxum. The sequence goes on along the minus strand of CM034299.1, from coordinate 28,492,635 downwards.
TAGACCGATAGGGAGACTGAGGGCAGTTCCACTTCATATTTTGTTGAGAATTTTACTGGTAGAGACAGTGGATTTAGTTCTATGGCAGTTAGACCGTCTGGCAATGGCCAGAGAGAGTTTAATAGTTCTATTATACAAACTCTAGTTCATCCACGTGTGTATAGTTTGACTCAGTAGGATCAGTCGTCAAACTAATATGCGCTTCTTTCTATCAATAAGGCCTTGGGGAGTAGCCCGCCCAACTCCACAAACTCCTACAACCCTGGTCTCTTTTTCTATGTAGGAAACCTACATTCCAAACTAGATTAGAGGCTAAAAATTCCCCAAATATTATGACATGTATACCTTATATTTTTTATCAGTCATATTATATTTTATTTAATTTTGAAGCTATTCATTCATTTATTTTCAAGTGTTTCTTCAATTTACTATACTTATCTTCAATTTTACTGTCTTTTTTATTACTTTATTAACTAGAGATGATATGATAGCTTGTAGGATTTATTTCTATGATCATAAGATTTTTAATAGGAAGTAAAAGTTTATCTTAATTTTATTACCCATTTTTACGTTCGATATTATTTTGGATATGAACTAGTTGAGTCAGTATGAAACTCATATTGATTACTTAAAAAAGTAAGTCACACAATTTTTGGGCAGTGAGAGTTATATATTTTAAGATGTTTGAAGAGTTCTATCCGATTTGATCTCTACTGTAGAAGCAAATAGATTATGGAAGAAGAGTTGTATGGTATTTCTAGCATCGGTTCATGATAGGAGTATAGATTCTAATTTTCTTTCTGATGTCCCGATAGTAAGAGATTTTTTATATGTGTTTCCCAAGGAGTTAGTGAGTTTACCTTTGAATAGAGTATCGATTCTACATTGATGTATTTCTTGGTATGGCTCCAATATTTAAAGCTCTGTATAGGATGGCATATAAGGAGTTTCAGGAGTTGAAGGTTCAACTTCAATAGTTAGTTGACAGGGAATTTATTCATTCTAGTGTGTATACATAGAGAGCACCTATTTTATTTATGAAAAAAAAAGTATGGTATAATGCATATATGCATTAACTATAAGGAGTTGAAAAAAGTCACTATCAAGAACAAGTATCCTCTATAATGGATTAATGATCTATTTAATCAGCTTGCTGGATCTTCTGTATTCTTGAAGATTGATTTATAGTCAAGATATTATCAAATGAAGGTAAGAGAGTCTGATGTAATGAAGACAACTTTCAATACTAAGTACAGACACTATGAGCTTCTAATCATGCCTTTTAGGGTGGTGAATGCACCAATTATCTTTATGGATCTGATGGACAAAGTGTTCATAAATTTTTTGGATTAATTTATGATTATTTTTATAGACGATATTTTTGGTATATTCTACTTTGATAAAGATCATGCCAGACATCTGAGGATTATTTTAGAGACTCTGAGACAACACTAGTTATATGTAAAATTCTTTAAATGTGAGTTTTAGCTTAAGCGTATTTTTTTTCCAGGACACATGGTGAGTAGTACTAATATTTCTATTGATTCCTAGAAATATCAGGCAATCATTGATTAGCCAATACCTACTACTATTGAGGTGCACAGTTTATTAGGTATTGCCAGATATTATAGAAAGTTTGTGAATGAATTTTCTTAGATTTTTATACCTCTAACAAGACTGACTCAAAAGTTAGTAGCTTTTGTTTGAACATTAGAGTGTGAGGCTAATTTTAAGAAACTAAATGATTCTTTGACTTATACTCTAGTTTTGGCTCTTCCTTTTTTTATAAAAGGCTTTCAAGTATTCAATGATGCCTCACTAAGAGATTTAAGGTGTGTCTAATGCAGCATGGTAGAGTTATGTCTTATACTTCCAGGCAGTTGAAGCCACGTGAGAGGAACTATCTGACACATAATTTAAAGTTTGTTGTTACAGTATTTTCTTTGAAGATCTAGAGACATTATCTGTATTGTGTTAAGTGTGAGATTTTTACTAATCATTAGAGCTTGAAATATATATTCATTTAGAAGAATCTAAACCTAAGACAAATGAGATGGCTTGAGTTGATTAAAGACTATTATCTGACTATTCAGTATTAGTCTGATAAGGCTAATGTGGTGGCAGATGCTATGAGTAGAAAGTCTTCTCAATTATCATGTATACAACTCACTTTTGATGAGTATTTAATACGGGATATGAAGAGATTATAGTTGGAGGTGATTTTTTCTACTGGTTGAGATTCTGGAATATTGACTCAGATGATTATTCAACCTTCTTTACAAAAAATAATTTAAAAATATCAAAAACCACATATAGAGTATTCAAAGTTAATTAATTTGATTATATTTGGTAAGAAATTTAAACTACGAGTATCTAATTATGGTATTATCTTCTACAAGAATAAATTATGGGTTCCTATATTTGAAGATTTGAGGTGAGAGATTCTATATGAAACTCATTATTCAAGCTATATGATTCACCCGTGAAGTACCAAAATATACAATGATTTGAAAGATCTATTTTGGTGGCCTCGATTGAAAAATAATGTTATAGATTGTATCAAAATGTGAAGTTTGTCTGTTAGTGAAGGTAGAGCATCAGTGACTAGGAGATTTTCTGCAACTGTTATCCATTCCAGAGTGAAAATGGGAAGATGTGATCATGGATTTCGCTATGAATTTTCTTAGGTCGAGACAAGGACATGATGATATTTGAGTTGTAGTTGATCGTTTGATAAAATCAGCCCATTTCATTTTGATCGGATATTATGATTCTGTAGACAGATTGGCACAGGTATATGTGCATGAGATCATTATATTACAAGGAATACTAAAGATTATAGTTCCTGACAGGGATAGCAGGTTTACTTCTAGATTGGGGAGGAATATTCAACAAGGGCGCTGGGAATGAAATTGTATTTTAGTACAATTTTTCATCCTCAGACTGATGGGCAGTCTGAGAGGACTATACATGTATGGAAGATCTTTTATGACTCTATATTTGGATTTTGGTGATCGTTGGGACAACCATGTTCTTCTAATTGAATTTTTGTATAACAATAATTTTCAATCAAGTATAAGTATGTCTCCATATAAAGCTTTATATAATAGAAAACATAGGACTCATTTATCTCGGATAAAGGTGGGCAAAAGACATATGATTGGGCCAGCCTTAGTTGATGATGCAACTGAAAAGATTCATTTGATCAGAGATAAATTGAAGGTTGTACATGACTAAAAATGATAGTATTTTTATGCCAAGCATGGGGCTCTAAAATTTCAAATATGAGATTTTGTATATATGAAGATCAGACCGATGAAAGACATTAATAGATTTGGCCAAGAAGAAAAATTGAGTCTAAGGTACGTTGGACTATTTGAGGTTATTGAAAGGATTGAGAAATCTACCTACAAGTTACAGTTGTCAGATTACATTTATGAAATTCATAATGTATTCCACGTTTCACTTATGGGAAAATGGATATATGATTATGAAAATAGGATATCTGCTAAAGACATTTATGTACGTCTGAATTTAAGCTACAAAGAAGAATAAAAAAGAAGTCTAGCCTATGATGTTAGACAATTGAGAAATAAATAGATTCCTATGGTTAGAGTTCACTGAAAAAATAGGAATGAAAGAGAAGCTAATTGGGAAAAAGAGTCTGAGATGAGATAGTTGTACCCTGATCTATTTATGTGATATGAGATATGAGTTTTGAAATATTGAGGAAGATATTTTTAAGGAGGGGAGAGTTTGACAACTCTAGGTTCAACGTGAAGTTCTGCACATTCTGACCCGACTTAAAAATGTAAAGATTTGAAAATTTAAGTTTTTAACCAATTTGTAAGTCTTTGAGAGAGTTTTAATGCTTGAAAATGAGTATATGTATTCTAGAATGAGTCTCAAGTATTTGGAGTGAATTTTGAAAATTTTTGAAAATTTCACTTTCGAAGCTCCCCAGTGTTGGGTGTATGAGAGTCAGGACGCTGCACTCAGCCAAGATGCCAAATAGTGACATTGCAGTGCTCCCGACTCTAAAATTTGATATTTTGATCTAGTGCGGCAGCGCTGCATGGTAGCACCATAGCACTAGGCCACTAACAACTCTTTAAATATATTTTAAAACCACTATTCGATTCATTTGATTGATTGCAGCCGGCCACGAGGAGAGATAAAAAGAGAGGTTTGGAGACCGAAAAATTAATTTTTGAGTCACTTTGGGTCATTTTTAATCGTCAGCCCAATTGGAAAAATTGTTCGGATCGAGGTAGATCACATTATGTCTATCTCAATTTTTAAAAATATCAAGTTCTAAATTTTTTGATTAAATTTATATTTCCATTACCCAAAAAAAGAATAACTTTGCTCTGGAGAAACTTTTTATATGTTATGAAGACTGAGATTATGAATATTCTGAATATTTTTTGAAAAACAATTATTACGTATTTTGGAAATTATGCAGTTTTTATCGAATAAAAAATAATCTAGACTCAAAAAATAGTGTTATAGTGCAATTAAAGTCTTAAAATTATATTTTACACAATTCTTAGTATTTTGGTTATGTTTTGAAACTATAAAACTTAATTTAGTAGTAATTTATGTTGCCTATTATTATATAAAATTATACAATTCTAGCAGATGCTTAATTATACTTTAATTGTTATAATGTGATAAAATATATGCATATGTGACTAAATTATGGTTGTTGGGAGATACAAGGGGTCAGAATTTAAGATTTTGCACGTGTTTGAGAATATTCTGGTGCTAACAAGGCATGTTCTGGTGATTATATGTTGTGTTCTAATGCTATAAGCACAAAAGGGAGATATAAGGGGCCATAATCTTTTGAGACTCTACTTGGGTTCATAAAAAGAGAAAACTAATATGTACTGTTCTATGATATGAATTTCAGTTTAATTAATTGCTCGGTATTATTATTTGAATATCTGGATACACTAAAGAAAATCGTCCATTACCGGCGGATTTTTCCAGCAGACAATTTTCCAGCGGCTTTATTTTTTAAAAGAATTTCCGACGGTTTTGTTTTCGGCGGTTTGTAATAATTTTTGAAAATCCTATATTTGAAATTAATTAATAATTTCTAGTTTATTTTAATTAATTATTAATTTATTTTAATTAATTATTAATTTAATAACTTAGTCTAATTAATTGTTAATTTAATAACTTATTTAATTAATTATTAACTTTAATATTTTGTTTTAAATAATTTTTAACATAATTTTCATATAATTAGAGTTTAAATGAATAATAATAATAAGCATATTAACACATTTGCCCTTCCAGCAAAATGGTTGGGACTTAGCAAAAAATTTTAAACTTAGTTCGAATCCCGAGCAAGACGCGCGGTCAGGCATCATGCGGGCAGCATGGGAGCTTAGGTAGGCAGCATGGGCAGGCAGCGTGGGAGCTCGGGTGGGCAACACGGGTAGGCAGCGGGCAATGAGGGAGCTCGGACGGACAGCAGGGTAGGCAGCGCGGGCTCGCATGCAGGCAGCCGGGCAAGGCGGGTGGCTGGGCAGCTTCATTTTTTAATTAATTTTTCTTTATTTTTTGGCTGCCTTTTTCTGCCGAAAAATCACCGAAAATATTTTTCCTATGCAGGTTTTACCGTTGGAAAATTATAAAACCGCCGAAAAAATAAGATAAACTGCTGGAAATTGCCGCCGGTAATAGGCGATTTTCCTGTAGTGATAACTGATACGCTTTTGCTATTCTGCTGAGTACAATGATTTATTATACTACATTTAACTATTTTTAAATATTCTAAAAATGTTTAATAAAAGAATTTAAAATTTTAGATCATTTTGTGTGGCCTGGTGAACTGTTGTAGCTCACTATGATTTTGCTTCTGATTTTTAGGATATGAGAAAGGGAAGGTGCCGGCTGATTAGCAGTTCAGGATTTGATGTAAGTTGATAGGTATTTCTTTTGTTTTGATTTTTGCACATTCATGACTAGCTTTAGTTATATTCTGCTCTACTCTATGTTCTTTAGTCATGTACTGCAGTGTAGATACATTTTGATGAAATGAAAGAAATTTTGTCGGTGAGTTTATTTTCAGTATTTGAATATTTTTGTAGCTCTGTAGTTTGTTATTTATTTAAAATGAATATTAAAAGAGAATATGAAACATTCCAAAATTATATCTTAGGATTTGTTTGTCGCAGCCTAGCACGATAAGACATGTCCTGGTCATGTTGGTTGTGATACACGTCCCACTTCCGATCAGAATCTGAAACCCGTAGAGCAGCTTTTGTGCCCTGACTAGGCTCTGCTCGCACCCCACACAACACCTGCCCGAGACCCGATGCCTGTGCCCGTCGTCGTTCCTCTTGCGATCCGCCTCCCTGCACCCCGCATGTGTCCTACGACCCGTGCACGTATGCCTGTCGTCGTTCCTTCTGTGATCCTCTGAATCCTGCTGGGGTTTTTCATATACAGGAAGAGTATGATGCGGAGCAATAGTATATCAACTACATGTTTTTCATATAAAGGTTGCCTTAGGAATAGTATATCAACTACTACATGTTTTCTAGAACTTTCTAGAGATTTCTATTGCTATGTTTTATATAAAATAACTGTAAGCAAGAGATAATATATGAAATATATTTTTGAAACGATTCCCTATATCAGTGATGGTTTGCATCTGGTTTGGACAATGAGGGTTGCTGTTAGATTGGGAACTAGAATGTTATTAATTAGCAGGTGCTTGGTACTAGTGAAAAACCGATATAAACCCTCACTGTAGGACATCAAAGGATGGTGTTCAATGAACATTGATAGATAATTGGAGGGCAAAAATTGTTGTTTGGAGTAAGATTTTGATTAGTGGACACAAAGCAATGGGTATTGAATACATATTGTTGTTGGATATTAGCGCTGCAAATACTTGACCACAGAAGATAGACGTCGATGAACATTTGGAGTTTGACACTGATGAGCAAACAATTGAGAAAGCGGAAAAATAATTGGCATCAGAAATGAGACATCAGTTAGCATATGCCAGTTAATTGTAAATGTGGGGCAACATTTGTCAACAAATGTTTAGTGGATCTGGGGCCATCATTATGATCATTTGGTGGCTCTAAAATTATTTATGATTTTTTGCTGTTCCAAGTTAAAAATGTGAAAATATAAAGAAAACTAAGACCTTTGATGATGGAGGGCTTTCGGCTACCATTACACGATATGGCTGGGAATCAATAGACTCAATAGACTCAACTGTACATTTAAAAATTTAGGTTTTGTTTGAGATAGCTTTCTTATTATTTTTTGAAGCAGTTTTTTAGTACAAATATTTTTTAAACAAGAAATTTTTATATTAAAAAATTGTTTTAGAAAACATAAATAAAGCTGTTCCAAACAAGAGATTATTATGTGCAGAGCCGGACGGGAAGAACTGTCCAGACTGTGAGTGTACACATAATGTGTACATTGATTTGATAAATACTTACATATCCGAACGGTTCTTCTTATTCGGACTCCGCACTGAAAAATTTCTCCCCAAACAAAACCTTAAGCATGTTGGGCTGAGGCTATTAACATTTGTACTTTTGTAGTCATTCTTTCAAGGCTGAGCCGTATAGATGCAGCTTTATTGGTTGCACCTACTTTGAATTGATTTTTTTCTTAGCTGTTTGCGTAGACGCGGCTAACATGTTTGAATGAAATAATTGTTATTTCTTAAGAAACTATTTCTTACAAAAATAAAAAATTATGCTGTGGAATTACATTGTTAATAATTCTATATTTAATAGAGATGAATAATCATATAAGTTTTTTTTTTAATATTTATTAGAGGGAACTGTATAGATCAATATTATCCTGCACGTCAATCAAATAGAGGCTTTTTTTTGTCTGGTGAGTAATTTTAAACTCGTTCGAAAATGATCATTTTGCTTTCAAAATTACTATTTTGCCCTACTTTAAACATAATTCTATCTAATTTTTACATTTTTAGGGGCAGAATGTCATTGTCCCAAAATGTATTTTTTTGATGGAACAGAAAAGCTTGGAACAGCTTTTCCACTGTTTTCACGATGAAAAAAATAGTTAACGAAAAATAATATGTTGAAAGATAATTTATTATTATTATTTTAAAAATTTTATGTTTAAAATGTTACTTTAAAAAAAAAATTTTGACCCGACCTGATCCAATTTGAAGCTAGTCCGACTCATGCCCCAAGTCATAACCTACTTCTTAGTAGCCTATCTTCTAATGGAGAAATTATTCTGTGCGGGTACCGGACCATCCGGAGATGAATGAGAATGTCCCATGTCATCCGGTACACAGTGGTACATAGCGGTACACAGCATCAATACTCAGCAAAAAAAATAACGTGGCGTGTTATATTTCACCTCCGAACGGCATCTGATGACCGCACAGAATAATTTCTCCTCCTAAATGTGATTATTGAGAAGTTTGAACTTGATTTCTATCAACTCCATCATCTTCCCTATCAATCATGAAAAGAAATAAAGCAACGCCATCATGCATTATGCTCATGAGTACCTGCAACATAATCATATACATTCATAGATTAATTCCATTAAAGAAAAGAACAAAATACTTTACAATCCATGCCATCCATGATTGGAAAACATCAGCATGGAAGCTTTTTCAATGCTGATCTCATTACGGGGCCCTAGCAATTCTAGAGAGTTTTTTTTTTTTTTTTTTTGGGGAAAACCGGGGCAGTGCCCATGTATTAAAAGAGAAAAACAGTTACAAGTAAGCCTGTCAAGAAGAAAAAAGAAAAGGCAACCACAAAAACTACCTAACCGCTAAGACAAAAAACAGCGGTCAGGGATCAAAAATACAATCAGTAGATTCAGAGAAAAAGACACGAACCCATATTTGAAATATCAATCCGAAGATGGCCATCATAGCAGCAAGAAGGCTCCGGTTGCCAAAGATAACCCAAGGCAAGAAGAACGAATTGCAGCACATAAGAGGTGATATTCTGGCTATCACAGAGCCTCCAACCGCAGACATCAAAATTCCATTCAGTCCCACACAGGCCGTCCATGGCTAGAATGGGTGAGTTCGGTCTTGCTCATCATCATCAGATTGTCAAAAAACCAACGCCGAAAGCAGACAATTAAAAGAAAATTGTCATGCAGTGAATCCAATATATGCCGTGAATCCAGAAATAGATAAACATAACAAAATGGTAAACTTTGAATCACGATAAACCCAAGAACTTTCGTCCCAGCAAAATATAATAGTAACCCGTCCTCCAAAATAGAAATGGACATGATATTTCGCCACTCCCGAGAAAGCCAGGGATACCACCCAAAACTGGAAAAGCATATAAGCAAAATCCTCACAGCCAAAGAACCAACACATCCCAAAAACCATATGAATGGCAACACACCAAGGCCTTATATACCAGAGAACCTATCAAGCAGGTAGTCTTTGTTTTTCCATTTAGTAAGTTTAAGTCGGATAGCAGTGGAAATAGTGCATATTATTTTATCTGAAGCAGCCCTCAAATTAGAGAAACGGCGGTTGTTTCTCTCCCTCCAAAGATGGTAGATGGTGCAGCTAATAGTAAGGTAACAAAGATTCTTTTCCAGCTTGCTGTAGAGCTGCGAATTCTCAATGAAATCATAAATCTGGGAGAGGTTTGGCCTTAGTAAAAAGCAGTTTAGATCAGGCAATAAAGCCGTGAGGGTATTGAACGTTAAATCACAAGCAAAAAATAAATGGGTGTGATTTTCAAGGTTATCTGAACAAAAAGAGCATTCAAGGGAAACCTGAATCCCCTTATGAAGCAAATTATCAGCACTTTTTAGTTTCCCAATCATAGCCATCCAAGCGTAACAAGCATATCTAAGGGCATGTTTTTTGTGCCAAATGAAATTAAACCAATTAACCTCCGGCAAATGCGAAAAAAATTGATAGGTAAAGTCTCTGAAAGAAGGCTTGGAGGATCCATTCCATAAAAAATCAGATTTTTCATTTATTTTTGTGTCTAAATTCGCAGCAGATAGAGCATCAGGAATTGTAGTAGGAAGGTGCCATTGATCATTTTGAATAAAATCCCTCACCAATTTATCAGCAAACTCAGATATGTTGTAAGCTTCCGCGATCAAGCTTCCATGAAGCCACGGGTCCCAAGTCATAGAAAAAGCACTATCTTGAGACACAGAAAAGGAGATACAATCCTTAATCTTAAGTGCAGTAGCACAAATTCTTTTCCAGAATTTGGAGGCATGAGGAGAAGGAGGTTTCCAAGGCGATATAAATTTAGCTTTATACCAGATACTCAAAGAGGATTGAGATTTATAAAATCTACAGATGATAGAGCAATTAACGGCATTTCCCAGTTCAGGCTGGTCTGCCATTTCCCAGTTCAGGTTTTCTTCATTATGCTTCCATAGTTATTTTCTTACAAAATTTATCATATCATAATTTCGATTTGTGTGAAAATATTATTATATCATAATTTATTATGTTTCAGTATTTATCTCATCATCTAATTTTTTCTCTTTATGTACTATGCTTTCTTCCCACAGTTTATGCTTACAGGTCTAAGTAAAAAAGCAAAACTCCGACCACACAGTGCTGAAAATCAAAGGCTGTGCATGTCTCCATATATCATATTGCATAATAAAGTGAAGGAATCCGTGCTCATAAGCACAACAAAGTGAAAATTTCGTGGCACAGCTAGCTAAGGTTTCATTTGAGACAGCTTTTTTTTAGCTTTGCTTTTAAATTGCAATCATATTTTTAGTTTGACAAATATTTTTTTGCTGCTTTAAAAAATTTTTGTGCTAGGAAAAAGTTACTCTACAACAGCTTTATATAGCGGGAAGAAAATCACCCCAAATGAAGGCTTCATTTGGGACGGCTTTCTTACTGCTTCTTAACGAAGCTTTTTAGTACAAAAAATTTAACTTTTGTACTAAAAAGTTGTGTTAAGAAATAATAAGAAAGCCGTCTCAAATGATGCCAAAGTCTAAGCTTTCTCCTTGCAAGTAGTATAGAAGGAGAAGGCAATACAATAAACATAAGGGGTATGAGAGAAATGCTCTTTGTGTCATATTCAATATTTGAAGTCTACATAAGTAGAATGTGCAGAGATTTCATTTCCATATCTAACAAAAAGTTGTGTATGAATGAAGCCTGCCAACTGTGAGAGAGAGGGAACAAAACTATTGGTGGTGGGGCAGTTGCATAGTCATGCTTCCTTCTAATGATTCACCAGTGATAACTTAAGGCCATAACTAGTCCTCATTGTGTTCTACTGTGCCCTGCAATTGTCCCAATGTGGCTGCAGCTGCCTTTGCTATGCAAGCGATACAATTTTAGTAGTTAATTGAGAATTGATGCTTGGATTGTTTACTGGGCCAAACAATGAGCTTAAGCAAGTTCTTGCCATTTAATAATGGTGCGAATGCGTCACAACGCCCTTACATCTGTTGTAGAACTAAAAACCTAGGTGCAATGGCCTGAATCCTAATAATTTGGATTATTTATGGGGGCTCATCATCAACTATTTGAGAATTGGCTACATGAATTTTCTGTAGGACATCTATTTTTGTAATAGGAAGTTAACGCTTGTTGGACATCAAATTTGAAAGATGATGAGGTTGGAATCAACGGCAAGGTGGATCTGGGATGGATTAAGCTGCAAGACGATGGCATCTAGACGCAACGAAGATTGATGGAATCTACGGGATCATACAAGGATGTGGTGGATCTTGGAGATTGCTTGGAGAACAGGTGAGTTACAGTAGTAGAGAACAGCCGCAGTTGGAGTTTCTAAGGTAGATGTAATGAACTATCTGGCAAGAAGTCGCATTGGTAATGAGGAGCCACTCGAGATGACAGTTCTGATTTGGACATTGTTGCAGGCTAGAATATACGCAGCGATATAGAGATTGAATTTTACGTCTTAGCGTTGCGCAAATATCCAGCTCACCATAGAGAACACAAGATTTTTACGTGGAAAACCCTGGAAAAGGGAAAAACCACGGGGCCTGGCCCAGTTAAAATGATTCCACTAGAATTTGAGTAGATTACAGGGGGCTGACTCGCCTCCTAGGGCGATCAGATTACAAGTATCAACTGTAGGGTTGAAGTCGGGGGTATGTGAAAGTCCAATGTCGCACTGGCGGAGCTTAGGGGTCACTTGGTGATCTGGTAGAATTTCAGGCCCTAAGTAGTGGTCTGGTAGAACTCCAGGCCTTACGCAGTGGTCCGGTGGAGCTGAGGACGTTAGGTGGTGGTCCGGCGGAGCTCAGGGCGTCAGGCGGTGGTCCAGCGGAGCTCAAGACGTCAGGCGGTTATCCGATGGAACTTTGACGTCAGGCGGTGGTCCGGCGAAACTCAAGGCGTCAGGCGGTGGTCCGGCGGAGCTGAGAACGTATGGTAGTGGTCCGGCAGATGTCCGGGCCTCAGGTGGTGGTATGGCGGAGTTGAGGACGTCAGGTGGTGGTCTGGCAGATGTCCGGTCCTCAAGTGGTGGTCCGGCGGAGTTGAGGACGTCAGGTGGTCGTCTAGCGAAGCTCAAGGCTTCAGGCAATGGTCCGGCGGAGCTGAGGACGTCAGGTGGTGGTCCGGTGGAGCTCAAGGCGTCAGGCGGTGGTCCGGTGGAGCTCAGGGCGTCAGGCGGTGGTCCGGCGGAGCTGAGGACATCAGGTGGTGGTCCGACGGAGCTCAAGGCGTTAGGCAGTGGTCCGGCGGAGCTGAGGACGTCAGGTGGTGGTCCGGTAAATGTTCGGGCCTCAGGTGGTGGTCCGACGAAACTCATGGCCTCAGGTGGTGGTCCGGCGGAGCTCAGGGCATCAAGCAATGGTCCGACGAGCTTATGGCCTCAGGCGGTGGTCCGGCGGAGCTCAATGCATTAGGCGGCGGTTCGGCGGAGCTAAGGACGTCAGGTGGTGGTCCGGCAGATGTCCGGGCCTTAGGTGCTGGTCCGGCGGAACTCCGACTTCTGGCGATGGTCCGGCGGAACTCCGGCGGTGGTCGAGGAGGAGCAAGGGGACAAGAGCGATCTCCGATCTCTCTCTTTTCTCCTTAGGATTAGGTGCCCTTTTCAAAGAGGAGAGGGAGCTCTATTTATAGATTTGTGGGAGTGGCATGACCCGTAAATAGGAGGAAGATCAAGGGTAGTTAGGGAGTAGTTTGAATAGACGACCGATGTTGAATCCCTTGATCGTGGACCGTTCGCTGGACATTTGAAGGTCTTAGGGATATCGGATTTTGATGATCTTGGGCTCGTTGGATTCGTATTGTTGAGACGCTCGATTCGAATATAAGCATGTCATATTTGGAGACCGTTTGATGATCCAAATTATGGTTTGAACCTTCTAACAGCGGTTCAGACCCTTGATTTGGACCCATTTGGGCTCGGATCGGGTTGAATTTGGTGTCATTGGGTTCGCATTTCCGAGACGTTCAGTTCGACTCTGAGTTTGCTTAGATCGGAGTTCGGATGGTTCCAATTTTAATTTTTGAAATTTCCAACTGGATTTTGCCTCGAGATTCGTGCCCGATCAAGATAATTGTTTGACGATGTATCAGGCATGATCTTTGATAAAGCAACCTCTTTCTCAAACAGCAGATTCTGAAATCTCTTGTTCTCATCTTCAAGGGCTGAGAAAAAAAATCTGTTGATCTTTCACATGCTGATTAATTACCTGTGAGAGCAATTCAAGCACTCAACGATACATTGACAATCTTTCATAAATGATAATTTTTGTTACGGGCAACTCCAAAAAACATGAAAGATTGAGCAAATGAAAGATAGAATCCACAGAGAAAGACGTTTATTCATTCCTTTTCAACAAGTTCTAATAAACGATGAGATATTTGAGAATGGAAATTTTTATGAAGTCTTTGTTTCCTTCATTTAGAGCTGACAATAGTATTAAATACTTCACAGAATTTAAGAGTCTGTTTAGCACAATTTTCTTTGTATTTTGTTTGTTTAAGACTGCAATTAAGATTTCTTTTGGCTACTACTTTTTAGTTATTTTTTAGAAATTTTTATATTGGGAAGTAGTATTTTATATCAGTTTTAGATTTTGTTTGGAATGACTTTCTTACTGCTTCTCAAAACACCTTTCTAGTACAAACTTTTTTAAAAAACTGGTTTAAAAGACATTGAGAAAGCTGTCTCAAACGAACCTTAAAAAATATACTTTTCTCACAATAAATTTATAACTATTTTCATAAAAACTACAGCTATTCCAAACAAACAAATTCAATTAATTTCAAGATCAAATATTAAATTTACAGCATCAAAGTAAATATAATTGATAAGTACCAAATAAGACAGACATGTAGTACTGACAAATTCATTAGCGAGATCAGCACAAAAGATCAAGGCAATTAATATTGATTTTCTTTCCCACCATCCAATTAAATGAAATTAAATTCATGGTTGTACTATTAAAGCTTTAATTTGAATTAAACGTGATTTAACGTTGAATGTGAAGTAATTAGTTAGAAATTTGATTCAATTGCTACATATGATGATGTAATTAATAATCATTAATTAAATAATTGACATTTTTATTTTGAAGTCAAAGTTAGAAGTAATGTCACCCATGAAGTTGATATTAATTATTAATAAAGTAATTAGACTTTTCCAATGTATATAACGTGTAAGATTCAAATTTAAGTAATGGGTGTTTAGAAGTTTGTAAAACAAATGTCTCTGTGTCTTATTATAAGTTTTAAAGCATGATCAAAATTAATTTAGATGAAAATTTTAGTAGTTTTTAGCTTAGAAATTAATAATGAAAATAAAAATTTAAAAAAAGTCTTGCGCATATATATATGATAGAAAATCATGCACTTAATGAAATTTCAATAAGGGTTTTAGGGAGAAAATATCAAATTCTTCATGGTAAAAAGTTTCTTGGCATGGAAGATTTTCTTATAACAACAACATCAAGCCTTTGTCCCTCTACGTGCGATCGGCTACATGAATCCTTTTTCTCCATTGTGTCCAATTAGAAGTCAAATTCTCATTTAAATCTAATAAAGAAAGATCATTTCTAATATTTTCTAACCAAGTCTTTTTAGGTCTACCTCTATCTTTCTTAACATAAGTCAAATCTAATACCTCTACTTTCCTAACCGGGTCATCGGAAGGCCACCTTATGTGCTATTATTCCACCCTTATGTGCTAGCACCAAGCAGTTGAGGGAGGTTTGGAGAGGAGTCATGGCATCATGACCTATTTATGTAATATTGTTAGGATCTTAAATAACCTAGTAAAATTTAAGCATATATTTTTTATCTTTTAAAAAAATGCTTATTCAATTATTTGTAAATACCGCTTTTGAGGTTTTTTTACGATGGCGAAGACCATACTTCATATTATGTCTTGGAACCATACGCCCATGCTTTAAGCAAAAGGGGGAATATTTGGACTTGCTTCAATCTCCACCTCAAACTTGTTGTGCAAAACCAAGGTTGGTTGGAGGCTTTTCAATTCTAGATCACTCCTATCTTACTAATTTACAAATTCTTACGGATCTTTATTCTCCTATCTTTATTATGAATCTTCTGTAATGTGGAAAGAACTTAAAAATATAGCTATCATTTTTAAGAAGAATTTATAGTTATACATCGGGAATGATATGCAACTCTTACTTAATTTTGATATATTATGTGATAGAAAGGCTCTATTTGACATTATCAGAGCAACTGCTTTTTGATCTTTAATTTGGCACTTAATACTCCCCATGAATCTATTATTTCTAATAGTTCTTGGCCCTTGACACAATCTATGTATTGTATTCAACTAATCTAGAATGTTTTAATGCTATTACAAATACCAGTATTTTGTGGGATATGGATCATGTTGTTTGTAATGGGGATACCTACTTCAAGAATTCTTTTCTTCTGTAAAAGGTGTTCTTATATCGCCTTGATATTGATTGGAATAAGCGCAATGGTTCAAAATGTTATTTTTTTAGAACATACTATATGTTGGATGGGTAAGGGCCAAAACATTATGGACATTTTGGAAGAGTGTGGTTCAAGTTTTTCAAAAACCAACTTCTTATGCAATAATTCCATTGAATCTCACTGTCACCTATTCTTTTGTTGCTAGATTTCTTCTTGGTTGCTTAAAAGCATATTCTCTTTGGGAATTCTTTCTCCATGGAACTAAATCTTCATCAACTTTTATCTCTTTTATTTGATTGTTAGCATAAACAAATCATAATGTTTAATTTATTAATAAACTAAAATTTTGGTTTATGGGATAAAGAAATGCTCTTGGCTGCCATTACAATCAAGGTTAGATATCTGATGGCTGATAACTTGAGTAGGTGAAAATTCAATAATTTTTGGCCAATAGAAACTAAGGCAAATATGGAGGGTTGGAGGAGGGTGTTTCTATTTTTACAGAATACTTTATTCTTTTGATCCTACATCTTTTTGATATTTTCTCATTTTTTTATTAATCTTTGTTTTATTTTGGAAGGACTTCATTAATTATGGTATACTTTGTCATGGTTCTCTATTTATATTATGCTAAACTAGTTTTTCTTTGTTAGAACTTGAGAAATGCTTGCTCTTAGTGGTCCTTGGGGGACTCCTTCAATGATTTGCTAGTTTTTATTGCTCTACCTATTGAAGGCTTGTTGTTTTGTTTTGTTTTGTATTTTTTTTGCGATTTTATCTTTCAGTTAGGTGAATTCTTTGACCTATTGTATTGTAGTTGAGCAAACATGAAGTTATCCTTTCTTACTCTATATTTTCGATCTTCGATATAATTGTTACGATCGAGCATTGAGCTATGATGCAAAACATCTCCTTGAAATGCTCATGTGTAACCTAGCAATCTTGGTTTCTTTGACTCGGTGAAAATTTGGGATTTCTTGTTGCTATTGTTGTTGGATGGCACATGTTTTGCATTATTTGAAATTTTGCTTAAGCCTAACTCCTACTTTTGGTGGGTTATCCCTTTTTGTTTTGGAAGTTATTAGTTATTAATAATTCTTTCTCATTTGTATACTTTCTCTTCTATGAAGTTCTCCTTATTTTGGTGAGCATCTTCTCTTTTTTGTACACATGTGGTAACACTTTTATTGAATTTGGGCTAAGATCTCATTTCCATGAAAAACATTATTCTCAAATTTTGCTTCTAGTGAAAAGCAAGATAGAAATTAAAAAAATTGTAATACACCTACTAAAAAAAATTAAGAGGCCATTTGTTCGAGTGTAGTGTAAAATAAAAATAATATATTAAAAATACATTTGATTTTTTGGGTTGAATAAACTATATAATTGCAAGAGTTTACCTTTTTTTATTTGAAATAAATGAATTCATAGTAAACAAATATTATATTTGTAACAATATTTAAATGTAGGTGGCTGATGCGCCAATGGTGGTAATGGTGAATGGTGGTGGCATTAGCTAGCGGTGCTCAGCGGCAGCAACGACAATGATTGGTGGAAGTGACAACCAGCGTTGGCCAGCAATAACGGGTGGTGGAGTTGGCGGATAATAGGCAACGATGATGGATGACATAGATAGACTATGATTACATAAGAAACACCTAATACAATTATTGATACCTAATGCATCAAAATTAGAATATCAAATAAGTGACATCATAAAAATTACAACTCTCAATTTAACCTATATTCTTAATGATGCAATGAAGAACATGCATTTATAAGAATGGAGATTTGGAGAAGATAAATTTTGGATGACAAATTTTTTTAGTTTGATTATCAAGATTAATATCCTTTTTAAAAACTTTATTTATTTTAAGTATTCTTATCATAAAGAATTTATTATTTTAAGTAGGTTTTTTCTATTAATTAGATTTGGAGAGATTTTCTTTAAAAAAAAATATGGTGAGATGAATTCTTACATGCAGGACCACTATTAATGATAATTGTGTTGATAATGAAATACTTTTATAATAATTTCAAACTAGAAAGACTTAGGAAGATACTGTATGCAACATGTATAGGAGAGAAAATAATATTTCATTAATTTTAATAAAGGCATTTAAGGCTTTAAGAATTTGAATAGTGAGCATCATTTTGACCCTCATATAATTTAATTTCTTATATTATAGATTTTAATATATATATTTTTAATTGTTCATATAAATCCCAAGCCCATACCAAAAATATTGAAGAACATTTAAAAAAAAAAGTTGAGGGTATTCTAAAAACCATCAATTAGTACATTGAATCTACCCCTACTCGTAATATATAAAGTGATATATCATAAAGAATTAATGTTGCCTATTAGATGACAACAATTAACATATTTTTTTATTTAATTGCAGTGTCTAAGCATAAATTTTATATAGGCAAATTTTAATTTTCAACATTGACAATAGCACTTGAATGTGTAGCACATATGTTTAAAAAAGATTGAAAAACACATGAGCCAAGTTTGAGCTCTCAATCAACCCCAATAATAAATAAACGCTAGTTGCTGCCAACCGTACCCACCCGCCGATAACCACGCACCTCATGCTGCCGCCCACACCAGTCTTCGGTCTCCGCCACCTATGGCAGCCGCCAATCTCCAGCGAATACTGCGCACCACCGTTATTGGACTTTACACTGATAATGCAAGCAACTCAAACAAAAAAAAAGCATTTACTTTGCACTTATTCAAACAACTTCAAAACATTTTAATTTTCAAATACATTATATTACTTTTATTCTGTATTCATTTTTCAGCAAACCAAAAAGCACCCAAAAAATTTCATTTAAAACTCATTTTATTTAATATTAATGACCTAAAAACTAAATTTCTTATTAATATTTAATCTTACTCTGATAATGCCTCCAACTATCTAACTATTTGGACAATTTCAGTATCTTACTAAATACAAAAAAATGATCAACCACCCCTTAAAAACTATTACATTCAACTTCCCCACCTATTTTATTGCTATTTTTTATTTTAAAAAATTGTCTTATTATGGCTGCTGGCCTTATCTTGTACCTATTTAATAATACAATCAGATACATCGGCTAAAGGAAAATAAAGAACATTGCGTGGCTTATCGTCAAGAAAGGATTTATTATATAGAACAATATATTTTTAAATATATTATATTTGACTATTTATCTTTAAATATTGTATTTTTCTACAATGAAATTTTATGTATTAATTAATTGAATAATTACCATAAAATATGTATCAAAATTATCTTGTAATTTTTTATTTATATTTAACTTAAGACCTATCATGACTAGCTAACATGGTGAACATGGTTATTAGATTGGCCTATCTTTTAGAATTTCACAGATGCCATAGCTTCCATGGCTTAGCTATCTTCTATAGAATATTTATTAGGGATTTTAGCAAGATTATAAGTCATCTCACTAATCTCTTAAAGAAAAATAAGTTTATCTCATATATATATATATATATATATATATATATATATATATATATATATATATATATATATATATATATATATATACAACAAGTCATGAAATAGATTAAAATTCTTATGAACTTATCTCCTATTCTGAGACTCTTAGATTTTAGTAAAATATTTGAGGTCACTTGTCATGCTTCGGGTGTAGGTATAGGATATGTTCTAAGCTAAGAAAATCATTTACACTTAATACCCACCCATATAGTTCAGTACCCACTTTCCCTATGGATACGGCTAATACCTATATTCCCAATCTTAACTCCCCAACATCTGTGGAGACCACCTCATCAGATTCTCTTGTTCCTCCATCTGGAACGACGGATCCAAAAATTAACACTTCTAACAAATTTAGCATTTTACAGAACGCCCGAGAAACTGAGGTTTCTTCTTTTTGGAATTCTGAAGAGCTTCCCAAAGATACCCCATATAATCCTCAAGTCAAAGATCCACCGATTAATTCTCATCTTACTTCATCTTCTCCGAAAATGACGGTCTCCTCTGATACTCAACCTCACGGGATACTAGAGGAAAGGGCGTCAAGAAAGGCCCACACTCAACTCATAATAATTTATGACCTTTCTTGTAATAGCTTCGTGGAATATTAGGGGTTTTAATAATCCTGACAAGGTTTTTTGCTGCAAGAAATTGGCCTGTGATCAGGGTCTAGACCTGATCTATCTCCTTGAGAATCTTATTCATTCATCTAGCCTAAAAGATCCTTGGTTTTGGCTAACTCACAACATTTTTGAGCAAGAGTTTAGTTTTAATAATTTTTAGTTTGCCTCATTTGGATCAAGTGGAATTCGAAAAAAATAAACTTTTTTCCCTACCTTTTCTTCTTCCCAAATGATGTCGGAGATCCTTAAGTTTGGCCATATGCAGCCAATCTTATTATTTGTTGTTTATGCTTCAAACTCTTTTGAGGAACATTTTTTTTTTACTTTGGGAAGATCTGACGAAGATGAATCCTTCTGGCACCATGCCTTTGGGTAGCGATGGGAGATTTTAATTGCTGCCGTTTTCAATCTTAAAAATTTGGTGGAAATGAAATTGCGGCTTCTAGACTTAATCCATTTAATTCCTTTATTTTTGACACTAATTTACTTGAGATCCCCTCTACGGGTTATTTTTATACTTAGTTTAATCAACGAGTTGATAATCCTATCCTCTTGAAGTTAGACCGTGTGCTTGTTAATGATACCTGGATCACAACTTTTCCAAACTCTCATTACAAAGTATTAAATTCTTCTTTTTGATCATTCCCCTCTAATTCTAAGAGTAGATTCTTAGAGGAGAACGAATCAAAGATTCATGTTCAAAAACTATTGGTGCAAACTTCCAGATTTTTGGAATATCATAATGAATATTTTTAACACTCCTTCCCATGGGAATCCCATTTTTAGCTTATATAATAAGCTGAAATATCTGAAAGAGCTAATCAAAACTAAGAATTGGGAATCTTCCAATGTGATTGTTGTTAACTTTGCAAATCTTTCAATGTGATTGTGATCCCCTTAACACTAAGATATGTAATAAGCTCAAGAAAATGAATGTGGATCTTGCTTTTTACAATTCCTTTCGGGCTTCATAGACAATCCAAAGGGTGAAAGTTAAATGGCTAACTAATGGCGAAGATGATATGAAATTTCTTTATTCTAAGCTTAAAAAAGGAGTTCTTTCAATAGAAACACTCTTTCTGTCTCCACCTTTGGTCCTGACCAACCTTATCATTTCATGGAATTATATAACTCTCCCCCTCCTATGCTTACCGACATCAATCTAATCCCTAAGGGAAATGTTGTTCCTACTGTTGCAATCCCTTCTCTCATCATGTATGTCACTAATGAGGAGATTTGTTCGGCTATATTTTCTGGATGCTCAAATTCTGCTCCTGGGCCCGACATCTCCCTTGATTTCTATAAGAAAATCTGGAGCATTACTGGCCTTTTGATGTGCAAAGCTATCAAATCTTTTTTCACTAAATGTTATCTCCCAAAAGATGTAAAAGCAACTATAATTGCTCTCATCCCTAAAAAATTACATGATGAGAATATTCAAATTTTAGACCCATTGCTCTTCGCAATGTTTTCCATCAAGTTATTGCGAAGGTGCTTGCTTCACGTATGAAAGTGATTATGCCTGAAATCATACATTAGAGTCAAGCCGCTTTCATTTCTAAAAGGTTTCTACCGACAATTTTATTTTTTCGGTCGAGATTCTTAGCTTATTTAAAAGGAACATCATTAATAAATTATTTTGTGCAAAATTCGATTTAAGGAAAGTATTTGACACTATCTTACGGGAGTTTCTTTATGTATGTATGGCTTAGAAGGGTTTCCCTGCCATTTTCATTAGTTGGGTTAAAGCCTGCATAAATGATATTCATTTCTCAATTTATATTGATAGGGCTCTTGAGGTGTTTTTCTCCTCTTCCTCTGGACTTAGGCAAGGCAACCCTCTTAGTCCTTATCTTTTTGTATCATTATGGAGGCTCTTTCTTGCCTCATTGATGCCCCTAATGATGCTCAAAGGTTTCAAGGTTTTAATATAGAGAGTTTTCACCCTTCTCATCTCACTTATGCCGATGATCTATTGGTTTGGGAAGGCTGATGTTAACAATTGTAATTGCATCATGAGATTACTCAACTATTTTTCCAATCTCTTTGGCTTGCATATTAATTTGCAAAAAAGCTCTCTTATCTTATCACCTAATGTTGTTACAACTTATGACATCTCCCATACTCTTCAAATCCCTAATATTTCCATGAAAATATCTTACTTAGGGATTTCCTTATCGCTGGGAAGGAAAAAAAATATCAGATTTCTCACCCTTGATTGATAAAGTAACTACTCTTCTTTCTAGTTGGAAGGCTCGACTGCTTTCATTTGCTGGTAGGTTACAATATCTCAAATATACTATTACTAACACTATGGCATATTGGATTCAAAGCATTACCATTCCAAAAACCATTTGTAAAACTATTGGTAAAATTTGTTTGAATTTCTTATTCTACGGGGGAACTAATTCTAAGCGCTTACACCTTATCTCTTGGGTAAGCACCTATAAGCCTCATTCTAAAGGAGGACTAGAGATTGCTTTTTTTTTTTTCGGCTTTAAGATTTGCCTTTAATTGTGGGACTATTCTGAGAAGCTATAATCATTTTTCCCCTCTTTCTAACTGGCTTATATCCAAATATATTTCTCCTTGGAAACCTCCTCAGCAAACTGATACTGCCTTTTGGAAAAGCATTTGTAATACTGCTATTTTGGCTAGATCCAAATTCAGATTTCTCATTTGTCAAAATAGTCCCACTGCTATTCATTGGGGTCATTGGTGTATGGGAGACTCTTTGTCGGTCAGATTTCTAGGATGCATAGTTAGTTCTGATTGCAAAACTAATGCTCGACTGGCTGATTGGACGCAACATAATACTCGGAATATTTCAACCTCTTTTAGTCCTCAATTTAAAGATTTTATACATGTCATTTCTATCTCCCCACATAATTCTCTTCATATTTGTTGGGATAACTCAGAGCATGTCACTTTCAAAGATTTTTATATGGAATATTTTGCAAATGATGCCAATTTCCACTGGCATCCTTTGGTCTGGCATAAAAGACATTCAGTGAGATACTCAGTATATTCTTGGATGGCTCTAAGGGGAGGACTAAAAACAGTTGATGCTCTATGCACCAAAAATATTCAAATTCAAGATTTGTCATGCACTTTTTGTCATGAAAGCAATGAGAATCTCTCTCATCTGATGTTTGAATGTTACTTCTCTTTTAAGATTCTAACTAATATGATTCCATCTTTTCAAAACTTTTTTCTAAGGTCCTCTATTTTTCAAGCTTTTGATCACATTGGGGCGCTTAGTGTATCTGATTATACGAAACAGGGCTTACTTCTTATCCTCAATGCCACAGTTTATTTTATTTGGTCTGAACGCAACAACAGGCGTTTTAATTCCAGAGCTGTATGTGCTAATACACTGTCAAGAAAGATATCTAGAGCTATATTTCTTAAGGTTATGAGATGGAAAAATGGGGAGTGCTTGCAGGAAAAATTAAATTTGAAGTATTGTTGAGATTATCTTGCTTTTTTCTGATGGCTAGTTCCTGCACTTCTGTTTTTGGGGAGCCTTTCTTGCTCTTGAATTGACGACCATGTTGTTTCTAACTGAATGGATGGATTTTGGTGTGCTATCCCTGATAGCTTTGCTACATGCATTTTGATCAGTTATCTGATTATGATGATAGCGCTGTATGTGTTTTGACTGGCAGGCTCATTTTTTGGGTTTGGACAATGATGCCGGTCTCTCTTCTTTTGGATCGTCTTCGGGCAACTAAGGAGTTTGGATTGGGTTATTAAGGATTTATTTTATCTTTTTTGAGTTCAGGCCAAACAGGATTTTTATATGTTTTGTGTATTTCTGTTTCTGATTGTTATATGTTATGTATCTTGTTTTATTTTTTCATTTTGGTTCAACCTCAATTATTTGATGGTTTCTTTTGATTTACACTTGTACACCCATTTTTAGTTTTAATAGACACGGGCTTTGTCCCCCCCCCCCCCCCCCTCCAAAAAAAAAAAAAGTAGACTACTAACTATTTAGAGTCATCATGAATGTTGACACTGACCTTTCCATAAGTGTATAAATTAAATATAACTTATGAATGTTATAAGTCAAAATACATAGAATTATAATAAATTTTGTTGATGAAGCAATTAAGTAAATTTTTCGGTGAATTTAAGTCTTTTAAAACAAAATTTTAAAAAAAAATTCTTTTTGCTCCATCACATTCGAATAGCGCCCCGCTAATAAAAATAAATAATAATTATTATCACATCACGAGAGAAATTATTCTGTATGAACATTAAATTATCAAAAGATAAATTAAAATATATTATATCATTCAATATACAACGGTACACAACCAAATTACTCAATCAAACGAGTGACATATCGGTCTCCTCCGGACGGCGCCATATCGGCACAGAATAATTTCACCGTCGCGCAAGTCACGCTCATTATTGATTTCCCACTTCTCATTTGCCATTTCTGACCCCAACCAATCTTCAGATCCACATTACGGCGCCCCTCATTTTCGCTTATTTGCTGCTCTACTCCACACTTCTCCTCTATTAGCTCAAATCTTCGGTCTCCTCTCGGTAGATGGAGGGAACGATGACGGAGAGGATACAGGTTAATGGGTTGCCAGCAGAGGCAAGCTTCAGCGCCGGAGGGGACCTGCGGTGGCGAGTTGATGGAGGCGCCGGCCGAGGGGAGCAGAGTTTGGCAGTAGAGTCGTCAGTGCTGGGATTCACGGTGGAGGGAAGGGAGATTACGATTAGGGCATTCGTGAGCCAGCTGAAGGGTCCGTTTTGCGGAGTTGGGAACCTTGGGAATAGGGTGATGAAGAACTTCGTTCTGGAGATGTTGACGGAGGTGGTGGCTAAGATTTGGAGCGAGCGGCTCAGAAAGTATATCGATTCGCTAGGCAAGTGGGTTTGTTGAGTATGTGAATTTTGATTTTGGTTTTATATGGGATTGGGTAAGGTCGAGGAAATTATTTGATGATTGTATCTTGTTTTTTGGTTTCATTTGAGTGTTTGTTCTGGGTTGGAAAACCTTGCTTGGAAGCTAACTCTGCCTTGCATCTGTTCCCCTTCGTTTCTTTCTTTCTTTCTTTTTCTTAATTATTTTTCTTAAAATTCTTTTATAGGCTGGATGTCATTTTCTGCCGTCCTTTATGTTGAACTTTTGAACAATTAAGATAGCTGTTTTTTTTTTTAAATAAATTTTCTCCGGGAAACTGTTTTTTTTTTTTAATTTTATAATGTTACTAAATTCTGCAGTTTTTCCTATCTGCCTGTTTTCTCTTTCATAATAAGGAAGACTTGAGGGTTGTTTGGCTACGAGTAGGATTTACTTCAAATTGATTCAGTAAATCCTAGAGATGTTAAATTCTAAAAATTATTTGGCATGTTATATGTTGAATTTTAGTAAATCTGGTTAAAATTTGGTAAATTGTTTGGCAAATATATTTAAAATTTAGAATTTTATTGAAGAAGAAGAAGAAGAAGAAGAGTAGCACAGCAAGAAAAAGACCTGTAAATATCTTAAATCCTATTCTCCTCAGGATTTACTAAATCGGCTATTTAGCCTAAAACAGGATGAAAACGAGATTTATGACACTTGAAAGAATTATTTGGCTAGATTTAGCTTATATCCCGCAAAAAAATTTGGCTAAATATTGCAACCAAAGTTACCAAACAGGCCCTTAGAATTAGGATCCCAAAGTTTATTCAGTTCGTTTAATTAGTTATTTACATTATTCTCCCTTTTTGCGTGTTTCTGGTGTGATATCTCTGTTTCTTTCCTTTTTGTTCTGTAGGTGTGGCTTATACTTGTTAGTTTTACAATCTTTTTTATTTGTGTTGTCATTATGTTTACCACAAAGTTGAGAATTTATTAGGCATGATTTTGTAGGCAAAATTTATATCTAGTTAGCTGAGTAAAATGCAGGACCTATATTAAATGTATGTTAATATGTTTGGATTTTACTTTTAAATTTTGAATGAAAAATATGGGTTATTTAATGGAAATTTAAAATGTAGGTCTCATTTGATAAATAAATCATTTTTTGAGGTCAAATTAAAGGAGCATTTTTCATTAATATGAGAGTTCCATACATAAAATATAGGTACTATATATAATTTTTGAAGTTTAAAATATGAGAGGGTGTCATAAGAAATATTATACTTACAAAATACATGCTTACGCATGCCCCTAATGCCCATTCCCTCATACACCTTGATTTCATATTTTAGAAAGTGATCGGATGGTGGCCCTCGCCTAAGCAAGGTTTAGCTTGGGTAGCCAAACAGTTGTTAGGTGGCAGTCACCGATGACAAAGTCTTTTATTGGTGAACGTATGGTGTACATCTTTGAAACTCTTGATGTCACAAGCGCAGTAGAGTTGATGGGTCGTAGATCCAACTTTCAGAATATCTGAAACAAAACTTAGAGTGTAGCCCATATTTTATCATCACCACAAGACAACGATGATTAGACAGAAGCTTGGTATGGATTTGTTCACCTTGATGAGAGTAATCTAGCATCAATAGCAATTCACAAGATGAAGGCTTGTAAGAGTGCAATAATTAAGGATGTTTTTAATCTGAGTTATGAGCTGCTAGAAAATAATGTCAGAATTCCAACTTTTTTAGGTTAAATATTCTTCTTCTCAAGATCTTTCCAATGCCATAAATAAATCACGAGTTTGAGGCATGTAGAGATTATTATGGCTTCGATAAGTTTTTATTTTTTGAATGTTTTTAACGAACTACCCTCAATCTTAAGCACCTTGTCGAAATCCCAAGTTTGGTCTGTACTCATCCTAAGGAGAGGAATCTAGGGATAGCTGTAGTCGGACGGTAAGCTAGCAACATGCAAATGTTGCATGACTAGGAAAATAAGGTCAATCAGTTCGGTGGACCGGTCTAAACCGGTTTGTTTCAGCCTTCATGTCATTTATGGTCCAAACACACTCACATTCAGTGGCGGAGCCAGAAATTTTTTTAGAGGGGGCCCAACTTCAACTTTGCTTCCACATACATATGTGTATATATAGTTGCTGAGCAAGACTAAAAAGATTAATAACTGCTTAAAATTACAGTTTGATGTATGTTAGGTAGCAGTAAAAGGTAAATTTGTTAACTTTTTTTGGGAACAAATTAAGGGCATAGCCCATTTCTATTAAAAGAGAAAGAAATTAGTTACATGTGTAGGGGAAGGGAGCAAAACTATGAAGGGGGAGACCTCCAAAAAATGTGTAAAATAAAATACACCAAAATTCATGTGCAAATAAAAACTGCACTAGCAAAATCAGCTAAGAAAAGAAAACAGAAAGCAAAATAAATATAGGAGAAGGATGGCGGGCTCAGTATATGAATTGCAAACTGAAGCCTTAACTTTTTGGTTGATTAAAGAATAGGTAGTAGTAAAAGAATAGGTAGCAGTAAAATCTTTAACTCTCTAACATCTCTCCGCTACTGCTCACATTCACACTATTTTGATCCCATTAGATTTTTCTTGTTGAGCCACAGTATTTCAACTATAAAATTATTAAAATTGGAGTTAGAACAATCTTTGAAATAATTTATGAATATTTTGAATTCGAATTTGAGCATTTTTTTATCCATAAAATGCGCAAAAATTTATCTTTGATCAGATCGATTTTGTGATCCATATCAGCATGAGATCACTTACTTTAAATACTAGAAGTTATTTAGAAGGTCAATTGAGGTATAAAATTACACTATTTCAAGTATAAAATTATTAAAATTGGAGTTCTAACAATCTTTGAAATAGTTTTTTAAGTTTTTGAATTTGAATTTGAGCATTTTTTTTATCGAGAAAATGATGTAAAAAATACTTTTGATTTGAATGATTTTGTGAGCCATGTCAACATGACAACATGAGATCACTTACTTTAAATGCTTGAAGTTTTGGAGGTCAATAGAGGAATAAAATTACATTTTATCTTTAAAATATTTTTGTAGAATGTTATCCACATGCTTGGCATATTGTAGGAATTTATTTGTGGTTGTGGGCTTCACCTACGACCCCCTACATTTAGATAAGAGAAATTATTAGGTGTGGGCCTTGAACTTTGCGAACATCCAATGGGATGCAGTACATAGTTGTGTTCTTCATCTTATTGACTGTCTGCACCTAATCCACACATAATTATTAGCTCCTAATAAATTTTCCTTGTGCAACTCTATATTGTTTGTTTGAGTTGGATCCGATGGGCACAAGCATATTACCCTTCAATTCCAACACACCCTATTCTTGTGTGGGCAAAGTACCACTTTTTTTTAGAGGGCTTTTGCACTTTCTAATCTCTTTATTAAATGGAGAATTTAATCTTTCTTGAAAATCTAGATCAAGCTAACTAATGTAAATTCATTGCTTTTTATGGGCACTAGCAGGTCGCCCTAAGAGGATTTTTATTATTCTGAACCCATATGGTGGAAAGAAATCTGCACGAAAGATCTTCCACAGCGAGATCAGGCCCCTACTTTTAGCCGCTAATATCATTTACACTTTGCAAGGTTAGCAAGTTTTTCAATATTTGGTACTTTTGTTTTTTTATTTTTCTTGACTCTACTAAATATGCTCTCTCAACTAAATGACACATGTGATTAATTTTTGCCTTCTCTCAGAGACTCAGTATCAGCTTCATGCCCAAGAACTAGCTTATAAATTGGATTTCCTGAACTACGATGGAATTGTTTGTGTTAGTGGAGATGGTGTTCTTGTGGAGGTTAGTAATGAATTTTTTAATTTGAACAATTTCAAATGAGCTTGGTATTTGGGGATCCCTTATGATCAACTTGTCTCTAGCATTAGGTGTTATATTTGGCGTGTAGTCTTAGGGGTCATTTGGTTTGATGAAAATTGAGTGTAAAGTATTTCAAATGCATTGGTTTTAGAAATTTTGGTGTTTGTTTTGTGAAAAGAAATGCAAGTAAAATTTTGTTAAATTTCAAATTCACTCCATAGTTCATTTTTTATGAATTCAAAACTTGCTTGTTTTTTGCTAAATTCCAAAATACACCGCAAGCTAAGTCTGCTTTCTCCGCTAGCGACCGACAGCTACAGCTGGACGGTGGCTGCTGCTAGATGCAGGTCGTCGTTGGTGTTGCCAAATGTCATTGTCACTGGATGTTGGTAGCCACCGCCGCAGCTTGTCTCACTCCGACCTCCACTTTTGCTGTCAACCATCACTACTTTTACTTTAAACAACATTCATTTTACTTTAAACCAAATGAAAAAATTATAACCTGTATTTATTTTGCATTCATCTAAAAAATTTCGAACATTTCAAATATATTGCATTCCTTTTACACTAAATTTTAGTTTACTATGCATTCTTTTATTAGCAAACCAAATGGCCCCTTAGTGTAATTTTCTTTTTTTATTTCTATTTATTTATGCTAAACTTCTGCTGGACATGTTTTAGCCAGCACTCAAGTCCTTTTTTCCATTTTCTTTTCAAAGCCATTTGATTGTTTAATATTTTCTTATTGGTTAGGTGGTAAATGGTTTGCTTCAAAGAGAAGACTGGGATACTGCAATCAAGGTACCTCTTGGGATCATTCCCGCAGGTATGTTCATGAGATGCTAACCTGCAATGCTGCCTCATATTCCGAGAAAATCTACTCCTCCTGATTAAAAATCTTAATGTTCTTTATTTTTGCTCAACTTAGTTTATCCTTTTGTGCTCCGTCAATATATCATTAGTAGTTTATTTTATCTATTTCTCTGTGACTCTGCATATTCTTCCTCTATTGCTTTCTTTCATCATGTAATATAGTTTACTGGTTTTGATATTGTAGTTTATGGTAGAATGCATGAGAAATAATTCGTGCTTGTCCTTGACCATCATAATAAATGCAGGGACTGGAAATGGACTGGCGAAATCAATTTTGGATGCAGTTGGGGAAAATTATTCAATACAGAATGCTACTTTTGCTGTTATAAGAGGTCTTGTATCATTCTACTCAGACCTGGTCCCTCGAAGGGCTGTTACTTCTAAATCTTTTGTCATGTTCTTCATTCTTCAATCTTGCAGGACACAAAAGAGCACTAGATGTTACGACAGTTTTGCAAGGAAAAACAAAGTTTTTTAGCATCTTAATGCTTTCATGGGGTATGCAAAAACGCACAGAGGAGAAATACGTAATAACAATTTTTTTTAATGTTTAAACACTCAGTCATTTTCATGGCTGTGCATTGAAGGCAATAATCTTTCCAAGGAAATATTGTCAGATTTAGTTACGGAGTAGTTGAGCTTTAACGTATTCTCTAAATGTATGATAATGGTACGTGCAGGATTAATAGCTGATATTGATATCGAGTCTGAGAAGTATAGATGGATGGGAGACACTCGTCTGGATTTCTACGTACGTAAATATTGTCCTATGTTGTCCTTTCGGAATTATATTTTTTTACCAGTTTGATAACCTTCAAACCTTAATTTTGAGGCACAGTAGCAATGACAATAATAAAGAGCAAGAATGATTTTAACATTGACATTGAAAAAGCGTGAAGATGTTGCATTAGAAGTGGCTACAAGTTACATTAGGATAATCCATGACTTAATTTTACAGACAAACATAGCATTGAGTCAAAGAGCACTTAACTATAATTCCTATGGTCAACTTTCATGCTAGCTTCACCATATGTTCATGTTCTCTTGCCTATTGTTCCTGCACAAGTTCTCTGTAGGACAATTGTTTCACGTCTCTTGAGTTTTAATGTTTTTCTTCTCTATACAAATACTCCTAAACAAATGCAGTGTTGCATCTGCCCAAGATCTTGGAGCTCAGTGGATCTCAAGATTGAGATATTACACCCCTTGCCACCTTAGTTTTTTCTTCAGCATGTGGCATGAGACTTCTTCTAAATATTTTCAGGCTGTAAGAGCTCTTGAATTGAATTTTCCTAGGTGACTTGTCAGTGAATTGGCCCTCATCCAAATTTGCATTCAAGCTCATCAAGTAAAGTGTGTCAAGTAGCATGCGTTATGTAATATTGATGAACTACCGCCTTTGTGTTGCTTCAAGTGGAACTCATAGAGCTTTGTGAAGAAGATTTGTACCTGGACCTTGCCTTTAGATTAACAAGCAGACTATACAAGACCTAGAGGAGAAATACAAACCAGAAAACGAAGAATACAAAATGGTAGCTGTTGCAGTAATATTTTGATAGGAAACAATAACCAAAACAGAGGAAACAGTGCTGAATTTCAGAAAAATCAGCATAGTACCAAGCAGTTTTTAAGGATTCTGTAGAGAAATAGCAAGGGCGAGCACTTTGGATTAAGTAAGAGATGAGAAGAAACAATCCGATACAATGAATCTTCAATTCGAGAGGAAGATTCAGCTCTCCAATCTTTAGCTGATGACTAGAGCCCAAATCCAAAACAGCGATCCCAAATTTCATATTAAATTTAAGATAAAAACCTAACCCTAGCAAGAGAAACTACTTAAAGCAAAAATACAATTCATTAATACCTAAACAGCCCTTAATTTTGAATTTTCCCTTCTAAACTATTGCCACAATTATTGCTTGGGTCCCAGCCTTGTTTCCGCCCCCGCCTTCTGGGCGGGATTTTGCCCGCCTCCTGCTGTACACATGAACCGGTCCAAGAGGGACCCGTTTAGCTGGCCCTTGATCCGGTCTAACATAATTCCTTTTTATATTTCATAAACATTACATTGTAAGGAGAGGGTGTATATATAAATAATGTTAGTTTTGTGTGGAATCTGTTTGTTTTTATCAATCGGGTTGTGCTGCTGTCTTGGATACCGACTGACAATTTTTCTTTCCATTTTTCATGAAAGGTTGCATCCTTTGGTGGTTTTATTGTGTATCTCTTTGTTAGTTCTTGTAAGAGGGTAAAGAGAGACAAGGAGAGAGTGAGAGAGAAGAGAGTTCTGTACTAGTTCGCCCAAATTTTCATAACGAATTTTTTGGTGTGGTG
Source organism: Dendrobium chrysotoxum (assembly GCA_019925795.1). NCBI lineage: Eukaryota > Viridiplantae > Streptophyta > Magnoliopsida > Asparagales > Orchidaceae > Dendrobium > Dendrobium chrysotoxum. The sequence continues at coordinate 28,460,654 of CM034299.1, read as the reverse complement.
TGACTCCGTGATTTTTTCTTGGTTTTGGGTTTTTTCATGTTAAATCCTGGTGTTTTTTTCTTTTTGCTCTATTTTCTCTTTCTTGTTTTATGTTCGTTGTGTATTTTACTTCCTCAGCACATAAGAACTATAGACAAAAGCTGTTGCAAGCATAATTATGTTGGTGATGAACGATTGAGATAACAGATTTTGTTAGGAGTGAATAATGAGGATTAACTCTGAAAAAGGTTGCTGAATATACTAAAAAGGGTTCCTGAATATTCTGCATAGTGGATGAAGTGGATTTATTGAAAAGGCTGCTTATCATGTGATCAGTTATCACCGCACTGCATATTAATGATCCGAAGGTTGGAGTGTTAATTTGTCTCTGGGTAGTATAAATTTGGATGGAGAGAGTGGTTTGGTGAGAAGATCTGCTGGTTGATCCTTAGAATCAATGTGATGCACAATAATCTCATTTGAGCATATGTGATCTCTAATAATATGATAATCAATCTCTATATGCTTTGTGCGCGCATGAAGGACCAAATTGTTTGCCAATACTAGTGTTGAAGTGTTGTCATAATGATGTGGTGTAGGAGAGGAGAGTGGGATATGGAAGTCTTGTAACAAGCGGCGAAGCCAGACAATGACAGAAGCACGATATTTAACTTCAATGGATGATTTGGTTACGGTTTGTTGCTTTTTGACACTCCAAGAGATAAGAGTGCCACCCAAGTATGTGCAACAACCAGTTGTAGATTTCCTATCGATAGGATTGGAGGCCCAAACTGAATCTGCATAAGAATGAAGGGTAAGAGTACCTCTAATGATATTGGCAGTGCCAAATGAATGGTGCTCTTGATGTAGTGAAGTAGACGTTTGAGTTTTTGATAGTGTTTGTTGATGGGTTGATGTATAAACTGACACAATTGATTTGTAGCAAAAGCAATATCTAGACGGGTTATGATGAGATATTGGAGAGAGCCTACAATTTGGCAAAAAACAATGGGGTTATGAAAGGGTTTATCAGCATCTGGTGTGGTCAAGGGTTTAAGAGACCTGGGAGTAACAACCGGCTTGTGTGGGCTCCGAAAATTCGGCCCCGGCCTCCGCCCGCTATTTTTGCTTTCATTCGGGGGAGTTTTAACGGATTTAAGTTCCGGAGTATATTTTGAAAGACAGATGGGTTTGTAGATAAGACACTACCCAGAGATTTCGCCCTCATTTTGCGAGGACTTTATGATCTGAGTTCTGGTTTCCTATAGGCGCAAGCCCCTATAGTTAATTACCCCTCCCAGTAACGAGAGAGAACTTTCGATTAAGGCTAGTCGTCAATCAGATACGTAGAAATACGTGCATCTGGCATATAGTAGCAGCAATGGGTTTAGGGTGTTAAAATCTGGAGAATTTGGGAATTTGGAAGATTTGGAGATTTGATATTTAAAATAGAAATTTCACCATCTTGCACTTAAAGCAGATGGTGGGGGAATGGATGATAGACCCGATCAAGATCCCATGGTTCCGTCATCCCGGGCCATCGTGGTCCCTGGTCTACTTAGTCAGAGGAGGTAGTCGACCCAACCTGACAGAAGGATCCTTATCGGCAGCCATGGGTTGTTTCGTCCAAGGGTACCTTGTAGACCTGGGGTGAGTGTTTGTCTAAGGGGACAAATTTGAATCCACCTTAGCAAACAGAGGGCTTTGTGCCCTATCAATCATATCCTATTGATTCATATCTCAAGGATTTGATGCCATTGGAGAGCATACGGGCTTTGACCATAACCATAATATAATGGTGCTATTTGGCGGCGACCACCTGGTTCAGAGGGCCCCGAGTCATAACTGTTTATCCTGCAGTGCCATTTGGCGGCGAAACTGCCGGTTAGAGGACTCGTACCACGTCCTTGCTGGCAGGAGATTGTTTGAGAATGGATCCTAGTGATATTTTCGACCAGGCATTGGCTCTTTGTGAGCTGAAGTAGTTTTCAGATTTGTCCACCTCGGCAAACTGTTGCGGAGGGTGGATGGATTTTGCTTTAAGTGATTTGATGGATGAGTTTCGATTTTAAACATTTTTGGATTTTGAGATTTTTGGATTGTGGGAATTTGGGTGACATTTTGAAATGTTTGGAATGAACCCCTCTAGTTGATATATGCATTCAACACGGCCATCATCGGGGAGGATGGAGTCATTGAGAAAGATTTGTATTTTGGTGGGAGTTTAAGCTTTATGTGAGTTTGAAACGTATTTAAAATGGTTGAGGTTAACCCCTCCGGTTGAGATATGCATTCAACACGGCCATCATCGGGGTGACTTTATGGTCCTTTGTATTTATGGGTTGAACCTTGTCGACTCTATCGGACTGCCGATAGAGGATCGAGTTTCGTATGCTTTGTACCTTTGTTGGTGAATTCTCCTGATTATAGGCCTTGAAGGTCTAATATGAATTATAAAATAAATATCTCGGTCAATCTCGCGATCGCATATTTATTTAATGGTTCGAGCCGTGTCGACTCCTATCTACCCGTATATGAGGATCGAGCTCAAACTGGAATTCACTTATTGACCCGCGCAGCATCCCTAGACGTCACGTGTGTACCAATAACATGCTCGTCGGGGCCCATGCGGGTTTGGGGGCATTTTATGATTATTTGTTGAACCTTGTCAACTCGTATTCACTTGCTTAGGAGTATCAGGTTCAAATTTATTGACCCACGCAGCATCCCTAGACGTCACGTGTGTACCAATAACACGCTCGTTGGAGCCCATGCGGGTTTGTGCCATAAGATGCTTTTGACATGATACATTAGTATGCACGCATAATTTTTGGAAATACAATTGTAGTGTCGAATGGCACACTAGAGTGAAACCCTCTGCATATATAGCAGGAGAATTTGAAGTGCACTAACAGTGTCAGATGACACACTAGAGTGAAACCCTCTGCATCTATGGAAGGAGGATTTGAAATGCAATAATAGTGTCAGATGACACACTTGAGTGAAACCCTCTGCATCTATAGCAGGTGGATTTGGAAATAGAATAGCAGTGTCAGGTGACACACTAGAGTGAAACCCTCTGCATCTATAGCAGGAGGATTTGGAAATAGAATAACAGTGTCAGGTGACACACTTGAGTGAAACCCTCTGCATCTATAGATGCATGTGGGGATACCCTTGAAATACACGTATATAAGCTCTTAGGCATACACATGCGATGCGCCTATATGTTGATGTAGGGCGACACACATTCATAACCCGTCATGCTTATCATAATACATGCAAGAAGGGGTATTTTATAATATTTGTATGCAGTATGGAGGGGTGTCCGAATGGTGGTTATTAGCGCCAGATGCACAAGGTTTTGTTTTGGGTTCTGTTGACGCTTTCCGCCTGCTTGTACGAAGACTACAAGTCTGACGATATGGCGTTGTGTTTCAACAGCCCGTGGGCCTTACTACCAATCCCCTGCTTTTGTTTACAAGTGGATCGTAGCAGTATCAGTTGGAGATGTCTTCTCTCAGACAAGGAAAAGAAGAAACTTTGAAACACCAGGAAGTTTAGTTCGAATTTGCTCAACCATCTCCTCCGTTCTTATGTGAAGTGCCCTTCTCATGGGAGGGTTTTATCCAAATATATGCTTATATTCTTTGATTGAATCTCATCGGCAGAGGTGATACGGTAGCATCCTCGGTAAGCATGGTACGTCGTGTTGCAACGCCAAGCTTTGCAGATTACTCGCACTTCCAAGGCCTATCAACGTCAGAGATGTTTTCTCTTGGACAAAAGGCAAAGAAGGAACTTTGGAACACCAGGAAGTTTAGTTCGAATTTGCTCAAACATCTCTTCCATTCTTGTAGGAGATGTCCCTCTTGCTGGTCGATTCTGCCCGAGAGATCAGTGAGTATTTGTACTTCTTGGTTGAATAGCATCGGCAAAGGCGGTATTATAACACTATTAGTGTGCATGGTATATTAACGCTAGACTTCAAAGATTATTCGTATTTTAAAGGCCTATCGATGTTGGAGATATCTTCTCTCAGACAAAAGGCAAAGAAGAAATTTTGAAACATCAGGAAGTTTAGTTCGAATTTGCTCGAACATCTCTTCCATTATTGCAGGAGATGTCCCTCTTGCTGGTCGATTCTGCCCGAGAGGTCAATTGATATTCATACTCGCCATGTGCCCTTGTATACATTTGTGCCCACAGGGGCTTTTCACGATCACAATGTTCCCGTTGTTGTTATCCACAAATGGATTGTACTTATCTGCAGGGGCCGGCTATATCCAACACGATCTCCTTGAAATGTTTGTAGGAGGATAATTGTATCATATCCACCTTTCACCAATCGCAGGTGGTGTTGATTGTACTTGTTTGCAATGACAGGTCCTCCGCTACCAATTGCCAGTGTTGCCTTTTTCAATCAACAGGCGTACTGTTATTTGCATGCTCGATCTTTTATTACTGCAGGTGGGTAGTACTTGTACTATTGCAGTTGACTGATGTTGCTTGTAAGTGCATTGTTTTCACCCTGTAGGAGTCAAGTACACCTATCCCTTGTTGTTTATGTATACCGGGCTCTCGTTTGTCACTTAATAATGTCGCTGCTTCATTCCACAAGAGGACTGTTGCTTGCATGCATACATGTGGGAAGCACTTGTACGTTTCATAGCTGACTGATGTTTAAGTCAATCACGTTTGAAAGTTCGCCACAAGTCCCCTGCTATTAACTTAATGTTTGTTTAAATAATCAAATTTATCACTTATCTTTTGCATATTGATTATTATTGTGCATTTTAGTATTTTAGGACTCGGTTCCTCTGCAGTTCAGTTGAAGTCCCTTGTTTGTTCAGTTCGGATTCAGTTCCCTGATTGTTCGAGTTCTATGCACTTCTGTTCGAGTACTGGTCCTCTGTATTGTTGTTCAAGTTGGATACTCTTTGTTGTCCAGGTCTTGTGTGCTTCAGTGTAAATTTCGGCAGCATCCCGGCATATCCCCCGTTTGGGGGAAATGTAGGGAGCTGGGCCTTCCCACCACGCTACAAGAGCGTGTATGGTAGGTGTCTTTAGACACCGCGGCCGTACATCTTTCATCCCACCACGCTACAAGAGCGTGTATGGGGTCATTCAACAGTAACCGTACGAGAGCACCAGTGACTTTCCCCACCACGCTACAAGAGCGTGTATAGGGCTTACCCACCTCGCCGTATGCGTCACACCGGGCTCCCTCCTACCGTGCTACAAGAGCGCATATAGGTGGTTCTCCGGTCTGGCGCAAACATCGAAAATGGGATTTTGAGTGATTCCCCGCCTCGTCGTAGGCACCGCACCGGGTTTCCTCCTACCGTGCTACAAGAGCGCGTATAGGTGGTCTGCCGGTCCGCTGCAAGCGACGAGAATAGGGATCTGGGTGATTCCCCGCCTCGTCATAGGCACCGCACCGGGTTTCCTCCTACCGTGCTACAAGAGCGCGTATAGGTGGTCTGCCGGTCCCCTGCAAGCGACGAGAACAGGGATCTGAGTTCAGAGATTATACCTGCGCGGGGCTGACGGTGCTGATGTTGAGGTCGAGGACTGTCCCTACCACGCTATAGGAGCGTGTATAGGGCTTACCTGCCTCGTCGTACCTGTTGCACTGGATTCCCCCCCACCGTGCTACAAGAGCGCGTATAGAGGGTCCACCAGCGCATCAAGCACGTCGAGGACAGGATTTGGGACTTTATATCTTGCAGGAGTCGTCGGCGAGGCCGGCCCGTGGGGCAAGAGAGGACAGTTCTCTTCTCCCCCTCTTTCTTTTCCCTTTCTTTCTCTTTTTTATTAATTACAATTAATTATAATTAATGAAAGTTCATTATAATTAATAATAATTAAAAATAATTAATTATTATTAATGAGGATTAATTATAATTAATGAAAAATAATTAATTGCTATTAATAAAAATTTAATTATAATTAATTATAATTAACAGAAATTAATTATAATTAATTAAAAATTAAAAATAAATAATTGATTATTAATAAAATTTAATTATGGTTAATTAAACATAATTAATTATCATTATTAATGATTAATTATGATTAATTGTATTTACTATTAAATAATTATAATAAATTAAAATTAATTTATAATTAATAATAATAATAATAATAAAGCGGGATTTAAGCTTGATTTGAATAGGATTAGAGAAATGTGAAATCTCATAGAGGAACAAGTCCTCTGTTTCCCTCTCTTGCTTGCCTTAAGAGGCTGCTTGGCAATTAGATTTACAGGATTTGGCTGAAGCAGCACGCAGAAGGGAGAAATTACCTTCACAGCTAGTGAGCTCCCGCTGTTGCTCGCGATCGAACAGGAAGGGAAAATCGCTGGAGGAGCAAAGTCGAGTAGCGGGAAGGAGCCGGAGAAGTGACTCGTGCGATCTTCACAACAGGCGAGCTCCCTTGTTGCTTCCGATCGTAATGTCGTAACTTCCGGCTCGGCAGGAAGGGAAGTCGTCGTGGAAGCAGAGTCGAACAGCGGCGCTGGGCCGAAGAAGCGCGCGATCGGGAGAAAATTACCTTCATGCGAGCAAGCTCCTGTTGCTTCTTCCGATTCGACTGGAGGGAACGTCGTCTAAGAAGTGGAATCGAACAGAAGCTGGGAGCCGAAGAAGCGACTTGTGCAACCTTCACAGCAGGCGAGCTCTGTTGTTGCTCCCGATCGTAATGTTGTAACTTCCGATTGACGGGAAGGGAGTCGTCGAAGGAGCGGGACCGAACAGCGATGAAGGAGCTGGGAAGTTTTGAGGGAGAAAAAAAAAATCCTGCGTTCCTCATCTCCTTCGGCATTTAACGACGCGAGGCTGGATTTTGCTCGTAGCGGAGATCACGCGACGCATTTAAGGTAGACGTGGGATTGGCGGCGTGGACGTGCGGTCATCGTGCGAAGAACGGCGGGGGACATCCCGGCTGCGGGATTTGGGGGATCCTGATCGCGTAGAGTTCGGCGCTACAGGTAAGAGCGACATTTTTTTTTTGTTTTGTTTCTGTTGTCTACAGTATGTGGGTCAACAGCTTGCATTCTGCTTGACCAAATATGCTTAGAAGTTCCTGAGCATATTGTTTTGGGTGTAGGACATAACCTGCATCAGTTGAAACTACCTAAATGCCAAGAAAGAAAGAAGCCGGACCCACGGTTTTGAGTGAGAATTAATGTTGAAGAGATGAAATAGTTGTGTGAAGAAATGGAGGGTTGTTTCCAATGATAAGAATATTATCAACATAGAGAAGAAGATAAGTGAATATGCCATTTTGAGAGCAAAGAAGAAGTGACGGAGAGATGTTGAAGTGGAAGCCACGAGATTTAAGAAAGTTGGAAAATGTTTCAAACCATTGACAAGGAGCCTGTTTTAGCCCATAGATAGCTTTATGTAGCTTGCAAATATAATTATGATGAAGTTGATCAACAAAGCTTTGTGGTTGAGACATGTAAATATCTGCATGAAGAGTACTATGGAGAAAAGCGTTAGAGACATCAAGTTGAATGATTGATCAGTTATTGTGGGGAGCAACAATTAAGAGAAGTCTAATTGTACGCATTTTAGCAATAGGACTAAAGGTTTCTGAGTAATCAAAATCATATTGTATTTGAAACCTTGAGCAACCAAGCGAGCTTTATGGTGATCGATAGTGCCATTAGGATTGAGTTTAGTTCAATATGTCCAATGACATTCAATAATATTTTGGTGAGAGGGTGGAGGAATAAGAGATCGAGCACCTTGACACTGAAGAGTTGTAAATTCAACAGACATTGCATGGCGCCATTCAAGAGATTTGGAAGCTTGAGAGAAGGATGTTGGGGTGGGTAAGGTGAAAATGGTTTTGGGCTTCAGGTTGCCAAGGTGAAAATGGTTTTGGGCTTCAGGTTGCCAGCTTTGGAGCAAGTCACCATTGTAGATATTATAGTGGAAGGTTTATAAATTATGGTGGAAGTAGGCAGTAGCATTAGTGGGGATGGCTGAACAAGTAATACTAGTAGAGAAGATGAAGAAGAATTGGATTTGAAAGGCAAAGTAATTTCTTGAAATATTACATGGCGTGAGGTTAGTATTTTGTCAGTTTTTGGGTTGTAGTAGATATCTTTTATGGGAGGAGAAATACACAAGAAAGATGCATTCGGTGGAGCGAGGAGCAAGCTTATTTGCTGCTAGTGGCTGAATCCACGAAAAATACAAACATCCAAAAGTTGTGAGATGAGAATAAGATGGAAAGCTGTTGTGGAGGACCTCAAAAGGGGATTTGTTGGCATTAGATTTGGAGGGGAGATGGTTTATAATGTAGACAACAATGTTTAATGCTTCAAGCCATAAAGTAGAGGGAAGACCAACATCATGGAGAAGAGTTCAAGTTGTTTTAATAATGTCATGATGTTTGCATTCAGCTACGCTTTTTTGTTCTGAAGTATGAGGACAATTTAGTTAATGTATTATCCCATGAGATGGAGAGAGTTTTGTAAATGATGAAAGTTGTAGTCTCTGCCAACATCTGATCTTAATATTTTGATTTTAATTTGAAAGAAGTTTTCAACCATAGTGACAAAGTAAATGAATTTATACGAGGTTTCAGCTTTGCTATGTTGGGGATGAGGAGTAAGCACCACAATGACGAAACAAGCAAGAAAGTAAAAGCAACAGAAAATAAATGACACTAGGATTTAACATGGAAAAATAAAAAATAGGAAAAAAACCATAGAGCCACACCACACCAAGAAATCCACTATGAAAATTGGGAGAAATAAGTACAGATCTCTCTTCTCTCACACTCTCTTCTTGCTTCTCTTCTCACACGCACCGTTCTCAATGTCTAACAACTCAAAATATAAGAGAAAGTCGAGTAAATAATTCCAAGGGACGCAACCCTTCAGAAAAATGAGAAAGAGAACCGTCCAGTCTGTCTCGTAGCGCTGCGACGCTCAAAGCCTCTGTTTGATGACATTGCGATGCTCAAACTTGCAATGCTACGGTGCCAAACTTGTAGCCATATTGCGTCGAATCTAGAGTGTTGTGGACAAGAACTTGATTGGTCCAGGCATCCTTAATTGTGAAACTAGTGGCATCAAAAGAGATAGAGTAGTTATTGTCATTAGTTAATTTGTGTATAGATATTAAGTTATGTAAGAGAGGGAACATGGAGGAGATTATTTAGGAGAAGCTTACGATGAGAGTTAGGAGTGGGCAAGATGCCTTGATCACTATTAGATATTGGAAGAGAAGTGTTGTCTCTAGTGGTAATCGAATGTGAGCTAGTGTAGGGGGTGGAGTGTTGAAGTTTATGAATGTCTCCAGTGAGATGTGTGGAAGCCCTTGATCCATAAGTCAAGGCTTTGGTGCAGACTGCTGATATGAAATAAGTCCAGTAGCTGCGGGGTTAGATGGTGCATTAAATTGCATATTACAACGATGCCAACAATTGATCGCTGTGTGCCCGACCTTTAAGCATATTTGACAGATGGGGTGTGGGGTAGAAGAAGAGTAGCTGCCATGAGAGAGTAGAATTTCGGCCATGGCCAGGATGATAGAATCGCCCTCGGGTTGCAGTAAGAGCTGTTATGGGATTGATGGGGGAAAGGTGTTTGGTATTATCATTTTTTATATTGATTTTTTCTTTACACAATAGAGAATAAAGATCATCTAGACTAATTAGAGTGAGTTTGGTGCGATAGCAATCTTAAAGGCTTTGTAGGTGGGAGGTAGACTGTTTATAATGTAGAGAATGATGTCTTCATTTATGAATTAGTTCAGCTTGTTCATCTAAACCAGCTCTTACTAACCAGATGGATGAAATAGACGACTAAGCGGGCCGAACGAAGGCACGGATTGGGGCTGGCGGGTTCGGATCATGTATTTGAATGAGGGATCGCATGCGGGAGTGAGAGGAAGCAACTCCTCGTGAGTAATAACGTCGATTCAATCACTCCAGTGGAAACAAATGAATGAACAGAAGCTTCAGCTGAAGGAAACCGATCGAGAGAAAGGAGAAGAAGGAATGTTTGTTCGTCAATTCTTTTTGTTTCTGTGCAAATCATTTCGTGATTTCTTTTATCTAAGCTGAGAGGAATGTCTTCTTTAATGGTAAAGGAAGGAATTATGAGAGAAATTGAAGGAAATTTAGAGAAGAAAATTTTTGGAAAGGACGAAACAACGATTTCCATTTTTGACGATGGAGGATGTTAGAGGAAAAAAGTAAGTGAAAGATGAAAATGAATAAATGTTATTTGAAAAAGGAATAAGTTATTTGAGAAATATGTATAAAAGATTTTTCTATCATATGGAATGAAAATTATATATATATATATATATATATATATAAACTGTAAAAGAAAGACATTTGAATATGATTATTTTTATGTAAAATTTCTATGCTACAGGTGTGATTATCCACTGAGTTTACTTTGTAAACTTAAACGGTTAAACTAAAATTTTCAGGTAAGTCTCTTGATAAGTAGAAATGGCTGAAAGAGAGGAATATGTCTACAGAAGACGACGATCAAACGAGAGCAGGTCAAATATGGTTTATGTAAATATTCAAATGTTGTGTAAGTTGTGTTAGTGACTCTTCAATATTTGTAAGTGATGTAGTTGACATATTATTTGTTTTTTAATTCGAATGAAATGTTTTTAACCATCCAACTGTTTGTTCTCGTCTCATTATTTGAGTCTCCGGGCCGGGTCGTGACACTTCAGGATCAATGTTGTAGCCAACAACAACCATATTGTCTACAAGAGATTTAATGGTGGAGAGATATTAAGACATGGTGACGCCTTTCATGGTAATGTTGTGGAGTTCGTTTTTGAGTTTTATGACTCCGGCACGATTTGTTGGTTGTAGATGTTTCACAAGAGTAGTCCATATTTCATGGCAAATGGATGGATTGAAAGCATAGGGTAAGATAGAAGAGGAGATGGTGGAGTATAAGGCGGTTGAAACATTTTGATCAAGAAGATGCCAAATGTTAAATGCAGAGTTTGGTTGGATGTCTCCAGTGACTGAGATAAGTTGCTTGGTGTAAGATCCAGAGGCCAGCGAGACTCATGGAAGGGAGAAGAAATAACCGAGAGAAATAGAGAAAGAAAATGTATCTTATTATTCATTACAGGTGAACATATGAGCTATTTATAGATAGCTTGCTAAGAGAAGAAACAAGAAAGTACAACAGAAATGACATGTCAGCTGCTGATGCTCTAATACGACAATGAGTGGCACTAGTTAGTTAGCCATCAAATCTATTGCTGAAAATAATTTCAGTATTTGTAATCTCTAGATGGGATACTTTTCAGCATTGAGATGAGTGTGGACTATGTTTTGATGTTGGATATAAGAATTTTTAAAGAGGTAATAGAAGTTTCAACTAGATCATGGAGTTCCGATTGAAAAGGTGTTGGTGAGTTTGCAGATGATGTTGCTGAGCTCCCCATTTAAAGAATGCAGAGAGATAGGAATGAGAAAAGGTGTGATTAAGCTAGGGTCTCTGATACCATGAAGAAGATTTGTACCTGGAGCTTGCCTTTAGATTAACGAGGAGAGTATACAAGACCTGGAGGAGAAATACAAACCAGAAAACGATGAATAGAAAAGGATAGCTGCTGCAGTAATATTTCCTTCTTGTATTTCATCAACATTATATTGTAAAGAGAGGGTGTATATATGCATAAGAGCTGTAGACAAAAGTTGTAGCAAGCAGAACTATATTGGTGATGAACGGTTGAGATGATAGAGTTTGTTGGGAGTGAATGATGAGGACTAACACTGAAAAAGATTGCTGAATATACTGAGAAGGGTTGCAGAATATTCTGCATAGTGGATGAGTAGATATTATGAAAAAGCTGCTTACTTATCATGTGATCACTGATCAGTTATCACTTTGAACTGCAGATCAATGAATCATGCTCTCCACCTTTTTTCCATCTGAACACGGTGAAGTAAAAGGAACAAAAGAATGTAAAAGGAATGATAAAGGGAAAGAATGAGGGGAGGGGGAGGGGGTGCGGGGTGCACTTTTTCAAAATGTTCATATTTAGTTTATAATTAAGAATTCATACATTATCTTGTTTGAAAATTTGACACCGAGATAGTAGAAAATTTTAAAAGTTTTTCTTTGAGTGATTGGTTGGTTATGTGTGAGGCTTTTGTGGGATTCCTCCACAAAGCAATGCTCTTATTACTGCGATCTATGGGTCTTTTTCTTAGTTGTCCGGGTAATAAAATCAGTGTTATTTACATTTAGAAACCATTTTAATTTTCTCAGGTACTCACTCAAAGTAAAGCCTATTCTAAAGTCTAACTGTTGGTGTTTTTTAACTAAAAAATGCTAAATTTGTCAATGAGATGAGACTGATAACCTCTGATGATTATACTGATTGTTCCTGATTTGCACACTTTGGTACTGATAATATTTCTGGATTTGTGAATTACTTCTTAAAATTTTTTCCAGACCAAGGTGATGGACTTATTTCTAATATTTCTGTTGACCAGTGCATTCTGAGAGTAATGAAGTTGCGTAAATACCATGGTAATATTGAGTATGTACCCGCTCCTGGACATGAATCGTTTGGTAAACCAAAGAGCGAAAGAGAAGCCATTGCTGGTAATATTGAGATATCTAAACTGGGACGAGATGGAGATGCAGACGTCTTGCATGGCTACCAGGGCCCTAATTGTTGTTTTGAAGATTCAGTTTGGAGGTTCCTGGAAGGCCCCTTTATATCAATTATGCTGGTCAATGTGCCCTGGGTTGGAAAAGACGCAATGCCAGCTCCTGAAGCGAAGGTATTTAATTGTCAAAAGTATTTCATTTACCCTAACCACACCCTATAGGGTAGCTAACAGCTGTTTGAAGATATTGAGGCTTCGTTTGGTTATCCTGCTCCTTTTCTAAAAGGCAGTTTTAAAACTGTTGTTCGAGGAAATTGAGTTTTCAAAAGGAGAAGGAGATATCCTAAAGCTTTTTAAAACAGTACAAAAATACAGTTCTCTAAAAAGTATTTCTGTAAAAGTGTCACAAACAAACATCACCCAAAAAAAAATTCCTCAGTTTCTAAACGAAGAAGGCAAAAAAACGGAGAAATAAACTGGGCCTGAATCAATCACATTACTGAAATTTGTCTCAATTGCATAACAAGTTTGGAGGAATCTTGGATTAGAATTTTACTTCTATTTGTTAATAATATTGGTTTACTTTTTTACGAAAGCTTGTAAGATGTTTGGTGGGCTTAATCTGCATTATGGATTTTGCATTGAAACGTTTACTGGTAATATAGATTATAGGTTGAAATTATTATTGTTTACTCCTGTTGTGATTGCTTTGCAGTTTTCTGATGGCTTTCTAGACTTAGTCTTGATCAAGGATTGCCCCAAATCTGCTCTTGCTTCATTATTGTTGAAGACAGGAAATGGAAGCCATGTTAAATCACCATATGTGATGTATCTCAAGGTGAGCTACAGTTTTGATTCAGCTTCATTATTACTGCAGCTCAACTTCTCTGAAAAGTATTCTTTTCTGATCTTTCAATGCTATTTGGCATTCATATTACTGTTTCAGGTGAAAGCATTTAGGCTGGTTCCAGGCAACCGTGTGGGGGATTCTGCTAAGGGTGGTATCGTCGACGTAGATGGTGAAGTTGTAGCTAGGGGAGAGGGAGTTTACATGTGCGGCCAAGAAAGGGATCCAATGTCTTACGGACCTCCGATCTTACTAACGGTCGATAAGGGTCTGGCAACGGTCTTCTCTTCAAGATGATCCGTAACTGTTCATTCACTTGTGCATAAATATCCTCTAATCCTTCTCCATTTTATTAGTATATTGTAGAGTACATGCAAAACCTGAATTTTTTTTTAATTTGAAAAGAAATAACAATTTAAATATAACTTCCAGTTTCCCTTATTTTATTGTGCCAGAAAAAAATAGTCAAAAGAAAAAATGGAGCAATTTTTGTTATTTCACTCTTTATTGATCCTCATTTCATATCCACAATGTGAAACTAGAGTGAGCATAGTTTTGGGTTGGTTGACCTTGTCTATAATCCAATAAGGGGTTCATATTGCTACATTGGCAGTGTTTGTTAATCAATTTAGTGGCAGAGCCAGAAAATTTATTGAGCAGGGGCCTAAATTAATTTTTTTTAATTTTTTCTCAACTTTTTTTATCTGGGCTTGGGATTGATATAGGCTATTTTAAAAATTTTTTTTCATTTACCATCTAAAAAGATAAAATATTAAATGTAAGATAATAAAATTTTACAATTTATAATGTGTACTCTTCATATTTTGAAAGAGTTGGATGGTGGCTTCATTATCAATATAATTTAAAATTTCTTTCTCAATGTAAGCGATTAACATATCATTTAGTCGTTGATCTCCTAGTTTATTTCACAGCTAATTTTTAATAATATTCGTGACAGAAAATATTCTTTCGATGACTACTATTGCAACGGATAACAATGATGCCAATTCCAGTAGTTTAAAAATAAGAGTATATATAATATTCTTCCTACTTTGGATTATTTTCTCAGCAAGGCTTCCTATATTTTTTAATGAACAAAATTGATTATCAAATCGCATATCCATAGTATAAGTATTCAACTAATTTTCAAAAATCGTCTGATCAAAAACAGTAAAATCAGTTGGATAAAATTGTGACATTCTAATCAACTTGTATTTGTCAAATGCATTATTAATATTCAAACAGGCAATAGACAAAATTAACTCAATATTTGCTTGTATAAAATGATTGTTAAATTATTGAAGTTGCATTTCAATAACCGTGTAAAAAATTTCAACTCGAAAATGACATAAATTTGTTATATCTTGAGCTCTACGATGAGGCTGGCCACAAGCAATCCATTTATCATTAATATGCGAAACATTTATTTTCTGCTGCTCATAAAATGAAGTTATTTTATTGAAGAAGTCTGCCCACTTATTATCTCTCATATATTGCAGTTACATTTTACATATATGAATCAAAGACTTAGCATTTACAATATCTTGTTCTCATCTTTAGAAAGCTTGTGATAGTTCAATAGTGATATCAAGTACATATTTCATCAAATATAGGAAAAAAGAAAATTCAAAAGTTTATAATGATTCCAATAATGCATATGCCTCACCTCTTTGTTCTGAGCTCACACCATCTTCTAAAATAATTTCTAAAACATCAATTACTGCAGAGAACATTGTGATCAGCCTTATAATTGATTCATAATGCGAACCCTATCATGTATCACTGCACGCCTAAGAGTTATTTCTTAATTCAACCCTCGCCCTGTTGTTAGCTCTCCACTCTGCAATTCATCTAATATCTTCTCTCGTTGTATATCTCGAAGTTGATCACAACGCTCACTTGAAACCTAATAATATTCATTACACTTGCAATTATAGTAAATAACAAAGTAATTTGCACATGATTTTTTGCCACTAATACCAATGCTAGCTGAAGCTGATGTGAGAAGCAATGAATGTAATTTGCTGATTTATTTTCATTCAGAAATAGAGCATTTAGATCATTAAACTTCCTCTCATATTGCTAGAACCGTCGTAACCTTGACCACATTTTAGAAATGCTCAATCCATAAGTTGAAAGGAGTTGTTCAATTGCAATTTTGAGACTACTTGCTCTTGTATAAGGAACATGAGTAATGCCCAAAAAAATACTCAATTATTTGGCCTTTTTTGTTAACAAAGCGCACTATAGTTGTCATTTGCTCTTTTGTGGATGTGTCACGCGATTCATCAACTAAAATTGAGAAATAACTATCACCAATCTCCTCAGTTAAGAATTTAGTAATTGTAGTAGCTGTAGCTCTTGTGATATCTTTCTAAATATCAGGTGCAATTAATTTTAAATTTTCAAATGCATTCTTCAGTATTACATCTTATATATCCTTGTTTTGTTCAGCCAGAAACTGCATCAGTTCAAGAAAATTATCCTGATGTTTTGATTTAGAAGACTCATTATGGCCCCGAAAAACCAATCCTCATCTTAAAAGAAATTTTATGCAATCTACATAAGTATTGAGTCGCATATGATAGGCAAGTAAATCATGATATCATTGCTTTTGGAAGACAAAATCAATATGCTGGCCCTGTTTCATCAAGTCCTCACAGCTTCATTTAACATTATAATGAACACTATTATGGCTTGCCATATGAAGGTCAAATCTATTTATTTTCTTCAAATTTAAAAACCATTTTTGATAAATGCCTCTTCATCTTCGTTGCCCCTACCTGATGCTCTAAAAAGATAACAATATAGACATTATGCTTTATCTTTATATATCTTATATTCTAACCAATAAGAGTATTTGTCAAACCAAGTTGGGTTAAAGCGTCTATCTTTGGCCCCAAATTTACTTTTGGGAAAATCATGATTGCAAGGTTGGAATGATTCTCTTCATAAGTATGCTCTATGATTAGGATTAATTCACTAATTGGAGTACGTAATCCTGGATCAGATGGAAGATTTTCTATATTTACTTTCATATTTTTTTGGTAAATCTGCCTCCACTCAAATGCATTTTCTATCTTGTTGTTCATCATTTTTGTATAGCTCATCTATAGGTTTTGGCAATTTTGAATTCGATGACTACTTAAAATATCTCTTCATGACTTTTTAAACCTATAATTTCATAAAACATAGCGAACATTTCGTGTATTTATTACCATCAAACATAATAATTTTTTATCTTCATACTAGTTTACTAAATAGTAAACACTGAATAGTGAAGGTAATCTCTACCTCATCGATATTTCTATATTTTTTATCTCATATGAAGGTGAATTTTACTAAACAGTGAAGAAAAATATGCCAATTCTACTGTGTAAGCCCAACAGATGTATGGATAGTCCACCACACCCATAGTGACAAAGCAACAATGCCAACAGAGATTGTTATAAAAAAATAAAACAACTTGTGAAAGCTACTAGAAAACATAATTAATAAAAATATTGAAGCTCCAACATACAACTCGCTGGGCTGTTAGAGAAAGTCCATTCCAAACTATAAACTACATTCACCAAAGCTCCTTGAAAAGCTATGGCTAGACCAAGCAAGTCAAAACACATTATCAATGAAAATTTACCCACGAGGCAGGGGGCTAGATCAAATCACTTAGAATGCAAGTCAATTTCATATTTTGAAAAAAAAAAAATAAGGGCAACTCATCTAGAAATGCTACAATTTTATTATTAGTAGAAGAGGTAAATCCATTGATATCAAAGAAACATTTAACAAACAAGCAATGTATAAGTTAATGATAAAAAAATAGACTTCCTCAGGAAAAAAAATGAGAAAGCAAACAATGACAAAAGGAAACCCAAATCAACAAATTAAGAATACCTAGATTTGTGGAGTGTGTGATATGAGGGAGGAGGAGGACGTCTACTAAGTCTAGGCTCGCGTAGAGGAGGCCAACTTCCGCAGGCGTCCTGTGTGATAGCCCAAACTCTTAACTATCGAGATATTCTCCGCTTTGGCCTAAGGGTTTCACAGTTTTGTCTAATTGGTGTAACTTCCTAGCAGGTCACCCATCTCATCCCAGGATTTTTTTTTGAGATGAGTATGCTTAACTACAGAGTTTCTTAATGAAATTTTGATTATATACCAAAAGACGTCTTGATGTTTAAGAGTATAGCTTTTGTTACTTAAGGGGTTTCACAATCTTATCTACTTAAGTAACTGATATTCTCATGATCAACATCTTTATCCCAGAATCATCCACTATGCAAATATGATTCTAAAGGTGGCCCATACAAGTTCAAGTGGAGACTCCTGCCATGTAGCACTTTGTCCCCTATAGGGTTCAAGAGGTGGCTCCCATGACTAGTACTTTATCTTATATGATACTTAGTTCCCATCTTCTGGCTAGTGTATTGCTCTGATACCATTTGTAATAGCCCAAACTTTTAATCATCGAGATATTGTCCGCTTTGGCATGGCCCCTACGTAAGGAGACAGAGAAGATTAATATGGCCTCTGTGCATATATTGTGAAATTGCTTACGTAAAATAAATTAAA
Organism: Dendrobium chrysotoxum; assembly: GCA_019925795.1. Classification (NCBI taxonomy): domain Eukaryota; kingdom Viridiplantae; phylum Streptophyta; class Magnoliopsida; order Asparagales; family Orchidaceae; genus Dendrobium; species Dendrobium chrysotoxum. The sequence goes on along the minus strand of CM034299.1, from coordinate 28,442,629 downwards.
CTCTTAAACATTGAGGAGCCTTTTGATGTAATAGTTGAAATTTTATTAAGAATTTTTATAGTTAAGCGTGTTCATCCCAAAAAAATCTTGGGATAAGTGACCTATTGGGAAGTTATATTAATAGGATAAAACAGTGAGGCTCTTGGCCAAAGCGGATAATATCTTGATAGTTAAGAGTTTGAGTTGTTACAAATGGTATCAAAGTAATACACTAGCTGGAAGATGAGAATTAAGTGTCATACAAGATAAAGTGCTACGCCATGGGAGCCGCCTATTGAACCTTGTATGGGATAGTGCTACATGACGGGAGTCATCACTTGAACTTATAAGGGCCACCACTAGAATCCTATATGCTTGGTGGATGATTCTGGGATAAAGATACTGACGGAGATATCAGTTACTTAAGTGGGGGAGATTGTGAAACCCTTTAAGTAAAAGATGTTAAACTCTTAAAAATTGAGGCGCCTTTTGGTGTAATGGTTAGAATTTCATTTAAAAAACTCCGCAGTTAAGCATGCTCATACAGGAGAAATCCTGGGATGGATGACCTTCTGAGAAGTTAAACTAATATGACAAAATTATGAGGTCCTTAGGCCGAAGCAGATAATATCTCGATAGTTAAGAGTTTAGGTTGTTACATCCTGCATGCGTCTATGCTCAAGATCACAAGAGAGTTGCACAGGTTTAGTGATATGAAGGAGGAGGTGGAGGAGCAGACAGTGCAAAATCATGAATTAGGGAAGATACATATTAAAAAAATTACTAATCTCGTTCTTTTTCTGAGGGGGGTTATTAATCACCAATATCATATTTACTCTCTCTCTCTCTCTCTCTCACTCATCCAATAAAAAAGAGTTTCTGAGAGTACCTTTACTTTCTGAAAATTTTCTCCTTTCCAAAGCTCCATAAGATAGGTTGAATAGCGTAGAAATAATAATAGGACAACTTTTTCTTTCATTTGATTTCTTTGTTGAGATTGAATCTCTAAATGTTTTAAAAGTCGTATTGTGTCATTATAATTTATTTAAGGCCTAGGAAACTCTCCAAAAAATATATATTTACCGGAGTTGCTTCGACATAAGTTGACATGCATCATCATGCATGATCACCTTAAGTTCACAAAATATATGCATAGCAACATATTAATAATCCTTAAGTTTCACTAAATCTCACATCAATTGGAGGTCAAATTCCTCCACCTTCATGTTGCCCTATGTAAAAGGTAAAGAGAAAGTGAAAGTTTATAAAAAAAAAATCTAATAAACACATCTCTCTCTATAGATGTAAGACTACTAGTGCTACTCATATATAGTTTTTCTTGCATGGTGATGAGCTTCTTGATGTGTCTATTTTATCATTTTCTTGCACGACTTTTCTCTCAAGATTTATACATGCCTTCTTTGGTATGATATGGAGGTTATGCTTGTCAAGATGCTTTATGCGCCACCTATATATTCACCTATTTTGGCATAATGAGAGATGGTGATAATTGATGCACCACATTATGTTGATGAGCAAAATTTTTCCATCATTAAAATGGTGCTATGTGGTCAATGGGGGAGAGATGGTGATGTTTAGAGAGGTAAGAGAGGGTGAACTTATGACTCAAGATAATTCCTTGATTTGGGGAAGAAAGTAAGTGGGAGAGATGTCCATGAGGTGAGGTTGGAGGATGGCTCATGGGGATGCACCAGAGGGCCACAAAAAAGCTATTGTGTCAAAGAAAAAGATGAAGAATAAAAAAGGAATATATAGATCATAATGTTTTAAGTTCAATTTTATAGGCTTGTCCATGGTGTAGTGAGGATGAATTTAAGATCAATCCACATCTTCTTGACATGCAATACCAGTAGGTGAGGGAACAAGAGGAAGAAAATGGGGAGAGGAATTCTTCTTTTTTTGTGTCAAAGTTTGTCTCGATTATGATGGATAAGAAGATCCTTTGTTTTCTTAGGTGAGGATTTTGTATAAAAGGTGAAGGTTGACCTCTAATTGGCTTTTAAGGCAACATGGAAGACATGTTGGGATCATAGATGATTGAGTGCTAGGTGGATGTCATATGACAATCAAATAAGCATAGGGTAATTTAGTCCTTCAAAGCGATGTGTGATCCGTGTTTGGCATGTTCTAGTCATGGTCAACATTTCTCAAGCACGTGGAAGTATTGTGAGCTTGTCTTAATCATAATGGATAATTGGGTATGGTAAACACATGGTGCCTTCTTATGGACTCTGGATAAAATATGCTCTTATTACATTGCCTGGTGTAAGAGGTTTGATGGGATGTGTTTAGGATGATTGAACTAGACCTGATTAAGCCAAGATGTTAAAGAGTCTGACTTTTGGCATGAAGATTGAGTTGGAGAAGTCATTGTGGAAGTATAGTTCTCATGAGGAGGCCTTCAAGTTGCTATGAAGGTTGGCCTACTAAGGAGGTCAAGTTATCAATGAGGTGGTCTTGGAGAAATTAACAAGGAGGCTTGAGGTGGATGAGTTCTCTAGGTGTAATTTGAGTTCAAGTTTCAAGTGGATTGTTGATGGTTTTGAGAGATGCTAGTCCAAGTGAGCTTGATAATGTTAAGAGGGCAATTTTGGATGTGATGGCCAGAAGGATGCTTCTATGTAACGACTCTTTAGAGTTGGAAGGCAATTATTTGGTAGACGGCTTTGGAACGAGTTATCCAAGATGATCAAAATGGATACCTCTTAGTGGGGCTCTAATCTTAATAGTTTTCTACCGCATGTACACTCTTGATTGGGTGCAAAATTTTAGTTGATTATGTGTGCCTATCATTTAAAATATATACATGCATAAACATTCAAAATGAAAAATCCAACAAGTTTTGACTATCCCTCATAATTCTCCAATGCATATCCTAATTACTCAACTTCTACAATGAGGGAAGGAGCACTTTGTGCAATGATTATTGTTGGAATTCGGTGGAAATATCTAAAGGTGAGTTATAATAAGATTGTGTCATGATAAGGCCAATATTTTTAGAGAACTTAATGTAATTTCCCAAGTTCGACCAGGGAAAGTTGATGTCATTTCCTGGAGTGGATTCATGTGATAAACTCACTTGCCTGGAATGGATCTAACACATAAAAATGAACGTAAGAGTCTTGTCAATTATAATTGACTTAACATGTATCTTTTCTTATTAGATGGATGAACTACCAATAGGTATGGAACTAGTTAAGATAAACAAAATTGAGAGCTTAACAAGTATAACCTATTAGGGCATCTCCAATTCCAACATGATATCCTCTCCTTTAACTTGGCTAACATGCGAGGTGCAACATTGTCTAACACTTCTTTCATCATAATCATTAGGAGGATTGAAAGTTTAGTCTACAACTAATAGTTGCATATCCTAGTGCACTTCTTTGGGAGGCCCATTTGGTTAGTGTTGTTAGCTTTAGCCATCAAATTCATGGGTCAAGGTGAGTGAAAACCTTAGATGTGTTTGATGGTCCGACTAGGAGTAGATAAAGAAAAAGATTTGTTAACCACTTGTGAATAATCTGACAAGCTGCTAGGGAAAATAAGAGTGAATGAAATGTAAATATTATTGATAATGATATAATTCCTTTTGAGCTATGTTCGGCTTCCTTTTGCTTTGGAAGATAAGAGCACTCTCCTAGCCAATAGTGGACGAGTTTGGAGTACATAAGAGTTAAGACACACTTTAGCATGAGTTGGTAGGAGCTTGTATGATGGTGCTAGCTTTAGTGGTGACAAGTGTCATCATGCTGGAATATTCAAATAGGATTTGGAACTTAACATGATTTAAATTTTTTTAATCAACTAAGTATAAATTCATCCCTAACCACCACGATAGTCAACAACATTCCTCCCTTAGTTCAGACCATTAAAACATTATAAAATCTAAAGGTGACAAGATGCCCCCATTATAAAATTCCTAGAAGGCCATCATGCTCTGATGATGAATTATTGAATACATTTATAAAGAAATCATAACTTGAGTGGTTACCATTCAATACAAGTATGAAAACCTCTATTTCAATTTACAAGAAATGCAGAAGATATCCCTTACCTTGATGATTGACATAATTATTAAAAGTTATTTCTCAAGGAGCTTGCATTGTTAGTAACGTTATAATTCACCTCCACTCAAATCAAATGAATAACAAAAGACCCTCTATCACCAATACGATGGGCAAAATTATGGAAGATTACAATCAAATGGTTCATCATCACTAATTTCACCAAGTTTAAAGAATGTTTAAATCAAAACGTATGGCATAATTTAAGATCGATCACTTTCTCATCTCCACATCCTTCATAAAAAGATTAAAGATGTTAAATATAAAAGATTTGGCGTCAAGATTCGCCTCTTCACACAAACTAGTAGGTAGAGATTATCTAAGTTGATGGGTTGGAGATTGGTTCTTATAGTAGTCTTGAAGGCCTAATAGGTCGGTGGTAGCCCATTTGGTGTGTATAAGATGATGATTTCTTCAAGTTCTAAAGGTAAGCCTACAACAACAATCTTGTTGACTTTAGGTTTGATAGTAAAGCAATATTGGGTCATTTTTTTATTCCTTATGAGAAGGTTGTAAGATATTCTTTAACTAGATGATATGAGATCGATTAGATGATTGCAATCTTCATTCAACTGTGCTCTAGATTTTAGCACAATTGTCAAGAGAGAGAATGCATGGAAGAAGGGTGGCAAGGTGACTGAATAGTGTCCACATGTTGTACTGGGGATTGGGATAAATGGAGCCATCCTCATTAGAGAGATGTTTCAGTGGGAAATGAGTGGTTCCATCTAAGAAGCCGTTCAAACTATTAGCTTGGAAGATGTTTAAAAGTTAAGATTTTCATGCAGGGTGGTTTTCTAGGATGAGTTGTAGATTGATAGATATTTTTGATGTTGCCTATAAAAAACTTTAGTTGAAGGGGAATGAGTGTCACTTATTGTGAATAAAGGGTTTGTTGAAAGAAAGAGAGGCCAAAAAGGATGAGCAGATAAAAGCTAAGACACTTATATTATAACTGCCTATAAACTTGCGCTTTAGCAAGCTTTCTTGAATCTTAGATAGGCTTATAGCCAATGAACTATTAGTTGTCACTCTTATGCATGATTTGAATAAGATTTAAAAGTGGTCTATTCATATAATACATTTAATAGCATACAATTCTTCTTATTTTCAAAGACTAATGTCTATTATATCAAAAACTCACATATTACAATTTTTTAGAAGTATGTTGAGTAAATCAATTTCATATCAATTATAAAAACGGTTTGGAATTCTTACATAATCAAAAGCGTTTTGTATTAGCCTAAGTCTTCGTTTGGGGTTTATTACTGATTTCTATCACAGGTTCTTAGTATATAAAATTTTTGAATTAGAAAATTATTATCAGAAATTTGCTTTAGAAAGCAGAAAAAAGCTGTCACAAACGAAGCCTAAGTCTCAAGCATGAAAATTATATACACTAATGTACTCTCAACTTTCATTTCTTCATTATCATACATATATATCTATTTATATACATTAATGATATTGCTAGTTGAACATTAGAAATGCAAAATATTCATTTGAAAAAAAAAAAAAAAACAAAGAGAGATTGATCTCTTTAGTTTATTGTACACATCCCCTATCATCATAACCAAAGAAGCTAAAGACAATTCCAATAAGCCAAATATTTTATTACAACATGTCTTCATGATCTAAATTATCCCAATGTTCAGATCACTGTGAAGGCTCAAAAGAGGACAAAACCTTCTCCCCTTTTCTTACTGTTTGGAGATAATAATGTTCTATTTATTCAATCAGAAAAGGTGGAAAGATTCATCATTCATGCATTGCAACTTGCAAGTGTCTATAGGTGCTTGCAATAACCGCAGGTCATAATAAAGGTCTTATATATGCAAGGGCAAATTTAAAAGGGGCCTTAGAGGGACCCTCTCTTCTCCAAAATTTTAAATTATTATTATTTATTATTTATTATTTAAATATAAATTTTATAAAATTATTTAATTTATGCTTCTTTGAAAACTATAGAATTTTGGGTGATAGATATATCTTCACAAATATTAATGATAATTTTAATGTAAATATTTTTATTTTCATTAAAAAAATTTGTTGGCCTGGCCTATATATATGTAACATTTTTTAGCAAGCTAAAATATATTTCTTATCTTATATGATGACAATATTTTTTCTTAAAAAAATGGTAAGTTGAATATTATCTTAGGGAAAAAAATTTAAAAAAAGTTGAAACTCAATAGAAATATAGTTTACTGATTTTTATAGACTCCAATGGCTTAAAAAACTATCATACAGAATTCAAAAAATATTATTTATATTAATTAAGTTGATATCTTTAAACATTTTTAATATCTTTTATATATAATTAAGAAAATATGATGTTGACCAATATTTTAGTATTCTAAGCGCATAAAGCTTCCAAATTAGTTTGAAAATCAAAATTTTAAGGGCTTGTTAGATTTGATGTAAAAGGGTGTGTGAAATTACCAAATGCACTGAGTTTTCAAAATATTTAAATTTGGCTAGAAGTAAAATGAATGTATATTAAAGAATTAAAGTATTTGAAATTCAACCATTAATTTATTTTTAGTGTATTTAGAAATCATTATATTTAATTGATTCTAGCACACTATAAATTATTTGCTATATATTTCTATTATAGCTGGCCTCACCCACCATCTACCTGTGGCTGCAGACCGTCGCTACCACCATCGTCAACTGTCTCTCTTGTAGTTGCCACCACTGATCATCGCTTGTAATTGCCACTGCCGACCACTACTCGTAACAATCATTATCGTCATCCGCCGCCTACTGTCATCAGGGCTATCACAATCATTAAGTTTTACAATGCATTCATTTTACTTTAAATCAAATAAATAAAAAATAATTATTTGTATCTATTTTACACAAATACAAACCACTCAAAAATATTATAAATACATTACACTCTTTTTATATTGCATTTCATTTAAATATGTACTCTTTTTTCAGCAAATCAAATTTCAAATTAATACATCATACCACATAAAAAAATACCTTAAAACTTTATTAATTTTATTGAGATAAGAAGATTTGTCCTATATTTATATAAGAAAACTTAAGATGAAAAAAATAAAAGGTGCATAGCAATTTTGTTGTTTTCTTTGGATGCTCTTCTTTTATCTTTTCTGGCCTTTAAACTATTACAACCAGATCTTAGCTATAACTCGCAAAGTGGGGGATGATGGGATTATTTTGTGAATAATTCAACCTTGCTCTATGACAAATTGAGGGCACTATGATGTGATCCATTATTGTTTTTTAGCAGTAGGCCAGGCTTGTTACTGATCCTCTTTTTTATTTATTTTCATTCAAATATGGCTCCTCAGAATTGTTCTAAGGTCAAATTATATATGTATATATGAGAAATAAATTCATATAAAATAAATATTCCTATTTATATTAACTAATTTGCAATGACTTCTATGAACATATAAATGGGTGTGATCTTAAGTAACCCAAGAAAATCACAAATAACATATAAGGTTAGTAAGATATTGCAATTAGCTTAGAATTTTATTTAGAGGTATAGATTAGTAAATTTTTAAGAAGATTCGAACATCTGCTGGAGAGTGGTCTTCTATTGGATTAACTTGGAAATCAAACTGTAGTTTTTTGTAAAGATCACTGTAAAGCTGTTGTAAATAAATAGTTTTTTTTAAAGTTGTAGAAAGTAGCTTCCTGGAGCAAAAATTTGTTGAAAGCAGTGCAAATATAATGGCTAAATAAAAAATTATGATTGTGTTCTAAGAGGCAAAGGAGTAAGAAAGCTGTCCCAAATAAAGCCTAAATTTATAAACCGAATTAGTGGGAAGAATGCAAAAGGGGTGGGTTTATGAGTTAGGCTCACTATAATTTGTTACGCACTTTAATGGTTATTAAATGTGTTTGTAACTCTTTACATCATTAATACATGAGCTACCCCGAATTAAGATTTTTTTTAAGATATTAATTGATAAATCTTAAAATATGTGGCTTGAACTCATGACTATATGGATAATACAAGTCCTTTCACTAATTACGACTTTCACTTTCCCACATTATAAAAAAAGAATAAAAACTTACATTATGGCCCACAGAGGAAAAGAATATTTAAAATATCACATGGAATTAAACATGCAAAATGTGACTTCGCATGTGATACTTTAAATATTTTTTCTCTGTCGGTCATATGGTAAGTTTTTAACCTTTTTTTAAACTCCTACTTTGTGATTAAATTTGACTAATTAATTAATTATGAGGAAAACAAGACTTCAAAATCAATTTTATGTTAGAAGGTGACTTATTTATTATGAAAAAGATATCATAATTTTAATCTAAACAATAACATAATAAATTAATATAAAAATAATTAAAATTTAGAAAATAAAAATAAAAATATTCAGTCTAGATAAGAAAGATGAAGCCCTTATAAAATTTTGAAAGAATATTATTTAAACAACTAATTTTTAATACATTTTACATCAAAAATTTAATAAATATGCCACTTCATAAGCTAATTAATCAAATAAGAATTACCCCAAACTTTACTCATTAACTCATCAAATCCAACTTAGAGTAAGTATCTTACCAATCTCGAGAGCTAATGAGTTAACTTGAGTTAAATAATTAATTTTTATTCAAATAAATAAATAATATATATAGGTGCAGCTCTGAGTGCAAATTTTGGTCTCTTTTTTTATTTAAAAGTTTTGTCCATTATTATTATTATTATTATTATTTTATTTTTTAATTTTCTTTAAAAGGTGTCCATTACTCCGAGATAACCGACCCTTAACTTTTTTGGTCGAATTATATGGTCGGTGGGCCCAGTAGCTCGCATTATTCCTCGGAAAACCCGCCGGCTTCTCCCATCCAGTATGGTGATTAAGTAGACCGGACCACACCGTTCAATTTCTAAGTGACACGTGTTAACCAATGCTTCTATGATACAACTTGATTGTTGAATGATGCTGTTCTCTGTTCTATGCTAAGTTTCGGTTCAGGACATTATGGATTACGTGCTTGCATGAGCTTCGACGGACATGCAGATATAGCCCTCTTTCACTTTCTTACAGCTTGTTTGTTTTCTTTGGCCGGTATATAATGTGGGGTTTTCAATAAGAGAGAGTTTTCTACTTTTTTTTTTTTTAATATATTTAAACTAATTAAGGCATATTCATAAACATATTCATAAACATATCGCATATACAAGATTCAAATTCAAGACTTCTGAGTTGATAGCCTAAGCTCCCAACCAACATATCAAGATGAGCTGCGTACCAACTTCTCTTATGATCATACACTTTTTATAATTTATTATTTAAATTATGTAGGATGATAAGGCTTGAAATTGTAAGAGATTCACTGAAATCTTTTTTTTTTAAATAAAGAGTTAGTTTCACATTAAGTTGATTTAGATCAAGCAAGTTATGATGCATGTATTTGATATGAGTCCAACCAATGACTACTGATTGAAAAGCTAGTTTAAATTGCATGTAATCTAGAACTTACTTTATATGAAGTCGTCTAAAATTTTAAAATTTAAGAGTTACCTGTGATCATTAAGTTGATTGATTAACACAATTTATAAGAATAATCATCTAAGAGAACTGTCCAATTTAACTTGAACTCATCCTCCTTAGTGGTGCTCTCCTCAGACAACGATAATGTGAGACGAGTCAATTTTTTCGATTCACAGCACTATTGACTACAAGATATTGTAAATTAGTAGTTTTGAATGGCCTATCTTTATATATCTCTTCTCTTGGAACCTCCTTTTATTTGAACTTATAAATAGCTAGATACCATGATATGAATTACCATAATGTAAAAATATTAAAGCATAGGCACCATACCATGAATCGTCCTAATTAAAATCAAAGGTTTTCAAATAATGAGCGACTAAAATATATTTAAGAAGCAAATTTAGTATGATTCAGGAACAACAAAATTTGTTAGTGAATTCTTCTTATAGTAATCTTTAAATAGCTAATTTCATCATAAAATATGAATAGCATCTCCAAAATACACATGAAGCCTGATGGATCTTATAAAAGGTCAAAATGCTCAAGATGATTTGTCTTGTAAAGGAGGAAGCTATTGTAGAATTCAATTCATACAACAATGTTCAAAGTGTCTTAGCCTTGTAAGAAGGGAGCCATTCTTGATTTAAATTATCAATCCGAGAAGATTTTCCTTTAAAGGAGAGAGTTCTTTATGGATTACACTTGTTTGTAGGCCTAAATGTCAATTTTTTTTAACATATTAGACAAACCTTTTTCTGTGGTCCCGATAGATAGAAGGTTTGTTTCCAAATGATTAGAGCATGTCTTAATGTTATATTTCCTAAGGCGTGAGCTTTAAAGATATTTTCAATTCAGTAAGCCTCTTTTAGTGAAAATTTCTTATGGATAGAAGTGGATCTTTTTATCACCCTTTCTTTGATTCCAATGGTGGAGATAGCTGAAATCACATAGCTACCCATTACGCCTAAAGATTAAGTTGATAGAATGGCTTCTCAATAAACTGTACAGCTGAGTTGTCTTCTTAATGCATATATTAAGTCCAAAATCAAGAAAAATGAAATCTTTAGTCTCAAGAAATTAGATGATTGATCCAAGGGATTTGAGGTTGTTTTTTCTATCAGTGATGGGCCAAGCTATTAGTAAACTATTCCTTTTAATGGTTATTCATCACATAAATTGACATGAGGTTACTGGAATAGTCTACATAAATTGACATGAGGTTGCTAGAATAGTCTATTTGTCATCCCATAATCATCTTATTTGCCATCCCATAATCATCTTATTTGCAAGTGGGGTGATTGATTCTCAAGCTGAAGGGATAAGCTAAGGAATTCAACTAGTTCAATATGCCCAAAAGTCTAATTAAAGTACAAAAAATTCTAGTTTATGGGGGTCAAACCCACTAAAGGAGTAGAGTTATACACAATTCATTTACAAAACACACTTTGGGGATTTGCACCAACCTATGAGGTTTATTGTTATCTATACACACCACTTATTGGAGTATATTTGTTAGCCCCGCTTTTGGATCAAACTTACATTCAATGAAAACCAAACTAGTTGCATTCAACCAGGTATTAAACACACCTAGTTGACCATGACACTATATTGGCCCACCATGATTAGGTAATAAATTCTCCTAATCTAGTTAGATACACCAAAAATAAAATTGAACCTATATACTTGATCAAATCCATTACAATGAAATTCCACTAAGGATTTATTGATTTAGCATTATCACTAGCTATATTTTAATTGATGATAATTATATTGTTTGAGAACCTAACCAGTGAACATTAATTTTAATATGACCCAAACTGAAGAGTATATCCAAACTTACGTTAAGCCTAATTTCATCAACCCTATAATATTTATTGGCTCTATAAATAGGCCTTATCATAGGTTAATAAGGAGTGTTCTAAGTCTATATGGCTCAATGGATAGTAATTAAGCTAATTGGGTCAACCATCATTCATGATTTGCTAGAATAGTCCACTCTGAAGCCTAGAATAATTAGACTTCAAACTTAGCCTACCCTTAGACACAAGATTAACAAGAATCATTTTAGGATGTCTAACCATGCTCAAGGATTCTTTAAAAATAGATTCACTATAAGTGATTTGGCTTCCATGGGAACATGATGACCTACATGGTAGGCATAATCACAAGCAATCTATTTTCTTTTAATTATTATCACATGCACATTTTGCGTTTAATATACTGTGATCTTATTTTTAAAATTTGTATTCATTAGCGACGATTGTAGCTTTTTATAAAAGAAGCTATATAACTATTTGTTTGGGGTTTGAAAGTGGGTTTTGAAAAATTTAGTCTTCTTTGGAAATTTCAGAATTAAAATTAAAATTTGATTCTAAAATTAAACATCCCATCAAAAATATTATACCACCTCGAGAGGTGGAAATAAAATTTTAGAATGGGGTTTAGATTTAGAATTATAAATCCTGTCTTGAATATCGTAGCCAGATTTAAGAGAGAACTTTATGTAGCCCCTAAAGGGTCAAAATAAGGTTCAATCAAATATCGAGTTACGATAATTAAGAGGAGCGATCGTTAATTTTATATTCGAATTCATTTTAACAAAAGATATATCTCCTTGAAGGGAGAAGATACCATTTACAAATAATCGTTCGAACATAACGATAACGATCATTAGTGATTTAACTTTCCCAAAGATGACTAATTGAGTTTTGAAAAATCAGATGTGGGTTCTAAATCTCCTACGAGCGCAAGCCCCCGTAGTTAATTACATCGGGGGAGACCGGAGTCTCCTATAAAAACTCTCGATTAAAATAATGGCAGAAATTTTGTTTAAAGGATTTTCGAGGAGTGATATCAAGGAGGTGAGTTTGAAACTCAAATAGGGAGTGGATCAAGTTTGAGCAGTTATTTTGGATTCAAAGGAGGAAGGGTAGGAGACACTTTGGGATTCTGAAATAATTCAGTAGTGTCCCGACCTAAGCTAGTGTTGAGCTTTAAATTTTAGATTAAAAGAGGATTTAATTTGAGTTGATCATTTTATTAGAAATTTGAGATTATATGCCCAGAGGTTGGGATCTTATGATTCAAAAAGAAATCTGCCCCGGATCCTAACTCTAAATTTGGACACTAGAACACAGTAGTCCGAACCTAACTAATACAGTGCAAAATCTGGGCTTATCCCGGCCTGGATTGGGGAGCCAGCTAAACCACCTAAACACCTCAAAACCATGAGTCTGATCTTTTGATGCAGAGTGATCAGGGACGTTATTTAAGATTGATTTAAGAAGTTAGGGTCGACATCTAGAGCAGATTCCTAATTGACCCTTTGACTTATGTTGGGTGGAATGCTTAGACTAAAATGTAATTAAAATTTTAATTTAATTAGTTTCTAATGCGATGCATGCTGGTTAAAATCTCCAAATCAGGTATGCATGAAATTTTAAAAAAGGCTTATAAAATATTTTTTTGAAAAGACTAAACTTCCCCAGATCCAGCACCTCATCCTCATAGGTCGGATTATCTGGACTCTACCCGTAGGCGGGGAAGTGTCTTATAGCAAGGAGGGAGAGAGATGCAGGAATATGCATGCGACCCCGGACGATTCCGACTATTCCCTAGGTCGTTAAGTTTCTATGTTATTTAGATCTTAAAATTTTAAATATTAGTTATGAGTAAAAATATTTTTAGTCCTTAGAAAGCCTAACGAAGTCCAGGCTAAAACAAAAATGACATGCAAGCGCCAAAGAACTAAGAAAAACATGTAACTCTATACGTAATCAAATTAAATCACAGCACATTAAATGATCAAATTAATTAAGTAAATATTCATAGGCAAATTGCCTTGCTTATTACAACCCAAATTTACATAAATTAAAAGTGGCCGGACACCACCGACGACAACTAGGATTTTACTCCTAAGATTCAAGTGACTTTGAGAATGGTTCTTCTCGCTCTTTACTTCTTCGTCTTCTTAGAACTCCTTGGACCGTCGGGTCCGAATATCCAAATGGAAAGAAACACCCCCTCGAAAGGGGTGTTATCTTTCCTCTTTGGATACTTGAAAGGACATCCCAATTTGGAGCTCCAAATGGATAGGGACTCTCCCTTAAGGGATGTCCCTTCCTCTTTGAATCCCAAATTAGATGTTTGAAAGATATCCTAACTTAGCATTCTAAATGGAGGAAGACTCTCCCCTAAGGGATGTTTTATCCTCTTTGAAATCTAAGTTGGATATTCATATTCCATTCTCAAGTCACTTGGCAATTTACAACTCAAAAATGACATCAAATTACATTACATAAAAATTAAAATCTAGACTCGATCCTGCAAGGTTATCCAAATAATCAGCAGTTAATATTTGACATCCCAAGCAATTAATATATTAAAATTTAAATGCTTAAATTCACAGTCACACTTGGCCATGCTCTTTTTGCTTTAAAGGGGGACTTAAGCAAATTTTTGGAGCACTTGTGCAATTTAATATTTATGATTTTTTGCCCCTTTATTTTAATGTCCTGCATGAGCATGGCCACCTGCATAAGATTGAGTTAGTATAAATCGATCCTAACATAGGGGTAGATCTAACGTACAATCTATCGCAACACAGAACACAGTAAGTAAATAAACAAACACATCAATTCTACTTCTAGCAAATAACATGCAGTAAAAGCTTGAAAACCCAGCACACAGCAGCAGGAAAGTAAAACACCAGCCTAGCCTAAAATTAGAGTTGGTTTTTCTAGCAAACATACTAAAGTGTGTGTGAAGGTCATGTGGTTTTGATATGTCCTAAATAGGATCATTAGTTAAAATTATTTGATGGTCTGGTTGGTTGAAAGGCTCAAGGGAGTTTTTAATTAAAGTTCAAGTCTTAAGGATTTGAAATTTATATATATATATATTTTTTTTATTTTAGTTGTTTGTTGAATACCACCTTTGTTGCTCACCGAGGCCGTGAAGTTTATTTCACATTCCTTGGGGCTAATTTAATAGCCTCATAGCCAGAGGCGGAGAGAAGAGGGGGCCTGCGGGGGCACGTGCCCCCTCTGAATAAATTTTTTTTTTGCGATACAGGATAGGGCAATTTGGGCGGTGCGAAGTGCGAACGACTTATTCTCTCTACGGGACGAGTCCAGCACAGCCGCACAGGCACAGGAAGACGAACAGGAAGCTTTCGTCTGGCTAGAAGCTCTCGTCCGACACTCCGACTCCTCGTCTGTCGCCTCTCCCTTCTTCCGGCGTCTTGGGGTTTCTACCGACTGCCGACGTCTTGGATCCGGCCGGCAACACAGGTAAGATTTTATTTTTCTTTCTTGTTTTCTATAGTTTAGTTTATAGATTTTCTTTTATCCTAAACTATATTAGATTCACTGATTCAGTACAAGTCCGACTCCTCGTCTCTCCCTTCTTCCGGGGTCTTGGGGCTTCTTCCGACTTCCGGCGTCTTGCGGTCTTGGATCCGGCCGGCAGCACACAGGTAAATTTTTCTTTTTTCTTTCTTGTTTTCTATAGTTTAGTTTATAGGTTTTTTTTTATCCTAAACTATATTAGATTCAATACATTATTATAATTTGAAGACTTGAAGTTTATGTTTTGGAATTTGGATACAACCATACAGGATTCTGCGGGAAGCTCACGACTCCTCCATTCTTCCGTCTTGGATCGGCCGGCAGTACAGGTAAGTATTGTTTTTTATTTTCTTGTTTTATATAGTTTAGTTTATATCATTTAATGAAGAATTTAAAATGAGTTTTATAACATTAATCAGAAAGTATAAACTGAATTTTATCACATTTTTTCTTTTTAGTTTTATATTTACTTTATAGTTTTTTATGTTTTATGTAGTTCACGAGTTTGAATTTGCACAAAGATCATGAAAAAATATTTTAAGAAGTCCTCACAATTTTGTGCATCAACACCAATAGAGGATTCACATAAAAGAGATGATGAACAAAGTAAAAAAAAGAAGTCAAACATATGATGTATCATTAAATTGCATGGTACCAGATCTAGAGAATCTTCAATCAGATCCTGGATTATGTATACCTATTACTGCATTTAGTATTAACATTCGTGATCAAATTCAGAAGGATATTTGTAGAGCTATTTCCATTGCAATTACAAACTGTGTAAAGGAAGAAGTTGGTGATAGCTACTTCTCTATTCTTGTTGATGAAGCTCGTGATATATCAGGGAAAGAACAAATGGTTATTGTTATCCGATATGTGAATGCAAAAGGTCAAATTATATAAATTTTAGATTGTATTAACAATGATGTTATCATTCAGTTTTTTCAAAATATGAAGAATAGACGATATAAGCTGTAAGTGTACTTCATCTTATATTTAGTAGTTTATTTGTCAATAAAGGTTTTTTAAAACTGTCAATGCCGGTCCCAAGCCCGGATGAAAAAAGTTGAGGGGATTCTTAAAAAAACAAGAGGCCCCCTCTATAAAATTTTTTTGGCTCCGCCACTGCTCATAGGCCTGGGTTACCCAGTGATACCCTATATAATTAAGTGGTTTAATTTTGATCAAGTTTAAAAGTTAATTAAATTTTTGTCAAAGTTGATTAATTGCTGATTTTGAAATTTTAATTTATTTAGATTTTCCATTAACCAGTTCGTGGCGTTGTGCCACCAGGCTCAAGGAACAAAGCCTCCTTAGGACACGTAGCCCCCGCAGCCTGGAGTAGTCTAGCCTAAAAATCAAGTTAATGTATTTGAATTAAAGATTTTAGATTTAGTTAAATAAATATTAATCAATTAGAATTAATTTTTGCACTCCTTCGAATTCATTCGTGGCGTTGTGCCACCAGGCTCAAGGAGCAAAGCCTCCTTATGACACGTAGCCCCGCAGCCCGGAGTGGTCCAGCCTAAAAACTTCATTTTATGAGTGGTTGTTGTGTATTAAGGGGTTGATTGAGTGTTTTAAATATCAACTTAATATTTTCTGAAATTTGAAATCAATTATTAAATTTTAGAATTTTTTTGAATTATTTTAATCAATTAATTAAGGGGTCAAAAGTTGACTTTTTAATTAAAAGTAATTACTATGAAGTTAATATTTTATTAAAATACTGGACCTTGATACGATCAGTTAGACAATAAGTATGTTAAAATTGGATTTTTCTACATTTTATTATGAAGGTTTGAAGTTTTGACTTGATTTTAAACTATATTTGATCAAAAGTTGACTTTTTCAAATTTGATTGATTTCTAGATTTTTGATATTTTTGATAAATATTAGGCCTTAAGATGAGTCATATGCCTTTGAGTTTGACTGATTTGGAGTTTATTTGAATTAGTTATGATTTTTTGAAGTTTTGACAATTTATTGAATTTTTTAATTTATTTAATTAGAAGGCTTTTGATAATTTGGATCCAAATGACCTCCAAACTTTTTGAAATCAACTCCAAAGGTCAGGAATGACCTAAGAAGAGATTCCTAAGTGTTTGAGAGAGTTTTGGAATTTTTAATTATTTTTAATTAATTAATTTAATTAAATATTAAATTTCAATTAAACTTAATTTTGAAGTCCAATCAAGGGGCTTTTATTTTTCATTGATTAAGGATTGAATTTTGATCAGTTTGACGTATTATACATAATTTTTGAGTTCAATATTAATTTATTATATTTTCTGGAAGGTTTAAAGGCTTAATTAAGCTTTAATTTTGATTAAATTAATTAAGGGGCTTAATGACTTCAAAAGTCAGTGGAAAATTTTCCTAGGACTGAGAGTGTCACTAAGTTCATGTGTTCAAAGTTTTAAGTCGATTGAAATTATATCCTAATTATTAAAATTAATCTAAGTTCTCTAAATAAAGTCCTTAATTATTGTCCTTAATGATGTCATTAAGTTAAGTGGGTTTGAATCAAAGTTCAACTAACCCTTGGACTCAACACTAATATTATGCACACATGTAAGCACAAGCAATCCCTAGATCTATGAGAGCCTTAGGTGTGTGTGTGCACCTATATATGCATAAATTAAGTATAATTTAAAATAGACATTAAATTGATTAATGAATAATTAGAAATTAATTATTCATTAATCCTTCCCCATGGCTTCTATTCATATAAGCTCAACCTATGTTTAAAGTTTCAAAAGGGATCTCTCAATCCAAAGATTTATATACATATAATTTTTTTAAAGTAATTTAAATATATATATATATATATATATATATATATATATATATAGCTTTAAAATTAAAATACTTAAAAATATTATTAAAGTGATTTGATACCTAAATGAGAGATCCCCTGATTAGTAAAAAAAAATTTTTAAAATAAAAATTTTTAATTTTGAAAGTACATAGTATAATACCTAATTAAATATTAATTAATTAATTAATATTAATAAAAAAATTGATTTTGATTTCTGAAATTAATTTCAAATTAAAGTGCTCAATTTTCTGAAAATTTTGATATATTATCTTAAATTTTTTGATTTAAAATGAATTTATTATGAATTTTTAAAGTTTAAATCATTTAAAAGGGGTTTTAATTAATGATTAAAATAATCTTAAATCCAGTTAGTTCAAATCTTAGGTGTTTTCTAAAATTTTAAAATTATTTAGAAAAATATTTTCTTTAAATTTTCAAAATTATTTAAGTTATTTAATATTAATTAAATACTAATTAATAATCAAATATTCAATTGATTAAAATATAGAATATAATTTGAATTAATTTAATTTCAAAATTAGAATAATTTAAAATAATCATTTAATTATTGAATATTAAAAAAATTAATATTTAATTAATGAATATTAATTAATTATTTAATCATTAAAATATTATAAATCATTTAAATAATATTAAATACTTTAATTAAATTTTATTTGAATTATCAAATATTTTTAAAATAATATTTAAATTAAAAAAATGATTTAATATTTAATCAATTAACTATTAATTAATTATTGAAATATTTAATTAAAAATATTAAATAATATTAAATATTTCAAACTATCTTTAATTTTAAAATATTCCAAATTTTATATTATAATTTAAATAATATTTAAATTTTTTGTTAATTAAAAGTTATTCAAAATAATTAAAAAAGTTTAATTAACTAAAAGAAATTTAATTAAATATAAATTTTAAATATTTTAATATTTAATATTTAATATCTTTAAAATAAATTTAATATTTTAAAATATTAAATTTAAGATTGAATAATTAAATTTAAAATAATTTTATAATATATAAATATATATATATATATATATATTATTTTAAATGATTTAAAAAATGATTTTTAAATCATTTTAATTAAAGTGGTGGCGCAGGCGGCGGCGAAGGCCACGTGGCACGGTCGGATTGGCGGGGTCCGACCGCGGGCCAATCATTAGATGGTGGCGCAATCATTGCGCCATCGTAATGATTACCCAATCATCAGCCACGGATGCGGCTCTACTTATCCACGTCAGCTCTTACAACGGTCGTCTGATCGCCCGCCGTCTCGAATGAATGGCTCTGATCAAGCCATATGATGAAACAAGGCAGGGAACGCATACACAGGCGGACTGTAAAGCGGAAAGACAAGATCAGAACCGTTGATCAGAGAGATCAACGGTCCAGATTTCGTCCCAGTGAGAGGGCTATCGCTAACGCCCTAAAGACGATTAAACGCCTCGTTCTCTCAATCGGATCAACCATTCTCAATGAAATTTTAATTATAATAAGAATACATGAACAGAAATCATGTGGGTATTTTTCGAGGCTTGAAAAGTGCTTTTCAAAAAGCTAATTAGCTCTAAGTGTAAGAACTAGGGTTTGAGTTTTTTACCTTAAAAATGGACGGATTGAACCGTTTTTTGATTCTCTGAATTTGTTGTTTGTCCACGCAACATTCCCTAGTTGAAACCATGGTCTGAAACACCACGTATCGTCGGGAATGAGCTTTGGACGGATTTGGCTTGAGCTCGTCAGGATCTGGCCGCCGACGAGATTTAACCGGCCGAAATGAGCTTGGAATGTATTGAAGAAGGGCTGGGGAGCTTAAACGAAACAAGAGTTTGGCTGGGAAAGCTTGAGGAAGTGAGAGAGTGTGTGGAGTAGAATGAGACTCATTTTGAGTCTTTTGCTTAAT
The DNA here is from genome assembly GCA_019925795.1 of Dendrobium chrysotoxum. NCBI lineage: Eukaryota > Viridiplantae > Streptophyta > Magnoliopsida > Asparagales > Orchidaceae > Dendrobium > Dendrobium chrysotoxum. Next base: position 28,422,962 of record CM034299.1, on the reverse strand, counting down.
TCAAACGGCCCTAAACTCAAAGGACGGCCCTGATGCATCAGAGGCCTTGCTTGGATGCTGGACAAGTGTCCCATGCTGTTGGAAGGCTGTCCTAAAGGCTGGAAAGGCCCTTGCTCTCATTGGATGGTTTTGGGATGAGTGGGGGGGACCACTTCTTCATTTAGTTAAACCAGCCCTTAGGCTTGGTTTGGGAGCTTCTAAGGAAGCTTTATAACCTAAATAGGTCTAACCTAGCAGCTTAAATCAAGGGACAAGGGGGTTTGCATGTAATCTCGACAATGAGAGGTTATTTGGACTCTTTGTTGACTATTTGACTGGTCAAAATGGTTAAGGATGCTTAGGTGGAAAATAAGAGCTGTAGGAAGCTGGTTGAGTTTATTCCAAAGCTTTGGAATAGTGTTCTTGAAATTAAAAGGAAGGGTTGACCATCCTAAAGAGGAATTTAGGTATATGGTTGACTTAGTTTGACCAGTCAATAGGGTCAAGGGAAATGATGTGGCACTTAGAGGATGTAAGAAATCATTTGGAATAAGTTGGAGAGGGTTTAATGTTCAAGGATAGGAGTTTGAATGCATGGGAGGGAGTTTGACTAGGAATTTAGAGTTGACTTAGTTAACTCAGATTGGTTTTGATTGATCAAAGACCAAGACATGCTTAAGCCATGATTAGGAGATGATTTGAAGGGTTGACGTGGATTGAATAGGTCAAGTGGGTTGGAATGACCCATTTGAACCCTTAAAGGATTGTTTGGTCAACCTAGGTTGACTTAGTCAACCAGGTTGACCCATGGTCAAGGTTTGGGCTAGACAGGTTTGAATTGATATTTAGGGTCTGATGGAGATAGTTTCAGGGTCTAGAATGGTTGTTCAGGTCAAATGACCTATTTAGACCCTTAATGGGCCTAATGGGTCAACTAGGTTGACCTGGTCAACCAGGTTGACCCAGGGTCAGGGGCTGGGTTCAATCACTTCAAATTAATATTTTGAGTCTACTGGTGGTGGTCTCAATGTCTGGGGAGATTATTTGGTGGAAATAACCTATTTGGGCTCTTGACGGGCCTTTAGGTCAACTTAGGTTGACTTGGTCAACCAGGTTGACCCAAAGTTTGGTTCTGGGTCCAACAGGTTTGGTTTGACAATTGAAGTTTGCTGGAGGTGGTTGCATTTGATTTGGAGCTCGCTTGATTTAAGATAGGCATTTGAACCCCTAAGGGGTATTTTAGTCATTTTGGATTTTAGTCAACTGGAGGTCATAGTGAATCCAACAAAATGCAGTTTATTGATCAATAGGTCAGGATTAAGGTCCTGGAAGTGATTTGGAGGTTTGGAGAAAACTCCAAGGTCAGAATCCACTGCGTGGAAGGTCCAGTGGCATAGGTTGTAAATATTTGAAGGTTTTACAACCTTTGAAAATCAATTCAGTTTCTGAGGTTAGAGACCTCAGAATGAGTTCAAATTTAGAGGGTTATCTCTAGAGACATACATGATCAGTATGCAACTGAAAGATCCTGAATCAGAGGTCATTTGATAGGGTTTTGAAGTACTCAAAGATTCACTGGAAAAGGCTTTTAGGACATAGGCCTTTAGCTTTGGGTTTTGGATTTGAAAATTTGGATTTGAATTGGACTTTGGATTTGAAAACTTGAGCTTGAATTATCTAAATCATTCATGATCATTTGGGTGATCATAAAATGATTGGATAGAGCTTGGGTTAAATTAGAGGCAAGATCAAGGTTGAAACTATAATTGGAATAAGGAAAAGCTTGAGGTTTGAATAGATTTAAAAATTGGATTTGATTGAAGTTTGAATTGAGCTAAGATCTGGATTGATCCTAAATCTAGATTGATTTAAGATCTAGGCTGATTTTAGAATCTGGGTAGATTTAAGAACCCAGAATCTAAGAGAATCCTAAGGCTTAGGTAGGTTCTAAGGTGTGGAGTCTAAGAACACCCTAAGATCTAGGAAAATCCTAAGATCTAGAGTCTAGGGGATCCTAGGATCTAGGATCTAGAAGAATCCTAGTATCTAGAGTAGGTCCTAAGGTCTGGTGTCTGGCAAAATCCTAAGTTCTGGAGTAGATCCTAGGACCTAGATTAATCTGAGATCTGGGTTGGGTCGTAATTGCCTCATACAAAAATGAGGTCAACACTATTAAATTAAAAAGATATATTTTAAAAGCTACTATGTATATTATAGATTTTTATTTTTTAAGAAGTTTGTCATAAGTTTTCTTACATCAAACAATCTAAAAATGTTTATTTATAAAAAGTTCATTCACACCACAAAATATTTTGTAAAATAGCAAAAAAAAAAAAACAATTATAACCACATAAAAAATATCATAACAAAACAACATCATTAAGCCTTTATCCTATTACACAGGTTCAGCTACATCAATCCTTTTTTCTTCATTGTGTCCTATTAAGAGTCAGATTCTCATTTAAATCTAACAAAGAAAGGTAATTTCTAATACTTTCTAACCAAGTCTTCTTAGGTCTACCTCTACATTTCTTAACATAAGCTAAATTTAATACATCTACTCTCCTAACGTAGCTATTGGAAGGTTGAAGTTTTGTGTGACCAAATCATCTATGGTTACTCTCTCTAATCTTATCTTCCATTGGAGCTACCCCCAACCTTTTCATGTATATACTCATTTTGTATTCTATCTCTAAGAGTAAAGAAACTCATCCACTTGAGCATTCTCATATTTGTAATACTTAATTTTATGCTTCTCTTGTTATGGCCAATATTCTACACCATAAAACATTGTATGTCTCATCACCATCATACATATTTTTTTCTAAAGTTTGACGGTTACTTTTCTTTCACACACCAGAAGCATTCCTCCACTTCAACCAACCAACTTAAATTCTACTAATAATATCCCCATCTATTTCACCATCACTTTGAACAATATACCTGAGATATCTAAAATATGTACCCTTGTTAATGACTTGATCGCCCATAGTCACAATCGCCCATTACATCTATTACTGCTAAAATTACACTTAATGTATTCAGTTTTAGATCTACTCAAATGAAAACCTTTAGACTATATGGTTGACCTCCATAATTTAAATTACCCTTCAGCTCACTCTTTAGTCTTATCAACAGGAAGAATATCATCCCCCAAAAGCATACATCAGAGTATATCCTATTGCAAATGTCTAGTAAGAACATCTATGACTAAAGCAAAAAGATATGAGCAGCTTAGAGCTAGCTGATCCCTGATGTAATCCAATTGAAATAAAAAAAAAAAACTTGGTCAAAACATCTTGTGTTTGAACATAAGTAAAAACTCATGCATGCAGGTCCTTAATGAATTGAATATAAGCATTATTAACTCCTTTCTTTTCTAAAACTCTCCAAAGTGCTTCTCTTGGAACTTTATCATATGCTTTCTCTAAATCAATAAATATCATATATAGATCCTCCTTATTCTCTCTATACTTCTCCATCAAATCTATCAATAAATATATAGCTTCTATAGGAGACCCACTCGACATGAATCCAAATTGATTTTGAGAAATATTAGTATCACGTCATAACCTATGCTCAATCACTCTGATCTCTAATAATTTTAATGTATGAAACATTAACTTAATTTCTCTATAATTAGCATTCTTTAAATGACCAAATCTAATTATTGGATAATATTTTATTTTATTTTTCACATTCCACCCATTCATCTTAAAGTTTAAAACAAATAAATAATGTTAAACTTTAATTTAGAATAATTTTACAATCTTTACAATCTAAACGATCTATTTTTCTTATAAGAAAATAATGAATCTGAGTTTAACTATGAGCATACTTATAAGTGATGAGATACTCTTTACTTTTTTTAAAATAAGATATTAGTAATTATAAAATCATAATCTAGAGCAAAATTTAATATGATCCTACCACATTCATTAGCGCTCCAAACCCATATACCATAAATGGTATTAAAATCTTCTTCTACTTTACCAACATGTCCATTTAAATCTCCTCCAATAAAAATTCTTTTTTAAGCGATATTTTTTGTATTAATTCTTCTAAGTTATTTTAAAATTTTAATTTTGAACACATATCCAAACCTACATGATGAGCATAAACACTTATAATATTAATAATCTTAGCATCAATAATAATCTTTAAAGCTATAATTATATTTTTAATTTTTTTAATTTTTACAACGTTATCATTCAAAGTCTTATCTATAATCACACCTACGCTATTTCTAGTGTGACTCTCACTTGAATACTATAATTTAAATTTGAAATTATTATTCTCCTTAGCTTTCTCTCCAACCCATTTAGTATTTTGAATGCAAAGAATATTAATCTTCCTATGAATCATAATATATCTATTAATTCTATTAATTTGTCTATAAGAGAACCTATATTTCAAAAATTTTTTCTAATTTTAATTTTATAGATTAGCTTCTTTGCTCACATTCATCAATGAAGTGAGAACCCTTGCTTATTTAACACTATATCTGGGAGTTGATGTAACGACCCTTACACACTTCTCGTTTTATTCAGATCGTACAGAGTGTTGGTTCCAGGGAACATCCTAGTATATATTAACATAATATATTAAATAATTCATGTCATAATTATTTGACAAATTTTATGTTGGCTATCGACTACCTAACACAACCCTTCACTTTTCTCCTCTAAAAATATTATAGCGATTGAAAAATAAAATAATAAAAATATTACCCAAAAAGGCCCTTAGTTTGTTGCGCACAACATCATATCCACATATTCTATGTAATTCATGCATGTATTAATTGCACAACCATTGGCTTCACGCAAAGATTAACATTTAATGTACGATAGTCATCCTTTATGATAATTATTATCTATGGATTATAAGATTTAATTAATTTTAATATTATCCTCCATTCCTTTTTTTTAACTAGTATCATTTTTTTATGAGAAATTGACTTTATATGCTTCATAATACACGTAATAGACTAAATATTCTCGTTGCTTGTTTATTTGAAGAAATATGCTTGAAATTTTCTTTCGGATGTAAATTTCCTTGCTATACATATATCTTTATAGCTAGGTATTTTTTGCTAACAATAATGAGTGATGATGTTTAGTCGTTCCTATCTCCTCCATAGACTTTCATGAATTCTCTATTACTACTTTCATTCTTCTTTTGTGAGATTTCTTCATTCACCAAGATATGAAGATCATGATGGTGAAGTTGAATAAGAGAAAGTAGTTTAATTTAACATTGACTTTGACATTCAAGTCTTTTTCATATTTGAAAGATATTGTAATATACGATTCAAGTGATTGTATAATTAATATTTAAATGATTCATGTACTTTATATTGAATTGTTGTAATTTTGATAGAGATCTAGTACTTGTTTGAATCTTATTTAAACTATATGTTGTTTGAACGGTGTAGTATCATCTGCTTATTCGAATCTCGTTTGAACAAGTTCGAGCCTTGTTTAAACATGTTCAAGCCTTTTTTAAATAAATTTGATCCTTATTTGAATTATACTCAAACATTATTCAAACACATGTTCAAGCTATGCTCGAACCATGCATGTACCATGTTTGAACTTTGTTCAAACCTTATTTGAAATTTATTTGGCTTGCTTGAATGTGATTTAAGCCATGTTTGGTCATGGTTTGAAGAATATTTAACGAAGTTTGCATAAGTTTTGGGACATGTTCAAAAAATATTTTAACATGATTATTTAAACATCCGTTCAAAATATATACGAGCATGGTCCAAATGAGGGTCAAATATATACGAGCATTATATAATCTGATACATCACCTTCGATGCAAAATTGAAACTTTTTTTTTTTTACATCAAATTTACTATTAGGAGATGGAGAAGATGTGTAAATTAAGTGGTTAGTGACGTTGAACTTTTGAGAGACATATTGGTTTCATTATTGATCTTAGTTTAACATATTTTTGTATAACTTATAAATAGGAAGAACAAATTTGATTGCCAACCATAAGTATTATTATTATTTTTTTAGAAGATAGTTTCATTCTCTACTAATCACAATTTGCCACTCTAATTTTACTATTCAAAAATCATAAAAATTAATCAATTTTTTGTACTTGTTTTTCATAATTTTTATGAGATGATACTTAATTACTCATCATTTTATTACTTATGTAGCCACGTAATATTGCATGCATATTTGGATGTAAGGAGTTTTTAGATTTGTTGAGGATTGCGTCTGCCAAGATTGATAGCTAGTACATTTTTGTATACATCAAACATTTTGTATTATGTTTTCACTTATTTTTATTTTTTTTCTTTTTAAGCTACTATTACTAGGGTATGCAACACTCCAGTGGCAAGCCACCATCACCAGTTGATCCAGAGATTGAAAAGATATTTGTGGGGAGACTTATGGAGTAGAGGCAAGCGACGTGTCTTGTGCCATTCAGTACTATGACACACCAAGTGGAGGATGCTCCAGGTCTAGCCAAAGGGGCCTCAACCTTGAGAGATTCTATGAAATTAGTAAAATGAGTGAGGTCTTTTAATATATTATTCACTTTAGGGCTAAACAAAATCATTTATGATATAGAGAAGATATGAATAACTTATGTGAGAGGGATTATAGAATTGGTTTATCTAGTGAAAAGGCTTGGAGCTGTTTTGAGCAAGCTATCATCCTTTCATAAAATTACTATTATATCCAATCATGCTAAATAGGAAAAATTGAGGAACACTTTTTAATCTCCAGCTTAACACTTCAAATTTTTTATATTTCTCGTTAGATGTTTGCATACATGAATTCAAATGTGCATATAATCTAGTGTTAAGTATGAATGAGACATTTTTGGATACAAAATGTCAAAGCACCTTACTTGTGGTTATGGTCCAAAAATCTAATACATATATTTATCTAGTAATATTTGTAATTATTGACCAAAAAATAATGAGTCGTGGATATATTTCATGATTATATTAAGAGTCAACTTGTTTCGTAAAAAGAACTAAGTTTTTATCTCTAATAGTCAAAACAGAATCACAATGCCTTAGCTACATTATGTCCAAAGGCACATCATGGAGTTTGCACTTAGGATATTATAATGAGTATCACAATGAAGTTTAAAATTAATATTTATCATAAAAAATAGTGCTTGACTTCTAAAATTTATAGAAGAGTTGAGTTCTATCGATAATTTGAACATAAACTACAAATGAAGAGCCAAGTCATAGTTGCCCACCTCAAAAATAAATTTAGCTTTGAAAAGTAGGCTCATGCTGTTTTCTAAGGGAATTAATACTACTTGATGAAAATTGATATTTCATAGGACTTTATTGATTTTACCAAAGAGTGCACATTCCTATCCAATTACCACTTTATTAGAGTTTTTGATGCTCAAAATATAGAAATAGATCTTTGATAAATGCACTGTTGCATTGAATACAAAATTGAAGAAGCATTGATCAAGACCTTGTATAAGCTAGTTTATACATTAATTAGAAATCTTATTAGCCAATTTGAATTAGATGTCTTAGATGGTTAGAGGAATTTGCCGAATATTATTCGGACCTTCGCTTGAATGAGAATTGAGACTGGTTCGAACATGGTTCAAACTATGTCTAAACCACATTCAAACGAAGGCTTGAATACATATCAATTTAAACCAATTTTTTCATGATGGACTTTGGTAAATAGTTTTCACATAGAAGTGGAGGTATTTTAGTTTGATATGAACTTTTGGACATAAATCTTCAAGAAAACAAATAACATGTATATTTATTCAATTACAATTATGAGTCCTATAAAGTAAAAATTCACTTTTGTTTTACTATTTTTAATTATTAAAATATAATAACAAAATTTCTCCATTTTTTTTCTAATTAATAAAACTCAAATAAGGTCTCATAATTTTTTCATTTTTATAATAAAAATATCACAATTTTATTAAAATGTTAGTAATAGTTTTAAAAAAAAATGCTATTAGCATGCATTTATTAGAAAAATGATATGTTGATCTATTAAAAAAGCATGTGATTTTCAAATTATGCATAGATAGTAATGGAATAGGTTAAGAGAAAATTAATATATAATTATACATAAAAATAAAAATCTAATCTGTAAAATTTCCAATAACTATTTATATTATAGAAACTTTCTATTAATCTTACCTTCTCGAATTTGTTTTTATAATTTTAACATTTCAAAATAGTTGCATAAAAATTTGATTACAAAAGATGATTTATTTGTTATTTAATAATTAATTAACTTCTTAAAATATTTGCACAAATTTTAATATTTATTTCATTAAATTCAAAATATTAATTCTTTAAGTCAACTTAATTTAGTAGTTGTTACACTAATATTAAATAATTTTTTATTTGAAATAATACTACTTTGTGAAGCTATCTATGACCTAACAACAACAACAACAATCCTTTTTCTTATTTATGTCCTATTAAAAATCAAATTTTTATTTAATTTTAATAAAAAATATCATTTTTAATGCTTTCCAACCTAATCTTTATATAAATATATATATATTTTCTTAACATAGGTTGTCTAATATATCTACTCTCCTAACAAGTCATTTGAAGGCTGCATTTTATGTGATCAAATAATCTAAGATGACTCTTTCTAATCTTATCTATGACCTAAAGTTTAAAAAATATTTTTTAGATACATCACTCATAATTATCACGTAAAACATAATATTTATTTTGGGAGAAAAAGATCAAAATAGTCTCTCGATTTTTTATAGAACAACAATAACAACATCAAGCTTTTATCTCACTAAGTGAGGTCGGCTATATAAATCATTTATTTTCATTGTATAATCTTAAGAGTCAAATTCTCATTTAAATCTAATAAAAAATATTATTTCTAATGATTCTTAATTATATTAAATAATAATTTTAATCTCTTAAATTTTTAAAAAGAATCAAAATAGTCTAATAATGAGATTATTTTAATTCATATTTAAGAAGTTGGGAGATCAAAATAATTATTTAATATAATTAAAAATTATTTTAAAAGTCAACAAAACTATTTTGATTTTTTCTCTTTGTTTTATAAATATTTGTAAAATTTTCAAAAATATTTATATAAGTAATATTTCAGCGTAAATTACGTTCTGCCTGCGTCGTGCAGCTACGTTCTGCCGTTTCCACGTCTTTTTCATGCAGCTCCAGCTATTCTTTTCCTCCAACGAATAAATCCTTAGAACGTGCAAACTAAATTACAATAGAGACTTGGTCGCACACATTAGAGCACCCGTCTGTGTGGACGAATGGGTGCATGTGGGTGCCGTAAATATCCACGCCAAAGATTTGTTGGCCTCGTTGCAAGTAGGGCTTCTATCGAGTGACCGTAAAAAGCGGTGACCACATCCCGATTCATGATTCGCAGAGGACGAGAAAAGGAATTGCTGAAGGCAGAAAAGGCACGGCGGACGCAGCTTTGATGGAAGTTTTGCAAATAGGTACCTATACAAACTTTATTTTGCAATACCAGTCTTACCAGAAAAGGCTTGAACTGACGTCTTTACCAAGAAAATTTATTATGCGTGCATAATGCTGTGTGCTTTCTAGTTGTGCGTTACTAAAATTATCAGGTAAGTAGGTAACAATAAATAGAATATTATTTTATATAAATATTACATAGATTATTATGTAACAATATCTATATTATTATTTTAGATAAAATATTGTCACAATAAATTATTTCATATTTATAATATTTTTTTAATTCAATGCTTCTAATTTATATGAATAAAAAAATAAATTTATATTGATATTGTTTTTGACAAAAAATATATATTTTAATATGTATTTATGAAGCACCCAAAAAAAACATGCGTCAACTCTTCATGCTTTCAGCTCTTGAGTGAAATTCTTTCTTTGCCAGGTGGTATTTTGTAAAATAGTTTTGGAGGGGAATAAGTGCAAAAGAGGTTTCATCTCCCCCTTTAAAAGCCCTGTTCGGCTTTCTCGCTCCTCGTTTCGTCTCTCTCTCTCTCCTCGTTTTCTTATCCTAAACCAGAAACCCCTTGCTCCTATTTCGCTCTCCTCATGATTTAGGAGAACCAAGTCGGGATTATCTGAAGCGTTTTGCTCCTACATCGCGGGTCGGATCGCCTCCTGCTGCAGTCATGTCGTCGTCGTCATCTGCGATGGCGACATCGGGGCGTAAGATCTGCTTCAACACTCAGTGCAAGAAGGTGATAACGGAGCAAACTCGACGGAAAGGATGGAAGCTGCGGTCCGGCGATCATTCCGAACTCTGTGAGCGTTGCTAGTACGCAGGCCCACCTCTTCCTCTCTTCTTCAACGTCCTTCCCACCTTTTCTTTGTGGTCTTAGAAATATTGTATTGGTAGAGAAGTTGTCGTGGAATGTTTGATTAGGCGACAAATTTATGCATTAATTTTATTTTTAGGGCGAGAGGTATCTAGTTGGGGTTTGAACATAAGGTGGTTTAGTAGTTGAGTGAATCCTGTTGGATTTTTTGCCTTCTGAAGTGTTTCTCGTATCCGTTGTTGTTCAAATGGGTAACTTTGAACCCATGACGTTTGATTGAACGTTATTTCTTCCTCATCCGTTGCTGAAGTAATAATGCATTTGCGAGTTTGGATTGTTTCAGCGAATTTGTGAATTTGAAATTGGTTATAGTTTTTTTAGCATTACATTTATTGGATTCTTGTGCATTGTAAAGTGAGCATAAGGCTATTAACATTACTATTTTTGGATATTTATTTAAGTTATTTTGTTGTTGTGCTGTTGAACAGCTCTAGTTTTAACCATGGGAATTTCTGTGAGACATTCCACTTGGATGCTGCTGGGTGGAGGAAATGCGAGTCATGTGGTAAGGTAAGGAGAATTTTGGAGGGGACTTCAAACTTATCTGTTGGATTTCATTGTTAAATAGAATTGCTACCCATATTTACGATACGAAAAATGTTTGCTTGGGTTGGTTATTCTTACTGCTGTATTGCCCTTCATATTTATTTTGGTCTCTCTGCAGAGGATTCATTGTGGCTGCATAGTTTCAATTCCTGTCTATATGCTTCTAGATGTGGGAGGAGTTGAGTGCATGGCCTGCGTAAGGAATTCTTATTCGGCCGTAAGCACCATTTTTTTTCCTTGGTAGCTCTGTGCCGTTTTTGGTTGGAGGTTGCACATTCGATTATTGATTTGTAGTTTTCCTTTTTTTTTCTTCTCTTTAATACTCCTGTTTTTGGGCTATTTGAACCCTTGCTATACTTTTGAAAGATACCACATGGGAAAATACGCATTTGCTTCATCTTCCTCTGTTGAAATATTTAAGTAGATATAGCTCTGTAACTCTTCATTGTTATCATGGTCTTTGTTCCAACCGGGAGTTTTTCTTGCAATAGCTGTCAATAGTAGTTTTGGTTATTACTCTTTTCATTTTTTTCTCCCAAATTCTATTTTGGATGCACACTAGTTTTGATAAACTTTTTCTTTATTTTTTTTAAGGATATAAAATAATATGGGAGAGAAGTTGATGCCAAGTTTCATGTAATATAGATTTTTTATTTCAAATATTTACATCACTTCATGTATAAATACATGACTTTGATTATACCGGAAAAAGGAATACAGGGTATCTATTATCAATTGTTTTAGTCAGGTATCAGAATTTAATCATTTAATGTCATATGATCACTTCACTTGGGCATCAAGTATGTATTGTTGCATTTTTGCTCTCTGTCACATTTTGTGGTATATAATCCGATATCTGCAACTGGGTGTGCTCCTCACCACTCGCCTGTACCTGCTATTTTGTGGCAGTTTTTTTTATTCGGCTGCAATGTTGTCCTGTTTACAGTTCTATTTGCCTGCCAGTAGGTAAGTCAAGACTTTCACCACCACTACCTTACGTTTGCCTTACCCTTTCTTGTTTAGTAATGGAATCTGTAGCTTTGTCATGTATGACATTATATTAGTTTTATTCTGAGTGGCAATATCATGTTTAAGTGAATTAGTTCATATGCATGAAATGTATTTTGGGCATAGTTGATTATGGAATATTAGCCTTGAACCATGTTCCTTAATATATAGGAAATTTTTTGGGATGCCTTACGTACTTATATGTTCTTAGTTTTGCTTCATGTTTTATTTATTTATTTTTTTATTTTTTTTTGCTGCAAGAATTCTCATGTCTATCTTTATGTTTGTCTCCACCACCTTCCTTACTGATGAGGGTAATTCTGTTGCATTGCTAGGTAGTTGCTCATATTAGTTTTTTTCTTACCCATCTGATAATGTTGAATTAATTAAAGAATGCAATATTTTCAGGTATCAAATCAGATTAGGTCACCTCCAATGGCTCTTTCTACTCAACTGCCTGAAAGATCAAATGAATTCCCTGTTAAAAGCTGGAACCAAGTGTCTGGTTCATTTTCAGGACAATGGCGGCATCCGACGAACATATGGAATTCATCAAGTATCCAATCTGACTTGCACCAACGACTATCATATGAGTTTGATAGACCTAATGCTGAGAGATTGATGGTTGGAGCACGTTCTTCTTTTTCTTCACAGGAAAAGAAATCTGAAGACATTCATGAAAGAATTGCATCTAGTGGTCCAAATCATGTTGCTCAAGATATGAATGGTGAGAAAACACGCATTAACTGTCTAATTCTTTGCTTTTTGCAAATGAAAAGGAAGTACCGATTGGTTTTATTGTTCTCAACAAATTTTAGGGGAAAACAATTTGATTACTATGAGAAAAGGGATGGCTTCAGATCCTAGTTCTTCTTGCTTCTCAGGTGTTAAAGTTGAGGCGCATCAAATTTCACATGGAAATCCATCAGTGAATTCAAAGGGGGACTCAAGGTCGTTATTGATGGGATTGCCTGCTCCTTTCTCGTCTATTAATGGAACAAATGATCCAACCCAGGTTTCAACAACACAACCACAACGACAAGTTGCTTCTTCCACTTTGTCCAAACAATGTTATCCCAATTCTCTCAGCAGTATTGACTCCACTAGTGAATCACCAGCTCATATGCGCAGTGGAAAAGGTCGATTCGATCCTAGAGCACGGTCTCATTTACTTCCTCGATATTGGCCTAGGATAACAGATCAAGAACTCCAACAAATATCTGGAGAGTATCCATTACATTTTTTTGCCATTGCAATCATTCAACTTGATTTAAACATTGCTTGTAATGTTTTCATAGGTGAACTGGTTATTATTTTTGATAATAGCCATTCTTTTTTTTTTATTCAATTCAATATTTACTTAACATTTTTGGAAGTTCAAACTCTGTCATAACTCCTCTGTTTGAAAAAATGCTGAGTGCTAGTGATGCTGGCCGTATTGGACGTCTTGTGCTGCCAAAAAAATGTGCTGAGGTTAGTGTTACTAGTTTCTTGATGAGTATTAAAGGATTTTTGTTAGTCTTGCACTTAAAGAGCATTTTAGCCAAATTTTGAGTGTTACACTAATGAATTTGTTTACTAGAGCTTTGTAGCTTCGAATGTCATGCATTTGTAATGAAAATCTATAAGATCTAGAGTATTGTTTGACATTCTATAGTCTTGTTATACTATCTAGAAGTGACATTTTTTGCTCCTTTGCTGACAGGTCCCAAGTCCTGGATGAGAAAAGTGGAGGGTTGCGTTAGGTAGTCGACAGCCAGCGTAAAACTTGTCGAATAACCATGACATGAATCCTTTAATAAATTGTGTTAATGCTAGGGCGTTCCCTGGAAGCGACGCACTGTATGGCCTGAATACAGTGAAAAGTGTGCAAGGGCCGCTGCATCGGCGCCCGGGTGCAGTGTTAAATAGGCAAGGGTTCCCACATCAAGGACGGATGTGGGCAAAGAAGCTAGTCCATGATACTAATATTAGGATAGGAACTTGGAATATAGGTTCCCTTACAGGAAGATTAATGGAATTAATAGATATTATGGTTCATAGGAAGATAAATATTTTGTGCATTCAGGAAACTAAATGGGTTGGAGAGAAGGCTAAGGAGATTGATAGTTTAGGATTTAAAGTTTGGTATTCAGGTAAGAGTCGTACTAGAAATGGTGTAGGCGTGATTATAGATAAGAGTTTGAAGGATAATGTTATAAATATTAATAGAATTGGAGATAGGATTATGGCTTTAAAGATTGTTGTTGATGCTAAGATTATTAATATTATAAGTGCTTATGCTCCTCAAGTAGGTTTGGATATGTGTTCAAAATTAAAATTTTGGGATGATTTAGAAGAATTAATTCAAAAGATACCTCTCGAAGAAAAAATTTTTATTGGAGGAGATTTAAATGGACATGTTGGTAGAGAGGTAAATGATTTTAAAAGCATTCATGGTGGATATGGGTTTGGAATGACTAATGAAGGTGGTAAGACCATATTAGATTTTTCTTTAGCTTATGATTTTTTAATTGCTAATACCTTATTTAAGAAAAGAGATGAGCATCTCATCACTTATAAGAATGGTTATAGTAAAACTCAGATTGATTATTTTCTTATAAGAAAAGTAGATCGTTTAGATTGCAAAGATTGTAAAGTTATTCCGAGTGAAAGTTTATGTACCTAACATCGCTTATTAGTTTTAGACTTTAAGATGAAAGGACAGAAAATTAAAAATAAAGTAAAGCGATTTTCTAGGATTAGATGGGGGCATTTAAAGAATAATAATAAAAATATTTTTGAGAGTAAGATTTTAGATTCTAAGATTTTATTTGTGCATGAGGATGCTAATGTTATGTGGGAAAAAGTGGCTAGTGATATTAAAAATATTGCAAAAGATGTGTTTGGAGTATCAAAGGGAAAAACCCCTAATAGTAAAAATAGCTGGTGGTGGAATCCAATTGTGCAAGAAAAGATAAAAAATAAGAAGATTTGTTATAAAAATTGGTTTAGATGTAAAAATTCTGATAATTGGGAAAGATATAAAGAGGCATGTAAGAATTCTAAGAAAATAATATGTGATGCAAAGATCTTAGCTTTTAATGATTTATATAATAGATTAGATACTAAGGAGGGAGAAAGATATATGTATAAGCTAGCCAAACAAAGAGATAGGAGTAGTAAGGATTTAATTCAAGTGAAGTGTATTAAGGATGAAGATCAAAAAGTACTTTTCTTAGAAGATGATATTCAACAAAGGTGGATGAGATATTTTGATAAACTTTTTAATGAAGATTGTAGGAATACAATTGACTTTAGTGACCTTAGCATCCTAAATGATAATAAAGATTTCTGTTTTTATCGGCGTATTAGTAAAACCGAAGTTAGAGAGGCTTTAAAGAAAATGAAGTGTGGAAAAGCTGTTGGACCTGATGATATCCCAATAGAGATGTGGAAATGCTTAGGAGATGAAGGAATTTCTTGGCTAACTAAACTTTTTAATAATATTTTGAAGACTAAAAAGATGCCAGATGCGTGGAGAATGAGTGTATTGATTCCTATTTATAAGAATAAAGGTGATGCACAAGATTGTGCGAATTATAGAGGAATTAAGTTAATGTGTCACACTTTAAAATTATGAGAGCGAGTTATGGAGCGTAGGCTGCGGCGTGATACTAATGTTTCTCAAAATCAATTTGGATTCATGCCTGGTAGGTCTACTATGGAAGCCATACATTTATTGAGAGGTTTGATGGAGAAATATAGGGAGAATAAGGAGGATCTACATATGATATTTATTGATTTAGAGAAAGCATATGATAAAGTTCCAAGAGAAGTGCTATGGAGAGTTCTTGAAAAGAAAGGAGTTAATAATGCTTATATTCAAATCATTAAAGATATGTATGAAGGAGCTACTACTTGTGTTCAAACACAAGGTGGTTTGACCAAGTATTTCCCTATTTCGGTTGGATTACATCAAGGATCAGCTTTAAGCCCATATCTTTTCGCGTTAGTCATAGATGTTCTCACTAGACATTTACAAGAGGATGTACCCTGGTGTATGCTTTTTGCTGATGATATTCTTCTTGTTGACAAGACTAAAGAGGGAGTTGAAGGTAAACTTGAAGTCTGGAGATCAAACTTAGAGTCTAAAGGTTTTCGCTTGAGTAGATCTAAAACTGAATATATGGAGTGTAATTTTAGCAGTAATAGACCTAGTGAGGGGATTGTGACTTTGGGCGATCGAGTCATTAATAAGAGTACACGTTTTAGATATCTTGGATCTATTGTTCAGAGTGATGGTGAAATAGATGGGGATGTTATCAGTAGAATTCAAGTTGGATGGTTGAAGTGGAGGAATGCATCGGGCTTGTTGTGTGATAGAAAAGTCCCCCTTAAACTTAAGGGAAAATTCTATAAGATGGTGGTGAGACCTGCAATGCTTTATGGTGCAGAATGTTGGCCATTAAAAGAGAAGCACAATACTAAGTTATGTGTTGCGGAGATGAGGATGCTTAGGTGGATGAGTGGATTTACTCTTAGAGACAGGATACGAAATGAGCATATACGTGAAAAGGTTGGAGTAGCTCCAGTGGAGGATAAGATTAGAGAGAGTCGCCTTAGATGGTTTGGTCACATAAAACGGCGGCCTTCCGATGACCCAGTTAGGAAAGTAGAGGTATTAGATTTAACTTATGTTAAGAAAGGTAGAGGTAGACCTAAAAAGACTTGGTTAGAAAATATTAGAAATGACCTTTCTCTATTAGATTTAAACGAGAATTTGACTTTGAACCGGACACAATGGAGAAAAAGGATTCATGTTGCCGACCCCACGTAGTGGGACAAAGGCTTGTTGTTGTTGTTGTTGTTGCTGAGTGAGGAGGGAAGCATGAGGGATAGAAGCAGCCATTTAGGTTTGAGAAGAAATGAAAAAATTACTCTAGAATTAATTTATTTCATTACTAATTGTGAGTAATTCTTATGTCGATGTAGGCGAGAAGAAAAAGATCATGATATACAATAAATACGAGATTTATATTCATTCTACTATTAGTTCCTATGTCCATTGTAGCGAGGGAGTAGCATTCATTATTTATAGAGGATTACATACAAATTGCACAATACTTATGAAGAGAAGATGAAAGCCCTTTATGGTCGAGCAAATCTTTGGCTTAAAGGTCTCCATGAGTGGATGCTAACATGATTTTGTGGCTGTGATCTCATGATCTTTGCGAAGTATAGTGGAATGGTCATTGTTGAGAAGGTGCAGTTTTTGTGTCCTTTAATTTTTGAGTAGGTTCCTTGTGAAGGAGATGATTTACCTTCTCTAGGTGAGTTCCATCCCTCATTTCTCCCACCCCTCTCTCTCTCTCTCTCTCTCTCTCTCTCACTCTATATTTATCTTCCCTTTATTTGTATCTATCATCCCCTATCTATATTTTCCATTCTCCCCCTTGAGCTATTTGATTTTTTTTTGGCCGTGGAGTAATTTCTTGGATGCTATCTGTTGTGGGAAAAGGACAAAAATCTAGGGGCAACATCATCAAAAGTTTGTGTCAAATAATAGGTTGAAGATAGTATACGAGCAGCAACCAAAGAGGCAGAGTTGCCAATGTTCTACCTCTAAAGACAAAAGCAATTTGATTAGTCAATGCTACAACAATGGACCTTTGGGACTAGCAAGATCGAGAAAATCCTCATTAAACTGAGAGGAGTACTTGAAATGACATAAGAAGCTGAGAACAATTTTGAGTCTTCACAATTGTTTGGCCCAAGGAGGAAGTTATCTTTCTTAGGATGTCTAAGAAGAAGTTTGTGGCTTGGGAAGTTTTCATGATGAAAGAAAGGTATTTGATGACCTCAGTAAGGAGGAGTTTGGCATCCATTCTCTGCCACTTGGTGCACCAAACACGACACATGGATCACTTAATTTCAGATTTTGTTATCATTTTTCACTTCATTTGGGAGCCTATATTATATAGGGTCTCAAAATAAAATACTATACACTTCTCTCTCTTGATTATGAGCTTTAGATTATTGCTACCATCAAATTTTATAGAGTGATTATGGCGCCAAAAGATCATTTCTTAATTTATGTGTGCCATACTTGCATAGGGGCCATTCTATTCTTTTATGTATCATTTCAATTTTATTTGATGTCCTTGAATTAGTAAGCTTGGTTTTGAATGAAGCAGTACAGTTGGTTGTAGCATAATTGAGGCACTCGAGGCTTGTGATAGACATATCGAGAGTATATTGCATCTGATTTGAAAACATCTTGAGAAGTTCCTGTTGGAATGGAGAAATGCAGAGAATGAAGAATCCTAGAAAGACATTAGGCATCCCCCCGTATTGTTCTTTCTATTAAATCTTTGGGTTTGATTATTTCAATGCTCACTTGGATATGAGCAAATCAAATATTCAGATGTAAGAGGGACATTCAAATATTTCGACTTCTCTTACTCTCCCAAAATAGTTATTACTCCTATGTCATCCATTTAGATTTGCACTCACAATTTGAAATCTATTGACTTTCCTTATAATTTAGAGACTATTGTGCATGCCCTTTCCAACCCTACAAAAATGATCTATCATCTTTTGCTAGCAAGAAAATGGAATTTGATTCACCAATTCTAGAAGTTCCCTTCTCTCTCCTATTAGAGATGATCATGATGCTCAATAACCTAATGATTATGATGGGAGCTGTCAGTTCTATGTGGAGTCCAATTGTTTTGATCAATCGGGTTGTATTATTGTCGGACCTCAATTTAGTCTGTTGAGCTCACTAGGGGGTCCTTCCCCTGCTTGGGTTCAGGTGCTTTGTACTCGAAAAATTTATTATTCCCGTACAGTGCCCCCGACGCTGTGTACCCGACCCCGATGTTGTATAGTTTGGTGGACAAAGGCAGTGAAGCGGTGTGTTGCGGCGCTACAAACCTCTACGCTCACAGGGAGCACTGTGGAGTTCCAGACTTGACGCTACGGTGTTGTCGTGCTGGCTGAAATCAGAGAATGTGAGCACCCGCGGCGCTCTAACTTGGCGCTGCGGCATTGTGAGGCCGGCTGAGCAGTTTTCTTTCTCATTTTCCATTAAGGGTTGTGTCCCTTAGTGGCTTATATTGTATCTCTTTATATGTTCTAGTGTAAGAATGGTGTAAGGGTGAAGAGAAGCAATGAGAGGGTGGAAAGAAGAGAGATCTATACTATTTCTCCAAAATTTTCGTAGTGAATTTTTTGGTGTGGTGTGGCTCCATGTTTTTTTCCCGGTTTCGGGTTTTCCAATGTTAAATCCTGGTGTTCTTACTTTTTCGTTGTATTTTTTATTTTTTGCTTGTTTTGCTGCATGGTTTTACTTTCCCCTAATAGGAGTATTATGAGTGATGATGTTGTGATGGATAGGAAATTTCAAATTTTATTCACAAGACAGCCGTAATCAGGAAAAAAAAAATATCGTCACTCTTCTGTTTTTACTAGTCTTTAAGTAAGGCGATCCATACTAATATTTTTCACATTTGTTGTTCTCTTGTACCATTTTACGGTTCATTCTTTAGCCTCATGCTCTATGTAATTGATTTTTTGTATTTCTTTTGTAATCTGACAATTTTAGGTAATTTCTATTATCATGCTAATATCATTATATTGCTGTAATATTGTGCTTAAAATATAAAACGCCTAACATACCTACCCAAAATATTGAGTTGCAACGACTTGGGTAGCAAATAACCAAGGAGGGACACAATGACTAAGGGCAATAAATTAATTATAAGGAGATCGAAAGGAAAAGAAAAAATTTGCGGAAGTGAAAAGGTCGAAAACTTTTACTGGAAATGTGTTGCCACTTAGTTCAAAATTTTTAAAAAAATGGAGAAGGCAATATAAGCTGCATTGTCTCTTGTGGTGATGATAAAGTGTAACTGATGAGGACATCCACACTTGGAAAGTGTATCGGAGACGTGGTCGTCGATCTACGGCCACGATCGAGTCTTTATATTTTTAGTTCTATTATGATTATTGTTGTCTTTTATTTTCGTTTACCATTGTGCCCTTACTTTAGAGGGATATGTTTGTAAGCCCAAGAGGGCATGTTTGTCTTTTCGTTTGTATCTTGTATTTGGGCTATTTAAAGGCCCTAGTGTACTGTTTTGAGTAATGAATGATTATTATTAAAATTTCTGCATATCGCATCCTTATGTGAGTTTGAGAGCTTGGAGAGATCCTTTGGAGAAGGAAGTGCATCACCCACCAACTTCGATGTGTCGGGTTCGTGGTTTTAAATCTTAGCTCCTCCCTCCCCTCCCCTTCTCCTTCCCTCTTCCCCCAACCCACGGCCCGACCCCTTCCCCTCCCCAAACTGATTCCCCACCTTCCCCTACCCCCACGGCCCACCCGCCCCTCCTCTACCAGCCGCCGGCTCCCACCCATCCCCCACCCCTTCCTCTCTCTCTAATTAAGTTTCCTAAAATATTAGGGAATATATTTGGAAGGTATTGAAGATTTGAATTCAATTTAAATTCAAATTAGGATACTTTCCTAAATTATCAAAACTATTTTAGGAAAGTTTCCTATTTGATTTCTTTTGAAATTTTGATTGATAAGAAGAGAATTAAATCTTTCCTTTTCTCTAATTCTAAATTAAGAAACCCCAATCCCCTCCCCAAATCTCTCCCAATCCTCTCTACAAACCGCCGGCCCCTATCCCTATGCCGCCCCCTCTCTCTCTCTTCCATTAAAGCCTCTTTTCTCTTTGGGATTTGATTTCAAACAATTTCCAACTTCCCTCCTCCCTAAAAATCTGAAATTAAATTTCAGATTTTAAATAACTTCCTTCCATCTCCAAAACCCTAACCCTAATTCCCCAACCCCACCCCTTGGCCGGCCACCTTCCCCACCCTCTTTCTCCTTGGATTCTCAAAGGAAATCACCACTCTATTGGAAGAACGCATCAAGGGCAGCAAAGCTTCACCGACCGTTACTTGTCATCCTTCAACAACATGAATGGACGTGCCCGTATGGGATTACGGGTTGGTACTTGACGAAGACGATAATATCGACATCCTTCGGTCCCCGTTCTTCGACGTCGGGTTTGATTTCGACGACACCGTCGAAGAATATTTCGATCGGATCCACATTACTTTGGTGGATACGATTGACGATCAGAGGAAGAAGGGACGGTGGACCATCCTAGGCCGACTCACGACTGCTTCCCCTCCGGACGCTCCTCCGTTCAGCAAGTACTTCACTCACCTCCTACGCCGCCTCACCTTTGCTATTGGCAAGCAAGTGGCGGCTATCCGACAACGACTCCTCTCCGGTTAAGGTGAACCTTCTTATTTCGTCAATTACTTCACCTTCTCCTAACCTTGTAGGTGATGATGAAATCGTAAAGGATCTAAGCCGCTCCTCATGTTAAAAGCTTAGTAAACGTAGGATTACTTGAGTGTTCCTTTATGTTTGCTTGTCTCATTGTTAATCGAGGAATTATGCATGAACAACTACTATGTTAGCATCATTTTGATTCTCTAAATATTTGTTTGTGCTAGCATTATTACATGTGGTTTAGCCTAAACGCAAGCATCCCTCTCTTGTTTTATTTTATCATTCAAATGTTAGTAATTTAATCTACCAATTGCTCTTTAAATTACACCGTGCAAAATCCAATTTACATTCAAGCATATTAGTCCTGCATCATCTGGTATCAGAGCATGGTTAACCTAGGCTTACATGCGAGAATTCATCCTAGGTTGCTACCTTGCTAGTTCCATTTAGTTTCGCATACATCGCATCTTTTAAATCATTTAAAAATTCCAATGTTGTTTGCTGTCCTTTAAATTTCTGCATACATTTAGTGTGTTATAAAGCTTTTTCTTTGGTATCTAAGTGCTATCCTTAACCCCTTAACCTTGCTAGTTGTTTAGGAGACTTAACACCTTAGCATAGAGTGCTGTCCCTAAGTTTCCTGCAGCAGTTAGTAACATTTTAGGGTGTATTTCCTGCACTTACACTTGCTGTCCACTCCTAGTTGTCACCCCCAAACCCTCCCTAGTACTTAGCAATGGATCCCGAACAACTTGGAAGGACTTTAGACCTGCTGGTAGGTCAAATGAATGCTATTAGCCAACAATTAAAGGAAAACCAAGCCGATCTCACTGAATTTCGTAGAACCACCACCGATCGTCTTGACACAATAGAGCATGGTAGAACTCACCCTATCCCGTACACTCCTTCTAGACCTCCCTCTATGTATGGGGATGATCCTTTTATGGATGAGGGGCACACTCGAGCTCCTCATCGAGTTCCCCACCATAGACAAGAGCACCACCACGACCCTGATCTTCCCCTGATGAAAAACATCAAGGTCGATGCACCCACTTTCGATGGTACCCTAGATCCCCAGCTCTTTTTGGATTGGATCAAAGGTATGGATAGTTTCTTTAGGTGGTATGACATCTCCGAGGCTAGAAAGGTCAGTTTCGCCAGTATGAAACTCATTGGTAGGGCTAGTCAGTTCTGGTCTAACTTAGAAAGTCTTAGGGAGTCTCGCAATGAGTACCCCATCACTGATTGGCTGTCGATGAAGTGTGAGCTTAAGCAGAAGTACCTCCCTCCCTCGTACTTCCCTAGGCTCTTAGATAGGTGGCATAGACTGACTCAGGGTAGCAAACCCGTCAAGGATTACATCGCCTCTTTCGATGATTTTCTGATTCGTTGCAAAGGGGAGACCTCCACTACCCCTGCGCAGATTCTATCCATGTTTCGCACCGGATTGCGAGAGGACCTTCGCAACGAGCTGTTCGCCCGAAATGTCACAACCTTAGAAAGTGCGTATAGTTTAGTACTTGACTTAGAGGAGAGTCGATCCCAGCACTCTAGCCGTCATCACGACCCTAGACCCTCCTACAGACCGTCTGGTAGTTCCACCCCGCACTCTACTACCCGACCTACTCCGGGTAGTAGCACTCGACCTCCCACGGGTTCCCCTGCACCTCGACCTGATTTTAGAAGTAAACCTCCCACCCCGGATGCCCCTCGGTCCAGTCCCGGGACCAAATGCTTTCGATGCCAGGGGTATGGGCATATCGCTTCCCAGTGCTCCAGTCCCTACAAAGTTTCCATTAGTGAGGAGTTTACTGAGGAGGATCTTGAGCCCGAGGTTGATCAGATTCACCAGGTGGAAGAAGAGGGTGATTTCTTCGAGGAGGACGATGACACCGCCGTCCTCCATTGCCTTCAGAAGTTGGACATATCTCCCATCTGCGTGGTAAGATGTGCGCTGTCACACCCTGTTACCTCCGATGACTGGCGTAGGACTTCCATCTTTCACACCTACACCAAAATCAAAGATAAAAACTGTAAGGTCATCGTAGATAGTGGCTGTTGCATCAATGTTGTCTCCTCCAGCATGGTGTCCAAATTAGGCCTCTCTGCCGTTCCTCACCCCAGTCCGTATAAGGTAGCTTGGGTCAACTCCACTGCCTTGGAGGTGAAAGAACGAAGTCTCGTACCTATCTCCTTTGCCACCTATAAGGAGAACGTATGGTGCGATGTTCTGATTATGGATGTTGGACAAATTCTTTTGGGGCGACCTTGGATTTTTCATAATGATGTCCACATCTATGGGCGTTCAAACACCTGCGTGTTTGAACATGCGGGTAAAAAGATTAAGCTTGTACCATCGCAGCCCCGGGTCAAGGAAGAACCTAAACCCCACCCCCTTAAGTCCAAGAAAGGACTAAACTTGGTCACCGCCAAGATTCTGGACTCTGAGGTCACTCGTGGTGCACCTCTATATGCTTTAGTGGGTCGTGAGATTCCCACCGAATCTGATGACCCCATTCCTCAGGAAGTCCAACCTATTTTAGGGCAATTTGCTGATGTTTTTCCGGATGATCTCCCTGATCAGTTACCCCCCCTCCGAGACATTCAGCATGCTATAGACTTAGTCCCTGGAGCCTCCCTCCCAAACCTGCCACACTATCGCATGAACCCCACGGAGCATGCCGAACTTAAGAAGCAAGTAGACGAATTACTGCAGCGAGGTTTCATTAAGGAAAGTCTTAGTCCCTGCGCGGTGCCCGCCCTTCTCACTCCTAAGAAGGACGAATCTTGGAGAATGTGTGTTGATAGTCGTGCTATCAACAAAATCACCGTCAAATATCGATTTCCTATTCCTAGATTAGACGATATGCTGGATATGATGACGGGTGCCACTCTCTTTTCCAAGATCGATCTTAAGAGTGGATACCACCAGATCCGAATCTGACCCGGTGATGAGTGGAAGACTGCTTTCAAGACCAAGGACGGTCTTTATGAATGGATGGTCATGCCTTTCGGGTTGAGTAACGCCCCGAGCACCTTCATGAGAATTATGACCCAAGTGTTGCGTCCTTTTATGGGTAAGTTTGTCGTTATTTACTTTGACGACATTCTTATTTATAGTCATTCTGTGGAGCAACATCTTGACCACCTTAAGCAAGTCTGCTCTGTTTTAAGGAAGGAACAGTTATACGCTAATCCCAAGAAGTGTACTTTCCTCATAGATCGAGTCATCTTTCTAGGGTTTATCGTATCGGCTCGCGGGGTTTCTGCTGACCCTGAGAAAGTAAAAGCCATAGTTGAGTGGCCCCTTCCTCAAAACATCCGGGAAGTCCGCAGCTTCCACGGATTGGCCACCTTCTATAGGAGATTCATACGAAATTTCAGTACAATCGTATCTCCTATCACTGATTGCCTTAAAAAGGGTGATTTCCACTGGACCCCGGCCGCCACTAGAGCTTTCGAGGACATTAAGAAAAGAATGGTGGAGGCCCCAGTAATGAGACTTCCAGACTTCTCCAAAGTCTTCGAAGTGACCTGCGACGCTTCAGGGGTCGGAATTGGAGGAGTCCTCTCCCAGGAAGGTCATCCTGTAGCGTATTTCAGTGAGAAACTGAATGATATTCGGCAGCGATATTCCACTTACGATAAGGAATTCTATGCCGTGATCCAATCCCTCCGTTATTGGCGACACTACTTGCTCCCGCAAGAGTTCGTCATCTTCTCGGATCACGAAGGTTTACGTTATATCAACTCCCAGAAGAAGTTGAATGCACGCCACGGTCGTTGGGTGGAATTCCTTCAAGAGTACACTTATACCCTCAGACATAAGGCGGGAGTTGAGAATAAAGCTGCTGATGCCCTCAGTCGTCGCATGATGACTACGACTGAGTTGAGGGCCGAAGTCGTGGGTTTTGACCAAATAAAGAAAGACTATTTGGACTGCTCCGACTTCAAGGAAACCTACTCTCTCTTGTCCACAGGCAACACACGCCTTGTGGACGATTTCCTTCTGGAGGATGGTTATCTTTTCAAAGCTCAAAAGCTTTTCATTCCGAGCACCTCCCTAAGGGATTTTCTGGTCTGGGAACTCCACGCCGGAGGCCTCGCCGGGCACTTCGGTAGGGATAAAACTATAGAATCCGTGGAGCATCGCTTCTTTTGGCCCAGCCTGAAGAGAGATGTGGGTAGGTTGGTTAGCCGGTGTCACACTTGCCAGTTAGCTAAACAGCGGAAACAGAACACTGGTCTCTATACTCCGTTGCCTGTCCCTAGTTGTCCTTGGCAGGATGTTAGCATTGATTTCATTTTAGGCCTGCCAAAAACTCTTCGTAAAAATGATTCCATTTGTGTCGTAGTTGATAGATTTTCCAAAATGGCTCATTTTATACCATGCTCCAAAACATCCGACGCCTCCCATATTGCCAAACTTTATTTCAATGAGGTTGTCCGTCTTCATGGTCTACCCAAGACCATTGTTTCGGATAGGGATGTTAAATTCACTAGCTATTTTTGGAAGACCCTTTGGATGAAGTTAGGCACTAAATTGCAGTTCTCGACAGCCTTTCATCCACAAACGGATGGTCAAACCGAGGTAGTTAATAGGAGCGTAGGAAATCTGTTACGGTCCCTGGTGGGCGAGCATGTTAAGGATTGGGATTCTGTTCTATCCACTGCGGAATTTGCATATAATAATTCTGTAAACCGAACCACTGGTCTAAGTCCTTCTGAGATTGTGTACAGATACAAACCTAGGCAGCCTTTAGATCTCATTCCTATGTGTTCTAGGTATAGAATTTCTGAGTCTGCATCGTCATTTGCATCACATTTGCATGAACTTCATAAGGAAATTGCACGACAAATTGAAAAGAGCAATATTGATTATAAATTACGTGCTGATTTGAAACGAAAATTTAAAACTTTTGAGGTTGGTGATTCCGTGATGGTGCGGATTCGTCCGGAACGGTTCCCACAAGGAACGGTTAAGAAACTGCATGCCAAAAGTGCTGGCCCATTCAAAATACTTAAGAAAATTAATGATAATGCTTATGTAGTAGATCTTCCTGCTGAGTTCAACATCAATTCCTCTTTTAACATAGAAGATTTAGTGGCATATGAAGGCCCGGATTTTAATCCGCCAAACCCACTTACAGAACAGCCTTGTGTGACCCCACCTTGTGAGATCCCTAACCTACCTCCACTCCCAGATATCCCTAAATCACCTATAGCAGATAAAGTGGACACGATCTTGAGCGATGAAATCATCTCTACAAAGGAAGGGGGACGACGAAGGTATTTGATTAGGTGGAAAGGCAAGCCCGAGTCGGAAGATACGTGATTGGATCGTGACGAGTTGCAGCAGCTGGATCCAGATGCATTGGAGTTCTATGACAGCACTAGAGATACTTACTCGACGGAGTCAAGCTTTCTTCCACCCCGGGAGAATGATGAGGATATCCACACTTGGAAAGTGTATCGGAGACGTGGTCGTCGATCTACGGCCACGATCGAGTCTTTATATTTTTAGTTCTATTATGATTATTGTTGTCTTTTATTTTCGTTTACCATTGTGCCCTTACTTTAGAGGGATATGTTTGTAAGCCCAAGAGGGCATGTTTGTCTTTTCGTTTGTATCTTGTATTTGGGCTATTTAAAGGCCCTAGTGTACTGTTTTGAGTAATGAATGATTATTATTAAAATTTCTGCATATCGCATCCTTATGTGAGTTTGAGAGCTTGGAGAGATCCTTTGGAGAAGGAAGTGCATCACCCACCAACTTCGATGTGTCGGGTTCGTGGTTTTAAATCTTAGCTCCTCCCTCCCCTCCCCTTCTCCTTCCCTCTTCCCCCAACCCACGGCCCGACCCCTTCCCCTCCCCAAACCGATTCCCCACCTTCCCCTACCCCCACGGCCCACCCGCCCCTCCTCTACCAGCCGCCGGCTCCCACCCGTCCCCCACCCCTTCCTCTCTCTCTAATTAAGTTTCCTAAAATATTAGGGAATATATTTGGAAGGTATTGAAGATTTGAATTCAATTTAAATTCAAATTAGGATACTTTCCTAAATTATCAAAACTATTTTAGGAAAGTTTCCTATTTGATTTCTTTTGAAATTTTGATTGATAAGGAGAGAATTAAATCTTTCCTTTTCTCTAATTCTAAATTAAGAAACCCCAATCCCCTCCCCAAATCTCTCCCAATCCTCTCTACAAACCGCCGGCCCCTATCCCTATGCCGCCCCCTCTCTCTCTCTCTTCCATTAAAGCCTCTTTTCTCTTTGGGATTTGATTTCAAACAATTTCCAACTTCCCTCCTCCCTAAAAATCTGAAATTAAATTTCAGATTTTAAATAACTTCCTTCCATCTCCAAAACCCTAACCCTAATTCCCCAACCCCACCCCTTGGCCGGCCACCTTCCCCACCCTCTTTCTCCTTGGACTCTCAAAGGAAATCACCACTCTATTGGAAGAACGCATCAAGGGCAGCAAAGCTTCACCGACCGTTACTTGTCATCCTTCAACAACATGAATGGACGTGCCCGTATGGGATTACGGGTTGGTACTTGACGAAGACGATAATATCGACATCCTCCGGTCCCCGTTCTTCGACGTCGGGTTTGATTTCGACGACACCGTCGAAGAATATTTCGATCGGATCCACATTACTTTGGTGGATACGATTGACGATCAGAGGAAGAAGGGACGGTGGACCATCCTAGGCCGACTCACGACTGCTTCTCCTCCGGACGCTCCTCCGTTCAGCAAGTACTTCACTCACCTCCTACGCCGCCTCACCTTTGCTATTGGCAAGCAAGTGGCGGCTATCCGACGACGACTCCTCTCCGGTTAAGGTGAACCTTCTTATTTCGTCAATTACTTCACCTTCTCCTAACCTTGTAGGTGATAATGAAATCGTAAAGGATCTAAGCCGCTCCTCATGCTAAAAGCTTAGTAAACGTAGGATTACTTGAGTGTTCCTTTATGTTTGCTTGTCTCATTGTTAATCGAGGAATTATGCATAAACAACTACTATGTTAGCATCATTTTGATTCTCTAAATATTTGTTTGTGCTAGCATTATTACATGTGGTTTAGCCTAAACGCAAGCATCCCTCTCTTGTTTTATTTTATCGTTCAAATGTTAGTAATTTAATCTACCAATTGCTCTTTAAATTACACCGTGCAAAATCCAATTTACATTCAAGCATATTAGTCCTGCATCAGTAACACCCCACAGTACCCCTTAACAGTACATGGAGTATTACTAACATAAACATAACATTTTAATAAATCAATCAAGAAATCATATGATACTTTTGAAACTTTTGAAGATCTTTATAAAACATCCAACAATTATCATTCATCTCTTCAAATGGAAGCAACTAATAATTTAAAAATGTCCACAGAGATATGGTTACAGAGCCACTAAGAAAAAACGAATAAATCCAAAGCAATACCACATTGAATTGCTTACTAACCTCAAGTCTACTCATTAACAAAGATAACATTAACATATAAGAAGAAATAACTTCCAAATTAATCTGCTATGATCTTCTCCTTTCCCTTTCCTGTAACAACAGCTATTAAGAAAAATACTGGTGAGCTATGAGGCTCAGTAAGTTATGCCACTTTAAATAACATTAAAAAAACAATAAAAGGAATAAGCAAAGCATTGAAATCATCACTGGAACATTTTACAGCATTATTAACATGATCCTTTACTTCATTTCGAGTTTACACTAAATATCAATTTTAATCTGTAAAAGATTTGGCTACTCTTTCTTAAACATATTCAATGGAGCCCAGGTAAACCTGGCATTATCGCCATTGAATTACATAGAGGTCCCTTTTGCCTCTTTAGGGGTCCCTTTTGCCCCACATATTATGCAGGCATCATAATTCTCTGGGGTCCCTTTTGCCCCATTTACAATGCAGTGTACATGAGAACCCTTTTGTCTCACCTGCAATTGTAAATTATACATCATTCTCTAGCCAAACTTTACTTTAAATTGATATTCAGTACACATTTCATATTCATTATTCATACTTGACTTGTCATGTACAAACTTATATAAGAATCTATCTTTTAACATTTACATGCCAGAATGTATTGACAACATGAAATAATTGAGCTATTTTCAATTTATAATCAACTAGAAAAACATTACAATAATCATCATGAATCTTATGTTAAACTTCAATGATACATATATGCAAGTGGTTGATTATACATGAAAACTTCGAAGCATAATCATTTGCATTCTTGGAATCTTTATAATGCATTTATCACTTCACTTAAATCAAGTGATATTATAATATATCTAGAAATATTAATTCTTGTATTTGTAAATTAAGATTTACATAACTTACCTTCCTGACGAGTTGTCTTGCTCTTCTTCGATTATAAGTAACTTTAAAACCTCCATTCTGCATATATTCATTGAATCCTAAAATATAATTGATATATTTGTTTTAGGAACTTTTATCAACTTTTTGAAAATCTGAAAGACAACTACAAACAATCTTATACAAACAATTTGCTTACCTCTTTTGTCTTCTCTCAATTTCCTTCTTTCACTTCTCTTTTTTCACTAAATTTCTTCTTCACTTCTGTTATGTCCTTTCTCTACTTTCCCTTAATCCCACTGCCAAATTCTCAAAGCAATAAGCCAAATTACACTATAGGAATTCCATGTCTGAGCCAAGCTTCTTAGCCGAATTTTGCTACAGGACTCTGCCTACCGAAATCCCTTTGCTTACACTGCCAATATGCCGTAAATTGCTACAGGATTTTTCTACTTTATGCGACTCCTTACAGAGCAAAAACACTGTGCCGGCTTCATTTCTCTGTACCGAGACTTTCCCTGAATCGAACCTCTACACTACACTATGCTGCTATTCTTCATTCTCCCCAATGCTTTGTCATGATTCTCTACCACAGAAATGCTAAATTCCCTTCTCCTTCTCTATCACAGCAATTTCTAAATCCCCTTTTTCCACCACTTGCCAAACTACTCATATAAACTTCACAGCAAGTTGTCAAACTGTTCATATAAACTTCACATAATCCTTCAGCCGCTGTATGCTTGCAATCCTTTCATCCATTGTATGCTTGTCGATTTCTTTCACTACCACTTCACAGTCACAAAATCCCTTCAGCCTCCGTTCCCAGCCGCTGAATACAGGCTGATTTCCTTCTGATTTCCTTCACAGAATTCACTGCATTCTCTGTACCGTGCTCTCATTATTTCCAAAAATCTCAGCAATACTCCCATTTGTTGATTTCTTGAATTCTTATCCAAAAAGAATTTAGGATGGGGCCCACCGCTATAACTAATTGTTAAAATCTTTAACCAATACAAGCATCTCTTCGGATATATCCCTATGCAGTTATTTGAGTAAATGGGATATACATATAATAACACTGATAAGATTAGATATTAAAAAAAATCTAATTTCATTACTTGACTTTTGGACTTTATAATTCTTCCCTCCTTATTAGAATTTCGTCCCCGAAATTTAACTTTTCATACTTCAAACAAGGAAACATTTGTCTCATGGTTGTCTCCTTTTCCCATGTAGCTCGCTTTATTGATCTGTGTTTCTATTTTACTTTCACAAAGGGAATCCCTCTGCTTCTCAGTTTACGAATATCTCTTTCCAATATCATTTCAGATTCTTCTTTATAAGTCAAATCCTTCTGAAGTTCAATGTCATTCTGAGAAACCTTTTAACTTTCATTTGTAACCCACTTTCTGAGCATTGCAACATGGAAAACTTTGTGAACATCAGATATGTTTGTAGGTAATGCCAGCTTGTAAGCAACTGGTCCCATTCTTTTAATGATTTCAAATGGACTAATGTATCTAGGACTAAGCTTTCCTTCTCGGCCAAATCTAGCTACACCCTTCATTGGTCTCACCTTCAAAATACAAAATCTCCCACTTCGAATTCTATTATTTTATGTTTGGGGTTATAATATTTCTACTGGCAGTCTTGAGCTACTTTTAAGCTGTCTCTAATTAGTCTGACCTTTTCAGTAGCTTGATCCACTAACTGTGGACCCAACAATTGCTTTTCACCAACTTCAAACCAACTTAAGGGAGTTCTGCATTTTCTGCCATATAAAGCTTCATATGAAGCCATCTTGATACTGGATTAATAGCTATTATTGTAAGTGAACTCTATCAATGAAATATGGTTTCCCAGCTACCTCCAAAATCCAAAATACACAATCTTAACAAATCTTCCAGTACATGAATCAGTCTTTCTAATTGACCATCTGTCTGTGGATGAAAAGCAGTACTGAACTTCAATTTAGTGCCCAAACTTTCATGAATATTCTTTCATAATTTAGATGTAAAACGTCCATCTCTATTTGATACAATAGCCATAGGAATGTCATGCAATCTGATGATTTCCTTCAAAAATAACTTGGGATAATTTCTCCACTGAATCAATCTGATGAATAGATAGAAAATGGGCTGACTTTATTAGTCTGTCAATTACAACCCATATACAGTCATGCTCTTGCCTTGATCTGGTAAATCCTGTAACAAAATCCATGGCTATTTCTTCCCACTTCCATTCTGGAATAAGTAGAGATTGTAACATTCCACAAGATTTCTGATGTTCAGCCTTAACTACTTGACACTTTTCACATTTAGCCATATATTCAGCTACATCTCTTTTCATTCATGGCCACCAAAATAAGGTCTTCAAATCCTTATACATCTTCGTGCTTCCTGGATGAATTGAGTAACCTGAATTATGTGCTTCATATAAAATTTCTTGAATCAATTCTGACACTTTTTGGTATCTACAGATGCATATTACTCTTGATTTTGCCCTGTTCATCCACACCAAGGTCTTTTCTTGATCCAGATTGTACTTGCTACATAAACTTCTGATATTTAGTATTATTCTTCTGAGCTTCTTTGATTCTTTCCTCCAACGAAGGATGAACTGTCATCTGATTAAGACCAATTGAACCTTGATCTCCTTGTACTTTGACTTCCAATTGTAGGTTTTCCATTTCTCTCATCAACCCTTCTTCCATAGTCAACATATAATATCAACCGTGTTCTGGACTTTCCGCTCAATGCATCAGCTACTATATTAGCCTTGCCTGGACACTACTGGATGTCAAGATCATAATCCTTGATTAACTCCAACCATCTTCTCTGCCTCAAATTTAATTCCTTTTGAGTGAAAATATATTTCAAGCTTTTGTGATATGTAAAAATCTCACATCTCACCCTATACAAATAATGTCTCCAAATTTTTAATGCAAACATCACTACAGCTAATTCTAGATCATGAGTTGGATAATTCTTTTTATGAGGCTTAAGCTGTCTAGAAGCATATGCAATCACCTTTTTATTTTGCATTAACACACAACCTAATCCCTTCAGGGAAGCATCCCTGAACAACTGGAATCCTTCAATTCCAGAAGGAATTGTTAGCACTAGTGCAGTTGTTAAACATTATTTTAATTCTTAAAAACTCTATTCACAATCATCAGTCCACTCAAATTTATTGTCCTTCCTGGTCAATTGGATAAAGACAAAGCAATTTGAGAAAAACCTTTAACAAACCTTTTGTAATAACCTTCCAATCTCAAGAAACTTCTGATTTCTGTCACATTCATTGGTCTAGGCCATTCTACTGCTGCTTTTATCTTTTCTGGATCCACTGAAATACCTTCTCCACTGACAATGTATCCCAAGAATGAAATTTTCTTCAGTCAGAATTCACATTTAAAATATTTGACAAACAGTTTATGCTGTCGCAGTAGTTCAAGCACAGCCTTCAATTGATCTGCATGACCTTATCATTCTTAGAATAGATCAATATGTCATCAATAAACACAATTACAAATTGATACAGATAAGGTCGAAAAATTCTATTCATCAGATCCATAAACACTGCTGGGGTATTAGTTAACCCAAAAGGCATAATCAGAAATTCATAGTGTCCATACCTGTTGCCAAAAGCAGTCTTCTTAACATCACATTCTTTCATCCTAACCTGATGATAACCTGATCTCAAATCAATTTTGGAGAATACAGAAGTACCTGCTAACTGATCAAATATATAATCAATTCTTGGAAGATGGTACTTATTTTTAATTGTCACTTTATTTAATTCTCTGTAATCTATACAGAGTCTCATAGAACCATCCTTCTTTTTAACAAATAACACTGGTGCACTCCAAGGAGATGAATTGGGTCTGATAAAACTCTTTTCAATCAGTTCAACCAACTGACTTTTCAACTTTTGTAATTCCTTGATTGTCATTCTGTAAGGTGCTTTTACAATTGGATTTGAGCTAGGTTGCAAGTTTATTGAAAATTCAACCTCTCTTTCTGGAGGTAAATCCTTCCATTCCTCAGAGAAAACATCTATAATTTCATTCACTATAGGAATAAAATTTATATCATCACCCCTTTCTTTAGATGCTTCAAACTTTGTTAAGAAAATTAATTCAACCGCTCTTAACTTTTATGCACCTGACTAGAAGCAATCAATGAGGAAACTACTCCTCTGACTGCCTTTATTTTCTCTGCCTCTGTGAATATTCTTAGAACAATTTTTCTTGATATGTCCTGATTCTCCACATATATAAAATTTTTCTGAGTTCAGACATTCTCCTGGATGATACTTTCCACAATTTGCACAAACTTATATTATAGGGAACCTTATAAACTGCTGCTGTTGATTCTGATAAAATTTCTATATTTTTGATGATCTATCCTTGTGATCACTTTGCTTCTTTCTACCATCAAGTTCCCATTTCTATTTGACCACCTTTATATCATTCTTCAACAATCTAGCATTTTCAACCAGTTTAGAGGAATTTATGCGAAGAGGAATTAAAAACTGTCTCAATGAATTCCTTAGGCCCTTAAAAATCAATAACATTTTTCATCAGGAGTACTAATAAGCTAATGAGCATACCTTGATAGTGATGTAAATTCTACTTCATACTGAATAACAATCTTTGCTCCTTGCTTTAGATTTATAATTTTTTTTTTGCATTGTTTGT
The DNA here is from genome assembly GCA_019925795.1 of Dendrobium chrysotoxum. NCBI lineage: Eukaryota > Viridiplantae > Streptophyta > Magnoliopsida > Asparagales > Orchidaceae > Dendrobium > Dendrobium chrysotoxum. Next base: position 28,388,740 of record CM034299.1, on the reverse strand, counting down.
CTTGCTGATGAAGGAACATATCACTCTCTGAAGACTTGCTTAAATTCTTCTCACATAATTTGCTCCTCTGATCTATCGTTGAATTTCTCCAGTTGTTGTCCCCTCCATCACCTTTCTGCTTCACCTTCTAACATAAAGATTGCCATAGATACACATCGATTTTCAGGACATCTTATTCCATTTAAAACTTTCTTCATCCTGATGATCCAATCATCAGCACTTCTGGCATCTACTCATCCCTTAAATAATGAAGGTTTTAAACTCTGAATAACTTTAAATGTTTATCCACTTCTACTCCCATAGGGTCACCTGCCTCTACAATTGCACTACTGCCAGAAGTGGTAGGAGTGACAGGTGTAACAATAGGTGGAACACCAGGTGTTGTAGATCCTACCATGGACTGCATCTTTTTCATCATCTGCATCATCATATTCATCATTTGGAATTGCATCCTATTCCCTGACATCATATTGGTAGAATCAGGCATTACTGGTGCACTGTCTACTCTGGTTGTATTGCCTTCCACTGGTATAACATTTTCAGGATCCTTAGAGATCCTAACAGGCTGAGATGACTGGACATCAATCCCTTCAGGTATTCTTTCAACCATTATATCTCAATGTATTACATCAAGTATTATGCATTTATATAAACATGTACTCTTATTTAGATGTTATTTTCATATGCTTATATACAAGCCATATTGAAGGTAGACTTATTACTAACTTAGAAATACTACACTCTCTTAGGCTCTATAATCATTCCCTCAGATCCCATCTTATTCTCTTAGACACTCCATTTTGCTTTCTGTAATTGAATCCTCAAAACCTTAAATCTTTGCTCTGATACCACTTTTGTAACACCCCACAGTACCCCTTAACAGTACATGGAGTATTACTAACATAAACATAACATTTTAATAAATCAATCAAGAAATCATATGATACTTTTGAAACTTTTGAAGATCTTTTTAAAACATCCAACAATTATCATTCATCTCTTCAAATGGAAGCATCTAATAATTTAAAAATGTCCACAAAGATATAGTTACAGAGCCACTAAGAAAAAACGAATAAATCCAAAGCAATACCACATTGAATTGCTTACTAACCTCAAGTCTACTCATTAACAAAGATAACATTAACATATAAGAAGAAATAACTTGCAAATTAATCTGCTATGATCTTCTCCTTTCCCTTTCCTGTAACAACAGCCAGTAAGAAAAATACTGGTGAGCTATGAGGCTCAGTAAGTTATGCCATTTTAAATAACATTAAAAAAATAATAAAAGGAATAAGCAAAGCATTGAAATCATCACTGGAACATTTTACAGCATTATTAACATGATCCTTTACTTCATTTCGAGTTTACACTAAATATCAATTTTAATCTGTAAAAGATTTGGCTACTCTTTCTTAAACATATTCAATGGAGCCCAGGTAAACCTGACATTATCGCCATTGAATTACATAGAGGTCCCTTTTGCCTCTTTAGGGGTCCCTTTTGCCCCACCTGTTATGCAGGCATCATAATTCTCTGGGGTCCCTTTTGCCCCATTTACAATGCAGTGTACATGAGAACCCTTTTGTCTCACCTGCAATTGTAAATTATACATCATTCTCTAGCCAAACTTTACTTTAAATTGATATTCAGTACACATTCCATATTCATTATTCATACTTGACTTGTCATGTACAAACTTATATAAGAATCTATCTTTTAACATTTACATGCCAGAATGCATTGACAACATGAAATAATTGAGCTATTTTCAATTTATAATCAACTAGAAAAACATTACAATAATCATCATGAATCTTATGTTAAACTTCAATGATACATATATGCAAGTGGTTGATTATACATGAAAACTTCGAAGCATAATCATTTGCATTCTTGGAATCTTTATAATGCATTTATCACTTCACTTAAATCAAGTGATATTATAATATATCTAGAAATATTAATTCTTGCATTTGTAAATTAAGATTTACATAACTTACCTTCCTGACGAGTTGTCTTGCTCTTCTTCGATTATAAGTAACTTTAAAACCTCCATTCTGCATATATTCATTGAATCCTAAAATATAATTGATATATTTGTTTTAGGAACTTTTATCAACTTTTTGAAAATTTGAAAGACAACTACAAACAATCTTATACAAACAATTTGCTTACCTCTTTTGTCTTCTCTCAATTTCCTTCTTTCACTTCTCTTTTTTCACTAAATTTCTTCTTCACTTCTATTATGTCCTTTCTCTACTTTCCCTTAATCCCACTGCCAAATTCTCAAAGCAATAAGCCAAATTGCACTATAGGAATTCCATGTCTGAGCCAAGCTTCTTAGCCGAATTTTGCTACAGGACTCTGCCTATCGAAATCCCTTTGCTTACACTGCCAATATGCCGTGAATTGCTACAGGATTTTTTTGCTTTATGCGACTCCTTACAGAGCAAAAACACTGTGCCGGCTTCATTTCTCTGTACCGAGACTTTCCCTGAATCGAACCTCTACACTACACTATGCTGCTATTCTTCATTCTCCCCAATGCTTTGTCATGATTCTCTACCACAGAAATGCTAAATTCCCTTCTCCTTCTCTATCACAGCAATTTCTAAATCCCCTTTTTCCACCACTTGCCAAACTACTCATATAAACTTCACAGCAAGTTGTCAAACTGTTCATATAAACTTCACATAATCCTTCAGCCGCTGTATGCTTGCCATCCTTTCATCCATTGTATGCTTGTCGATTTCTTTCACTACCACTTCACAGTCACAAAATCCCTTCAGCCTCCGTTCCCAGCCGCTGAATACAGGCTGATTTCCTTCTGATTTCCTTCACAGAATTCACTGCATTCTCTGTACCGTGCTCTCATTATTTCCAAAAATCTCAGCAATACTCCCATTTGTTGATTTCTTGAATTCTTATCCAAAAAGAATTTAGGATGGGGCCCACCACTATAACTAATTGTTAAAATCTTTAACCAATACAAGCATCTCTTCGGATATATCCCTATGCAGTTATTTGAGTAAATGGGATATACATATAATAACACTGATAAGATTAGATATTAAAAAAAATCTAATTTCATTACCTGACTTTTGGACTTTACATAAAGGGAGAGATTTGCTGATGCGTAGGGTCTTTGTGAAGGAGGAAGACAGGGATTTTAGAAAGAGAGAGAGTAGTAGTTTGGGATTAACTGGGGGAAGGAGAGGGCTTGCGGCTAGTTTCTCAAGAGAAAGGAGGAAGATGAGGGGGAGGTTTGGCAGTTACGAAAGAAGGAATGAGTGTGTGTATGGTGCCCTTGTTGCTGGTCTACTTAAATAGCAAGCAGAGTCAGCAATAGGAGTGGGTTTCCCTTGCGAAGATCGTTGGGTGATGATGCTAAGATGAGTATTGCGCATTTTGAGAAGAGGGTTAGATGCACACGGGCTTTTACATCGGCGGGTCATGGTTCCCATGTTTTGTTTTACTTCTGTTAGGTTCACTGCAATATTAGCTCAAAGTGCCTTGATTTGTGGTGTGCAAAACCAGATCAAAAATTGGTGGAGGATATGTTGCATCTTGAGGATAACAAGAGAGCAAGTAAACTTAGTGCATATTTGGCTAACTTTCCCAAGGGAATTGTTCAGAGACATGCCTCCTTCTAAGGCCACCTCTAAACTCATATTTATTTTATTTTGTATTTGCATTTTCTCAACTGGAATAACGCTATGTCTATATTTTCAAATATAAAATATGTGTTTTTCTTATTCCTATTTTATTACAACACTTTATTAATATAAAATTTCATATTTATCTAGGAGAATCATAAATTATTTCCAACACATGTATAATGCATCAGATTTTTGCGGAAAGCTTCTTAAATTTCACATGGAAATTGTTACAAACAGGCATACTTTCCGCTGATTTCTCAGCCTGAAGGTCTTCCTCTAAAAATGCAAGATGCAAGTGGCAAGGAATGGGTATTTCAATTTCGTTTCTGGCCTAATAACAACAGCAGGATGTATGTCCTAGAAGGGGTTACGCCTTGCATTCAATCCATGCAATTGCAAGCCGGTGACACAGGTGCATTACTTGTTTTAATTTTCAGAGGGAGTTTTGTGATCTGGAAATTGGTGGTCTCCCAAATTCATATTTTAGGTTATGGATGAATTTCCTGATTTACATCGAAAACCTTAAAAAAGAAAGCCAAAACGGTATTTTATAGGTTATTTCCATAAAGCTACATTTTCAAGTTTTAGCGTGAATTCTGGAACAAGGGAATTTGAAGATATTGAAGTTGTTTTTGCTACAAACTTTTAACTGTTCATTATAAATAAAAAAAAACATTTAGACACCTTTAAGGCTTAAGCCTTTTTCTTTAGAAAAACTACAACTAACTATCAATAAACTGAAACATTTTATACAATGTGTTTGAATAGTCTTTATTTCAGCATAAGATTGATTCTTAGTTTGGCTATAATTCATCATAGTTTTTTTCAAGGAGTGCATGTACATGATCAGCTTTATGGTATGCAAAGATACAATTCCACAATATAAATTATTTCAATGTTTTCGACTCAATAACTTGAAGCATTTTTTTGTAAAGTTCAGCACACTTTTAGAAGATACAATAGTTCGACTTCAGACTAAATCTATTATGAATTCGCTAGACCAAATCAAGGCATGTTGAACTCTGAGTGGTTGTAGCTTGTTGAAGCTCCATCATTTGCGCCTCTATTTTATTGGTCTGTTAAGGTCTGGTTCATATCCATTTGGAGTCTTGCTGTAACTTTTGTGCCTTTTGGTGTCTTGGATTCTTAACTTGCTCCTAATCCTTTAACCTTGTAATTTTTTAGAGTTTCGTTCTGTCATTGTTGCCAAATGATACAACATGTAAATGGTTATGCCCAAGGCCTTTTGATCAGATGATTTTAACACCATTAAATTATATTCACGGCCAGAGCCTATAAGTTCCACGGTGGATTAAAAATCTTTGAATAATGAATCACAATGTGCACTTAATAGGACACAAAACCCTCTATTAGCTGAGGTAAAATTAAATTTATCTCCTTAGGCAAATATTCATCTAAGGTCTGCAAGGTTCCTTTGGATGATGCAACTTATGCTGTGGATAAGGATCCTTCGGTTAGTTTGGAACTCACTTATGTATCATTTCCTCTTTATTAGGCTCATTATCTTTTCTTTTAACATCCGCTTTAAATTTACAATGGTAAATTACTTAATCCTAAATCAAATTGCTACTATTATACACTAAACATTTAGTATCTAACAATTAGCCTTAATCGAAAGTTCTCTCTTATCATCAAGAGGGGTAATTAAATATAGGGGTGTATGCTATAGGAAACTTAGAACCAGATCTTAAATTCTCGCAAAATGAGGGGCGAAATCTCTAGGCAGTATTTTATCTACAAACTTATTTAGCAGAGTCGATGCGTGAATTTTCGGATTCCATAGTAACATGTTGGTTATATGTCGAAACTAACTTAGGTTAATGATATTGAGATGCTAAGCAAATTAAATTTTCAATGACAAAATGTGTAGACATTCTTTTTGTCAGCATGTCGAACTTAAAGAGAAAAAACCCCTAAAAACTAATTTGGATATGAAATATATTGCATAAAGTTCCTTATGCTTAATCAACTGGTTACTAATAAAATTATATGGTGTGCACTGTACTTGATATTGCTTATGCACTGGAAGTAGTGAATATGTATATGCCAAATCCAAGCATGACAAGTCGGGAGGGTGATTTGAAGTTGATTTTGACTTGGGCAAGCTCCAAGGAGAAAGCAAATTATATTTATACTTTGGTACTATTATCTGTTGGGTATTATAGTTATGGAAGATATTGGTGCTGCCAACCACAAAACCATATTACATTGTAATTATTGAGGTTATTTGATTGTATGAAGTGAATCGACTTGCTGAAAATGTGTTCTAGTGTTTTTTTTCTTTTAATTTTTTTTGTTTTTCTTGGGTGGAATTCAAAATTTGACTAAAGCTATGCATGTTGCTAAAGATTTTATTTCATTTTTCTTCTCTTTGAACTCATTCTTAGTGCTAAATTTGTTGCTATTGTTATTGTGAAGCTTATATGTATGTATACATATTACACATGCATGTGGAATCATTGAAGGGAAGGTAGGAAATTAAGAATAAAATTCTTGTGAACTATTCAATCTTGAAGTGTTATACATGGAGAACAATAACTTTTGTAGGTATGATGATATCATAGATGAGCACTTAACAAGTTCAGTGATAGTACAAGCATGTTGGTGTCTTAGGCAATCTCGATAGTATCATTGTTGACCTCAAAACACGAGAAGAGGCAAAATTGGCAAATTAAATGACGCGCATGTCATTTAAAGGGTCAAACTACCACCGATCGCCAAACGGATTTTGTCGTCGCGTTCGAAGTGTCATCAATACAAAAAATTGACTATAAATTTATTCAGTGAAACTCACCCAGGGAAATCGACATGAATCTCGGGGGAACACATGTGAATCGAGAAAATTGACGTGCAACTTTGCTCGAATGACGTCTGATCACAAAATGAACTTCGTCGTTGCGTTTAGAACATCGGCAATACCCAAAATCAGCTATAATCTTGCCCAACGGAATTCGTCCGGCAAAATCGGCGTGAATTCTGAGACAACAGCATGCAAATCAAGGAAATGCGTGCAAACCGAGGCGACTTCAACTAATTGACCAATTTCTATCACTTTAGAATTTAATAATAATAATAATAATAAATTATTATTATTATTATTCTAATAAAATCAAATCAAAAAATCAAATTACTGAACTCACCTCGTATTAGTTGAAGTTTTCCCCAAATCTGCTGAAATCCTGGCGTAAATCCTGCGTAGATCTTCCTCGATCGCAGCTTCCTCTCTTCTCCTCCCTAATAAAATGGGATCGAGTGACATTTATCGATTTTTCTGTCTTCCACAAACTTGACACAGCCAAAATACCATCCGTCTTTCGATTTTCCTCACAGATGGAAGCCAAAGCCGCGACCCTGATGTCGAACATACTCCGTCTCCTGTCCGAACCTTTCTCTTGTGTAGTCAAAGTCGCAGTGTCCTCTCTGTGCCAATGTTTAAAATTGCGTAATCGGGTATTGAGGCGTTTTTCGTTCTTGAGGCGAGGCATAAGCCTTAAGGCGTTTTGAGGCGTAAGCCTCTAAATCAAAAGATTGCGTAAACATAAAATGATAAATTTTGTATATACTAATGAGTAAATAATATATAAAACATAAAAATGCGCAAGATTTGAAGTGAAATCAAATGCGCAGTGAAAGCGCAGCAAAAGCACAGTGAAAGCGCTTCAAAAGTGAAGTGAAAGCGCATTAAATAAACAATGTCTCAGTCCTAATCTTAAATAAAAATTTCTACATAAAGGGCGATGAAGAAGATGAAGAAAACGAAGAAAAGGAACATTCCCGTACCCATCGGATTCAATGCTTGCGTCGTCAAGCTGCTCCGTCGACGAAGAAGGATCCCGTCGCCTTCAATGCTCGTGTCGTTGAGCCAGGAAGATCCCGTCGCCTTCAATGCTCGCGTCACCAAGCCGCTCAAGATCCCTTCGGGAAATGATGGAAGATCGTGCGGGGGTTGGGGGATTCGAACCGAACAGATATATATTTGGTTAGGGTTTTTTTTTTATTTCTAGAGGCGGACGCCTCTAAAACGTGAGGCGAGGCGTACGAACCGAACATAGTATGTGCTGGATACCCGACACACACACAAGCCCTGATCTCCACTCCACGCCTTAGCCTTCTCGGAGCCTCTCTACCCTGCTTCCTCCGACTCTACATCGCCTGAACCAGGCTCGATGTCCAGCCTCTGTATTCCTCCTTTACTCCATTCGACGCTTCCAGCATAGAGAACGCGCCCACTTCAATCCAACTGCCAGCCTAACCTCCCCTATATGCCTAATCCCTCTTCACTATCCACCGAACCAGCTGCACACCACCTGCTCTGATTGGGCCCCTCTCACGCCCAGCTTCCTTGTCTGATCAAGTTCCGACTTCCCTACCTCCCTCCAGGAAGCATACCCGATCGGGCCCCTCTCCAGCCACCTATCCGAACCCTACAACAACAACAACAACAACATCAAGCCTTTATCCCACTACGTGGTGTCGACTACATGAATCCATTTTCTCCATTGTGTCCTGTTAAAAATCAAATTCTCGTTTAAATTTAATAAAGAAAGATCATTTCTAATATTTTCTAACCAAGTCTTTTTAGGTCTACTTTTACCTTTCTTAACATAGGTCAAATCTAATACCTCTACTTTCCTAACCGGGTCATTGGAAGGCCGCCGTTTTATGTGACCAAACTATCTAAGGCGACTCTCTCTAATCTTATCTTCCATTGGAGCTACTCCAACTTTTTCATGTATATGCTCATTTCGTATCCTATCTCTAAGGGTAAAGCCACTCATCCACCTGAGCATCCTCATCTCTGCAACACTTAACTTAGTATTATGCTTCTCTTTTACTGGCCAACATTCGGCACCATAAAGCATTGTAGGTCTCACCACCATCTTATAGAATTTTCCCTTAAGTTTGAGGGGGACTTTTCTATCACACAACAAGCCCGATGCATTCCTCCACTTCAATCATCCAACTTGAATTTTGCTGATAATATCCCCATCTATTTCACCATCACTCTGAACAATAGATCCAAGATATCTAAAACGTGTACTTTTATTAATGACTTGATCGCCCAAAGTCACAATCCCCTCACTAGGTCTATTACTATTAAAATTACACTCCATATATTCCGTTTTAGATCTACTCAAGCGAAAACCTTTAGACTCTAAGGTTGACCTCCATAATTCAAGTTTACCTTCAACTCCCTCTCTAGTCTTATCAACAAGAAGAATATCATCAGCAATAAAGCAAAAAGATATGGGCTTAAGGCTGATCCTTGATGTAATCCAACCGAAATAGGGAAATACTTGGTCAAACCACCTTGTGTTTGAACACAAGTAATAGCTTATGCATACATATCTTTAATGATTTGAATATAAGCGTTATTAACTTCTTTCTATTCAAGAACTCTCCATAGCACTTCTCTTGGAACTTTATCATATGTTTTTTTCTAAATCAATAAATATCATATGTAGATCCTCCTTATTCTCTCTATATTTCTCCATCAAACCTTTTAATAAATGTATGGCTTCCATAGTAGACCTACCCGGCATGAATCCAAATTGATTTTGAGAAATATTAGTATCATGCCGCAACCTACGCTCCATAACTCACTCTCATAGTTTTAAAGTATGACACATTAACTTAATTCCTCTATAATTCGTACGATCTTGTGCATCACCTTTATTCTTAAAAATAGGAATTAACACACTCATTCTCCACTCATCTGGCATCTTTTTAGTCTTCAAAATAGTATTAAAAAGTTTAGTAAGCCAATAAATTCCTTCATCTCCTAAGCATTTCCACACCTCTATTGGAATATCATCAGGTCCAACAGCTTTTCTACCCTTCATTTTATTTAAAGCATCACTAACTTCGGTTTTACTAATACGCCGATAAAAACAGAAATCTATTTTTTTTAGGGTGCTAAGTTCACTACAATCAATCGCATTTTCACATTCTTTATTAAAAAGTTTAGCAAAATATCTCATCCACCTTTGTTGAATATCATCTTCTAAGAAAAGTACTTTTTGATCTTCATCCTTAATACACTTCACTTGAACTAAATCCTTACTACTCCTATCTCTTTGTTTGGCTTACTTATACATATACCTTTCTCCCTCCTTAGTATTTAATCTATTATATAAATCACTAAAAGCTAAAATCTTTGCATCGTATATTGTTTTCTTAGATTCCTTACATGCCTCTTTATATCTTTCCCAATTATCAGAATTTTTACCAATTTTTATAACAAATCTTCTTATTTTTAATCTTTTCTTGCACATTTAGATTCCACCACCAATTATTTTTACTATTAGGAGCTTTTCCACTTGAAACTCCAAGTACATCGTTTACAATATTCTTAATATCACTAGTCACTTTTTTCCACATAACATTAGCATTCTCATGCACAAACAAAATCTTAAGATCTAAAATCTTACTCTCAAAAATATTTTTGTTAATATTCTTTAGATGCCTCCATCTAATCCTAGAATATCGTTTTACTTTATTTTTTATTTTCTGCACCTTTATCTTAAAGTCCAAAACTAATAAACGATATTATGTACATAAATTTTCACTCGGAATAACTTTACAATATTTGCAATCTAAATGATCTAATTTTCTTATAAGAAAATAATTAATCTGAGTTGTACTATATCCATTTTTTTAAAAAATCATAAGCTAAACAAAAATCTAATATGGTCTTACCACCTTCATTTGTCGTTCCAAACCCATGGTCATCATGAATGCTTTTAAAATCATCTAACTCTCTACCGACATGTCCATTTAAATCTCCTTCAATAAAAACTCTTTCTTCAAGAGGTATCTTTTGTATTAATTCTTTTAAGTCATTCCAAAATTTTAATTTTGAACTCATATCTAAACCCACTTGAGGAGCATAAGCACTTATAATATTAATAATTTTAGCATCAATAACAATCTATAAAGCTATAATTCTATCTCTAATTCTATTAATTTTTATAATATTATCGTTCAAACTCTTATCTATAATCACACCTACACCATTTCTAGTACGACTCTTACCCCAATATCAAAGTTTAAATTCTAAACTATCAATCTCTTTAGCCTTCTCTCCAACTCATTTAGTTTTCTGAATGCACAGAATATTTATCTTCCTATGAATCATAATATCTATTAATTCCATTAATTTTCTTGTAAGGGAACCTATATTCTAAGTTCCTAACCTAATTTTAGTTTTATGGACTAGCTTCTTTGCCCACATTCATCCTTGATGTGGGAACCCTTGCCTATTTAACATTACACCCGGGCGCCGGTGTAGCGGCCCTTGCACACTTGTCACTGTATTCAGGCCATACATCGCGTCGCTTCCAAGGGACGCCTTAGCATTAACATAATTTCTTAAATTCATGTCATTATTATTTGACAAGTTTTACGCTGGCTGTCGACTACCGAACCCTACCTGTAGCAAAGCTATTGTTCCAAGACAAACCTACACTGAACCCTCTCCCTCCAGACCGATCCCTCCATAACTTGCTGGGCTGAATCCCCACAACCTCCGAGCCTTCTACTTGATCCTCCGTGTGTCCAACTTCACTCAAATCTTGCAAGCCAGCACCAAGACAAAACTCTTAATAGTTATAATTTCCTTAGGTTTTTGGATCCTCTCATTTACTATTGTTAATATTAATTAATTATTAATTATTATTAAGTTTGATAATAATTATAAGTATAATAATAGCAATAACACTTATTAATTATTAGTATTATTATCATTAATAATATTATTAATATTATTATAAATATATATATTATTATAAATATGTGTGTAAATAAAAAGAGAAAAAAAGAAAGGTAAAATGAATTGTGTGACTCAATCTTCATGCTCGCATCGACATCACCATCGTCCACCTCGACACCGTCGCCACATCGATATGTATAATCCCAAAATCCCATTTTCGGCACTCGTGGCGCGTCAGGGGGACCCCTTATGCACGCTTTTCTCTAGTATGATAGGAGAAAATCTGGTGCGATGCTTGTGGCGAAACGAGTAAACCTCGTACACGCTTTTTTAGCGTGATGGGGAAAATTGCATTTTCAAATAGATATCCCTAAAGACTCATGCTCGCATTTCTCTGGCGTGGTGGGACCAAAGACTATAGCCGCAGTGTCGTTAGACACCGAACACACACGTCTTTCTTTGACGTGGTGGGCAGGCTAAGGCTCCCGTATTTTCCCCTAAACGGAGAGATGCTGGAGGTTGCTGAAATTCCGAGCACAGGAAACCGATTTGAACAAAATGACACAAAACTTGAACAATCATAGAGGACTTGAATTGAACATAAATTACAAGGAACAAGACTTAAGATAATGACCAGGGAACTGAACATTGATTTGAAAAATGCACAAGAATATTAAAATACAAATGTTAACCTATAATTCTGATCATCCAAAAAAAATTAACGAATAGATAGGGGATTCACAATGGACAAATGTAAAAGGATAATCAATTTGCAAGTAACATCAGTTAAGTGCGAATGAACGAATATTAAACTTATGGTGGACAAGAATTCAATCATCATTTGTTTGTAAGTAATTATCAGCAAGAGTCAAGAAGGATATGTGATATAGTTGCAAGTAAATGCATAAGTATATGCACTCCAAATCATACATGAATAGTGATGATTGATGTGTGGCATTTGTATCAATCTTGCAAGCAAGCGTATCAAACAACAATGCACCTAATAAAATATTCATGAGTGATAGCAAGAGGTATGTAGTGATATGCTCATGAACGATACATGGAGGATATGCAATGAATGCAACAACGTTCTGCAGTCAACATCAAACAATTCATAGGGAAGTACATTAGCCCGCTTGTAAGCAACAATGATTAAACATGCAATGAGTGCAGCAATTTTCCTACGCTCGACAATCAACTAGCTCACAAATAAATGAACTAATTCACTTGTAAGCAACAACAACAGTTAAGCTGTGAATGGAGCGACTGGCCAATCAACGTACAAGGATGAATCAGTAACGAATGCAGCTCAACCAACAAGTAATAGAAATATACGAGCAAATGTATTGGCCTCCTACGAAAATTGGAGGACCGATGTGCAGTGAACATAGCAACTTGCCAGCCAACGTGTATGAAGAGGTTGAAGGCGAATATAACTCGATGGTAACCGACATTGACACAAATGAACATGTCAATTTGCCTATAACCAACATAATAGAGTCCCTTGCAAACATACACAGTGTCACATATGATAAATGCTGACACATGCTAGCAATAATGGAAGATCTACTATATGTGCAACAGTGATCATCAATAACCATTCATTATCGGGTGAATACATAAATCCCTTGCAAGCAAGTGAACAAAATATCCCAGCTTGCTTTGCAAATCGTACATATGAATTATACTCATTGACAAGTGGTAATAGAAGACATGCAGGAATATGCTTGCGAACAAAGTACAGAGATACACAATGAATGTACGACGTCCTTACAACTGACGTCAACTAATTTGCAAACAAGTACATCGTACCCTTATAAGTAGTGACGATCGACGTATGATGAATGTGAAAGACTCCTTTCAGATACTGATGAAAGGGTGTGATGGGTCTTGTGAATGCAGATACACTCAAGATGCTATCTATAAGCAAAACGCAGAAGAGCCTTAGTAAATGCAAACATTAGTAGATGGCATGGGAAAATACACATTCAATGCAGCTCACTCGAAAGTAACAAAAGGAAGCATAAGCAAGGAAATCACAACAAATGCAAGACTACAACAAGTGCAAGTACCTACCAGCATAAAGTAAGAGGCTCGTCATATACACAAGTGCCAGCATCTATAAACAACAGTAGGAGATTCATTAATGCACAACAATCTACCAGTATAAAGTAGCAAATGGCCTGCAGCACAACGTCACGCCATCGGATTCGCAACATTTGTACAAGCAGACAGAAGGCATTTTCAGATTTCAAGATGAAACTTTGTACGCTTGTCAGCGACGTCCATTTGCACAGCTAATAGTCATAAAAATCCCTCCACACATTGAAATGTGTAATGACGCACTTACATCATACGTATATATGTTGTAATTTACAAAGTATATCATGTAAAATACATGCAGATGTGTATACCCGCATGAGCCTCGGCGAGCGTGTTACAAGCACACACGTGATGTTTGAGGATATTGCGCAGGTCAATAGATGAATTTATGTTCGGGCCCGATCCTTCTACGCGAATGGATAGGAGTCTAAACGGCTCGAACTATCAAATACATATAAGGTCACGGCATCGATTGGGGTATTTTTTTATACATTCATATTAAGCCTTCAAGGTTTATATCAAAGAAAATTCGCTAATGAAAGCATAAAGCCGATAATGAACCCGATCATCTGTCAGCAAGTAGACAAAGTCGACAAGGTTCAATCGAATAAAGTAAAATTGCCCATAAATACTCCGATGATGGCTGTGTTGATAGAAAATCTCAACGGAGGGGATCCAAACATTTAAAAATGCCTCCCCAAATTCCCAAATACCTATAAAAATTCAAAATTAAAAAATATCATAATTTCAAAATATTTAAAATTGAATTAAATCATTAAATATTTAAAGCAAAATCCATCCACCCTCCTCAACAATTTTCCAAGGTGGACAAATTTGAAATCACTTCAGCTCACGAAAAGTAAATATCTGGTCGAGAATATCACTAGGATTCATTCTCAATCTTTGTTTTACCTGTATGGACGTGATAAAGGTCCTCTAACCAGTGATTTTGCTACCAAATGGCACCACACCGATGGTTGCACCACTGAATGGTACTGCAGGTAAACGGTTATGACCGGAACCCTCAGAATCGGGTGGTTTTGTCGCCAAATGGCATCATTAAATTATGGTTATGGTCAGAGCCCGCATGTTCACAATAGCTTCAAATCCTTGAGATATGAATTAATATGATATAACTAATAGGGCTCAAGGCCCTCTGTTAGCTAAGGTGGATTCATATTTATCCCATTAGACAAATACTCACCTCAGGTCTACAAGATACCCTTGGACAAAGCACCCATAGCTACCAACAAAGATCCTTCTGTCAGGTTGGGTCGACTACATCCTCTGACTAAGTAGACCAGGGACCATGATGACCCGAGATGACGGAACTATGGGATCTTGATTCGATCTATCATCATTTCCCCCACCATCCTCTTTAAGTGTTAGGTGGTAAATTTTTAATTTTAAATATTAAATTTTAAATCCCAAACCATGCTGCTAATATACGCCAGATACTATGTATATGTTTGACAACTAGCCTTAATTGAAAGTTCTCTCTCGTTATCGAGAGGGGTAATTAACTATAGGGGCTTGTGCCTATAGGAAACCTGAACTCAGATCATAAAGTCCTTACAAAATGAGGGCGAAATCTCTGGGTACTGTTTAATTCAAAACTCAATCTGTCTTCTGAAAATTTGCCTCGAAACTTAAGCGTTAAAACTCTCCTCGATGACCCGAAGAAGGAAAAAAAGGGTCCGCGGAGAGGCTGGGGTGTGAATTTTCGGAGCCCGCAATCATAAGTAAGCCAATTCACTTCATACAATCAAATAACCTCAGTAATTGCCAAAAATATCCTGCGCCCAAAAATATACATTAAGTTTTTATTTTTTTAGCTCCAAGTATCTTATATTGCAAATAGGGCTTCTATTAACCTAGGCTCAAAATTTATAGGATTGTAAGTGAAAATTGTTATTTACTCTTTGCTGCAAATATAATGGAAATATTTCTTTTTGTTGTCATGGATGTAGGTGGGACAATCTCATTGAACCTCGTAATTTATTATCTTATTTGTTGAATTTTTGGCAATATTTTTTTTCATGCTTGCTTTTGCTCTTCAATTTCTCTCAATAGCTAATAAATTTGATTGTCATAAGATTATATCTACTATAATATATAGTAGGCTGAGGATCGTTATTAGGATGATTGATCTTTATTTTGGGGCCCCTATTGGAATTGTTTTCACTCCTGTTTTAACTCATGGGTTTTTTCTTCCCTTTTGTCTCTACCCTTACCTTTTTCCTCTCACAGAATTCATTCATCTCATCTTCTCATTCTATTCTTTCTCTTAACTTCTTATGTTCGTCCTGCATACTTGATTATCCCCTTCTCAATAATCAAAGATATTATTAGGCTAGTTATTTTGTGGGCCTTTCTTTTCCTAGTCTTTTCTATTTGCCATGCAATTGATTGAATTCATCATATGTGGAAGGTTTTGACAATAGATGGGATTTTCAAAATATGGATGCAGTTTGAATTATGCTGAATTGCTAGGCCTGGTTTCAAGTTCGCTATTTCTCAGGTGCTTTTGTATAAAGGCCGTGCATGAATTGTTCTTACTGCGAGGGATATATAATTAGATTTTTAATGAATGTTTGGGCAGGCATGCTGCAAATGTCATGGTCCCATTGTCCAAGGCTAACCGGCTCAATGTTAGCCCGCCTTTGCCATCAAGTTTTTCCCTATCCTTGTGAAGCTGCCTTGGTGTCCTTATCTTTATAATGTTAGGATCTATGTTGTGCGACATCTCCAAAACAACATTACCTGAAGATTGTATTAATCTTCCATAAATAAAGTTAGATGAGATATATTTTTTAAAAGATAGTAGATTTTCTCTTCAGTTATCTAGAAACTTATGATGGATGTGTTTCTGCAGTAACATTTAGCCGGATTGATCCAGAAGGAAAATTGGTCATGGGCTTCAGAAAGGCTGCAAACGTATCTAATAATGAGCAGGTTTGTGATAATCAAGCAGCAAGGATATGTATAAATAAGTTTAAGACATCTATTCCCTCTATGTATAATGACTATAAATGATATCACATCTTGTTTAAGGCTTGTTTACTTAGTACACTATTGGATCCTACTTTATTAAGGTTTCAATATAAGGAGGCACATGCAAAACTATTCAGTATCCGAGTTCTACTGACTTATTTGGCCAGTTGAGTGGA
The DNA here is from genome assembly GCA_019925795.1 of Dendrobium chrysotoxum. Classification (NCBI taxonomy): domain Eukaryota; kingdom Viridiplantae; phylum Streptophyta; class Magnoliopsida; order Asparagales; family Orchidaceae; genus Dendrobium; species Dendrobium chrysotoxum. The sequence goes on along the minus strand of CM034299.1, from coordinate 28,372,073 downwards.
ACCCCTAAGTTAATAATTCTTTGTAGAATTAATTTAGTATTTCATTGAAGAAGTCTTCTATTTACAGAAAAATTTTCTTTTGGCTTTTTTTTAAATGAATGATTCCATTATTTGCATCAATAGTTTGTTGAGGAATTAGGTCAAGGAATGGATACATGATTTTTTTCATTATTTCTTTTATCTCTCGTTGAGTGCATTTCAATGGATTTTTATGCACAGCTGAAGTTTGTCTTCTCTATTTATGAGAAGGAAAATATATGTTGAATTGATGAATTCATCATTTGTCTAGTGCAAAATTTGCATGTTTTTCCTTCTTTTGACAGGACATTCAAGCAGCTAAAGATGGAAATGGTGGTTCAACACCTTCAGATGTTAAACCCAATAGTGTGGATTACATTGCAATCCCCCCTCTTCTACCTCACAAAGGAAACACAGAGTCAAGAAACCAAACAAATGCAGCAGACAAAGCAAGCTGGTCAAAGAATGACAAGTCTGAATTTATACAGAAGGATGGTTGCGCCCCCAAGTTTGACATTGCTCTTTGCAGAAGGAAGGGGAGCTTTCTTAGTTCAAAGAGGAAGCGCTTGAGGATTGAAAGTGAGGAATCAATAGAGCTGAAATTAACATGGGAGGAGGCTCAAGTTCTACTCCGCCCTGCACCTAATTATGCTTCTAATGTTGTTAGTGTTGAAGGCCATGACTTTGAAGAATATAAGGTACAATCCCAAGATTAAGCATTCAATAAGTATGCTAGTTAACTTAAAGGAAATTAACATAAATTTATATATAATAGTGGCATATGTAGCATAATTGAATTGTGTGACCACTATGTTCTCCCTCACATTTTCCAATGCATGGAATCTTTTGTCATTTCTTTTTCTAAATAATCTTATTCTTTCATGGTTTGCTGATTTGATTGTTGTTAATTGGAATGAAGGATCCACATATCAATTTGCAGCATTCATTAATGGTATCTTAAAACTTATATCTCATGAGAGGGAAAGAGAAAGAAGAAAAATCATTGATTTGTATGGAAAAAAATAGGATGGCTCATTTGTGTTAACATAATTATGGTAGTTTCATTGTATATTATTGGACAATACAATCCTTACCATTTCACAAAGTGAACAAGTAACTCTTTATGAGTAGTGGGTGTGATCCAATGCTAATCTATTAGGGAAGAAGATATGAGAGTGGAGATGGGTATAAGAAACAAGTGATAGAAGAGAAAGAGGGGGGACAACTATAGACAACCTTGAGAGAAAAAATCTCAAATTTTTGTTTATTACTCAATGTCCCAACTTAGCGCTAGGGGTCCTTATTTATAATGAAAAAGCTCTAAGGTTATAAGAATATAAAGCAATGGCACAATTGTAGAAAAATAATTCTAATACAAAAAGAATAGGTAATAACCCTAATAAAATAAAATTTAAAATTCTCTAATATACAAATTGATAAATAAAGAAATGGAATATTTAATTAATTTTGTTGTTATTGTTAAACATAAATTCAGGTTAGACAGTCATCATCAATTCTTCTTAGGTGTAAAGAACTCTTCTTTGGAGAGTTAAAGCTGAAGGTACTTATTTAGAATGTCATTGGAGATGCACTGAACCTTGTCATGGGTCACCCACAAGTCATTTGGTGGTGGATGAGCTCTTCATCTAATAAAATAAGATTGTTTGCCCAAATGACCCAGGATAATCTCACATGACAAAGTTTACTCAACAATTGGGACTGATGCAGCTGTAGAAGGAAAAATTGAGATTGGTTTTTGGTGGAAGAGATGTAAAAACTCCATTTTTAGAGATACCTATAGTAAACTTTGGTGTCTCAAAAGTACCTCTATATGATATTAGATTTTGAATATTAAAAACTAGATTATTATTGGAAAATCAATAATACATGCCATTAGGAGTTATGTGAGAAACTTTCAGAGTGAATACAAACTAACACATAATCACCTCCATTATATTCATGAGTTTTTCTATGGACATCAACCAAAGTTTAACCCATTCCATCTTGCAAATCAATTTGTTCTTTGTTATCTAAATGCGGTTTATGCAGATGTTCAACAAATGATGTAAACAAATCAAAATATCCACATATGGGTAAGCGTATGTCATGCGCCAGAATTTAATTTAAAAAGAATTGTATCTTTTATCGTTTAATAATAACAATCAGAGCTATCTAATTTTTTTTAATAATAAAATACCAGCGGAAACAAACTACTGATCAAAACATCAATATACATCTGCATTCATTACAAAAAAAATCACATACATCAGTTAGGAGTCATATTAATACAACACACTGTCTGCCTACTCCTGAGCTTCAAAAGAATAATTAAAATACAAAATGACAATGAAACTTGAAGAATCCTGTATTTGATCAGCCTCACATTCCCAAACCTCTTCTCTGATCTGAAATCATTAAACCACATATATTGAGCTTATAAAATCCGGTGGATCACTAAAACTTACAACTAACTAGAAGCACAAAAAAGAAACAGTGTTCATGAAATCATTCAGTTCATAACAGTAGCAATCAATATAATCATGAATTTGTGCAGGTGCAGAAATAATAAAATACATGCAGTAACAATAAAGCCTGTAAGGCAATACAATATGGATATTGAAATAGCAAAGCTGTAAACCATTATTCTTAAACCAATATCGTAGCAGTATTATCCAACCAGTAAGGAAATCATATAAATCAGTAAAGCAGAAGCATTTATGAAAACTATCAGAAATCTATGATGATGCAGTACTATCAAGAAATTGTATAGGAGTGCACATAGTATTTAGTTATTTTATATCAATCTCAAATCAGTATCTTAATCACATGTTTAGAAACAATGAATCAGTAATAATAAATTAATAACATTAAATCAGTGCCTTATGTACATGTCCAAATAGTCATATTAAACAAGGAAATCTGGATTGTGTGGTATTTTTTCAGTAAATATTCTTAGTTTAGTAGTTAGGTGGCTTTCAGTAATTAGAGTTGTCACTCTTGCTCGTGGGCACAATAATTACTTCTTATAACTCTCAATTAGTAAATCATGTAAATTAGTAGAGGATATCACCACAAACTAAAGTACTTAAAGGAAAGCCCTTCGGCCCCGTTGGCCCACCATCATGTACAGGTATAAATCAATCTCCAATCAACCTCAGTAATAAACCAGCCTTTCTTGTTCTTACACACATAAGATTATAAAAGTAATAAAGACTAGCTATTTCTCATTCACTACCCATATTCATTCATAAAACTTGTATTATCAATATAATCAAATCAAAATGTCCAAATCACTATTTTTACTCAAATCGTACAAAATGCAATAAATAATATTTTAATCGATTAAAATATAAAATAATTCAGTCAAAATGATCAGAATAATCAGTATTATAATATACTAAAAGTTATGCAGTGGAAGTTCACTAAATTAGGACAAATGCAATAAATATCGATTTAGACAGAAGTATAAATCTCAAATCAAAGTCTTTGAAAACACAGATATGATAGAAGTCATCTATAATGATTAGAGCAATTTTCATAGAAGCGGTGAAATGAACCGACGTCCAAAAGCTCGTTTCCTCTTTCCTCTCTCTCTTGCCCTTCACCCCTTGCTTTCATGGCAAGCCAGATAAGAGGGAGAAAAAATGGGCAGAGTAGAGAGAAATTTATATTAAAAAATATTTTTAAGTGTCTAATGCCGCGGTGCTCTAATTCGGCGCGTAGCGCTGCATGCTCATTCCATAGTTACTGTAGAACAAAGAGCGTCAGTGTTGCTACGTCGAATTCCGGTGCCCTAGCGCTGCACCCCTCAGAGCTGCGACACTCAAAATCCCAGCGTTGCAATGCCACAGTTAAAAAAATTTAGATTTTTTAAATAAATTCATTTAAGAACTCTCGGTTGTTACAATATAGATCTTTAAGTTTCTTAAGTTATGATCCATGTACGGCTTAAATTTGTGATTATCCATCAATAGTGTTGATATGGTAATTGTAAGGAAATTCAAGAGTAGGTAGTTATAAATCCCTACTAAAATATTTCCAAGTTTCTCAAACTCCTGTTCATAACATCCGTTTGTCTATCTATTTGAGGGTGAAAGGAAAATGAAAATTTTTGTCAAAACTAACAAACAAACCTATCAGCCACGGTGGAAGTGGAGAGACCGTGCAAATTGGCAATTTCTTTAAAGAATATTTTGGCCACATGAGAGGCATAACAATTTTAGAATAGGAAATGAAACATGTAATTTAAGAACTTCTATCTATTACTATTTATATAGGATCATGTATGTGGGCAATCTTTGGTAATCTTAAGATATAATTCAGGCTGATGTCTTTCCATGATGTATGGGTACACTTTTATAAAATTGGTTTTTATGAACTATGATCAGACTTAAATTTATTATTGTTAGCAAACTGATTTTGAAAATGGATGGATGGTTGTGTTGAGTGCAAAACAACCGATTATTATTTGAAATTTCATTTATTTTTAATATTTTTTCTGTAGGATGATAATTTAGATGGAGCTCCCCTCCAATTTTGATTTGTGATGATTTTGCCATCATCAAGAATAGAGCTCAAATGAGCTTTCCTTTAGAGTTTAATAGGGCAGTTTATGTTAGATCCCCTCTAGTTATGATTGATGACAATCTTACACATCATAAGTTAATTTTATTTGAAGTAAAATTTTCAATGCCCAAGTGATTACTTTTGATTATTGAGCCCTTCCTATTATGATATTTTGATGATTGAACCTATCATCGACAAATATATGCCTTAGGGCTCACCTATGATTATTCATGACATTGGCATATAAATCGAGATAGCGGCATACTTGTTTGCTTTGACATGGAGATTATTGTGCAATGAGCATTATTTATTCGCAAAGGATTGGGCTTGGAAGATTTTGGGCTAGGACTATGTTAGACTCTACTTTCATGCGGAGGATCGAGTCTAAATGAATTTATGTATGCATAACATTTTGATTGAATTTTCCTTATGTTAAATTATAATATGCATTGCATTGGGGTTAGAGCTTACATATTGAAGATTTGGTAAGGTTTAAGTTTGGGACATGCAGCCCTTAATTATTGGCTGGGTAACATAAAGTGTTTACTTTCGAACTAAATTTTTTTTACAGAAGGCCTTGAAAATGCATAATAATATTTTAGCGAATCCTACACTTATATTCTTTATTCTATCAAATGGACAATTGTTAATATCTGGACCTTGTTACTCTACTTCTTTAAGTAGAGTATCAAGTCATGACAATTATTGGATTTTAGAATATGTATATTTTACACGTGCGTAAAGGACCAGGTACTTGAATTTATTAGTTACATGCCCTGTCAAATTCACCCCCATACGTAGAGGATCATATCTTAAAATTACGACTTACTTTTAATGATGAAGCGTGTCATGCCAGGCATTTGCAATTTCTCGACATGCGTTCGACAAATGTCAGATACACAATCTTCATGTCCAATTAATAGAAATAAATAAAATTAATAGACATATGTCCAACTTACTTGTCCTAACTAATAATTTTAAGTTTAAAAGTATTTTATATAAATCATTTGTGTAACTATCTCTTATCTTTTATTTTAAAGTATATTACTTAAAAGAACTTGATAACTAGTTAATACTGATTTTCATTTTTTTATTTTGATCTATTTTACTGTAATTTTTTTATAATATTTATTTTTATTGTTTTACAAAATAATCAAAATTTTTAACATCAAACTAACAATCTATAACATTATATGATAAAATTTTTTTCAATTGAGTTTAAGGTCTTTAATAAATTTAAATATATTTTTAATTTTATGAGTACTTGAAATAAAATTATTATTTTATGAATTCATTTCATATTTAAATTTATATAATTATTATGTAAATTTTTTTATTTTTATGATATAATATTATAATGACGCCTCTAATATGTATCCGTATCATATAGTTTCAATAATAAGTATGTCGTATGTTCTTATTATATTGTGTTTGTATCTATGTATCTTGGGTTGAATATTTGATACTAGTTTGTGATGAAACATACTTGTTTAATTTGATTTGGGACGATGGATTTATGGTACTTTTTTCCATATAGATAGATATTGTAATACTAGCTCTCCTTATTTCATTAACTTGTCCCTCGACAAATTTTAAATTGGATTTGGGGATATAGGCAAATAATACTGCATTGTCGGTAGGTGGCTCAGAGATTTTTCGTTTTATTCTTTTTAAATTGGATCACCATTACGATGCAAACATTGTCAATTCCACTCTTGGCATGTGGAAGATTGAGTTTTAGCAAAACCCATATTTTCTCTGTGTTTGCTTCATCTTTTGTTATTTTTGAAAATTTTTGTTGGATATTATATTTGTGGACAAAAAGGTAGTTGTGTGCCTCGAAATAAGTGCGAGATGATCCAATAATTCTCAAATGTCTTATATATATTTTTAATTTTCTTGGATTTTCTTATAATTTTTGGGGTTCTTATTTTTTCTATTATTTTTAAATCTTTGTTCTTTTTATTTATAAATATATCTAAATATTAGGAACATCTCTCATCCTCTAGATTCATTTGATCGCGGTTGCACATAGATTGGCGAGCAGTTTGTTTGCTTGTCAAAGCGCACCAATTTTTAAAGGGGCTCACATGCATTATGGAGCAATTTAATCTGAGTATGCTTTTCCCTTGTAGAACCCATGCAAGACTTTGGAGCTACTTCGATTTCAATCCTTTTGATGTTGTTGGCACTTTCATATTTACTGAAAGGCAACATTTACATTTTGGTGGGTTGACATATTTTTGGGGCACACTTGCATGCTTTTCACCGCGATATAATTTGGATCAAATTTTTCTTTGTGGAATGTTTTAAAATCATGCATATTCAATTTCATTAGCAGCATTACTTTTGTAGAATGTACCCATGACTTTTTTTAGTGTACATTTGGTTGCATTTCAAACATTGGCACACTTTTTGACGATAGCAGGTTCATGGTTTGCCCATTCACAAGTTCACTTTCAACTATATAATGCGAGTTTAAATTTTGGGGAATACCTGTTGATATGTCCTCAAAAATTATTATGATCGGGCACGAATCTCAAGGGAAAATCATGTTGGAAACTTCAAAAATTAAATTGGAGACCATTTGAACTTCGATTTTAGCAAACTTATAGTCGAACTAAACGTCTTAGAAATACGAACCCAACGACAACAAATTCAACTCAATCCGAGCCTAAATGGGTCCAAATCAAGGGCCCAAAGCACTTTTGAAAGGTTCAAAACACAATTTGGATTAGCAAATGGTTTCCAAACATGACATATTTATAGTCAAATCGAGCGGCTCGACGAGACGAATCCAACGAGCCCAAGATCATTGAATTATGATCTAATTAAGACATTCAAATGTCCAGTGAACGATCCACGATCAAAGGATTCAACATCGGCCGTCCATCCAAACCACTCCCAATTTATCCTTGATCTTTCTCCTATTTACGAGTCATGCTACTCTCAGAAATCTATAAATAAAGACCCCCTTTCTCATGAAAAGGGAGAGGCTAAGGAAGAGAGCGAGAGAGAGATCGTAGATCGCTCTTGCCTCCTCGACCACCGTCAGAGTTCCACCCTGACGCCATTATTCCACCGGACCACCACTTGAGGCCTTGAGCTCCGTTGTACCACCGCTTGATGCCCTGAGTTCCGCCAGACCACCACCTGAGCCCCTGAGCTCCGCTGGACCACCTCTTGACGCCCTGAGTTTCGCCAGACCACCACCTGAGGCCCTGAGCTCTGTCAGACCACCGCTTGATGCCGTGAGTTCCGCCGGATCACCACCTGAGGCCCGGACTTCTGCCGGACCACCACCTGAGGCTCGGAGTTCTGCCGACCACGAATTGAGGCCAGGACTTCCGTCGCCCGACCAACTAAGGTCCTCCCAACCTCTATCATCAGGCTACGATCATTCTGACCTCCAACGCCAGTCGATTACGATCCTTCCGACCTCCGTCGTCTGACCAACTAAGGTCCTCCCGACCTCTGTCATCAAACTACGGTCCTTCTGACCTCCGTCACCTACTACTGTCCTTCTGACCTCCATCGCCAGGCAAAGTCTTCCTGACCCTTGCCTCATGCCGACTATGGTCCTTCTGACCTCCGTCGCGTACTACGGTTCTTCCGACCTCCATCGTCAGGCAATAGTCTTTCTGACCCCTGTCTCCTACCGACTACAGTCTTTCTTACCTTCGTTGCTATCCGACTATGGTCCTTCCGACCAAACAAACACATCAGCAGTGACTCTTCCAATCTCCACCATGTAATGCAATCTATATGATGTATATTTGCTACATCAAGATAAGGACTTCCCCTCAAGGAAGGGCCTCATTTGTAATCGACTGCAAAGACTAGTAGATTCATTCAAATTGGGCCAGGCCCCTTGGTTTTTCCACCTTTTTCAGGGGTTTCCGCGTAAAAACTCTGGTGTCTCTTATAAGTACTACACCCACTATCTTTTATCTGATTGCGTATTAGATCTTCGTACAATACTAAGACGTTAAGCTTTATATTTCTCTACCGTCGCGAATACTCTAGGACGCGACACCTGTAATGAAGTATCTTGTTCATATTTTATTATGCCAGCACATAAGTAAGTTCCACTCGGGGAAGAATCCATGCCTATAAATAAAGGTATGTGATGGGTCATTTTCATATCCCATTTTGAGTTCATAATATTCCAAGAGATAGAGAGGTCATGTTGGCAAGTTGTCGAGGTTTGTAAGCATTTTTTTTATTTTTTATTTTGTTACATGACTAGAGCATTTTTAGGTGTCCATTTTATCTTTTTATTTTTCACCCATTCTTTTAAGTTTATCACCTTAAAATTTTTTTTGTCTAGAAATTATTTTTGTTTAACTATTTAGGAGAATTTTGATTAGATTTTGATAGTGCTTTCACATAACCTCCTTCAAAGGGGGCTCGATAAGGCATGTCGGGATGTCTTATGCCACCAAGAAAGATGTATAAGGATGGTATATAATGCACCACAATCAAAATTGGGTACCCTACCATGTTAAGAAATATGGCTATGGGTGGTGTGCGAAGCTTCTAAATGAGCTAAGTTTGTGTTCATCATGTCAAAAAAGGTGATGAACAGTTGGAGGAGTTTTTTACCCAAAGAAAACACAAAATGACACAAGAAGGCAAGTTTGCTCCATATTCTTGTGTAATGGGGATGGCATGTTCGTGAGTGGCAAAAAGTTTTTAAAAGGAAAAGAGAGTGAGAGAGGTGTGACTAATGCGGCAGTTGCGAGTCAAAGGAAACAATAAATGGACGAGGTTTTTCATTTTTATAAAACCCTTTTTATTAATAAAATAAGATTACCTTTCACCCATATTTATTTATGCCATAAGGTCCGTGTTTAGGCACATAGAAGCATATGTTGGTGTGTGAATGGTACAAGGGCTAGTTGGCCCCTAGTTTTATTTGACCATGAAATCATTCCCTTATACATATTTTTGTAGGAGTTTCTTCTTTTCTTTTTTCCTTTTTTATAGATTATTTTAATTATAAATATATTATATACATATATTATTATTATTATTATTATTATTATTATTTTATTTATGTTTCTGTTATATTATTTTGATGTTATTATTATGTAAAAATAAGTGTGTATGAACTTGTAGACTTCTTATTATTTTACGCATGTTAAATTTTCTCCCTTTTCGCATCTACTTGAGCAACATAAGAAATTTCCTAGATTATTATAATATTTCTAATGCACTAAGACAATTAATTGGATAAAATGAGCGACGAATTCAAGATGTTTCTAGCATATGCAAGTGGAATTATTTCTAGTTGACCCTATCTTCGTTGCATTCGATCGAGTCGGCTTGCTGAACACATATATAGGTTAACAAATGCCCCAAAAAATTTGGTGTGCAGAGCATAACACATTTGTTGTCCCCTTACAGATCACCGAGAAGTTTCTCATATGTCATGCTAATGGTTATACTTTGTAGATCTTTTAGAATGCTTTTGGGTTGTAAATGCAATTAGTGAACCAAACTTTTTTATGTAAATGCGTGCCATTGTAGATTGATCTTTGTTTGGCAGTATATCTTTAATTTGAAGAACTTATCAAAGACGGGTGACTGCAATTTTAGCGAAATAAGTATATCCCCAAGCTTAGGCAGTATATTTGCAAATCTTTAGCTTGGCTATGACAACTTTTCGATCATTAGATATTTCAATCGATCAAATGCTTCGTGATGAATCCATTTCAGCGATAATTTATTTATTGTTGGACTTAGGATTTATTCTTTCATATGTTCTGTATTTTGGTGGACTTGTCAAAGCATTAACTCAATCTAACTATGTTGCATAATTCACAGATATTAACATCTTTTTTGTCCTATGTTTTCTGCTTTAGTGGACCTGGCCTATGGTTGGCTCAATTTGTCTTTATCAAATAATAGGAAGAAATTGAAATTTCTTGTATTTTATGCTTTTTTCGCATTGGTAGACTTGGGGAAGGATATGCTCGATTTGAATTTAATAAAGACTCAGGTAAAATTAGCATGCTTTCTATCTTTTTTTGCTTTAGTGGAGTCGACGAAGGATAAACTTGATTTTACTTCCACTAAAGACTCAGGTAAAGTTAGCATGCCTTTTATCCAGTGCTTTCAGTTTTGATGTACTTAGTGAAGGATGCACGCCAATGACAAGGTTGTATCAGGTTGATGACAAAAAGTCATCAATTTTATGTTTTATTCTATGATGGACTGTTTGATGAAGATATTTCCTTAGTTTTGCCTCATGCTTTGAATGAACTTTGGATTACCCCTTTGCTCTTGTGCTTTTAGTTTTGCCAGACTTATTAAAGGAGATGCATTCTTTCGATCCTTATTTTGTGCTTTGTTGGACTTATTGGAGTAAATATATATATTGGTCTTTGCTTGATGCATGTAGATTTTCTATAGTAATCAGAGGTGATGATTTAGCTTATCACATTTTGGCAGTTAACACCTAACTCAGCATGATTTTTTTTTTTAAGTAATGGCTCTCTCTTTAATTTATTTATTACTTGTTGACCAATGGAGTAGACCTCTTTGATTTGGGCTACTTGAACTCATTAAATCAAAGAAGTTTAACTTTGCGGCTCTTGTTATCGGATTTATTAAGTCAGAGTTCTCTTACTATGATCGGATAATCCGAGAAGTTTATAACTTTATGGCTCTTATTATTGGATTTATGAAGGTGGAGCCCTCTTACTATGATCGGATTTAAGAAATGGCTGTCCTCTTACTACAATCATTTTTATTGCTTGGTGTATAAGAAGAATGGCAGTGACTTATCCTTATTTGGCATGTTTAGTTTGACCTTTATACTCTCTCAGGTCTAAAGCTTCTAGCCATAGGAACTTGCACTTTCTAGCTTGGTTGGCTGAAGCTTGCAAACCTAGAACTTTTTTATTTGGCTTTCAGAATGTTGGTGAATCAAAGAGATAACCCTTTGGCATTTAGAAGGAAGTTGCTTTATGCACACTCTGTTGAATATAAATATCAGTTAATCATATGTTATGTATATCTAAAACTGATATTGTGCATTTTATTTTTCATGAGTTTTTTGACTGAGGATCTTTGCACAAATTATGATGTTAACATGGTTAGAGTATGCATTAGCTGGAGATCTCGAAGTGAAACGCAATGTTGATCTAGACGAATATCTGTGTAATTGGGATCTTGACACATAACACGACCTAGACAATAATCATTTCGTTAGGATCTTAGTGTATTGCATGATGCCAACTCAGACAAATATTTATTTGCTTGAGAATTCAATTCATTACAATGTCAACTTAGATGAATATCTATTTGTTCGGGATCTTGGTGCATAGCATGATGTCAGCCAAATGCCTGCTTGTTGGAGACGTCAACGCATAGTATGATACCAACAAATACTAATATTTGCTTGCTAGGGATCTTAGTGCAAAGCACATTGTCGACCCAAACGAATATCATTTTGTAGGGTATCTCAACATGAAACATAATGTCTACCTAGATAAATATTTGTTTGTTGGGGATCTCGACGTGTAGCATGATATAACCTAAACAAATACTTATTTGTTAGGGTTCTTGACGCGTAAGATGATATAACCACAATAAGTACTTGTTTGTTAGGGATCTTAGCACATGACATGATGTCAACCTAGACAAATATCTATTTGCTTAAAATCTCAGCATATAACAAGATGTCAACCTAGATGATTATCCATCTGTAGGGGATCTGGACTCGTAGTATGATGCAATCAATGTGAATATTTTTTTTGTGGATCAAGACATTATGTGTGCATATGCGTATGTGGGTGTGTGTGTTTGTATGCGTGCGTTTGCATATGTGTATGTGTGTATATATAGATATATGAGTAGTTATGATTTGAATTATGGAAGTCAACCTAAGAGTCTAAAGGTTTAAGTAGATCTAAAACTGAATACATGTAGTGTAATTTTAGTAATAATAGATCTAATGGGGGGATTGTGACTTTGGACGATCAAGTCATTAATAAGAGTACACTTGTTGGATATCTCAGGTCTATTATTCAGAGTGATGGTGAAATAGATGGGGATATCATTAGTAGAATTTAAGTTGGATGGTTGAAGCGGAGGAATGCATGGGGCTTGTTGTGTGATAGAAAAATACCCCTTAAACTTAAGGGAAAAATTTTATAAGATGTGGTGAGACCTACAATACTTTATGGCAAAAAATGTTGGCCATTAAAAGAGAAGCGTACAATTAAGTTAAATGTTGCAAAGATGATGATGCTCAAGTGGATGAGTGGCTTTACTCTTAAGAGATAGAATGCAAAACGAGCATATACATGAAGAGGTTAGAGTACTCCAATGGTAGATAAGATTAGAGAGAGTCGCCTTGGATGGTTTGGTCACATAAAATGTCGGACTTTGATGACCCAATTAGGGGAGTAGATGTATTAGATTTGACCTATGTTAAGAGAGGTAGAGGTAGACCTAAAAATACTTGATTAAAAAAATATTTGAAATGACCTTTTTTATTAGATTCAAATGAGAATTTGACTCTTAATAAGACACAATGGAGAAAAGGATACATGTTGCTGACCCCATGTAGCGGGATAAAGGCTTGATGTTGTTGTTGTTGTTGTTGTTGAGTAATTATGCTTTGGAGATTAGTATTATTGAAATTTAATTATTTTATAGGAAAGAATTCCCTTAAAGTATTTACATCAACAATAGGTTTCCCTAAGGTTTAAAATTGCGCAATTGGATATTGTGGCTTTTTTTGTTCGTGAGGCGAGGAGTAAGCCTCAAGACGTTTTGAGGCTTACGCCTCAAAATAAAAAAAAATTGTATAAAATGCAAATAAAGGTTAAAAGTGATTTTTTATATAATACCCAAATAATATGTTAAAGGATGACATAATAACATTCAATTGAACTATGAAGTAACAAATTGACATATGCATGAAATAAAAAATTGCACAAGATATAAAATATGAAGTGAAAAATTGCATGAAATAGAATTGAAATATAAATATTATAAGAGCAAAACAATTATAAATATAGGAATTGCATTAAAGTATTATATAACATCAAGTTTGACTCCAAATTCCTTCTTTTTCAGTTCTCTACTCATCCACATTTAATTCCTAAAAGCAGAAATAGTTGGCAACAACTCAAAAATCATTTGTATTATCATCACTGAGGGGTCTTTATTTGAGTCGTTGTCATAACAAATTAATCTCTTCCTTATCTCATCCTGTGGAGTCCAATGCCCTTATTATGCTTAATTTTTTTCAGTTATCTTGCTATTCAAAAATGTATTTTATCAGCGTAAAGATGAGATTAATACTCCAAAATTTTTAGAGGAGGAGGTGGTGGTGGTGTGCTACTTTCAAGTGATCCCCGGTGGCGGCTACGATGGTGGTGGTTGCGACAAAGGCAGCGGGCTGGAGGTTGAGGCAGTGAGAGGAAGTTGTTGTGACTTGGGGGTGCATGACAACATGATTTGTTCGGGACTTTAGTTTAGGATTTAGCTAAATTTTAATAAAAAATATATATAAATAGGGTGAGGCATAAGCCTCACGCCTCGCCTCAAGGTGGGCCTCAGCCAAGCTGAGGCCTATGCCTCATTAAAAAAGCTTGATTCTTAAGCCTCAAGGCATTGTTCACTTGAATTGCGTTGAGGTGGTTAAACAATGGTTTTTCCAAAGGCTGACATTTCAATTATATTGGACTTATCATCCCTTTCAGCTAAGAGATAATATGATGGAGGATAGATATATTCAACTTCCCTTTTACTAGTTTGCCATTTTGTAGTCATTATATGAAGATGCAACTCGATATTATGGAGTGAACCAGGAGGCAAAAGGAATGACTCCCCTATCTATACAATTTCTAGAATACATATCATCAAAGTTTTGTTTTTTCCCAAGCGGTGGGACTAATAGGCTTCTTATACCATATTTGAAATTTTTGGTATTTTGGTTAACGAAATTTCTTGTATCACAAGATTTCTTGTGGTACTATTTTTAAAACTAAAATTTATTTATGAAAGAGTAAGAGAAGGATTTATTGATTCAAAAGGTCGCTATTAACTGAAGTGCTTTATTGACTTGAAGGATTCAATGTGGTAAAGATCCTAGGAAGAGTATTGATCTTTAAGGATTAAACATTATTTCAACATCTTCTTGAAAGTTTGAAGTATTTAATCAACTTCTTGATTGATCGTTGGTTTAGGACAAGCATTAATCTATTGTTTTGCCATTTAGTCTGAAAATTGCACCAATTGAATTTTAAAATGTTATGATTGAAATTTTTATTTCTTATTCATAATATGTTATTGTCTATATAGATGATGTTTTAATATTTTCCAATAATATTGATGGATAAGTACAATTGAACTATCTTGATTGCATCTAACAATAAATATAATGTTTTTGGATCATTGTCTTAGACTTGGGTTTTCTTCTGCATCATGGCAATCACTAGAAAGGAGCCGCCAGGGCATAGTTGCAGAATGGATTTTGATCCGTAAAGTAGTTAAGTATGAGTTTTTTTAAATTTAGACAATATTCTTATTTTCCCTCAAATTACCAAAAGTTCAATCAATCCGCTAATGGAAATGAGATCCTAGAGGAAGAAAATTCTATTCATTCTATCTTTAAAAATGAACAAGATGTTTGGATTGGTTCTACACCTTGCAGCATTGCATTACTACGCAAGGCCCATAGATGAAGATTAACATAATTTTTGTAATATAGTTTTTCTCGGGGTTGATGAGCTTATCTTCTATGTCAAACATAGAACACGATATCATAGCCATAAGTTTCAAATTCAAATCAAATTCTCTCCTAATTTCAAGCATATATTCTAGCATGCTGACTCTGTTTTTTAACTTTCCAGCAAACTATTCGTTGGTGTATTAATATAGTGTTCTTTGGAGGTAATCTTAATGAAGCTAAGCCCAAGGGTGAAGTGATTGCTAGAGTGTAGCATATTATGTATATTTCTATGTTAAACATTATGGACAGTCACATTGTTAAACTTTTCATTTTTTTTATACAGCTCATCTTGGTCTGTTGGTTGGGAGCTTTGACTACCAACTAAGAGGTCTTGAGTTCGAGTCTTGCATGTGTGATGTGTGTGTAAGTTTGTCTTAATTGGCCTAAATTTCCAACCCCCCCCCCCACCCCCCCGCCAAAAAAAACAAAAAAAAAATTCATTTTATTCTTCTGTTTTTATCTGGATCATGCTTTTTATGTTTTTATTCCTCATCTTCTATTCTCGTTAATCTGTAAAAGTTAGTGGGAAAGCTGATGTGTTTGTTCTGTGCAATAATGATGAAGATTTATTAGAAAGTTTCTCCAAAATTTTGTTATTTGGTGCCAGATTATTGTTATTGACATCAGTTGGCCTAATTATTATTTATGCATTTTTTCTATTGTGAATTTTATTGTCATTTGTTATGATTCGAAAGTTCATATATCGATAAAGCATTTTGTTATTAAAAACAGGAAGCTCCAGTGCTTGGATTGCCCATATATTTCACCAAAAATCATGAAGGGTAATTTTTGCTTCTATTTCGTGCTGTCCTTAAACATTGCAAGTTGACTGTTATCATTTTGGCATTTGCCACTGAAAAATTTGAAAAGAGTACAAATTATTTTGTTGTTAATAGCTCTTGATTTTTTGGATGTATGCGTAAAGTTATGATTCATCTGTTATTATGAGCTTTCTTTTGTTTTGGTATTCTGTTTTTAGTTCTTCCTGATATACGTTCTCTTTTTTCTTTACCAATGCATCAGGGCATGCATAATTGTTTCATCTTTAAGATTATCTTTGCAAGCAATGCTCAGAGCATTGATCTTTTACGAACATTTGTTCAGTCACATTTTTCTTTCATATGCATATCAACAAATATGATTAATATAGCTCAATGCAGTATGAGCTATTAAGGTCTACCATAGTTTATCCACAACTCAAATTCAATTTAGTTAACTTACACTTAAAGAGGATGGTGGGGGGAATGATGATGAGCCCGATCAAGATCCCATGATTCTGTTATCCCGGGCCATCGTGGTCCCTAGTCTTACTTAGTCAGAGGAGATAGTCGACCTAATCTGGCAGAAGGATCCCTGTCAGCAGCCATGTGTTGCATCGTCTAAGAGTACCTTGTAAACCTGGGATGGATGTTTGTCTGAGGGGATAAATTTGAATACACCTTAGCTAATAGAGGGCTTTGTACCCTATCAATTATATCCTATTGATTCATATATCAAGGATTTAATGTCATTGGAAAACATACGAGCGTTGATCATGATCGTAATATAATGGTGTCATTTTACGACGAACCACCTGGTTCAGAGGGTCCCGGTCATAACCATTTACTTGTGGCGCCATTTGGCGGTGGGATCCATGGTGTGTTGCCATTTGGCGGTGAAACCACCGGTTAGAGGGCATGTTCCATGTCCTTATTGGTAAGAGACAGATTGAGAATGCATCCTAGTGATATTTTCGACTAGACATTAGCTCTTTGTGAACTAAAGTAGTTTTTAGATTTGTCCACCTCCGCAAATTGTTGCGGATGATATATGGGTTTTGCTTTAAGTGTTTTGGTGATTTATTTTATTTTTAAATATCTGAATTTTGGGTGGTTATTTAAAATCTTGGACTTTATGGGCATTTGGGTGGCATTCTGAATATTTGAAATTAACTCCTCCAGTTGAGATTTTATATCAACACGGCCATCATCAGGGGTGTCATTGTAGTCATTTGGAAATATTTATATTTTGTGAAAGTTTGAGGGCACTTGAAAATATATGATATCCTCCGGTTGAGATAAACATTCAACACGGTCATCATCGGGGTGTTAATGGGTTGTTATATTTTTGTTGATTTAACCTTGTCAACTCTATCTACTTGCCGACAGAGGATCAGGTTTGAATCTAAATTTATTTCGTAACCTTCCCAGCATTCTTAGAACACGTATGTACCTACAACATGCTCGTTAGGGCCTACGTGGGTATATACCGTTGGACACATTTTGCACGATGCATTCACGTGCGTACATGACATGATTTTTGAAATGCAATTGCAGTGTCACATGACACAATAGAATGAGATCATCTGCTTATTATAAATGCATGCGGAGGTATTTTTGTAATGCGATAGCGATGTCGGAATGACACTCTAGAATGAAATCCTCGGCATCCTACAAATGTGCGCCAGATTTTTTTGAAATGCAATAGTGATGTTAAAGTGACGCGCTAAAGTGAAATCCTTGGCATCCTACAGGTGAAAAATGGAGGTCCTTTTGAAATACAATAGCGATGTCAAAGCGACACACTAGAATGAAATCCTCGACATCTTACAAATGCACGCGGAAGGGCCCTTGACTATATACATACAACACATCTACATGTGATTATATACTTATATAACATATCATGCCTGTTGCAATGCATGTATGAAGGATGTTTTAAAACATTTGCATGCAATGCAAACAAGTGTCTGGCTGCATAAGTGACTATTGCTGCTGAATACACAGGGCTTTATTTTGAGCTTTGTTGACGCCTTCTATCTGCTTGTACGAGCGTTGCAGATCCGGTGGCGCAGCATTGCACTTTAATGGCCTGTGGTTTTTACTACCGATCCCCTGCTTTTGCGTACAGTTAAATCGTAGCATTGTCACCTGACATGGCCATGTAGTACTTCATTGTTCTGATGTAGGCTCCCTTTTCTCATTCATCGGGAGATCAGATCCACGAATCAACTGACCCTTGTTCGGATTGGGTAAAGACATCTAAACGACATGATATCGTTTTGTGATAAATGAGATATCACAAGCTGATGAGACCAAAGGCTCGGTTAGTACATCGTTATATTACTTTGTCCCCGACTTGTTACGAGGTTTGGACATTGAGTTGAGAGGCTTAATCTCCGGACCTTCACTTGAATGGCGTGGCATAGTTTTCGAGAGCCCCAACATTTTTGCAGAGATGATAGAATTAGATATCATTCATTTTTTTTCTTCAAGTGCTCATTCTTTGACTCTACAGAGTCATTCATAAAATCATTTGACTTAGGGTTACAGTGTCGTAGCTAGGGCCTTCTGCTGGTGGCAGATCAATGGTTTCTTGCGGCGGTTTGCAGACACTTGCAGTTGTTGAAAGTCTTCAATATCTCTGTAGAGATGATAAGATGAAACATCTCTTCAACTGATCATTCGTTGGCCCTACGGAATCATTCCTAAAATCATTTAACTTCACATCGTGATTGGAATCTTCCTTTGATGCATATCAACGGACTTCCTCTGTACATCAAGTTGTCTTTATACCCAACATACTCGAAGCATCTCAATCATTGTTGCTTGCAGGTGTCTGTAGGGGAAGCACCGTTGTAAGCATTCATCATTGATCGTCAGCTATTTGCTGTTAACTGTAAGCAGGTTTGTATATCGATATGTATACTGACATCGACTATCACAGGATCAGTGCAGCTGCTTAATTGTTGGATAGTTGTTGACTGCAAGAAAGATCTAACATCTACTGCACATTGTTCGTCGATACCCACAGATTGACTATTGTGCCAGCATATCTCCTATAGTTACTTGTAGATGTTATATGTAATTGTGTCCACAGGGGATTCATCGTACTTATGATGTATCCACTGTTGTTATCCATAAACTGGTCGTTTTAGCCGTCATTGTTCACAGGGAATGGTCGTGTTCACTACAATCTCCTGGATGTGTTTGCAGAAGAGCCATTGCACTTACATCATATCCACCTTCACCATTCAAAGGTGGTCTGCTGTATTTATTTGTTGGTACTGGCGAGTTGTATGCAGATTGTTGCCGTTGACTGCGAGGTATTATTGTATTCAGTATATGTCGTCTTCATGTAAGCTGTTGCATGCAGGATAGGTCGTCCTTCCTTAATTGCCAGTATTGCCATTTCAATCTACAAGCTAATTGTTGCTTGTATTGGGGATTTCATTAATGCACGTGGGAGACATCCATACATTCTACAGCTGGCTGTTGTTGCTTGCAAGTATAGCGCATTCAATTGCATGGGGATTGTTGCAAGAGTTCATTGCATTTATCATGCATTAATCAATATCATTTGTTGTGTTCCATATATTCACAGGTTTTAATGATTGATATTTGTTTGTGATTGTTCAAATGTTATAAATTGATTATTATTCATTATCTGTATACATTGAGGTCTTATTCATTATGAGTCCCCTGCTATTTATTCATGCATATTTGTTTGAATGTCTTGAATTGCATTTTAGGATTTGCATTTTTAAGTTAATTATGCATCTTAGAAGTTAGGGTTATGTTCCCTGGTGTCCAGTTCAAATTCAGTTCCCTATTGTTCAGTTTGAACCAGGTCTCTTGTTATTCAATCATGTGCATATTCACTCTGAATTTCAGCAGCACCTGGCATATCCCCATTTGGGGAGGTTTGGGGAGCTTGGCCTTCCCACTACACTAAGAAAAATGTGAATGATAGGTGCCTAAAGACACCACGGCTATAGTATTCAATCCTACCATATCAAAAAAGGCATGTATGAGTCTTCAAAGGTACCTGCTCATTTAGTTTAAGTTTGGTTTCCTGTTGTTCAAATTCAATTCCCTGCTCTTCATACAAAATACAGGTCTCCTGTCACTTGGCATTTCGGTAGCATCCCGGCATATCCACCGTTTGGAGGAAATTTGGGGAGCTAGGTCTTCCCACCACGCTAAGAAAAGCGTGTATGATATGTGTCCGTAGATACCTCGGCCGCGGTCTTCAATCCCACCACGCCAAGAAAGGCGAGTATGGGTCTTCAGGGTACCTGTTTGAAAATGCATAGTTGTTTTCCCGCCGGCACTGAGGCGCGTAGTTGTCCCTGTTATGCTAAGAAAAGCTTGTACAAGGCTTACCTACCTCGTCGCAGGTGTCACATCAGGTTCCCTCCTATCACGCTAAGAAAAATGTGTATAGGTGGTTGCCCAGCATGTCGCGCGCGCCGAGGACATGATTTTAAGTTCGAGAGATTATACCTTGGTGGTTGGTGAGGTGACAATGACGGTGAGGTCAGGTACTCGATGGTCGAGGCATACATATTTAATTTATAATTAATTACAAATCAATTATAATTTATTATATTTAATTTGTAACTAATTACAAATCAATTATAATTAATTTTATTTAATTTATAATTAATTATAATTAATTACCTTTAATTTATAACTAATTACACTTAATTTATAATTAATTATATTTAATTTTTAATTAATTAGAAATCAATTATAATTAATTACCTTTAATCTATAACTAATTACACTTAATTTATAATTAATTATAAATCATTTATAAATAATTATATTAAATTTTGAATTAATTAGAAATCAATTATAATTAATTACATTTAATTTATAAATGATTAAACTTAATTTATAATTAATTATATTTACTTTATAATTAATTATAATTGATCACTTTTAATTTATAACTAATTATACTTAATCTATAATTAATTACAAATTAACTCTAATTAATCATATTTAATTTGGAACTAATTATACTTCAGAGTGAATAATTAATTATAATTGATCTTAATTTAATCAATAGCTAGTCATAGCTAATGATAATTAAACTAGTGAAATAGAAATTAATCCAGGGCATTTACCTACTGTTGGAGATGAGGTTAGCTTGATCTTGCAACAAGAACTAAACGAGTGGCTTGTTTGACGGACAGAAAGGGTTGTGGCCAGATTGTACGTGGGAAAGAAGAGGCGGGGTCAATGGCGAGTTTGAGTTCTTGCAAGCTATTGCCTGTGCAGATTCAACCAAAGGAGAAATTCGTAAGCAGGTCTAGTAAGAAAGTCGGTCTTGGCCAGGAAGAATAGATCTGGCTTAGAGATTAGGCGTTGAGTCAGATTTGAGCAGAGTCGACGACGCAGCTAGAGCCAGGCGCAGCAAACTGAGTTCCTATCTACCTTTCTTTGCGCATTGGCTATGAGGCAGATCAAAGATTGAACATGACCAATCAGAGAGGGAAATTAGAGTTTTGCCGAGGGATGAGGCCGGTTGGAGATAGGAGGAAGGGTGACAGCATGTGCGGTCAACTATTGCGGTTGATGTGGTCGGAAATGTTGGTCGAAGTCGGCGTGCGAGGAAGGTGACTGGCGGATTTATTTTTGCAAGTTCTGCCTGCAACGATCGGGCCACTCATGAGGGAAAAGCAGGCTGGGAAATCTGGTTGAGGAGCACGGCATGAGTATTTGATTGAGTTTTGAGGTCAAATGGACAGGTGGAGGCGGTCGGACTAGGCTCACGAGCTTCAGCATGAGTCAAAGCTATGAACGATTGACCGTTAACTCTCTTGTGTTGAGGATTTTTTAACAGAGGAAACGAGTGCGAATACCTCATTTTCTCCTCTTTTTAATGAAACAGGCCTAGGTTTGATCGAGGTAGAGCGAACTTCGTGTGACGAGGATGAATTGGGCACAACGTCGGCATGGGAAGCTTATGTAAATCAGTCGCCAGACGTCTAATTTCTACGGCGAGGGACATCGTTTGGGCGACGCTGCGCGCTGATTTTCTCGATTTGCGCATCGTTTCCTCGGGACCCGTGTCGATCTTCTCGCGGGACTTCAATTGAACAAATTTATAGTCACTTTTGAGTATTGACGACGCTCTAGACGCAACGACGAAGTCCATTTTGCGATCAGACGTCATTTGGTTGACGTCACGCGTTGTTTTCGGGTGTTGGTCGCCAATTTTGACCAGTCACACCCGATTCGACTGCGAGGGGCTTTGACTTAGGGGAATTCGCTGTTCTGGTTGCAACGGCGCAATCTGTTCGGCGATTGTACGTCATTTGACCCTTCAAGTGAAGTGTCGCGCTGACACATGCGTCGCTTATGTTGCCGATTTCGCTCCTTCACACATGTATTCGATATGTAGATCAACAGGTTTACTCATAAAATCATAATATAGTCCAAAATATGATGTACAATAAACAAGGGAAGTTTGAGAAGTTAATACAAAATCGTTCCTTCTGCCTTGCACTTATTTTGACCGGGTTGGCAAGTGAGTACTTAGGTTTCTTGCTGTTTACAAGCAGGATATGCCCTTATGTAGATGGGGCTTTGGACTTAGTTTCCGTTCTGAGACTTTGAAGTGATTTCTTGCCTTTGGGGTCAGTGCGGGTCTATTTTTAAGGTCAATCTGAGATAAGCCAACGGTAGGTGCTTGTGTAATCGCTAGCAACCACCCCAGCTAACATCCTGCATGAACTCCGCATAATCACTGCCTGTATCTCCATTTCTTTATCTAGGCCATGGCCAGCAAATTGTGTGCCATAGCCACTGGCGTCATGTGGAGCTGGGAAGCCTAGCGTCATGCATGTTTTGCATCCATCTCAGTTATGGATATCCACTGGGCCCTTGAATGATCAGGGTTCAGGGTGTCATAATTGAAGCAATTAAAATGTCCTCAGTTTCCCCAGTAGCCATTTGTTAAAGATATGAAGTATATGCATCTTTAAGTACAAAAGAAATAACTTAGCGCATGGTTGTTTTGAAGAGAATCTGAGTGGTAATTGTGAAATGAGGTATCAACACAAATAGGTAAATAGCTTAACTTTTAGGATTAAAATTATTTTCTTATTGCGTAAAAGTACACTGACAAAGATTAATAAAGCAACTTTGATTCTTTCTTTGTACAATAGAGAAACATTGGTGATTCCACGAAAAATATTATAAACTATTTCTCACGTGAGCATATAAAATGCTTAAAATGAGTGTATGAAAACTAATGCAAAATTAAAATTAGAATATCTATTTTTCCCTTGCTATTGGTCTGGATAGTATTTTGCAGATAAATTAGTTTGTCTAATGTTGAAAGGCAATGAATAGTTGGTATACGTATAGTGGCCAAGATTATTTAAGGAGCCTTCTAACATATTTCCGCAAGTTACTTGAAAATTTTCAGCATGCAATTATGAAGTATGTTGATATTTGGCACAAATGGGTGATGTGGTGACATGAAGATGCTGTGAAGAATCCCAGAAGCTTTGATGCAATCAAGATTGTCATCCTCATTTAAAGTTGCTGGCTCCATCATTCTTTTAAGAAACTTTAAAGTACTTTGTACTTCTTGTGCTAAGTGGTTAAAAACTTGGAAGGCTCATGCAAGAAAATACTTGGATAGTGAAGGATGCTTAGGTTCCTGCTATTGCTATAGCATGTGGTTGCTATTTGACAAGATTTGTCCTATTATTGCTGTTAGCTTTCATGACCAGGATCTTGCACCTATTGCTATCTTCAGGTTGTCATCATTTTGTTTAGTACCAATAATCGCCTTTGAAGTGATCAATGTTTCATGAGCGAGTTTTTTTTTTTGTTCAGTGGACATGTTGGGTTTCTTCTAACACGTCAAAGTTACTGTAATTGTGTTAGCAAAGAAAAAGGGCTCATTAAACCTACTAAAAGAAAATTTGTTTAACACAATCCAACAAGATTTGCGCAACCAAAAGTAACACAAAATGTTTTCTTAAAATGAATGAATGACAGAAAAGTCATAAAGCATATCCTAAAGTTAACTGTTATTAACTGGTTAGTTTTTTATGCGCCCTTTCTTTTTGAGAGCTCTTCTTACTATGATGAGATTGCTTTACTGTTCAATAAAGAATGGAGCTTGCTCTTTTGCCCTATTAAAAGCTTACTCTTTCTTGGAAACTCAGGAGTATTAAAAACAGATGGGCACAGTGTGAGGATTGTTTGAAGTGGCGCAGGTTGCCGTTGGATTCTCATCTGAATCATAGATGGACATGTTCTGATAACAAGTGGGACCCTAAAAGGTAATTAAGCACTTTTTGGTATGTTATATGCTTTTGTTCTCTGAGCTCTTTTGATCTTTGTTGTCTTATAATGGTGTTGTGGTTGTTCACAATCCTGTGAACCTCTATTTTGTAGGGGTTTTTCTAGTTTATCTTGGATAAAATCACCCTTAATAATTTTATTTTATTTTTTTGAGAGCTAACTAGCAGCAGCTTCAAGTGATATAACTTTAGCTTGTCCTATACATTGGGCTTGAGAAACTAAGAGAAATTGAGGTTACGACGGTTGCAATTTGGCCAAGAAGAATGGATTGATTGATTCCTTATTTATTAGAGATTTTTTGTGAGAATTTCTTTTTCCTCTCTTTTGTCCTCAAAGGATTTGATAGTATTTGGCACCCCTCTCAATTTGTACTTCATACATTTGATAGTGGATTGTTTTGTCTCCTCAACACATGAATGTTGGTCATTTTTGACCAAACCACATTAAAATCGTTGTTCTTGTCCGTGTGGTTGTGTTTATTGTTTTCTTTCATATTAGTGTATGGTGTGAGTATTGTTTCTCCTAGCTTAAAAATATACTGTTGACCTTCAAATAAGAGAAAATAATATATATATATATATATATATATATATATATATATATATATATATATATATATATATATATATATATTGCCTAAATCATACCTTTGCCGCAACCCATAACGAATCCCGCTTGAGTCGCATTCGCTGCCTGCTACAGTAATGATTTATTGTGCAAAACAGCGTCGTTCGTTGTCTTCTCGCCTTTGTCTCGACTCGGCTCCTGCTTGCATTAACAGAAGACCAAACAAGGACTTTGGTTTCGCTCTTCCTCTACACTCGAAATCCCTCTATTGTGAAACCATCCAGCACCGACTCCCTCTGCTTCTCAAGTCGAAACCCAATCGCAAGCTTTCAATCTTCCCGAAAGCTTCCCGTGTAACAGTCTAAACTCATAACTATCGAGATATTGTCCGCTTTGGCCTAAGAGCCTCATGGTTTTATCTTGTTGGTATAACTTCCCAGTAGGTCACCCATCCTAGAATTACTCTATGATGAGCACGCTTAACTGCGGAGTTTCTTAAATGAAATTCCAACCATTACACCAAAAGGTGCCTCAATGTTGAAGAGTTTAGTTTCTTTTACTTAAGGGGTTTGACAATCTCTCTCCACATAAGTAACTGACGTCCTTGTCAGCATTTTTATCCCAGAATCATCCATCAGGCATATAGGATTCTAGAGGTGGCCCCTATAAGTTCAAGTGGTGGCTCCCGTCATGTAGCACTTTGTCCCATATGGGGTTCAAGAGGTGGCTCCCATGACGTAGCACTTTGTCTTGTATGGCACTTAGTTCCCATCTTCCGGCTAATGTATATCTTAGATATCATTTGTAACATCCTAAACTCATAACTATCGAGATATTGTGATGTAGAACGGGAGAGGGGGAGGGGTCATGTGAATTTGAAATTTCAAATTAATTGGAAAAGAAAGGGAAGGGGTTACTTAATTAATCCCTAAAATGGAGTTCCAATTTTGTGAAGGAATTAATTAAAATAGAGAAGGGAAGAGAATAAGGGGATGGAAATATTGTGGAATATTTTAATTAGAGAGAGAGGAAGAGGTCGGCCTATGCAAGGGCTTGATTGGGGATTTGATTTGGATGAATTAATGAGATAGGAGAGGGGGTAAGGGGGCCTACCAAGAGAGAGGCGAGGGGGGGAAGTGTCCAGGTTCGATGAATGTGTCTAGGTTCAATGAACATGAAAATTCGAATTAATTCCAATTAATTTCAGATTGAGAGAGATTTGGGGGGGGATTTCTTAAAAGAGATTTACTAATTAGGACAATTAATTTAAATCAAATCCAATTATAAGTTTAATTAGATCTAATTTAAGTAACTTTCCTAAAATATGGATTTTTATTTAGGAAATAAATTTAAATTCAAAATTGTTTGAATTTTAAATTCAGATTTGTTACCAAATTAAGAAGGCCAAATTAGGAAGGGCTTTGAATGCAAGATGGAATTTGTGGAGCCAAGGGAAGAGGGAGGAGGTGGCTGGCAGCTAAGGGGAGGGGGGAAGCCTTGGAGCCGGCGGCTTGGAGGGGAGGGGATGGGGTGGCCGGCTAGGAGGTGGTGGTGGAGTGGCCGACGGTTGGAGGTGGGGAAGAGCGAAGCTTGGCTGGCTGCTATGGAGGGGGTTTGTCCGGCGGTCAAGGGAGAAGGAGAAAGGAAGTTTAGAGAAAGAAAGATAAACCATGAGCCCGGATGCTTCCTGCGGCTGATGGGTGCTACGTTGCCCTCACATAGGGATTTCAAACCACGAGCCCGGATGCTTCCTGCGGCTGGTGGGTATTGCTTTTCCCTCACATTGGGATTTTCACTCTCCCAAGAACTCCCATAGCTCCTAGAACAAATTGTTGAAAATTTTTTTATTAATCATCCATTAACAATTACAAGAAGTGGAAAACAAAAGCAAAAGTGTCCCCTGGGATTACAAGCACCTACTCCCTCAAGTGAGGGTAAAAATGAAAAAATATATAAATAAATAAAAAATACAAATAATAATTTAGAATAAAATGGTGCGATCATGGCCGTCGATCTTCGTCTCCTCCTCTAATAAGCTTTCACGATCGGATGTCCGCATCATTCTCCTGGGATGGAAAAGAGCTTGACTCCGTCGAGTACGCATCTCGGGTAACCATGCTCTGATATCAAACTAATATAGAACGGGAGGGGGGGGGTCATGTGAATTTGAATTTTCAAATTAATTGAAAAAGGGAGGGAAGGGGCCGGCCAAAGAGAGAGGGGAAGGAAGGTGTCCAGGTTCAATGAATGTGGAATTTGAATAGAGTTTTAGGTTATCTAATTCTTTCTTGTTAATTTGAGGCATTTGATGTAAGGAGGAGAATTTTAAGTATTATATCAAATCATAATGGCATTTTGATAATTATTTTCCTTAAACCTCTTAATATTCATCAGTTTATTAGATTGTTTCTTATGGAATCTGAGAGGTATTAGGAGTGAAGGTTTTCTAATTGATTTGTGATTTAAGGATGCAAACAAAAATGGCTAAGGGTTTTGGAATGAGGGTTACGATTGATTATGATTTCCTACTGAGAGATCTAGTGAGGTGAAAACATATACAAATGTCGCAAGTAAGTTTATTGTCACGACCTAGCCCAAATGCTCAAGTTAATGAGACAGGAACAGACAGTCGAACGGATGTCACAGTTATTTCAACAATAATAATTACTCGATAAACTAAATATACAAATGTAATTGAAGAGTCATTAAAACAATTTTCAGACTAGACATATTGTAAAATAATTCTTAACTATTTTTAGTTGATTATCTTCTTCTATACATGAAACTTTCTCTATTAGTCATTTAATCTACGCCAAATTTACTTGAAAAGTTTAATTTAACGGTTTGAGTTTTCCATAACAACTTGGTGGTCAATTTTAGTTTATCGTATAGCAATTAAACATGCATATAAATAATCATGTTTATTTATCAAACTTTTCATTTAACATATCTATATTATTTAATATGAATGTAAATGCTATAATTTTTTGAATGATAAAATGTTCTTCAGAATTTTATTTCTTTTAAATTTTTACTCATTTAACAGTTCATTTATTACAGGAGCACCGTCTAAATTTTGTACTAATGAATGTATAATTATTTTGTATTTTCTTTTCCATTTATCGTACATGATTATATTGCGTTCTCAACCAGTATCATAAGGAGATGAACTCCTGTATTTGCATGCATATATATTTTCCCTTTCAATACTTTTCATTTACATATTATTGATTCATTTTATTTTTCTTTATATATACATATTAATTTATACCATCAATTTTCACATTTATATATACTATATTTTAACTTGATTAGTTCATTTTCATGAATTTAATACATAATAAATTTTTTGAAAATTTAACCAGTACACATATATGATACAATATCGGATAATTGCATTGAACAAAATAAAATTATAATTGCTATAAAATAAATATTATCATACACTTCACTTTTTTGTGTGTTGGAATCCTTCTAAATTTCTTCAGTTCTTAATAATTCTAAGTGTATCACCTAAAATCAAGAACACAAATATGTAAAGCCACAACTGTTTTAGAATCACATCTTAATTACTTCAAATTAAATTTGCATTAACTTATTTAACTCTTACCCAACCTTTCTCTGAGAACCTTAGCTTGATTATGATATTTTGTCTCAGCTCAACAATTAAATTTCTTTACTGTATGCATTAAATATTATTGTACTAAATTCTAAAGAAGTCAAAAATTATCAAATTACTGTCGAACACATAATGTCTCAGCGATAATGCCGAATGTGTCAAACTCCTCCAAATCAAGAAAATATATTTCTGATCGCATTGTATATAATATTCCCTAAAAGTGGTCAAAATTTTCACTTAAATAACTTGCATTATTTTCCAAAAAAAATTTCCCATGTTGAGTTGAAATGGCACAAATCATCGTCTATTCTTTTTTTCTTCCCTAACAAATTAATTTAGATAAAATTGGAAATCATGTTTCTCTCTCTAAGTTTAAACAAAAAAATACTTAACTCTTCCTTATGTGTCTGCCATTTAAAAAAAGCAATTCGTACTTGTATTCTCCTACAGGTGAAGCGCACAACCTTCTTCTAGTGAACGATACTTCATTTCCTCAACGCTTCTTCCAGATAGAGTCTTCCTCACCCGAACTCTTCTTTTTCTCTCCTTCCAACTTGTCTCCTAAACCCAAGCAAAATCGGTCATTTACCCTCGCGAGAAGTCACGTCGATCACTTTGCCCACTTGCTCAAGCGGTTGGGCCGCTCCGCTCGCCCGCACTCGCCCGCTTGAGCTCTGTCTGATTCGCTCGCTCGTGTTCACTGCTACTGGACCGGTTTAGTCAATCCGGTTATAAAACTTATACAATGAAGGACTTCTTGATTTTAGCTTCTTGTCTTGCAGATCGAACTTGGGATTATATAGGGAGATTGAGGTTCCATGGCTATTGTGATTTGGTTGAGAAGAGATGATCAATTGATTCTTTATTGTTTTCTTTATAGAATTTGTAAAATGAGAATTTTTTTTCCTTTTTGGCGTTCAAATTTGTTGAGATCTTTTTCACTCCCGTGTTTTTCTAATAGAGGATTTGATATTGTTTGGTATTTTCATAAATTTGATTGTGAATTTATTTATATGCTTCCTCATCCCATCTATGTAGTTCTTTTTTGAGTGAATCACATAAATCCTAGCATTAGTCTATGTTTGAGCTTTTTTGTTTCCTTATATATTTTTGTATGGTGCTATTATTATTTCTCCTAAATTGATCATATTGCTTTCTTTAGCTGTCTCAAATAGAAGCGATTTGGGCAGTTCTACTAGTACTTCATTTTCGCATTTGCTAGAGAGTCCTGAAAGTGTTTGTTGCTTTTCCTCTTTTTTTTTTTGGTATTACTTATGGGACGTATTGTACATAATATTGCTATAATAGAGCTGATCATGTTCTATTTGCTGAGCATCTATTTTCTGACAAATACAGATCCTCTTGCTCAGCTGTCCAGGAAATTTCTGCAGAGATTACACATTTACTCCCCTCAAGAGCTGGTATGCCTTACTATCAAATGTTTTTGCTTGAGGCACTCTTGGCTTTGCTTTTGTACTAGTTTATCCACTGTTCGTTGCATTTTGTTGAGCATAACTAGGGAAACCAGTCATTAATAGGCAATAGTGCATGATATAATTAGGCAATATCAACTATATTGCATTCAATTTTCTTAGTTTTATGATTATTATGTGTTATTTCTCCAGTCGGATGAATTTTAACGGCAGTATACCTGTTTTGATTCTATGCCAAGGTTCCTGCAAGAGATCAAATGTGATATTTGAGAATGAGAATGAGATTGAAAATGAGAATGCTGAAGTCATTGATGGGCTTGACACGCTTGCCAACCTTGCCATTCTAGGGGCAGGAAAATCACTCCCTTCTTCCTCCCAGCCAACAACAAAGCATCCTCGTCACCGTCCTGGATGTACCTGCATTGTTTGCATCCAGCCTCCCAGTGGCAAAGGCCCAAAGCATAAGCAGACTTGTGACTGTAATGTCTGCCTCACTGTTAAGCGCCGGTTTCGAACGCTAATGCTCCGGCGTGAAAAACGCCAATCAGAGAAGGAAGCTGTGATATCATGGCCTCCACCATATCCTCTTCGTCAGCATTCAGGTGCAAACAGCTCCCCTCAGATGCCAGTTGAAAACAATGTTGTGGTCGATGTTGAATCTGAGAGGAAACGAACTGCACCGTCTCCTATCAAGACACAGATTGATCTAAACTTGCAGCCTGAACGGGAGGAAGAACCATCGCCAGTTGCTAATTCTGTTAGCGCTATGAATATTTTTCAAGATTCGGTTGAGTAGAACTCTGCCTGATAACTTGTCTTTTTTTATATTCTAAATCTTCTTAATCCGATATCTAAGGATACCAAGCAAGTCAAACTTTAAGCAAAGGGCAACCAAGGTGGTGATCAAAATCTATCCTGGCAAGATAACTGCATCCTCACAACCTTCAGTTTTCTGAGCTAGAGCAGCCCAAGCATTGCAATGCATAGAGGAAGCTCCATTCTTTTTCTTTTAATCGCTAAGAGAATGGAGCTTGTAAATTCATGTACGACCCAAGGAGAGAAGCTGAGCTCGCAAAATCTAGAAGATACCAATGTTACATATATAAAAATTTCAGGTCAATAGAAAATCCTGACATAACTTGATGTACCAATGTCCCTAACCCTTGATGCACCAATGTTGATATTTTTGTAAATACAGAAGCTAGATTTATAGGTTATAGCATTTCTAGATAGCATTGTTAAGATCTTACTGTATTATTAATATATGAAATGAAATTGAAGAAAGGGTTAAAAGGAGGTCTTTTTCCTCTTGAAGGAGAAGTTTCCATGGCAGGTGAGGTTTTATGTCTCCTCTAACTATTCAGTAAAGAAGGAATGCTGAAACTTTAGTCTGCTACACATATGATTGTATTTATCTGCTTTTTTTTTTCTTTTTAAGTTAGAAAATATGGTTAGGTTAACGTAACAGAAAGCTTCAGTGTTTTTACTTTAATGGTTAGCTAAAATGTTATGAACTTAGCTTTTGCTTTGCTTGCTAAGTGGTGGAGAAATTATTTTGTGCGGTATTCAGACGGGAAGAATCGTTCGGGCTGTGAGTGTACATATTGTGTACAATCAGTATGTACAAAAAGTTGATACAACACAGTGTGTATATTTACATGTTCAGATAATTCTTTTCATTCGGACTCTGCACAGAATAATTTTTACAAGTGGTGATACCGTTCAGCTTCTTTAGCAAGATGTATTACAGAAAGCATAGCAAGTCATATCACATACTCATAGGAAGTCGTAGGACATAAATTATCTCATGCTGTTAAAATGATGGGATTTTGATCTTTTTCGAGTAGTTGAATGTTCTAAATCATGAATTTGTGGATTTTAGTTTAATATTTTAAAAAAATGATGTTTTTAATGTCATTTTTCATGAATGATGGGATTATTATTTTTATTCACTATTGTATTTTTTAGTTTAGGCATCATATGACTATAATTTTCTGCTCTCCAGCTCATGTCTGGTTGAAAGTTGAAATGTTATGTGAAAGGATTTTTGGTTTAGTTATAAAGAAAATAGATTAGGATATTATCAGTAGAATTCAAGTTGGATGATTAAAATAGACGAATGCATCGGACATGTTGGGTGATAGAAAGTATCCCTTAAATTTAGAAGAAAATTTTATAAAATGGTGGTGAGAATTAATGATGTTTTACGACGTGAATTGTTGACCGTTAAAAGAGAATAATAAAAGTAAGTTTATTGTAGCAGATATGAGATGGTTTAGGTGGATGAGTGGTTTTATAATTAGAGATAAATGAAAATTTAGTATATACATGAAAAGGTTGGGGCAGTTTCAGTTGTAGATAAGATTAGAGAGAGTTGCCTTTGATGATTTGATCACTTGAAATATTGGCTTTCGGATATCCTAAAGAGTAGATGTATTAAATCTTGCTTATATTAATAAAGATAGATATAGCTCAAAATCTTAGCAGGATTAACAATTTGTATTGGGATTATAAGAAAAAATCTTAGCAGGATTTACAATTTGTACTGCAAAATATTCATCACTCAAAATGATTGAATCAACTAAAAAACTTTTGACTAGAGGTGTGCATTTAACTAGTTCAGATGGATGGGTTGACTGATTTACTAAACTAACTAAAGTGAGCTAAATTAAAGGAAAAAACTTGGTGTATAAATGAGTCAAGCCGACTCGAGAGCTAGCTCAAATTCGGCTCAATAAATTACTTGTGAGCCAAGCTCGATGAGTTAGACTCGTTTGCTCATGAGCTAGGTCGTTTAAAAAGTATTATTATAAAATACACTTAAAATATACATAATTTTAAATATAAATTTATTAAAAATATTTAAAAATTATAACTTACTTTCTTATATTAAGTAATTTTTTTTATAATTTTTCATTCCTATTATCATTTTATTATAATACTTAACTGAATTATAATCAATTTCTCTCTTTCAAAATAACCAAGTCGAGTTGGCTCTTAACTCGTAAAATAAAGCTCGAGCTCAATTAATTAATTGCCAAGGTTAGCTCGAGCTTAAACCTGACTCATTTACACCTTTAGGTGAAATCAAACTAAACAAATAATAAGCAAAACCTAACGAAATCGAACTTCAATATAATTAAGTTATTTAACCTAAATTTAAAAGCCTAATATGCTAGAGATAACAGACCTTTGAACAAGATTATGATTTAAATTTTAACAATAATCTTAGGAGTGTAAAGCATAAAAATTGTAATGGTGCTCTGAATATAATTAGTATTCAAACACTATCACCTACAACAGACAATTTCTCATTCTAATATTGCATAAAAGGAGTGTCAAATACTTGAAAATTGTAAACATGGAAGTGCCAAAAAAGCTAGAAAATTAAATCAAAATCAATCAAATATGTTTGATTTGATTATAATTTTTTTTTTAATTTAAACCAACTAATGTACATCTCTATCTTTGACCTCAAAATTTATAATATAAATCTTACACATCATCGCTACTAATCTAATGACATCAAAAACATATGTTAAGCTCAATTTAGAGCTCGTATATTATACCAGCTCAAATTCAATTTCACGAAGTGTCAACTCGTCATGTTTTTTTTATCTGGGGAATTTATTGGATTGTTGCGAGCAGAGCAAGCAGGACATGTTTTAGACGAAACGATCCGTTATCAGGCAATCTTAATAGGAATAACGAAGACATCTCTGAATACTCAAAATTTCATATTGATCTATTTTATGAACCCTAAATTATTCTATTTTATCTATTTTACAAGCCATTCTTACAAAAAAAAATACAAGTCATTCTTACAAATAAAATTTATAATAGTATTCAAATCCATGATTATAAGACATATAAAGCCAAATATCTCATTTACAACACATATTTTGCCAAATCCTTAACATAGCTGACCAAGCAAATAGAACCAAAACCACATATAAATTACAAAAACAAATTATATCCACAAGAATAAAAAAACAAAATAGTAGTATAAAAATAGGCTCCTACCATTTCCAACGCATCCCCAAACACCTCAGAAGTCTATCTCCACCACGAATCAAAATTCCACACATAAACAAACGGATCAACGTCTTGTAAAAGGACAAAAATATTTATGAAGAGATAATTGTAAGATAATAGCACAGCAAACAGCTCGTAGCATTCCAACACTATCTTCATAATAAAAAAAAGAAAAAATTTTCTTTTGTGTATATCAATTATCTTCAAGAAATGTTCGATTCTCCGAATAAATCTATATTTAAGACAGTTTTTTTTTAATTTTATGTTCATAATTTATGTGGAGATAACGGATCGATTGTGTTTGAACAGGAGAATAAACAGAACTAAATATGAATTTATTAGGAGAATGAACTCTTTGTTTTTTTTTTGCTCCACCTGCGATTTGAATTAGTGGCCGGAGCGATTGATCATATCCATATACTGCTGCAGCGACTCCTGTCGCTGGAGCCGCATCTCCTCGTTGAACTTCTTGATGAAAGCTTCCACTCGACGATTAAGGTCGTCCTGTCCCAGAGACGGCTCTCGCCGGATCTTTCCGGAAGACAACGAAGAACCGCTGGAGACAGAGGCCGACGACGGTGGGCCACCGGTGGCAGATGGGGGAACGGCGATACTCTCTGACTTACGCATAGCCGGTGTCGAAGGCGGCGCGGGGTCGGCGGCGGTGGCGCGGGCTTGCGTGTCCCACGTGTCGGCTTTCTTCAGGTGGCGGGCGAGGGGCACCGGGCGGCCGTCGGTGATCGTCCGCCACGTACTCTCTAAGGTCTCGTGCTTCCTCGGACGCGTGACTCGCAAAGCCTTGCCTGTATAAAACAAATTTGCCATTTTGCCATCGTTAGCGGTTTTTATGCTCATTTGGTTGCTTATGTTGGATTTTTTTTAAACCCCCAAAAAAAAAACACACAGATTTTCTTATATTTCATTGTTTGATGGTATGTTTTAATTTTAAACTTTAGATTCAAATTTATTTTTTAAAGAAGATTTGATTTTTTTATAAAAAAATTGTTTTTTAATAGAAAAAATTTATTTACGATAAATAAATTAAGATGAAATGATATGAGAACAGTAAAAAAAATTTAAATGTTAAAATCATGATATAAAGTCATAAAATGCTGTATTTATATTTAGAAATTGAAATACAAAAAATAAAAAATAAATAATGACTTCTTGATTATTAGGGTTTATAGGGAAATCAAACGAATAGCCGGCGGAAAAGGGAAAATAGAAGGGAGTAAATAAACAGGAGATCTGACCTTCAGGGCTTGCCTTGATGCTCTTCCTGCGGCCGAGACGAGCTGAAACAGGCGGCTTCTCCGTCGTAGCTCCTCCAGATCCGACAGCAGCGGACTTCTCCAGCAGGTTCTCACTCGACCCCCGCCTCCTTGGCGACCAGCTCGACCTCGAAATCACAAATCCCTCTTCCAACTCCAAGTCCGCCGCAGAATCCGGCAACTCCATGCCCTTACCTGGGCCAATCGCCGGAGCGAGGAACTCCGGCGACAAACGGGCGTCCTCTGTAACCTTGGAAATGTACTCAATCGGTTCAGAGAGGTCTTGCTCGGCTGAAGGCGGTGGGGCTGATAGAGTTGGACCAAGGGTTACGTGGCTATCGGCCGCCATGGTCTTCTGAAATCTGGAGGTAGCGGCGATGGAGATTATGATGCCGTTGATTATGAAGTAGAGATAGGGCGGCGTGAGCCAGGAGGCTATAGATTTGTAAAATCGAGGGCCTTCGGCCACGAGGAACTCCGTCACCGGCTGCGCAGCAAGTTGAAGAGCCACTGCCGATGAGAAGACGGCGGCCGAGGCTGCAACTATCTTAACGGACAACATCCAACGCCCCATCGTGCTAGCCCTAGGAATCTCTCTCTCTCTCTCTCTCTCTATGTGCTCTTTTAGCTGAAAGCTTGCTGAAAGAAACTGAAAGGGCCAGGCAAGCTTATATAGAGATAGAGAAACAGTGTAAGTACTGGGAGTGGTTCGTACGGATAATGGCTTGAACCCTCAGGATGGTTTGGGTCCACCCGGACCGAACCGGATTATGTTTTTATTTTTTAAATAACAACAATATTCAAAATTTTAATTAAGATGATAATTTAAACTATTTATAGTCAACACATTTTTTTTTTTTGGTATCTTAAAACATTATTAAAGTTTTGTATTGATTATTATTAAAATTTATCATAGAATGTTGTTATAAACCAATTTAATAATAAATTTTAATAATATTATTATTGCCCTAATTTTAATGTAAATAATTCTATATTTTGCGACACAAAAGTATGAATCTCAAAACAATTTCATTTTCGGTTTATAATATTTATGCCTTCAATAAAACTATAACGTCCAGCCATTTGGTTATCTTTAAGAGGTCTTATCGGGCCCACAAAATGTGGGACTAGAATTCATTGAGGGTCATTTATGATCAACCTGCCCTTCGGTGAGTAGGGGAGATGAAGGTGGAGGGTTTAAAAATAGAAGATAATGCAGGTTGATTTATTAGTATAACTAAAATATATATATGTTTACATATCTAATATTTAAAATTTAATTTTTAGTTAAATAATATTTTAATATTTTAATTATTGGTATAAAATATGTATTTCATTTTAGTATTTCTGTAAAGATGATTGCAAAATTTTATGAATTTTTTTTTAATTATGAATTTAAGAATATTTTTTTCTAAAAATGACCCATTGTAGTTTTCTTGTAGCTATCACATTGAAATATATTTTATTCTCAAAAGAAACATAAAAAAATAATAGCTCAATAAATATGTGGGCAAGCCTAAAAGTTAAAATAATGAGAAATTATTATAAAAAAATTAGAAAATTTAATATTAGAGATATTTTAATATGATTTAGAATTTTTAGTATTATATAATTAAATATAAAAATTTAGATATGAAATATATGAATATATAAAAATTTTGTGGTATATATTAAAATATATTTTTTAATTTCGAAATTTTTTATTGATGGACGGCTCGTAACGGTCAAAAAAATGACCGTTATCTGTGTTTAGACTGCCAGGATTCCGAAGTGGCGGACCCCCGAGCAAGTACTTTTCCCCGGATTTTGTTGCCTTTTTAATTTTGTGTTCTGTTTCGAAAGCAGCGAAGTGCAAAAGGAGAAATTATTATGGTCCACAGTCAATCAGGATACGATATATCATTAATTTATTATGTATTGTTATCAAATATTGTTATATATCGAGTAATATTATACGTTCTGATTGACCTCCGAGCAGTAATAATTTTTTGTGCAAAAGTGAATGCCATTTTATTTTGGTTTAAATGCGTTTTTATAAACGATTTTGTGTGATGGTGTTTTGGTCATCTGAGCCTAAAGTTGATGATTCTTTTTGTCCCAACTAAGACTTCATTTGGGATGACTTTTTTGTTGCTTCTTAAAGCAGCTTTTTAATATAAAAATTTTAATTTTTATACTAAAAAATTGTTTTAAGAAGCAATAAAAAAGCCGTACCAAATGAAGCCTAAGACTTCATTTAAGACAACTTTCTTGTTGTTTTTTAAAACAGTTTTCTAGTACAAAAATTTATATCTTAAAAAAGTTTTACACTAAAAAACTGCTTTAAAAACAATAAGAAAATTGTGGATAGGCCAACTGTTCATCGCTTTTTTTTTACTAGATCATATATTGAAATTGCGGCCATTGATCGAGCTTAGTGTCTCATTAGCCCACCTCTATTTCTTAATATTCAAATTTTTTAGCTTTGGGATTTATTTTACACACTATTTTATGATTATTTTGAATTTGTTTTGAGTTAAAATATTTAATTGTATCTTTATTTATAGCTCTTTTTTAGTATTATATGTAATATTTTTCATTAATAAATTGAGCTTTGGCCGCTAAAATGATTCCTGATGGGGCATTAAAGTAATCCATTTGACCTAAGCACGAATATTGATGCTTCTTTAATGGTATTTTGAATTTGGATTGAGTTGACCACAGTCCATTCATTGAGAGGTTAGGAAGGGACGGTGGGTTGGTTCCTTGGTAAAGAATGGGATCCCATCTTAGCCTTCATATAAGGTGAGTGATATTAGTGAGCATTTATATTGGGCATTTATTTTATTTACATCATATGTTTTTAAAAAGTAAGATTTTAATTTTTAATTAATATATTTAGTTGAAAGTTCTCTTTTAATTTTATTTTTTTTAAAGAAAGCACCCTTTGTTGTGAAGTTTTCCATTAAAAGTAATTTAAACTCATAAGGAATTCAAATTTTTATTTTTTTTAAATGCTTACTTATCTATATTTCAAAGCTTTGTTTATGATGAAAAATTATTGGACGAGTTTGTATAATCGAGAGAATCAATTAAAAAAAAATTTAATAATATGTGATTAAGATTTTATTTAGGATAACTTTCTTACTGCTTTATAAAGCAGTTTTCTATTATAAAAATTTTCTGAACTAAAATTTTTAATACTAAAAAGTTATTTTA
The DNA here is from genome assembly GCA_019925795.1 of Dendrobium chrysotoxum. Lineage (NCBI taxonomy): Eukaryota > Viridiplantae > Streptophyta > Magnoliopsida > Asparagales > Orchidaceae > Dendrobium > Dendrobium chrysotoxum. The sequence goes on along the minus strand of CM034299.1, from coordinate 28,333,521 downwards.
GAAAACAGTAAATAAGCTATCCCAAACAAAATCTAAATTGATCGTGTACAAATAGCCGCATATTGATAGTGGGGAATTGGAATACAGAGATGGCAACAATAACAAGTCAATATTTATTATTTTAAGAAAATCAACTAATTTAAGTATTTAACATAGTATTCTAAATTATTAGTAAGATAATTTGTTTCTATCATTTTCCTTCCCTCTTATATTAATCAGTAATTACTATCTAATACTTTTTCACCTGGTAGAAATGCATTGGGTTCTAGAAGATACTGATTGTGAATCCAATGTAGATTTTATTTTCAAAGGAATTTTATCAAATCTTGAGGACTTTTTTGAATAAAGGCTTTGTTATCTCAAATCAAAATCCTGTGAAAGAAATTAAAAAAAAAAATCTTGAGTTAGCAATCGTCATTGTTATGTTAATGTATTTGTGTTGATAATAATCACCAGAATATTAATATTCATCAAAATTATATTAATAAGATTATCAAGATGCTAATGAAGATTATTGAATTAAGGTTTCGTTAGAAACAACTTAATTTCTTACTGCTTTATTTATCAAACTATAATCACACTTTCTATTTGGTGACTGTTTTTTTGCTGATTTTAAAAAAATTTGTACTAAAAAATTACTTTCTATAATAATTTTAAAAGTTATTTTATCTATAACAGCTTTACAAAATAGTAAAAAAACTATCTCAAATAAAATAACTTTATTACAGCTATCTTACTGCTTTAAAAATTAAAATTTTTAAACTAAAAAGTTGCTTTAAGAAGCAATAAAAAAACCGTCCCATACAAAGCCTAAGTAAACCTCCCCAACACTAGCATAATCCTTTCCTTGAATCAATATAATGCTTCTCAGCCTTTTAACTTGAAGAAATGATCAGCATAGCTGTTAATATATTTTAAGAGTATTACGGCTTTATATGCTTCATAAGATATGTAATTTGAGAAATACTCACATTATTCATAAAAAATCAATTAATTAATTAACTATGTTAGCCCATCACTCTTTGAGATTCCAAAACTCCCGAAACTTTTTGCCGACTCCTGTTGTTGAGTGTTTTGTTAGTAAATCCATTAAAAAAAATTTGTCTTCATCTCCTCTCCACATTAGTCGGCAGCTGCTTTCAGCAGACAACTTTCTACTGTTCTGACAATTTCCTCTGAGATGTTATGTAAGCTAGATCACAAAAAATATATTGATTTTATAGGAATATAAAGCCGTAGAACTCTCTATTTATGGAGAAATTATTCTGTGAGGATATCAGATCTTTCAGAGATGAATGAGAGCGTTCCATATCACCTGATATACAGCGGTATATAGCACTGATACACAGCAAAATAGTAACGTGGCGTGCTCTTATTCATCTCCAGACGCCGTCCGGTATTCACACAGAATAATTAATCCTATCTATGGGTATTTTTTTTATAATCTTCGGTCATGACATATATTTAAAATGTAAACGCAGGTTTTTTAAGCGTATAGTCGGCATCACTAAGGTTTCAATTGAGACAAATTTCTTATTATTTTTTTGAAAGAAATTTACTAAAAAACTTTTTTTTTTAAATCAGCGAAAAAAAATAGTGGCTAAACAAAAATTATGATTGTGTTTTGAAAAGTAAAGCAATAAAAAAAATTATCCCAAACAAAGACTTAGGCTTTGTTTGTAATAGCTTTCTTACTGCTTTTAAAGCAGTTTTTAAGTACAAAAAAATTATTTAATTAAAAATTTTTATATTAGAAAACTGTTTTAGAAAGCAGAAAGAAGGTTGCCCCAAATGAAACCTTAGCCTCTTTTTTTGAATAAGTATCTCAATACATTCTTAATATTTATTAATTGTAAGTAAAGTATAAGAGGAGCTTTAAATACGTAGGCATGATCGAAGGAGGGCATAAGAATACTTTGCTGGCCAAATTATACATACAAGAATTATTATTTAGTTAACGAATGTTAAATGTAAAATAGAAATTTATAACATTTAATCTAAAAGTCAAAGATTTAAAGAATTGATTGAGCTATGGCTTTGATTATTAAGAAAGTTGAATAAGCTGAGGATTATTAATTAATTTTGAATATTTTTTATTAATGTTGACTTTTTTTATCTAAGTATCATAAATTTAATATCTAATTAACTTAGAATCATAGTCTCATGAGTCCATAGCATATATGTTTGTGAGTGTGGGTGTGGGTGTGGGTGTGGGTGTGGGTGTGGTAACTCTCCTCAATGATCACATTGCTCGATTCATTACATTTTGATCATTCGAAAGATTAAAATGCCAAAACATAATTTATACCAAGCTTTTGAACCCATCATCAATTGGAAGGTAATCAACATCATTAACCAAATGAGTAAGGAGGGACTGAGATTTTATTTAAGAATGTGAACACATACAAGTGCTCTCCTCAATGGTCATGCTCCTTGGTTTGCCAATCTATGATCAACCAAAAGGTCAATATGTAATTGATCAAGTGTCATTATAATTTTTCTTTAATCTCAAAAATGATATAATTTATCTCTTAATTATATTATTGGTCAAGTTATCAAAATGTTCAGTATTCTATGGGGCTATAGGTGTAACGTCATAGAATTAAATTTGGAAGAATTATTTATTTTATCTTTTTAATTAATCGATCAGAGCTTATAAAAAATAAATATGTATATCCAGTGAAAGCAACTAACAATTACATACCTCAAAATATTTCACTATATTCATTCTTTAAAAATTAATATACAATAGCCAAGAGATCACTCTATCACTAATCTATCACAAATTGCTGGCTATAAAAAAATAAAGAAAAATACATAACAAAATTTAAGGAAAACCTGAGAATTTCTGTCAACCTCAGTTCAATTGGTCCTGACCCTTTTCCTGACCTGAAATCATTTAAATATCATATAATGAGTTAAAAAGCCTAGCAGAAAAATCAAAACTCTATTACTGCTTTCAATGTAACGCAAATGAATCAATATGTATGTTCAGTTATAGTTAATATCAATCATCATTTAATATGAATAATAGATATCTAAAAAATCAATAATGAAATCAATATTATCAATAAAATCAAAAGAGATCTATCAAATAATAAGACATACGATAAAGAGTAGTATCACCTAATGAATCATGTCAGTATATTATGCTATATTGTATAAGTATTAATGCTAGTATGAGCTATTAATCTATCAATCAATTTAATGTAATATCCAGTAAATATCATCATGAGTATAATTATGAAAAGCAAGGGATGACTTTAAGCTTTAATGTGTTGTTTTCAACATATTTACCCCAATTGCATCTCAGTTGATCATCAGTCATATTAATTATCACTTATCAAATTAATCAATCATCATATTCAGGTGGCTTTCAATAATCATTAAGAGTCGTCACCCTTTACCCGTCGGCGTAATTCGGTCAATTGGTTATAGGCTACAACTAGGATAACGCTACTAAACTTTTATTTAAAAGAAAGCCCGTCGGCCCATCATCCTACGCAGGGTATTATATTTTAAAAGCAAACACGTATTCATTATAGTGTTAACAACCAGCCATTCTTACTTACATGTAAATGCTATCTTTTCTATGCAATGTCAATCAATATCATGTATGAAATACAGAAATGTATAACTACAAGGAAAACTATCAAATATGTATAATATGTATTTACTTCAAAAAATCATATCTTTCAATTTAACCAGTGAAAATTTAATTTGCTAAAGTCAAAATGCTCATATTGACGAGATCTATTACATACAAAAAGTTACGTGGTAAAAATTTTACCTATACAAACTTATCCTCATTTCTCAGTAACGAAAACATAAATTTGATCAGAAAATATCAAAACACAAAATTATTGAAATAAAAAATAGCGTAATTATCCCTTACAGCGAGACAAGCAATTTTTCCAATAGGCTCGATGGACAAAAATCGTATCATTACCTTCAAAACCTAGCTTTATTTTCTCTCTCCTCAAAATTCTCTCTAATTTTACTCTCAGGCTCTCTAATAGCCGAATGCATAAGATAAAAAAAATTAAAAGTTTTTTTAATGAAATCTCTTAGTGACTTGGGATATTTATAATAAAATAGTAATATAATATTTAATTTAATCAAATTTTTAGTATAAAATTTAAATAAATCATTTTTGGACTTAAAAAATTATAGAAAAATATCCTTAAAATAAATAATTTTATTTAAAAAATACTGATGAAATCGGTTTACAAAACGACGATACCAAAATCTCAACTTGTACTGACAGATATCGATTTCTTAAGGATTTTCATCGGTGGTCAAAAATTATGAAAAAATTTATATAATTAAAATACTACAATATAAATGCTATGGAGAAGATGATTTTTAATTTTGGCTTTAAATGACTAAAAAAAAATTATTTACTTGAGTCAAAGTACATGCTATTACAATTTTCCTTCTAAAGAAAAACTATGTTGAATTGCTTTTGGTTGTTCTTTAATTGTAAGCTTCCTAAGGATAAAAACCTTATGATGGGATGTTGACGCTCTATTAATCTATTATGAATGTAATAAGTGTGCTCAAGAACAATGTGATCATTCGAATATCTCAATCAACCCGAAAGCACTTTCATTTAGGGAAGGGGAGCACTTTTTTTAATACTGAACATTTTGATAACTTGACCAGTAATATTCTTAAATTATAATTAATGGAGCCATTCAATGGAGTTTGGCTAAATCATTTTTCTTGTTCAAAGTTTTCATGTAAAATATTTTGAATCTCCTACACATTACTTTCAATTCATATAACTTAACATTTAACAAGGCTTGATTAAGTGATTGGTGCTACCATATATATGCACCTCAACTTAAGCCTATAAATAGCCGGTAATAAAAAGAGCCAATAATATCTCATAATTCTGCATAAATCTTGTGCTTCTCGCAGTATAGTAAAATTTCAAAACTTCTCACTATAAACTCTCTCTCCGCCTCTCTTCTTATTCTATTTTTTAGACATTTAGGCCAATTAAGGCAATTCACATACATATCACATATATAAAATTTAAATCAAAGACCTCTTGGTTGATAGCCAAAGCTCTCAACCAACAAATTAAAGTGACCTGCATCTCTCTTCTTCTTTTTTTTTGGGAAAATTTGAGGGCGTTGCCCATTTCGTTAAAAAAGAGAACTAGTTACATGTGTAAGCAGTAAAAACCCAAGAGTGCAAAGCACCAATATTGAGGGAGTTAAAAACCCCTGCAAAAAAGTTATAGAAAAAAACTATAACCACTATAAAAAGCTAAGCCAAAATACACCAAAAAGCACTAAAAATTTAGAATATGCCAAGGAACCATAGGGCTCAGAAATTGCAGCCATTCTATCGACATAGTTGTAGTAGCTCAAACCGAAAGAAGTACTGCCTTCCAAAGGGAGAAAATGTGCAATTTGATCATCCTTGCCCATATACTCGAAACAACTAACTCTGACTCCAGAAGTCACAGCACCGGCACTGAGAGAATTCATCCAAATCCAGAGGCCAAGCACTATAGCAAGTCCATGAGGGTGTTCCCATATTTCCATTTCAAAACTTTAATTAGTAAAAACATCACTTTTTATCTTACGGCAAATAGTAGTAGAAGAGGCAAAAGAATTGCCAAATTTGATCAGAATTCTCTTACCTAATCTTCCCCTTATTTAATTAACAAGATAATGCTTTGTGATTAATGTCTTAATCACTCACATGCCCCATCCATAGAAAACTGAAGGCTGGAGGCAAATCTCATGCAATGGCAACACGTAGCCTCTACGTACCCACTGCGCCCTTTAAGCCACCGTTTTTTAATCGCAATGCGACAGATTTTGGTTCAGTAATATTTAATAGATTAAACCGAATTGGTGTAATCCGGTTTGAACCATTAATTCGAAGGCCCGGTCCAACCGTTTCTTGCAGGATTTTATCAATTTTCGAAAAATATTTGAATTTTTATTTATAAATAGTTATTTTTATAATAAATTGTGCTATAATTTATGGATTATTCTGTGTTCTTGTATTAATTGTTGAAAGATCTTATAAATATATTTAAATTTAAATAGAAAAAATTGAGGAATTTTTACATTCTAAGAAATTCTTGTGTATTAGAATATCTGATGCCTAAATATTTATATTTATTTATTTAACATCATAAATTTTTAATTATATAAAATATATCACTAATATTAATTTATTTAAATTAAATATTTTTTAATATATAATACATTTAATATAATTTAAAAAACAAAAAATTATCTAAATTTTAATTTTATTTATGTAATACTTTAATTTAATAGTTATATTAAAAATATCACTATAATCAATTTATTTAATATAAAATATATATCTTTATTCATGATTTAGACAATATTTTATAAATATCCCAATCTTCATATTTATTAATATAATAATTGATAAATCATCAAAAAATTATCTTGATTCGGCACGGATCTCAATGCAAAATCAAGTTGAAAACTTTCAAAATTAAATCTGGGATCATTCTAACTCTGATTTCAGCAAACTTACAATCGAACTGAACGTCTCGAAAATACAAACCCAACGCCACCAAATTCGACTCAATCCGAGCCCAAATGGGTCCAAATCAAAGATCTGAAGCACGTTTGAAAAGTTCAAACCATAAATTGGATGATCAAACAATTTCCAAATGTAACATGCTTATAGTCGAATCGAGCGGCTCGACGAGACGAATCCAACGAGCACAAGATTGTCAAATTTTGATATCATTAAGACATTTAAATGCCTAATAAACGTTCTATGATCAAGGGAATTAATATTGGTCATCCATTCAAACTATTCTCAAATTACCCTTGATCTCCCTCTTATTAACTGATCATGCCACTCTTGAAAATTTATAAATAGACCTCTCATTCCTCATGGAAGGGGACCCAAGAAAGGAAGAGAAGGAAGAAAGAGAAACTAGCGTTCTCTTACCACCAGACTCCTCCTCGACCACCGCCGGACATCTACATGTCCACTGACTAACGTCGAACTTCCGCCCAGCCACCGACTAACGTCGGACTTCCGTCCGGCCATCGACTAACATCGGACTTCCGTCCGGCCATCGACTAACGTCGGACTTCCGCCCGGTCACTGACTAATGTGGGATTTCAACTGGATGTGACCCTGTGGTTTTTCTCTTTCCAGGGTTTTTCACGTAAAAAATCTTATATTTTCTGTTTGTGTGCTTGATATCCGTACAACGTTCAGACGAAAAATTCTAACTCTATTGCCGCATACATTCTAGCCCACAACAATAAGATTATTCTTAAATTATATAAAAAATATCATTAATATTAATTATATATATATTATTTATTTATAAAACTATTTTTAAGATAAAATTAATATAATTATTGAACGATTATATTGGACTTATCAGTTCGGTGGAATCAATGATGATGTGACCCAACGGTAAAACCAGTTTGAATTTTATTTGACCGACATCGACGTACTTCATTTCATTCATTGGCAACTAAGGATTCGAAGCTATCAAAAATCCCAAAAGATTTGACCGACATCGTTGCTTCTTTACCGACCTTGGCTAGCACCGAGTGAAGAGATGCCCTCGAGGACAAGTGGAAGCAGCTTCCTGGAAATACCATCAGTTCCTTCGTAGGCTTCTGTTTTCTCTGCGCATTTTCTGGAGGATTTGATGATGATCAGCATCAATGCGAGATTCAATCAGCCTAATGACTCTTTGTTTGGTCAAAATTCTCAGATCACTTGCTGTCAGATATTTTGTGGGGCTTTTTTTCTTATTTAACTCTACGAAAAATTATTACGGGCGGAGTCTGGATCATTATGATTTATAAGTGTACACAGTAATATTTATTATATATTTGTTGTGTATCCTCATAAAATTCAGACGTATATTATGTCCAGACTCTATACGTAATAATCTATTATATTCTAGATTTCATTTGATATATAATCATAATTTTTTATTTTCTTATATAATACAAGAAGATAGTGTGGTGGAGACACTTTTGCTTTGACGTTTTATGTGAAGGTTATGTCACGAATTAAAGATAAGGTTGTCTTCTTTTGTATTCTCTCATTGCAAGCTTGGACTATGACTAGTCAAGCAATTTAGTTTAGAGTGACGTGACCTGGAATTAGCTTTAAAATGATTATACCTAACCTTTTACTTTACAAATATAGAATTTTCAAAGGACAGTTTTAGGGTTTGTGTCGGAAGAGATTATCACACGCGGAGTTCGGATGAGAGAATCGTTCGGATTTTGTGATGGTACACAGCAAATACATACTAAAAAATAAAACTATATATTTGTTATGCAGAATCCTGATGGTTCTCCCGTCCAGACTCCGCACGTAATAATTTCTCTTGTGTGGGAGAGTTTTTTTATCATTTTAATTTTCACCCATCAATCATAGTGCTATTTGGGAATAATTTTCATGTTATTTTCAAGAAATCTCTATGCTAGTAAGCTACTTTTTATAGCAGCTTTTAAAATAGTTATTTTTCCCCTAACAACTTTGCAACTATCTTTACAACAAATGAATGGAATCTATTTAGGATAACTTTTTTACTGCTTTACTTTCATACTAAGATAATTTTGTTTGGCTATTACATTCTCTTTGCTTTCAAGAAATTTTTGTATTAAAAGATATTTTTTATAACAACTTTCAAAAAAAATATTTTTCTCACAACAACTTTCTAATCACATTTACAACAAATTATAACTATCCCAAACAAACCCTTAGTATCACTTAGGTGGATTATGATTAATATTTCCATGTTAACAAGCACATTGAAATCAATCTTTATCTTCGTTAGAAAACAACAAATTGTAGCATTAATCTCAATGCAAATTAAGGTTTCGTTTGGGACAGCTTTCTTTCTGTTTCTTGAAGCAGCACGAAAAAACTGCTTCAAAAAGCAATAAGAAAGTCGTCCCAAACGAAACCTAAATAATTTTAAAATTTATTATAATATGTTTTATATTTGGATATCTAACTTTTTTTTTTTCAGGATGAACTTCAAATCATTCGATATATATTAAGATAAATATAATTCAGAATATAATATATAATATGAATCTCATAGTACATAGACGACCTTAAAATTTATAGATCTTATATATAGTGACCGCATCGATCGCCACTAAAAAACATGAAGTTAGGGACTAATTAAGTATATCAAAAACCTTTTTTCTTCTCACTTTCTCATGCGTCAGTGCTTTTAAGCTTAATGTTAGATTAATGTTTTCTTCGGGATAATTTTCATACTATTTTTTAAAATAATTTTATAGTATCACATTTTTTTTGAATTAAAACTTTTTTATTAAAAAAGCTATTTTAAAAAATAATAAGAAAGCCGTGCCAAATGAAGTCTAATGGTACTGTTTGATACAGATGTAACTTTCTATAAAGGTGATTGTGAAGCTGTTGTACGTAAAATAAATTTTTTTAAAACTGCTGTACAAAATAATTTCAAGACATAAAAATTTTTGAATGTTGTAAAAAAATAGTTGTCGAATAGAAATTGTGGTTGCACTCTGAAAAATTAAAAAGTAAAAAAGTTGTCTCAAACAAATTTCAAACAAACCCTAAATTTTGTTTAAAGAAAGTGGTTATAGAATCACGCGAAAAATTTATTTTGGGCGGGATGAACGTTTGAATCCGACCTATCAAAATTCTCAAATTTATTTTCAAATGGTGCACTATAAGTTTAAACTTAATAATAAAATTTTTTGAAGAATTAAATATATTTATATATATATTTGAAAATAGAATAACACATTTATTATAATTATCACACTTTTATAGATCTAATAATTCAAAATTATTTTTGGGCATAAGAATTTCTAAAAAATGTGATAATTCTTGAAAAATAAAGGAACAAAAAAGTTATTATAAGTTCTGTTTTTTTTCATTCAAAAAAGTCGCTCATCAAATTTTTTTAGTTATTATATTTTAATAAATCTGATTGTTAAAATTATAAAAAATTATAGCCTAAAAAATAAAATAGTAAGAAAATATCTCAAATGAATCCTAAATTTAATGGCTAGTTTTATTTATTGAAATATGTGTATATCAGAATTGTCCCAACGAACAACTTATTAGTAACTTTAATAAATTAATCATTTATTTAAGTTTATGATAACATTTATGTTTGTTTTGAATATTATCTATTTTTTCTATTAGTAATATTTCGTCTTTATCTATGGTCTGTGTCAAGACATATTCGTGATGGTAGAGAGAGATAAAATTTGTTGTCTTAGAATTTATATGAAGATCAATCCAACACACACAAATAACAAAGAAGTATAAGAATAATAAGAAACATTAGAATTTTTCTTGAAAAACTTAGGAAAGGGAACAATCACTATTAGATTTTACTATTGAAAGTTTAAAAGATTCCATGCCACTAATATTTGTTATCGGTTATAAATGTTCTTCTTCGGGGAAAGGAATTGATTCAATGTTATAAATAAAAAATATATAGAACATATTATGTGGTTCAAGTTAGAAGAGCTATGTGGCATATGAGATGTCTTTAAGAGATCATTTGTTTATTTGTTTGGTCATGCTCATTTGAGAAGATATGGCAAGAGACCAAAATGTCTTGATTCAATCGTATAGCAACATTTAACACATTTATTATTTTCTAAAGTATTTTTGAATTACAAACCAACTAAATCCAAAATGAACTTGAGTTTATTCACATCTCTCCCTCTCTCTCTAAATAAGTAAAGCCATAGTTTTAAAAATTAGACCAGCCTGGCCAGTCATATCGATTCAGGCTTCATTTGGGACAGTTTTTTTTATTGTTTTCTAAATCAGTTTTTTAATTTTTGTACTAAAAAGCTGTTTTAGAAAACAATAAAAAAGTTGCTCCAAACGAAGCCTTAATTGTGAATCGATCCTTCAATCCCTTCAATCAAGACCCAAAATCGTTTTTGCACATAATCAGCTAGAACAAAACAAAGCAAGTAATTTAACTCGTGAACCAAAGAATTAGTTTGATTTTAGTGAATCGCCCGATTTATTGATCAATTTATGACCATATAATTTTGATTAATGACTAGAAATAAAAAGTTAAAATTAAGGCTTGGTTTGGGCAGCTTTTTTACTGCTTTATAAAACAATTTTTTAAATTAAAAATTTTTGTACTAGAAAGCTGTTTTAGAAAATAATAAGAAAGTTGTCCCAAATGAACCTAAGAAACCACATAAATCTATATACCCTTATTTTTGAAAATCCTAAATTCCCAAGACCAGCCGACCAGCTCAACTTGCAAGCTCAAGTGCTCAACGTGATGACATTGCACATAATAACCTTGCCCCAACTAGCCAATTACCCATCGCACTTCCCATACCTCTTAAGCACCCTTTGAGCAGTCGACCCCTTGGCACGCTGCAATGTTGTTCATGTCACACTCCAGGTCCAGGTGATACACCTTGGCAACACAGTATACAATGAAGGGATAAGAAAACCTGTTTTGCATTCAAAAGGAGAAACATGCATATACAAGAGATACAACAAAGTGTGTGTGTGTATATATGTATGAATCAGCGTAAACAGAGAAAGTGAAATAAAGCCAATCCATTAATAGAAGTTCAAATAATCAATACATCCAAATAACAAAGTTCTTATATAAGCCAACATGAATATAAATAGAATGAAAAGCAAGAAAGAAACTACTCAATCCTTAGAACATATAAACATAATAAACTAATACAAAATAATTAATACTGTTGCGGACTCAAATATACGCGGCGATAGATTTTAATTTTCCGTCTCAGCGTTGTACGTATATCCAGCACACAAACAGAATCGAAATAGTAACACCAAGATTTTTACGTGGAAAACCCTGGAAAGGAAAAAAACCACGGGGCCACGCCCAGTTGAAAGAGTTCCACTAGTGTTGTTTGAAGTACACGAGGCTGATTCGTCCTTTAAATTCAGGACGATCAGATTACAATGAGTATCAGTTACAAGGACAAGCAGAATTTCGACGTCACTTGAATGTCCGGCAGAATTCCGGCGTCACTTGGAAAGAAGTCCGGCTGCACTCGGGCGTCGGGTAGAATTCCGGCGTCGGGCAGAATTCCGACGTTGCTCCCGTGTCGGGCAGAGCTCTGGCGTCCCTCGGGCGCCTGGTGGTGCTTCCGGCGGTGTCCCGGCGGAGTTCCGGCAGTGTTCCGGCGGAGTTCCGGCGGTGGTCGAGGAGGAGTTGTTCCCTCCTAGGCTTCTCTTCTCTTCTTCTTCTCTTCTTCTCTTCTTGGCTTGGGTCCCCTCTTAAGAGAAATGAGGGGTTATTTATAGTTTTTCTGGAGTGGCATAGCCCGTAAATATGTGAGGGATCAGGGGCAAATAGGGAGTGATCCGGATGAACGGCCGATATTGAATCCCTTGATCGTGAACCGTTTATCAAGCATTTGAAGGTCTTAATGATATCAGAATTCTACGATCTTGGGCTCGTTGGATTCGTCTCGTCGAGCCGCTCGATTCGACTATAAGCTCGCCAAAATCGGAGACCGTTTGGTAACTCAAATAGCTGTTTGATGCTTCCAACAGCGCTTCGGGTACTTGATTTGGACTCACTTGGGCTCGGATTGAGTCGAATTTGGTGTCGTTGGATTCGTATTTCCGAGACGCTCAGTTCGACTATAAGTTTGCTGAAATCGGAGTTTAAATGGTCTCCGAAATAACTTTTGAAGTTTCTAACTTGAGTTTTTCCTCGAGATTCGTGCCCGATCAAGATTATTTTTCGATGACGTATCAGTTGCCCCCCTATTTTTGGACGTCAAAGCTCCAAGAGTCAAAAAATATATGTGTCGGCTTTTCACTTTGGCAAAATCGCAAAAATTTGCGTTCCAAGAATTACACGTTTGCTCGAACTTGATCATAGAGGCCCCGTTGAGCTCCGAAAGTGTCAAAATTGAGTCCGGAACGTCGAAAAACGTGTCCGGGGACCCCAAAAATGTCGAATTTGGACCGTCCGGGTCCAAAATCGGAGCCCGGGATCGGGTAGGCGGCCGAACCGGCCGGCCGGCCGGCCGCCGGCAGCCGCCACTGGCGGCAGCGCGCGGGACAGCGCCTGGGCCCGCCCGAGGCCTGAATGGCCCGCGCCTGGGTCCGCCCGAGGCCCGCCTGAGCCCGCGCCTGGGCCCGCCCGAGGCCCGCGCCTGGCCCGCGCCTTGGCCCGCCTGGCCCGCGCCTGGGCTCGTCCGCGACTGGCTGCGGCAGTGCCCGCGTAGTTTGGCCGGGCGGTTCGGCCGGCGGTTAGGGAAACCGCCGGCCGGTTTTTCATTTTATATTATTATTATTATTTTTTTTTAAATGGGGCCCGAAAAATTCCGAACAAATTCCAAAAAATTCCGAAAAATTTGAAAAATTTCAGGGAATTTAATAGAATTTTGGAATCCTCCCCCCCTTAAGGAAAACTATAAATAGACCCCCCAGGACCTAGTAAAAACTCGCCCCTTCTTCCCTTCTTCCTCTGGCTTTCTAGCTTTTGGCATTCTGAGGCTTTCCGTCATTTTTAAGTAGGTGACTTTCCCTACTTGACTTGGCGCCCCTCTTTTTGCGCAGAAGTTAGCGGCTTTCTCCCTTCCTCCGAACTGATCGACATTCTGACACTTTATGGGGTATGCTTGTCTCAATTTTCCTACAGAGCAATGTCGATCGTGATGGGCATGATCGTGCTTTTCAGAAACCGCGGAGTGGTACTTTCCTCAGAGTGCCTTTCTCGGATGGGGCGTCTCTTTAGCGATGCGCAGGGACGTATTTCATTCAGGTCCAAGTGGTTGGATATCCGCACTCGAGACCCCTCGAAAGGTTGGATCAGCAACTTCTTTTATGTGCAGAATGATTGGGGTCTTCAGGAGAAGTGGGGGAAGTTGAAAGAGCTACCTGTCCCCCTTCACATCGGAGCAGAAGATTTACTGAGGATACTCAAACTCCCTGATTTGGATGCTCTATACTACGAGGTGCGTTACTTGAGTAGATATGTAGATGAGGAGTACTTGTTCAAGGTCGGATTATCTACCCAAGCAGGGAGATCACATGCTCAAATGTTGAAGAAGTCTGCTAGAGTTCCAGAAGTGGTCCCCCAAAAGAACCACTCCAAGCGACCAGGGAGCGAGGAAGGTTTGCAGGCATAGAGGAAGAAGAGGGCAGATGAAGTTTTGACAGTTGTTAGCAAAGGTCCCCGAGCTTCTCCATCCAAGTCATATATCCCAGAGGATGTGTTAAATCATCAGTGCATCGGCCGCCGACGGGCTGAGGAGTTGGTGAGTTCTCCTTCACTTCTTCTCCTTTTTTACATTTCTTAAGGAATATATTTCTGATATTTTTCTTGTCTCAGTATTCTGATTTCAAGCTTGAGATGACCAAGACTCTGAATGATTGGAACAAAGAGTTTGTGAAGGTTAAATACCTTTAGGGAGAGTACAAGAAGAAATATGACAGTAAAGTGAAGGAGATGAAGGTGGTGGAGGATCAGCTTGAGGGATGCAGAACTGAGTTGGCGAACAAGATTACTTCAGTCTCTTCTCAGAATGAACGGATGGATCATCTGCATATAGAGTTGGTGGAGGCACAAGCGACGATCAAGCAGCAGGAAAAGGCTCAGCAAGTCCTTGAGGCTGAGAATGAGAGGCTTCAGAGTGTACTGTCCGAGAAGGAGGCCCAGCAGTTGCCGTCAGCAGTTATTGAAGAGTTCAAGAAATCTTATGCTTTCAAGATCATTATTGAGGACCACATTCAGGAGGCTCGCAGTCATATTTATGATGTGGAGGTGAAGGCCTTGGAGGCAGAGTGCGCAGAGGATGGCTTCATCAGGGGCTTCATGAAGGGTGTTCGGACAGTACATCGCAAGACCGGAGCAGAGATCGAGGGACTGACTCCCAGCCAGGCTTCTAGTGATGCTTCTTCAGACTCTGGTGGTGAAGAGCTGGAGAGTGAGTTGCAGCGAGCTTTTACCTTGGAGGAGGACGAGGATGATGTTGAGATTCTATAGGGTGTCTTTGATGTAGTTTTGTATCTCTTTGCTTTCTTTCTAGTGCTTGTATATATGCTCGATGTTGATGTTTTTATCTGGTGTACTTGATGTTCAGTGATATATAAAGATGTTGTTGATGTTCTTTTCTCACATGCAGATGAAATTTACTTAGTTTTACTTCAGTTTGGATTTTAGTGAGCTCTCTTTTGACTTGAACAAATGTGAGGCATTCCTTTTCTTTAAAAATTTTGACCTATCCGGGGTTATTAGTAAAAGCATTTGCTCGATACCCTTAACCTGTCCGGAAAAAGGTCAGATCAACTCCCTTTGGGATTGATCATCAAATGATTTTGATATTTAGGATATCCTCCTAGGATACTTGACCTATCCGAGGTTGTAGTCAAAGCATTTGCTTGATGACATTAACCTGTGCGGAAGAGGTCGGATCAAATCCCCCTGGGATTGATCATTCAGTGATTGAGATACAATATAGATTGTGTACTTCTCGAATCACAGAAAAAGAGTTTGGAGAGAAGAAACATTAGCACGACAAAGTGAATATCATATTGCTTCGTAATATGAGATAGCAGTTCCCTAGAATAACTTAGGGATACAAGAAAAAAGTTCTTCTATAATCAACACATAAGGGATGTACGAAAAACTTTATAATATGACTACAGGAGAAGATAAAATATAAGACAAACATAACACATAGACAGATAGCAGTATCAACTCCTACTGATAATATTTGCGAAGATTGCCCACGTTCCAAGTTCGGGGAAGCATTTTTCCACCAGCATCCTTCAGTTTGAAGGTTCCAGGCTTGACCATAGCCGCTACCAAATAAGGACCTTCCCA
This sequence comes from Dendrobium chrysotoxum, assembly GCA_019925795.1. Taxonomy (NCBI): domain Eukaryota; kingdom Viridiplantae; phylum Streptophyta; class Magnoliopsida; order Asparagales; family Orchidaceae; genus Dendrobium; species Dendrobium chrysotoxum. The sequence goes on along the minus strand of CM034299.1, from coordinate 28,317,662 downwards.
GAGGGGGGAGAGCTTATTTCGCTGAGGGCCTTTTCCAGCGGCTTCAATGCTTTGTAGTATTAAGTCCCCAATAGTGATAGGGCGAGGTTTCACCCTTCGATTGTAGTGACGGGCAACACTTTGGTGGTATGCAGCGGTTCTGAGTGAGGCTTCATCTCTTACTTCTGGGAGAAGATCCAAATTTGCTCTAAGCTTCTCCTCGTTACTTTTGAAGTCGAAAGTCTGAACTCTGTGGCTAGGAACTCCGATATCAACCGGTATGATTGCTTCTGTACCAAAGCAAATGTTATATGGGGTTTCTCCTTTAGGAGTTCTAGCGGTGGTCCGATAAGCCCAGAGGACATTGGGGAGTTCTTCGGCCCATTGCCCCCCAGCCTTCCCTAGACGTGTCTTCAGCCCTTTCAGGATTGTTCGGTTTGTAACCTCTGTCTGCCCATTAGTTTGAGGATGGGCAACAGCTGTGTGAATGAGCTGAATGTGAAAATCCCGACAAAAAGATGTAAAGATCTTCCCGGTGAATTGTGTCCCGTTATCAGTGATGATTTTTGCGGGAATGCCAAAACGACATATTATATTCTTCCATAAAAATTGCTTGGCATTTGCTTCAGTAATCTTCGCCAAAGGTTCTGCCTCCACCCATTTGGTGAAGTAATCTACAGCCAAAATAATGAATTTTCGCTGTCCAGTCGCTATGGGAAAAGGTCCCATTATATCAATCCCCCATTGGGCAAAAGGCCAGGGGCTTTGAAGGGATGCAAGCTCCAGAGCGGGTGTATGAGTGAGGTTAGAATGCAGTTGACAGTTTTCACACTTTCGTGTGAATTCAAGTGCATCCTGTTTCATTGTAGGCCAATAGAATCCCTGTCTCATGATCTTGTAAGCTAACGCTCTTCCTCCCAAATGTTCTCCACATACTCCTGAATGAACTTCCCGAAGCGCGTAATCAGCTTCTGATGGTGGGAGACACTTGAGGTACGACCCAATGAAGGAGCGCTTATACAACTCGTTGCTGATAATGGTGAAATTTGCAGCTCGTCTCCGAAGTCGTATTACAGCTATAGGATCTTTGGGTAGTACCCCATCTTTCAGAAAAGACAAGATGGGTTCGATCCAAGACATCTCTCTTGGCTCGTCAATTGACTGTATGACCCATGGACCCTGAATGCTTGGAAAGTGGATTTCCTCGATACATCTTCTCTTATAGATGTCCCCCGTTGTTGATGTAGCAAGTTTAGAAAGAGCGTCTGCTCTTGTATTTTGTTCTCGGAGGATATGTATGATTTGATGCTCCCCTATACGGGCTAAGAGTAGCCTTACAATGCTACAATATTGAGCCAATTGTGGGTTGTGAATATCAAAATCCCCCTCCACCTGAGAGGCGACTAGTTAGGAATCAGTGTGGGCTATTAGGTTCTGGACTTCACAGTTAATTGCTAGTCTTAACCTAGCAACAAGGGCCTCATATTCTGCTATGTTGTTGGTTGCCGGGAACTTGAGTCGAAGCCCGTACTCAAGGGTAACCTTCTGTGGAGAGATTAATAAAATTCCAGCCCCAGCCCCAGAACTCCCTGAAGCTCCATCGACGTACAACATCCAGCATGAAGAAGAAGGTGAAGCACTCGGTTGTACATCAGATACTGGAACGGTGCATTCGACTACGAAATCTGCTAGTGCTTGAGATTTAATATCAGGTCTAGGCAAGTAGTGGATGTCAAATTCTCCGAGTTCTACAGACCACTTAACAAGCCTGCCTGATGCTTCTGGCTTTTGCAGAATGCTTTTTAGCGGCAGATTCATGTAAACTCCAATTGAATGGGCTTGAAAGTAAGGGCGTAATTTTCTGGCGGAATAAACTAATGCCAATGCTGTCTTATCTGCCAAAGGGTAACGTCCCTCTACTTCAGATAAAATCTTACTAACATAGTAGATAGGACGTTGTATAGCTTTTTCTTCTCGGACCAGAACTGAACTAATGGCTTGGATAGATACAGCCATATACAAATACAATCTCTCTCCTGGTATTGGTTTAGAAAGTAGTGGCGGGGATGCCAAATACTTTCGCAATTGTTCAAAGGCTTCTTGACATTCATCTGTCCATTGAAACCCGGAGCTACGAGCACCTCTAAGTATCTTGAAGAAGGGCAGATATTTGTCTCCTGAACGTGCTAGGAAGCGAGATAGTGCCGCAATTCTCCCATTCAGCCTTTGGACCTCCTTGATGTTCTTTGGCGGCACCATGTCCCTTAGTGCCTTGATCTTCTCCGGATTGGCTTCGATTCCTCTATGGATTACCATAAACCCTAAAAACTTTCCAGAAGCGACTCCAAAAGCACATTTAGCGGGGTTGAGTCGCATATTGTAATGCCTTAACAAGTGGAAACATTATTTCAGGTCAAAGATATATTGGGTTTTTTCCAGACTTTTTACCAACATATCGTCTACGTACACCTCCATAGTACGTCCAATAAGGCTTTTGAAAACTTTATTCATGAGGCGCTGATAAGTTGCTCCAGCATTTTTGAGCCCGAAGGGCATCACCCGGTAGCAATACAATCCTTTGTCTGTTTGAAAAGCTGTTGCTTCTTCATCAGCAGGATTCATTTTTATTTGGTTGTAGCCGGAGTAGGCATCCATAAAGCTCAACATCTGATAACCAGAGGTGGTATCAACTAATTGATCGATGCGAGGGAGCGGGAAACTATCCTTTGGGCAAGCTTTATTGAGATCAGTGTAATCTATACACATTCTCCAAGCTCCACTTCCCTTCCATACCATGACAACATTTGCTAACCAAGTAGGATAGTGCACCTCTCGTATGAATCCAGCTTCTAAAAGCTTATCTACTTCTTGTTCAATTGCTTGCTGGCGATCTGGTGCAAAGTTTCTCTTCTTCTGGATAATCGGTTTGCACGTTGGATTGACTTTGAGGGAGTGAACGATCACTTCGGGGTCAATTCCAGGCATATCCGCTGGACTCCATGCAAAAATATCCTGATTTTCTCGTAGAAAAGCTGTAAAGTTTTTCTTCTCATCATCTGAGAGCAGTGATCCAATTCGCACTGTCTTTGAAGGATGCTCTTCAGAGATAGATACAATAGTAAGGTCTTCCACAGGGGAAGCTCTCTGAGGAATATCTTCGCTCCGTAGATCAAAGTCCTCGATGCTCAGGGTAATCGTCGGACGAGACTTGATCTGCCTAAGATAGCAGGTCTGTGCTATTTGTTGATCTCCGCATACTACACCGACTCCTGATGGGGTATGGAACTTCAGCTTGAGGTGAGGAATGGATGCGATGATCCCAAAAATTGACTGGAGCGGTCTCCCGAAGATGGCGTTATAAGCTGACTCTGACTTTATCACGATGAATTGAATGGAGTGTGTACTCTGTCGAGGAAATTCTCCAAGGACTACTGGGAGACTGATTATTCCTTCTGCTTGTACAGGTCGATTATCAAATCCATATAAAGGACCTGCAGCAGGTTGAAGTTTTTCTCTTGAGAGACCCATGTTGAGGAAAGTAGAGTAGAATAGGACATCTACGGAGTTTCCGTTGTCCACAAGAATTCTTTTGACATTGTAACACGGGTCACCAATGCCCGCGTTTATGACAAGCGGATCTTGATGGGGGGTTTTTACTCCTTCCAAGTCGGAATCATTGAACGTGATGGAATGATCGATACGAGCCTTTTTTGGAGTTGGATTTTCTTCCACAGTTAGAAAGACTTGGTCGGATAGTAAGGGGCCTCCTGCGATTGTTTCAATTTCGCCAACCGTTATCCGGTTATTCACTGGCTGTCTTTGTGGTTGATTCTGCCCCCCAGTGGGATGAGTTTCTTCTCGGGTAGGTGGATTCCCAATAAACTGTCGAAGATAGCCTTGACGGATGAGTCTTTCAATCTCCTCCTTAAGTTGCCTACAGGATTCAGTAGTATGGCGACGACTACGATGAAAATGGCAGTACTGATCTTGGTTTCCTGTATTCGGCTTCAAAGGATGCGGCCACTTCACTTTGTCCTGATCTTGAATCGCCATCAACACATTTGCTCGAGATGTGTTGAGCGGAGTGTACTCCTTCTCTCGTCGGGGTTCTCGTCGTGGCAGTGGGGGTTTAGGAGGTAGATTGCTCTTCCCTTGCTTTTTCCGTTGTGATGATGAATTATCCATTTCGGGTGCTCCCTTGCGCTTTCCAGTGGGTTGCTCGAACTGTTTTCTGTGAGCGTTTATTGCCTCATCTGCTGATATCTGTGCTTCCACACGATGGATCAGATCGGCATATGAGTGAACAGTATCACGCATGAGTGCCGAATAGAAGGGGCCAGGATGAAGTCCTCCAAGAAAGACCCCTCTGAGCAATTCTGGGTCTACTCCTGGGATTTGTCGAGCCTCGATAGAAAACTGCTGAAAGTACTCTTTCAATGATTCTCCCTCATTCTGACGAATCCCAGAAAGGTGAGAAAAATCCTTAGCAATTCTTCGGTTGGCTACGAACTGTTCGACAAATACTTTGACCAATTTGACAAATGTGGGGATCGTTACGGCTGGGAGTGAATAGTACCATGTTCGAGCTTGTCCTTTAAGAGTAGCAGGGAAAACCTGGCAAAGGAGTGCATCTGAAGCTCGTTGAATATGCATGATGGTCCTGTAATGGTCGATGTGCTCGTACGGGTCGGATGTCCCATCGTAGGATTCAATGCTTGGCAGCTTAAAGCCAGCCGGAATAGGGTGTTGAAGAATGGCTTCTGCCAGGGGTGACGACTCCTGGAAGTCCCACTGACGAAGAGGTTGCCTTATGCCTCCTGTAGGGAATTCCTCCCGGACTAATCGTCGCAGTTCGTGGCGTAGGGCATTGCGAGGGAGCTCGGCAATGTGAGGTTGGGCTAGCTCCTCAGGGAGGTCTTGAGGAAGGCGAGATTGCTGACTTGCGTGTGGAGGATGGGTAGAACTTGCTGTATCAGCCAGCTCGTTCTCTTGACGTGACTTCGAACGCCTCCTGGGTGGAGGAAGAGGATTCTCAGCCTGAAGATGTTCAATTTGAACAGCTTCGACATGAAGTGGATCTCGAGGGAGAAGAACCTCCTCCTGAGGTGCTAGGGTCGGCTGTCGAGTCTCTCGCAAGAGTTGTAGGATCTCATTTTGAGATTCTTCCATCTTTCGAATCCTCTCTTCTAGGGAGGGTCCCGAGGTCCCTTCTCCAGGTGCGTTTTCCCCCCCGGGGTATAAAGAGGCAGATATCGGATGTCTATGATTTATAGACCGATTTCTGGATTGATGAGAATGAGAATGGGAGGCTCCTATGAGGCGACTGCTATGCCTGTTGACCATCGTAGCAATACTTCAAGTTGTGTGATAAGTTTCCCACATACGGCGCCAAACTGTTGCGGACTCAAATATACGCGACGATAGATTTTAATTTTCCGTCTCAGCGTTGTACGTATATCCAGCACACAAACAGAATCGAAATAGTAACACCAAGATTTTTACGTGGAAAACCCTGGAAAGGAAAAAAACTACGGGGCCACGCCCAATTGAAAGAGTTCCACTAGTGTTGTTTGAAGTACACGAGGCTGATTCGTCCTTTAAATTCAGGACGATCAGATTACAATGAGTATCAGTTACAAGGACAAGCAGAATTTCGACGTCACTTGAATGTCCGGCAAAATTCCGGCGTCACTTGGAAAGAAGTCCAGCGTCACTCGGGCGTCGGGTAGAATTCCGGCGTCGGGCAGAATTCCGACGTTGCTCCCGTGTCGGGCAGAGCTCTGGCGTCCCTCGGGCGCCTGGTGGTGCTTCCGGCGGTGTTCCGGCGGAGTTCCGGCAGTGTTCCGGCGGAGTTCCGGCGGTGGTCGAGGAGGAGCTGTTCCCTCCTAGGCTTCTCTTCTCTTCTTCTTCTCTTCTTCTCTTCTTGGCTTGGGTCCCCTCTTAAGAGAAATGAGGGGCTATTTATAGTTTTTCTGAAGTGGCATAGCCCATAAATATGTGAGGGATCAGGGGCAAATAGGGAGTGATCCGGATGAACGGCTGATATTGAATCCCTTGATCGTGAACCGTTTATCAAGCATTTGAAGGTCTTAATGATATCAGAATTCTACGATCTTGGGCTCGTTGGATTCGTCTCGTCGAGCCGCTCGATTCGACTATAAGCTTGCCAAAATCGGAGACCGTTTGGTAACTCAAATAGCTGTTTGATGCTTCCAACAGCGCTTCGGGTACTTGATTTGGACTCACTTGGGCTCGGATTGAGTCGAATTTGGTGTCGTTGGATTCGTATTTCCGAGACGCTCAGTTCGACTATAAGTTTGCTGAAATCGGAGTTTAAATGGTCTCCGAAATAATTTTTGAAGTTTCTAACTTGAGTTTTTCCTCGAGATTCGTGCCCGATCAAGATTATTTTTCGATGACGTATCAGTTGCCCCCCTATTTTTGGACGTCAAAGCTCCAAGAGTCCAAAAATATATGTGTCGGCTTTTCACTTTGGCAAAATCGCAAAAATTTGCGTTCCAAGAATTACACGTTTGCTCGAACTTGATCATAGAGGCCCCGTTGAGCTCCGAAAGTGTCAAAATTGAGTTCGGAACGTCGAAAAACGTGTCCGGGGACCCCAAAAATGTCGAATTTGGACCGTCCGGGTCCAAAATCGGAGCCCGGGAACGGGTAGGCGGCCGAACCGGCCGACCGGCCGGCCGCCGGCAGCCGCCACTGGCGGCAGCGCGCGGGACAGCGCCTGGGCTCGCCCGAGGCCCGAATGGCCCGCGCCTGGGTCTGCCCGAGGCCCGCCTGAGCCCGCGCCTAGGCCCGCCCAGGGCCCGTGCCTGGCCCGCGCCTGGCCCGCGCCTTGGCCCGCCTGGCCCGCGCCTGGGCCCGTCCGCGACTGGCTGCGGCAGTGCCCGCGCCGTTTGGCCGGGCGGTTTGGCCGGCGGTTAGGGAAACCGCCGGCCGGTTTTTCATTTTATATTATTATTATTTTTTTTTTTAAAATGGGGCCCGAAAAATTCCGAAAAAATTCCAAAAAATTCCGAAAAATTTGAAAAATTTCAGGGAATTTAATAGAATTTTGGAATCCTCCCCCCCTTAAGGAAAACTATAAATAGACCCCCCAGGACCTAGTAAAAACTCGCCCCTTCTTCCCTTCTTCCTCTGGCTTTCTAGCTTTTGGCATTCTGAGGCTTTCCGCCATTTTTAAGTAGGTGACTTTCCCTACTTGACTTGGCGCCCCTCTTTTTGCGCAGAAGTTAGCGGCTTTCTCTCTTCCTCCGAACTGATCGACATTCTGACACTTTATGGGGTATGCTTGTCTCAATTTTCCTACAGAGCAATGTCGATCGTGATGGGCATGATCGTGCTTTTCAGAGACCGCGGAGTGGTACTTTCCTCAGAGTGCCTTTCTCGGATGGGGCGTCTCTTTAGCGATGCGCAGGGACGTATTTCATTCAGGTCCAAGTGGTTGGATATCCGCATTCGAGACCCCTCGAAGGTTGGATCAGCAACTTCTTTTATGTGCAGAATGATTGGGTTCTTCAGGAGAAGTGGGGGAAGTTGAAAGAGCTACATGTCCCCCTTCACATCGGAGCAGAAGATTTGCTGAGGATACTCAAACTCCCTGATTTGGATGCTCTACACTACGAGGTGCGTTACTTGAGTAGATATGTAGATGAGGAGTACTTGTTCAAGGTCGGATTATCTACCCAAGCAGGGAGATCACATGCTCAAATGTTGAAGAAGTCTGCTAGAGTTCCAGAAGTGGTCCCCCAAAAGAACCACTCCAAGCGACCAGGGAGCGAGGAAGGTTTGCAGGCATCGAGGAAGAAGAGGGTAGATAAAGTTTTGACAGTTGTTAGCAAAGGTCCCCGAGCTTCTCCATCCAAGTCATATATCCCAGAGGATGTGTTAAATCATCAGTGCATCGGCCGCCGACGGGCTGAGGAGTTGGTGAGTTCTCCTTCACTTCTTCTCCTTTTTTACATTTCTTAAGGAATATATTTCTGATATTTTTCTTGTCTCAGTATTCTGATTTCAAGCTTGAGATGACCAAGACTCTGAATGATTGGAACAAAGAGTTTGTGAAGGTTAAATACCTTCAGGGAGAGTACAAGAAGAAATATGACAGTAAAGTGAAGGAGATGAAGGTGGTGGAGGATCAGCTTGAGGGATGCAGAACTGAGTTGGTGAACAAGATTACTTCAGTCTCTTCTCAGAATGAACGGATGGATCGTCTGCATATAGAGTTGGTGGAGGTACAAGCGACGATCAAGCAGCAGGAAAAGGCTCAGCAAGTCCTTGAGGCTGAGAATGAGAGGCTTCAGAGTGTACTGTCCGAGAAGGAGGCCCAGCAGTTGCCGTCAGCAGTTATTGAAGAGTTCAAGAAATCTTATGCTTTCAAGATCATTATTGAGGACCACATTCAGGAGGCTCGCAGTCATATTTATGATGTGGAGGTGAAGGCCTTGGAGGCAGAGTGCGCAGAGGATGTCTTCATCAGGGGCTTCATGAAGGGTGTTCGGACAGTACATCGCAAGACCGGAGCAGAGATCGAGGGACTGACTCCCAGCCAGGCTTCTAGTGATGCTTCTTCAGACTCTGGTGGTGAAGAGCTAGAGAGTGAGTTGCAGCGAGCTTTTGCCTTGGAGGAGGACGAGGATGATGTTGAGATTCTATAGGGTGTCTTTGATGTAGTTTTATATCTCTTTGCTTTCTTTCTAGTGCTTGTATATATGCTCGATGTTGATGTTTTTATCTGGTGTACTTGATGTTCAGTGATATATAAAGATGTTGTTGATGTTCTTTTCTCACATGCAGATGAAATTTACTTAGTTTTACTTCAGTTTGGATTTTAGTGAGCTCTCTTTTGACTTGAACAAATGTGAGGCATTCCTTTTCTTTAAAGATTTTGATCTATCCGGGGTTATTAGTGAAAGCATTTGCTCGATACCCTTAACCTGTCCAGAAAAAGGTCAGATCAACTCCCTTTGGGATTGATCATCAAATGATTTTGATATTTAGGATATCCTCCTAGAATACTTGACCTATCCGAGGTTGTTAGTCAAAGCATTTGCTTGATGACATTAACCTGTGCGGAAGAGGTCGGATCAAATCCCCCTGGAATTGATCATTCAGTGATTGAGATACAATATAGATTGTGTACTTCTCGAATCACAGAAAAAGAGTTTGGAGAGAAGAAACATTAGCACGACAAAGTGAATATCATATTGCTTCGTAATATGAGATAGCAGTTCCCTAGAATAACTTAGGGATACAAGAAAAAAGTTCTTCTATAATCAACACATAAGGGATGTACGAAAAACTTTATAATATGACTACAGGAGAAGATAAAATATAAGACAAACATAACACATAGACAGATAGCAGTATCAACTCCTACTGATAATATTTGCGAAGATTGCCCACGTTCCAAGTTCGGGGAAGCATTTTTCCACCAGCATCCTTCAGTTTGAAGGTTCCAGGCTTGACCATAGCCGCTACCAAATAAGGACCTTCCCAGAGGGGGGAGAGCTTATTTCGCTGAGGGCCTTTTCCAGCGGCTTCAATGCTTTGTAGTACTAAGTCCCCAATAGTGATAGGGCGAGGTTTCACCCTTCGATTGTAGTGACGGGCAACTCTTTGGTGGTATGCAGCGGTTCTGAGTGAGGCTTCATCTCTTACTTCTGGGAGAAGATCCAAATTTGCTCTAAGCTTCTCCTCGTTACTTTTGAAGTCGAAAGTCTGAACTCTGTGGCTAGGAACTCCGATATCAACCGGTATGATTGCTTCTGTACCAAAGCAAAGGTTATATGGGGTTTCTCCTGTAGGAGTTCTAGCGGTGGTCCGATAAGCCCAGAGGACATTGGGGAGTTCTTCAGCCCATTGCCCCCCAGCCTTCCCTAGACGTGTCTTCAGCCCTTTCAGGATTGTTCGGTTTGTAACCTCTGTCTGCCCATTAGTTTGAGGATGGGCAACAGCTGTGTGAATGAGCTGAATGTGAAAATCCCGACAAAAAGATGTAAAGATCTTCCCGGTGAATTGTGTCCCGTTATCAGTGATTATTTTTGCGGGAATGCCAAAACGACATATTATGTTCTTCCATAAAAATTGCTTGGCATTTGCTTCAGTAATCTTCGCCAAAGGTTCTGCCTCCACCCATTTGGTGAAGTAATCTACAGCCAAAATAATGAATTTTCGCTGTCAAGTCGCTATGGGAAAAGGTCCCATTATATCAATCCCCCATTGGGCAAAAGGCCAGGGGCTTTGAAGGGATGCAAGCTCCAGAGCGGGTGTATGAGTGAGGTTAGAATGCAGTTGACAGTTTTCACACTTTCGTGTGAATTCAAGTGCATCATGTTTCATTGTAGGCCAATAGAATCCCTGTCTCATGATCTTGTAAGCTAACGCTCTTCCTCCCAGATGTTCTCCACATACTCCTGAATGAACTTCCCGAAGCGCGTAATCAGCTTCTGATGGTGGGAGACACTTGAGGTACGGCCCAATGAAGGAGCGCTTATACAACTCGTTGCTGATAATGGTGAAATTTGCAGCTCGTCTCCGAAGTCGTATTGCAGCTATAGGATCTTCGGGTAGTACCCCATCTTTCAGAAAAGACAAGATGGGTTCGATCCAAGACATCTCTCTTGGCTCGTCAATTGACTGTATGACCCATGGACCCTGAATGCTTGGAAAGTGGATTTCCTCGATACATCTTCTCTTATAGATGTCCCCCGTTGTTGATGTAGCAAGTTTAGAAAGAGCGTCTGCTCTTGCATTTTGTTCTCGGAGGATATGTATGATTTGATGCTCCCCTATACGGGCTAAGAGTAGCCTTACAATGCTACAATATTGAGCCAATTATGGGTTGTGAATATCAAAATCTCCCTCCACCTGAGAGGCGACTAGTTGGGAATCAGTGTGGGCTATTAGGTTCTGGACTTCACAGTTAATTGCTAGTCTTAACCTAGCAACAAGGGCCTCATATTCTGCTATGTTGTTGGTTGCCGGGAACTTGAGTCGAAGCTCGTACTCAAGGGTAACCTTCTGTGGAGAGATTAATAAAATTCCAGCCCCAGCCCCAGAACTCCCTGAAGCTCCATCGACGTACAACATCCAGCTTGGAGAAGAAGGTGAAGCACTCGGTTGTACATCAGATACTGGAACGGTGCATTCGACTACGAAATCTGCTAGTGCTTGAGATTTAATATCAGGTCTAGGCAAGTAGTGGATGTCAAATTCTCCGAGTTCTACAGACCACTTAACAAGCCTGCCTGATGCTTCTGGCTTTTGCAGAATGCTTTTTAGCGGCAGATTCGTGTAAACTCCAATTGAATGGACTTGAAAGTAAGGGCGTAATTTTCTGGCGGAATAAACTAATGCCAATGCTGTCTTATCTGCCAAAGGGTAACGTCCCTCTACTTCAGATAAAATCTTACTAACATAGTAGATAGGACGTTGTATAGCTTTTTCTTCTCGGACCAGAACTGAACTAATGGCTTGGATAGATACAGCCATATACAAATACAATCTCTCTCCTGGTATTGGTTTAGAAAGTAGTGGCGGGGATGCCAAATACTTTCGCAATTGTTCAAAGGCTTCTTGACATTCATCTGTCCATTGAAACCCGGAGCTACGAGCACCTCTAAGTATCTTGAAGAAGGGCAGATATTTGTCTCTTGAACGTGCTAGGAAACGAGATAGTGCCGCAATTCTCCCATTCAGCCTTTGGACCTCCTTGATGTTCTTTGGCGGCACCATGTCCCTTAGTGCCTTGATCTTCTCCGGATTGGCTTCGATTCCTCTATGGGTTACCATAAACCCTAAAAACTTTCCAGAAGCGACTCCAAAAGCACATTTAGCGGGGTTGAGTCGCATATTGTAATGCCTTAACAAGTGGAAACATTGTTTCAGGTCAAAGATATGTTGGGTTTTTTCCAGACTTTTTACCAACATATCGTCTACGTACACCTCCATAGTACGTCCAATAAGGCTTTTGAAAACTTTATTCATGAGACGCTGATAAGTTGCTCCAGCATTTTTGAGCCCGAAGGGCATCACCCGGTAGCAATACAATCCTTTGTCTGTTTGAAAAGCTGTTGCTTCTTCATCAGCAGGATTCATTTTTATTTGGTTGTAGCCGGAGTAGGCATCCATAAAGCTCAACATCTGATGACCAGAGGTGGTATCAACTAATTGATCGATGCGAGGGAGCGGGAAACTATCCTTTGGGCAAGCTTTATTGAGATCAGTGTAATCTATACACATTCTCCAAGCTCCACTTCCCTTCCGTACCATGACAACATTTGCTAACCAAGTAGGATAGAGCACCTCTCGTATGAATCCAGCTTCTAAAAGCTTATCTACTTCTTGTTCAATTGCTTGCTGGCGATCTGGTGCAAAGTTTCTCTTCTTCTGGATAATCGGTTTGCACGTTGGATTGACTTTGAGGGAGTGAACGATCACTTCGGGGTCAATTCCAGGCATATCCGCTGGACTCCATGCAAAAATATCCTGATTTTCTCGTAGAAAAGCTGTAAAGTTTTTCTTCTCATCATCTGAGAGCAGTGATCCAATTCGCACTGTCTTTGAAGGATGCTCTTCAGAGATAAATACAATAGTAAGGTCTTCCACAGGGGAAGCTCTCTGAGGAATATCTTCGCTCCGTAGATCAAAGTCCTCGATGCTCAGGGTAATCGTCGGACGAGACTTGATCTGCCTAAGATAGCAGGTCTGTGCTATTTGTTGATCTCCGCATACTACACCGACTCCTGATGGGGTATGGAACTTCAGCTTGAGGTGAGGAATGGATGCGATGATCCCAAAAATTGACTGGAGCGGTCTCCCGAAGATGGCGTTATAAGCTGACTCTGACTTTACCACGATGAATTGAATGGAGTGTGTACTCTGTCGAGAAAATTCTCCAAGGACTACCGGGAGACTGATTATTCCTTCAGCTTGTACAGGTCGATTATCAAATCCATATAAAGGACCTGCAGCAGGTTGAAGTTTTTCTCTTGAGAGACCCATGTTGAGGAAAGTAGAGTAGAATAGGACATCTACGGAGCTTCCGTTGTCCACAAGAATTCTTTTGACATTGTAACACGGGTCACCAATGCCCGCGTTTATGATAAGCGGATCTTGATGGGGGGTTTTTACTCCTTCCAAGTCGGAATCATTGAACGTGATGGAATGATCGATACGAGCCTTTTTTGGAGTTGGATTTTCTTCCACAGTTAGAAAGACTTGGTCGGATAGTAAGGGGCCTCCTGCGATTGTTTCAATTTCGCCAACCGTTATCCGGTTATTCACTGGCTGTCTTTGTGGTTGATTCTGCCCCCCAGTGGGACGAGTTTCTTCTCGGGTAGGTGGATTCCCAATAAACTGTCGAAGATAGCCTTGACGGATGAGTCTTTCAATCTCCTCCTTAAGTTACCTACAGGATTCAGTAGTGTGGCCACGACTATGATGAAAATGGCAGTACTGATCTTGGTTTCCTGTATTCGGCTTCAAAGGATGCGGCCACTTCACTTTGTCCTGATCTTGAATCGCCATCAACACATTTGCTCGAGATGTGTTGAGCGGAGTGTACTCCTTCTCTCGTCGGGGTTCACGTCGTGGCAGTGGGGGTTTAGGAGGTAGATTGCTCTTCCCTTACTTTTTCCGTTGTGATGATGAATTATCCATTTCGGGTGCTCCCTTGCGCTTTCCAGTGGGTTGCTCGAACTATTTTCTGTGAGCGTTTATTGCCTCATCTGCTGATATCTGTGCTTCCACACGATGGATCAGATCGGCATATGAGTGAACAGTATCGCGCATGAGTGCCGAATAGAAGGGGCCAGGATGAAGTCCTCCAAGAAAGACCCCTCTGAGCAATTCTGGGTCTACTCCTGGGATTTGTCGAGCCTCGATAGAAAACCGCTGAAAGTACTCTTTCAATGATTCTCCCTCATTCTGACGAATCCCAGAAAGGTGAGAAGAATCCTTAGCAATTCTTCGGTTGGCTACGAACTGTTCGACAAATACTTTGGCCAATTTGACAAATGTGGGGATCGTTCCGGCTGGGAGTGAATAGTACCATGTTCGAGCTTGTCCTTTAAGAGTAGCAGGGAAAACCTGGAAAAGGAGTGCATCTGAAGCTCGTTGAATATGCATGATGGTCCTGTAATGGTCAATGTGCTCGTACGGGTCGGATGTCCCATCGTATGATTCAATGCTTGGCAGCTTAAAGCCAGCCGGAATAGGGTGTTGAAGAATGGCTTCTGCCAGGGGTGACGACTCCTGGAAGTCCCACTGACGAAGAGGTTGCCTTATGCCTCCTGTAGGGAATTCCTCCCGGACTAATCGTCGCAGTTCGTGGCGTAGGGCATTGCGAGGGAGCTCGGCAATGTGAGGTTGGGCTAGCTCCTCAGGGAGGTCTTGAGGAAGGCGAGATTGCTGACTTGCGTGTGGAGGATGGGTAGAACTTGCTGTATCAGCCAGCTCGTTCTCTTGACGTGACTGCGAACGCCTCCTGGGTGGAGGAAGATGATTCTCAGCCTGAAGATGTTCAATTTGAACAGCTTCGACACGAAGTGGATCTCGAGGGAGAAGAACCTCCTCCTGAGGTGCTAGGGTCGGCTGTCGAGTCTCTCGCAAGAGTTGTAGGATCTCATTTTGAGATTCTTCCATCTTTCGAATTCTCTCTTCTAGGGAGGGTCCCGAGGTCCCTTCTCCAGGTGCGTTTTGCCCCCCGGGGTATAAAGAGGCAGATATCGGATGTCTATGATTTATAGACTGATTTCTGGATTGATGAGAATGAGAGTGGGAAGCTCCTATGAGGCGACTGCTATGCCTGTTGACCATCGTAGCAATACTTGAAGTTGTGGGATAAGTTTCCCACAGACGGCGCCAAACTGTTGCGGACTCAAATATACGCGATGATAGATTTTAATTTTCCGTCTCAGCGTTGTACGTATATCCAGCACACAAACAGAATCGAAATAGTAACACCAAGATTTTTACGTGGAAAACCCTGGAAAGGAAAAAAACCACGGGGCCACGCCCAGTTGAAAGAGTTCCACTAGTGTTGTTTGAAGTACACGAGGCTGATTCGTCCTTTAAATTCAGGACGATCAGATTACAATGAGTATCAGTTACAAGGACAAGCAGAATTTCGACGTCACTTGAATGTCCGGCAGAATTCCGGCGTCACTTGGAAAGAAGTCCGGCGTCACTCGGGCGTCGGGTAGAATTCCGGCGTCGGGCAGAATTCCGACGTTGCTCCCGTGTCGGGCAGAGCTCTGGCGTCCCTCGGGCGCCTGGTGGTGCTTCCGGCGGTGTTCCGGCGGAGTTCCGGCAGTGTTCCGGCGGAGTTCCGGCGGTGGTCGAGGAGGAGCTGTTCCCTCCTAGGCTTCTCTTCTCTTCTTCTTCTCTTCTTCTCTTCTTCTCTTCTTGGCTTGGGTCCCCTCTTAAGAGAAATGAGGGGCTATTTATAGTTTTTCTGGAGTGGCGTAGCCCGTAAATATGTGAGGGATCAGGGGCAAATAGGGAGTGATCCGGATGAACGGCCGATATTGAATCCCTTGATTGTGAACCGTTTATCAAGCATTTGAAGGTTTTAATGATATCAGAATTCTACGATCTTAGGCTCGTTGGATTCGTCTCGTCGAGCTGCTCGATTCGACTATAAGCTCGCCAAAATCGGAGACCGTTTGGTAACTCAAATAGCTGTTTGATGCTTCCAACAGCGCTTCGGGTACTTGATTTGGACTCACTTGGGCTCGGATTGAGTCGAATTTGGTGTCGTTGGATTCGTATTTCCGAGACGCTCAATTCGACTATAAGTTTGCTGAAATCGGAGTTTAAATGGTCTCCGAAATAATTTTTGAAGTTTCTAACTTGAGTTTTTCCTCGAGATTCGTGCCCGATCAAGATTATTTTTCGATGACGTATCAAATACAAAAAATAATCTACTGCTAGTAATCTTGTTCCTGAGGTGGCGGTCCACCAAACAAGCCTGCAAGACCTGCTGAAAAAGACAACGGGTGAGTTTGATAAATCAAACTCAGTAAGTAACTATTATCTATCAAATCATAAAAGACAAAGGGGTGGGGCATATAATATGAACAACCAAAGGGTAGAAGTAATAATCTAAAGAGAGGAGTAGTAATCTATTATCCCAAAATCAAAATAGCCATGAGATATATCATGTTTCATTCAACAGAAATCTAATATGCTAGTGACATTAATGTATGTGGCAAGTTACTATCAATGCAATTATTTTAAATGTCAGAAAATATAATTACACTAGGTATCATCATACCTCAAATGGCCTACAGCCATTTTTTACTTCCAATTCATGTTTGCTTATATTCTCTTATATATATATATATATATATATATATATATATATATACCTATATCGGGAAGGTAAACACCAATCCAAGGAAATCTAGTGATTTCTTATAGATTGTCACTCTTGGGGCCCGTTGATCCCGGCTAGCAAAAAACCAATAGGATTCAACCGACATGCTTACAATCATATAAGATAAGTGCTTTTATGAATAACCAATAAATATTATATAAATCAACATGTTAGATATGATTTGTATATTTGCTATGATTTACAGGAATGATATTCATTTTATTTTTAACAAAGCTAAATTAGATAAATTTAACTTTTTTAATATATACATTCAATTTATATGAATAAAACTAATGAGCAATAAATCAAGATAAATCTATGCATATCCCAAGTTAATTCATTATGAATGATAGCGAATGTTACTATATGTATGATTATGCTAAGGAATTCAAAATATGACCGACAATCTAAATAGTTATAAGAGAGCTGAGAGCCTATTATAATTGGCACGAATTACACCCCTAACAAAGAATGGTATATTTGCACAAAAATAAATAATAGTACTTATCTCTAGGCGAGCGCCACAAAACTCCAAGTCTAAACAATATCCCACCGACAAGGGCAACTACTCGAAGGTCCTACGGTGAATATCTAAACAGAACTAAAGAAATTAAATATGCAAAACAAAACGTGAAATTTAATCAAATCTAAATACCTAAATCCATAAATGAAATAGCTAAATATATATATAACCACAATTGAAATCTAGCATAACACAAGGAAGAAGAAGAACAAGGGAGGAGAAGGAAAAAAGAGAAAATGATGAACTCGCAATTGGAGGAGGGACTTACCGCAGAAGGAGTGAGGAGGGAGGAGAAGGAAGGGTGGCGGCAGCTGTGACAAGGAAGAAAATAAGAGGTTTAGAATGTCCCTAGGTTCCCCTATTTAGCTTAAGTGATAAAAATGACAGGCAACACTACAGGAAAATGTCCGTTAACCGGTGGATACTCCCCCTGAAATACCGGCTGTAAATTTCCACCAGAAATTTCGGTGGATAAAACATCCGAACTAATACCAGGAAAATGACATGTCTGCTTCCTTTTTTCAGCCTGTAAGTCAACCAAAATTTTTTCTGGCAGATAATTTTCGCCGGAATAGACTTTTCGATGCGCACTTTACCGTCGAACAATGTTCAGTCGGAAATCCGCCGAAAACATATAATTTCTGGTGGATTATCATCGTTACCGGCAGATTTTTCGCCAATAACAAGGGATTTTCCTGTAGCGCAGCCGGCAGGAGGATCTGACAATTATGAAAGGAAATCACAATTGGAGGGAGAGACATGCCATGCGAAGAAGGAGCAGGAGGATGGTCGGTTCATGCGACTGGCTTGCTTGTTCGTGTATGGGTGAATTAGTTTGGTCCGGTTATTACAATTCACCCCCTTCATCCCTCTTTGGCTCTCTCTCCATCACATAACCTCAACAATCTTTCCACCCTGAGTTCTTGCAAATTCAATCCCTCTCAAATTTGTGTAAAACTTTAAATTTGAATATTATTGTTTCTCGAAGGTGAATATCTTATAAATATAGACAGAGAGGTTGATAAAATTTATTGTAATTTGGTTGTCATTAACAATAGAATCTAATGGTAATACTTCAAATACTTCTGAAAATATTAGAATCTAATGGTAATACTTCCAATTTTCATGACTTAAAAAAGAAAAACAAAATTATTTGATATAATGGTTCATCATAATTCAGCATGATTCATGAAGTACAGTAGTTAATTTCTCCAACTCCAACCATGTATAGGTACAAGAATTTCCCTACCACCTGTGAGGATTTACGTTTTTTTTTAAAATAAAAGGCTAGTCTCTATTCATTCTGGGGAAAAACATTTTAATCAATTGGAAACATGTGAAGAAACAAAAAAATGTGTTAGTTTTGTGTGGAATCTGATTGTGTTGATCAATCGGATTGTACTGCTGTCTCGGACCTCAAATAAATTCCTCGTGCTCGCTGGGTGTCCTCCTCCTACTTGGTTTTTGGTGCTTTGTGCCCGGGAAAAAAAAAATTTTTAAGTGATAAGCACAATAATCATTGACCCCTCTAAAAGGCTTATCAAAACTAACTTGACATTCTATATAGTCATTGGATCAAAATAAACAAATATCTCATATACTTAGAGCTACCTCTGCCAAATGTAAAATCATATGGCAAAAATACTATTATCTTATCTTCAAAAATAGCTATTAAATTCTTAAATGCCTAAAATATAGCTAAGAGTAAGGCTATGTGTGAGTTTCTGGTTTCATTCAATATTTTGTATTATGGTTCAATTAGATTCAAGAAGAGGAGATTTGACTAGCTAGAGATTTATTTGGAAGAGATATAATTAGAATTTCAAAATGCCCTAACTTTTATCATTTTTTTGATCTAAGCAAACGATATGACATGATTACTAATTAGAAAATGATTGGATTTTTTTTCCTCATGATTCAAACTAGGGGCATAGATGAGTCGAGTCAGCCCGAACTCGACTCGCTAATGAACTCATGAGTTATTGAACCACGAGCTCGAGTTCGAAGTCAAATTCGAGCTCGTATATTAAATGAGATCGAGTTTTAGCTTGACGAAACTCGACTTGTTGGCTCTCAAGCAGATTCGATTAAAAACATTAAATTGTTCAATCTTGTTTTCTCCTAATTCCTGGATTAGACTTTGTTGAGTAGATAGTCAAAAGTCTAACAAAAGCTTTTTTCTTTTTAAAAAACAACTACGCCCATCAATGCCTTCTCCAACACTGATCCCATCAATGACTTCACCAGGTTGGTCTCAATGACTCCTTCTTCCAGCCAGCTCTCACATTAGCTTTCTTGGAGGTCGCTGCTACTCTTATCATTGGCTTCTCTAGCAAATTCTCGTGGTGACTTCTCTCAATATATATCGGTTCTCTCGTCAATGATTACTCCAACAAGCTCCCAAGATGACTTCCCCAATGGCGCCACTACCTTCTCTAGTGATTCGCCATTAATTACATCTTCAAAGAGCTCCCATCAATCTCTAACTAGTTTTGATAATTAATTTTGAACAAGCTAACTAGTCGAGCTCAAGCTCATTGTTTCTCCAATAAGCCAAACTCGATCTCAAGTTCAAGCTCACATTTTCTACTACAAGAAACTAAATGAACCCTATGCTAAAACTCTTGGCATGTAAGAAGGTATTGATCAAATTAATTTCCACACAAGGAGCAAAAACCAAGAGATACCCACACTCCCCCCCCCCAAAGAAAAACTAGATGGATCAATAAAAACTCTTTCCAAATAAAATTAATAAAACTCAACCTTATTTGAATCACCATTATAAATAGATCAAAATGATTTTTTTATATAATTTTTTGGTAGGGAGTGTAACTTTACTTCAAAAACTGTCATAGTCAATCAGTGAAGTCTCCATTAAGCAGATAATCTGAAATATATTTGCGTAAAACTCCCTCATTTTTGCTCCCAGCATTCCAAAATCAAAATCATTCGGATCATTGAGCCGGAACAGATCTAGACCCAACTATCTTTCTAGAATTATAATGAAAAGTTCCAATTAGAACAGATTTATAGCCTTTAGTAAACATCATACCAGTGATTTCATTCAAAATTAACCAAGAGCCACCTCTGATTTCACCACTGCTTGTGATGCCACACCATCAACGAAAAAAATGCCATGATGTTCTACAATAACTTAAGCCAATCGATTACTTGATATTCTACAATAACATTTTTTCTAACACTACAATGTGTGGCTAAATCTACAGCTTTCTTATTCCTTTAAGACGAAGGATTATAACTCGATCATTCAATGGTTCAGCATGCTTAACAAACCACTGCTTTCCGCATATGCCACTCTTTCAAATAGAGGCTTCGTTTGGGAAGGCTTTTTTACTGCTTCTAAAAATAGCTTTATAATACAAAAATTTTAAATTATGTACTAAAAAGCTGATTTAAGAAGCAATAAGAAAACCGTTCCAAACAAATCCAGAGTCCGCTACTACAATCCCTCCCTCCAAATACCAGACTTCAAAAAGATACATCAAGCCAATATACAATATCAAAATATATTGATTGTTACAACACAAACACAACAACTCATAATCCTATTGCAATATTGATCCTGATGAGAAGTAGATTCAGATTACAAAGAATCATTTTGTTAAAAAGATTACTCATTCTTCTTCTCTTTCTTGGTATTTTCAGCACCAAAACCACTGTAAGGAGCAACATGGTACGCATATTGTTGGATGACAGAAAAGACAACCATCTCAAGAATTACCAATACGTTCTGTATGGCTTCCTGAATATGCTCTACATCCAGCCAGAAATGATGTGATTTGATAACTCCAGCAGAGACCAAGACATCAAGCGCCAATCCCTGCCATCAAAACACCAATTAGTTTCCTTTTTCAGGTAAGTAATTATTAGCACTGGGAAGTTTTACAACAACAATAATAAATCTTTATCTTACTATGAGGGGTTGGCTATTAGCACTGGAAAGCTTTATTCATGAAAAAAAAATACACATAAGATGTAGGAGTTCACGTGAGAGAGCAATCTCATGCTCATGCTTTTTTATTTTCATTTTTATAATGAGAACAAAAAATATAATAACTTCTTTTAACAACCAGGCAAGAGTCCAAGTTTGTGGCCTTGATCTCCGAATGTGCAAGAGTTATATCTCCACTACAAAATAAGGAATTTTAGCAATATTTATATTTTATAATCGTTATCCACAGCAGGCATATTTGAGGTTTGGCTTTATGAGTTCTTAATCTACATTCATTACTCTTTAGAACTACATGGGGTCATCATCATCATGATGAGCATTATCCACCATTTGGGATGCGCTTTATGAACACCCCTTCACCTCTTATTGCTGAGTGCTGCAAATGGAACTAAATTCTATATTTCTATTATTTATAAATATTTATGCATAACTGTTAATTATGTTACTTTTAGTATACACTTTTCCTTCCTAATTCTTTCACATTAATCATAACTACCAATTATTAGAGCATTTTTTATCTCTAGTTTTCAAATTTATACAATAAAATGGTTGCCTGATGTTAGAAAACACAATTTGAAAAATAATGAAATTCATTAATTATTCATTTGATTAGATGTAATTAGATACCAATATTAATTGTAAGCTTCATAAACTTTCTCAAAGCTCCTCCTTCACATGTAATGATTTCATTTTTAAGTGTTATCAAAATAAAAATTAAGCCGTTCTCAAAAACCAATGCCTGTTTATATATATCTTTTGAAATCTGAGACAGATATCATTGAATAAGTAGAAAAAAAAAATAATGAGAATAGCATTTACCTGCCAAAAACTGAAGAAAACAATTCCTTTAATGCACAAGAACTTTGCCAGAGGTTTGTGAGGGGCTAACTCCTTTGCAAAGACATGGTAAAAGAGCACTAGCGAATACAACGCCATCGAAACAGAGATGTTCAGTATGATGGTGAATGTCCAGCTAAGCCAGCTAGGATAAAACCCAACTAGCTCAAATAAAATCATCAGAATAGAGCACACTGGCCGAATAACCACAAACTGCCATGTCCAGATCTTGAGAAGCTTCAGCGTATGATGTTCTAGCCTCAATTTCCGTGGCTGCATTTCAATTAGTAAGAAATTAAGCTATACTTGTCAATTGATACTGGAGAATAATGTTACCACAAGCTATGAAAAGCTATCTAGCGTTGAATAATAGTTAGTTGTGCTGGTGGATTAACAGATGAAATCTAATCTCAATTTCAATTATTTGTGTTCAATAAGGAGAAGCGTTTAAGTAATTAAACGTTCATATTTCAGAAGTTGAATTTACAATTTCAGTAGCTTTGGATATTCAAGTTGAAGGCATACCAGGAAAAGAGAAACAGGAAATGAGTGATGTATCTCCCTTCCTTTGATTTCATCTGGCACTATGCTCTTACTAAGTGAGATGTTAAGATAACTATACATCAAAGCCAAGAATTTGGCAATTACCTGCAAATTGTATAATAAAATTTATAAAATAAATTTTGTTTGAATCATTCCTTCAAACGTAAGCATACTGCATAGCATGGAAAAGAAAATATTCTTACCAATGCCTCGTAGCACTCCTTAACGGAGTCCAAGAATGTGAAGAAGGCTTTGCTCCCCTGGATATCAAGCAGACCAACAAAGGAATCAATAGCATACAGAGGAGCCATGAGTATTATGATGATTATTGCCTTTTGTTCCTTTGGATTCTTCCAAAAGAAAAGATGCTGGGATAGCAGCTGCACAGTAAAATGCATCGTCAACATCACTCCGCAAGCTGCAGCCAGCAGAGTAAGAGTTCCCGGGTCCATCTTTGTCAAATCCATCCCTGGAAACATGATTCTCAATGGAAGCACGATATCTGTAAAAGCAGCAGCTTTAGGGTAATCATAAATGGCATAATAGACGCTAGGCATCAGTGCAATAGTAATCTAATAAAATTGAATGACCTCAGTAAAGATACAACTTTAACAGTTAAAAGGAACGAACATGTTTAGTTCTATATTGAAAAAAAGTTTCTCCCTACAACTCCCTTCTTTTCGGACAAAATTCAGGTGGGTAACGCCAAAAATTTGGCAATTTAATAAACTAACCTCCAAGCAAAACAAATGAACCAACAAATTCATGTATTTGCATGTATCACGATCATTGAAAATTTAATGAAAGCAAAAAAAAAATGTTGTGCTTTTCGAGATTTTGGTGGTATAATTATAAATATTAGTAACAGGGTGTTAGTTTACAAATGTTATAGGGGAAATTATCCAAAATTCAATAAAAATTTCCTCATTGTGATAGGTGATGGATCGCTACACAACTTATCAATTATGTGAGTTATAATGTATGATGAATGGAAATCAATCATTCTCGCCTTGAGGAATGTCTAAAATATGAATTTTTCCTGTTTTCCCAATGGATGTGCTTTGGCTGTGAGCTAGTTGAAGTGGAATATTTGACGAGGATTTGTACTGAGGAGAGTGTGGAAGGGATAAGATGTTGGTTGGTGGATTTGTGGGGTTGGAGATTCTTGTAATGAGGTAGTCAAACTCTTAATGTGGAAGTGTCACCAGGATCAAGAGAGATATGACAAACACAAAAGAGAACAGATAACGCAAAGGCACTAAGATTTGCATGGTCCAACTTCAGCCAAGTCCATGTCAGCGAGAGGAAGGAGAGAATTCAATCAATTAAAATAATAGCTAGAAGCAGTGTTGATGCAAGCAAACTAGAGAGAAAGCCAGATAAAGAGAACAATAGGCAACACTTACTTAAATTCACTTCAAATAGTAGCAATCATCCACACTTCCAAAAGACAAAAGAGAATTGAAACCAAACGAAACAAAAAGAAAAATAAAAAGTCGCTATCCTCAGAACAACCGTAGGAACGGTTTCCTCGCATGTATCGAAAGTAGGTAAAGTAAAGTATGTGCTTAGGGCTAGCAAACCAAATGGTCCACCACAGCAAGAAAGTCCAACCGTCCAACCAACTCCGCCGGCAAATGCTTTCCAAATCAACCAACCAACAACACCAAAAGAACCAGAGGAAGGATACAGGTGGAATGAAACTTGTGGAGAGACGAAGAGGTAAGAAGCCCGAGAAGAATATAGCTCGCAAGCTATAGAAAAGAGGAGAAGAAAGGACAAAGCTCTCAAGCTTTTCCAAGAGAAGAAACCCTCAGGTTTTGGTGGCTATGCCAAGCAAATTTCAACTCCCTTTCTCATCCAAAATCATCTCATATAAATAGGCAAACCATAAGGAAACCAAACAGCCATAGCACCTCCAACTAAACCAATTAGATTTAGGGAAATGAAAGACCAAAGGTCACCAAACAGCAGCCATAAAGTTCAGCACAGAAATCAGGACAAAAGTCCACAGCAACCAGCCAAGAAAAGGCACGGAACCAGCCAGCTGGGAAGGAACCGAAGGGGCAGACCAGCAACCAAGGCAGCAGGTCACGGAACCAGCCAGCTGGGAAGGAACCGAAGGGGCAGACCAGCAACCAAGGCAGCAGGCCACGAAACCAGCAAACCCATATGGGAAACAGAAGTAAAACCACCAAAACCGAAGGGATAAGAGGAGAAACCGAGGAGGCAGCAAGGGGGAAAACGAGAAGGCAGCAAGGGGAAAAGAAAAGTCACATTCCACCATACCTTTTAGGATTAATGAGCTTCACCAATACTTCATACCTTTTAGAATTAATGAGCTAAACTTCAGCTCACAAAAATAGAACTCCAATATCAGCTCCCAACCGAAAATCAGCCACCACCAAAGGACCCAAGCTAGCAAACCAAGGTCTACCAAGCCCAAAGCATAACCTACCATGCTCATAGGATGCCTTCCATCATTGGATAGCTAAAAAAAATGTAAAATAACTAAAAATAAAATAAAAACCATTGTTCAATAAGAAATACAAAAAAACATGATTGCATCAATTCCCCCCTAGTGGGAAAATCTCATCTCCAGATGAGAAAGCTTCAGTAACTCTTTGAAAAAGATCAGGATGTCTTTGTTTTAGCTCTTTTTCATTCATCCAAGTGCAGTCGGTCAGAGGATGGTTCTTCCATTTTGCCAAGAACCGTTTATGTTCACCTTGCCTTGTTTTAGAAACTCTAACGTCAATAATATCTTCAATTTGATCTTCAGCTTTTGCCATAGGAGTAAAGAATGGCAAAGTTTCAATTTCCACTGAATCATCAGAATCTCCTTCATATAAAGAAAGGTCAGAAACATTAAATATAGGAGAAGTGCCAACA
This sequence comes from Dendrobium chrysotoxum, assembly GCA_019925795.1. NCBI lineage: Eukaryota > Viridiplantae > Streptophyta > Magnoliopsida > Asparagales > Orchidaceae > Dendrobium > Dendrobium chrysotoxum. The sequence continues at coordinate 28,292,516 of CM034299.1, read as the reverse complement.
GAAATAGGAAGATCCAATAGATAGGCATTTGTGCCTAATTTTCTAAGCACACGAAAAGGACCAAATTTTTTTCTGCTTAGCTTTCTAAAAGTACCAACAGGAAACCGTTGGCGACGAAAGTAAGCCATAACCATGTCACCCACATTAAAATTAACCTCTTTTCGATGCTTATCGGCAGCAGATTTATACTTAGCATTAGCCTTTTGGAGTTTTTCAAGGACTTGTTGTTGGACAGACTTTATGTGGTCAAAAGTTTCAAAAGCTTCAGCACTGATTTTATTTGGTAACGGCAAACAGTTTCTATCTAAAATGTGAGGAATAGGTTGTCCATAAAGAATCTCAAAAGGAGTTTTACCCGTTGTACGATTAACAGAATTATTGAAAGCAAACTCGGCTTGGGGCAAAATTAAATCCCATTGGGATGGTTTCTCACCAGCAAGACACCTTAATAAATTTCCCAAGCTTCGATTGACAACCTCTGTTTGTCCGTCAGATTGAGGATGATATGCACTACTGAATTGTAAAGTAGTTCCAAGTTTTGCCCAAAGAGTTCTCCAAAAATGACTCAGAAATCTAGTATCTCGATCAGAAGTAAAAGTACGAGGAACACCGTGAAGACGAACAATTTCTTTAAAAAACAAATCCGCAATATAAGAAGCATCAGAAGTTTTTTTGCACGGAATGAAATGAGCCATTTTGCTAAAACGATCCACCACCACAAAAATAGAATCAAATTTTCGAATAGTAACAGGTAAACCCAAAATGAAATCCATAGAAATATCCTCCCAAGGTTTGCTAGGAATAGGCAAAGGAGTATACAAACCAGCGTTTTGTGAAGTTCCTTTAAAAGCCTGACATATCTTGCATTGTTTTACCAGCTTAGCAATTTGTTTTCTCATGTGAGGCCAAAAGTACTTTTCTTCCACCAAAGCAATTATTTTTCCCTGACCAAAATGACCACCTAAGCCCCCACTATGAAGTTCTTTCACAAGTTGCTCTCTTAAAGAATTTTTAGATATGCAAAGCCTAGAACCTTTAAACAAAAATCCTTTATGAATAACAAACTGCGCAGAAGGATCAGATCCAGAAGTAAGACAAGAATCCCAAATACTCTTAAAATCAGAATCAGTAGCATAAGTATCTTTCAGAAAATCAAATGAAGTAATAGTTGGGTAAACAGTTACCAACAAATGAGATCTTCGACTTAAAGCATCAGCCACCTTATTCAAAACACCAGTTTTATGTTTGATATGAAAAGTATACTCTTGTAAAAAAGAAACCCACTTGGCATGTCTCTTATTCAAATTTTTTTGAGAACCCAGAAAACGAAGTGCTTCATGATCAGTGTTAAGAATAAATTCTCTTTGGATCAAATAACATCGCCAAAATTTCAAAGCCTGAACAATGGCATAGAATTCCAAATCATAAACAGAATATTTAGCACGAGCGTCATTCAGTTTTTCACTAAAATAGGCAATAGGTTTCCCTTCCTGACTCAAAACAGCACCAATACCAACATTAGAAGCATCGCAATCAACTTCAAAAATTTTCTCAAAATTTGGTAAACTCAAAATGGGTGCTTGACTCATTTTAGCTTTTATGATTTCAAAAGTTTTTTCAGCTTGAGGGGTCCACCGAAAAATCCCCTTTTTTAAACAATCAGTAATAGGAGCAATCACAGAACTGAAGTTTTTAATGAACCTTCTATAGAAAGAAGCTAACCCATGAAATCCTCTTACTTCAGTTATATTTTTCGGAGTAGGCCAACTTTGAATTGCCTCAATTTTGATCGGATCCACTTTAATTCCCTCAGCAGAAATAATAAAGCCCAAAAATGTCAAACTAGAAGTCATGAAAGAACACTTTTTTAAATTAACGAAAAGCCTTTGTTCCCGCAAAGTTTGTAAAACTTGTTTCACATGATTCAAATGATCAGAAATATGAATACTATAAATCAAAATGTCGTCAAAGTACACCACCACAAATTTTCCAATAAAAGATCGTAAAACATGATTCATAGTTCGCATAAAAGTACTCGGCGCATTTGAAAGACCAAAAGGCATCACAAGCCATTCATATAAACCCTCTTTTGTTTTGAAAGCAGTTTTCCATTCATCTCCCGGTCTTATTCTTATTTGGTGATACCCACTTCTCAAGTCAATTTTAGAAAAGATTTTAGCACCACTGAGCATATCAAGCATGTCATCCAGTCTAGGAATCGAAAATCTATACTTAATAGTGATCTTATTTATTGCACGGCTATCCACACACATACGCCACGTTCCATCTTTTTTTGGCGTTAACAAAGCAGGCACAGCACAAGGACTTAAACTTTCTTGAATCAAACCCTTTTTAAGTAAATCAGTCACTTGTTTAAAAAGCTCATCATGTTCAGAAGGACTCATTCTATAATGAGAAAGGTTAGGTAAAGTAGCTCCAGGAATCAAATCAATATGATGTTGAATATTTCTCATAGGAGGCAAACCAATTGGTAACTCATCAGGAGTTATGTCAGAAAAATCATCAAGTAATGCTTGCATTTCTTTAGGAATTTGAAAAGTAAAATCACTTTCTTTTCCCAACACTAAGTAAGCAACTTCAGAACATTTCAAATCATTAGCATTTAAAAGCAGCTCAGGAGTATCAATTTTGGCAACCAGTTTACTTTTTGAAGGTGAATCAGGCACAAGTTTTTGAGGGTGGAGAGTGTACTCTTTGTTATTTTGAACCAAAGTGTATGTATTTGTTTCCCCATTGTGAATAGTTTTGTGGTCATATTGCCAAGGTCGTCCCAACAAAATGTGACAAACTTCAAGTGGTACTACATCACAAAGAACTTGATCTTTAAAAGATCCACCAATTGAAAGATTCACAACACATTGCTTAGTGATAGGAACCTCACCCCCCTCTTTAAACCAAGAAATTTTGTAAGTTTTGGCAAGAGGTTTTGATTTTATTTTCAGTTTATCAACCAATTTTTGTGAAACAAAATTCCCAGAACTTCCACTATCAATCATGAGTGTACAGATTTTTCCCTCCACCGTACAAGTTGTTTTAAAAATATTTCTCCTTAACCATCTATCCCCTTTGTCAATTTTTGTTGTTAAAACTTGCCTTATGACCAAAAGTTCCTCTCCCTCATCTCCTTCAACATCTATTTTCTCTACTTCCTCTTCATTTTCAGAACCAGAATTATTTTCTTCTTCCTCTTCCAAGTTTTCATCATTTTCAATGAAATTGCTCCTAGGTGGATTATTCTTTCTACAAGTGGCAGAAAGATGACCATAGAGCCCACATTTATAACAAGGTCCAATTAACTTAGGTTGTTCAGCAGGTTTTGTTCCTATAATTCCTTTTCCCTTTTCAGTATTTTGTGTTTCAAAAGTTTTTATTTTGACACCAGATGTGTTTCCAGAAGTTTGAGTTTTTACCCCTCCAGTTGTTCTCCTTTTATATGTTTCCACAATTTTGTTATGACCCCTTTCTCTTTGATGTTGCTTTTCCACCTTTATTGCCATTCGATATGCCTCGTCAGTTTTAATAATATGATGCAAGTTAAGTTGATCCTGAATAGACCATTTTAAACCATTAATATATCTTGACACAGTCTTCTCTTCAGATTCATTCAAATCGTTTCTAGATTGAAGTTTATAAAATGTTTCAGTGTATTCCTCAACAGATTGGTTACCTTGTCTCAAATTATTAAATTCCTGAAATATAGTTCTAGCATGATCAGTTGGCAAAAACTTTCCCTTCATTTTTTCTTTCATTCTTTCCCAAACTTGGATTTTTTCTTTACCTCTCCTAAGTCTATTATTTTGACAATTTTTCCACCATGTTAAAGCATGACCAGAAAGTTTTAAACTTGCAAAACGAACTTTCCTGTTGTCAGGTATTTCTTTCCATTCAAAAAACTGATCCATTTTTTCTACCCATTCTAAAAAGTGATCCGGTTGTAACTTTCCCTCAAAATTAGGAACATCAATTTTGATCCCATGATCCCAATTTCTTTGTTGCCTATTATTGTTTCTAGGCCCCTCTTCTTCACTTTCAGAAGTTTGGACATTAGCATTGTTAACATTTAGATTTGCCACTGCCTCAGCCAAAGTATTTACTTGTTGTTGCAAGTTATTTAATTGTTGCAAAAGATTTTGCCAATCCCCCGGATTATTAGCCATAGAAATATGACAAAGAAAGACTCACCAAAATCAGATAAGAAGCCACTAACCACGGATAAAAACCAACGAAAAAGAAACGACAAACCGAGGATAAGAACTTGCTCTGATACCAAAACTGATGCAAGCAAACTAGAGAGAAAGCCAGATAAAGAGAACAATAGGCAACACTTACTTAAATTCACTTCAAATAGTAGCAATCATCCACACTTCCAAAAGACAAAAGAGAATTGAAACCAAACGAAACAAAAAGAAAAATAAAAAGTCGCTATCCTCAGAACAACCGTAGGAACGGTTTCCTCGCATGTATCGAAAGTAGGTAAAGTAAAGTATGTGCTTAGGGCTAGCAAACCAAATGGTCCACCACAGCAAGAAAGTCCAACCGTCCAACCAACTCCGCCGGCAAATGCTTTCCAAATCAACCAACCAACAACACCAAAAGAACCAGAGGAAGGATACAGGTGGAATGAAACTTGTGGAGAGACGAAGAGGTAAGAAGCCCGAGAAGAATATAGCTCGCAAGCTATAGAAAAGAGGAGAAGAAAGGACAAAGCTCTCAAGCTTTTCCAAGAGAAGAAACCCTCAGGTTTTGGTGGCTATGCCAAGCAAATTTCAACTCCCTTTCTCATCCAAAATCATCTCATATAAATAGGCAAACCATAAGGAAACCAAACAGCCATAGCACCTCCAACTAAACCAATTAGATTTAGGGAAATGAAAGACCAAAGGTCACCAAACAGCAGCCATAAAGTTCAGCACAGAAATCAGGACAAAAGTCCACAGCAACCAGCCAAGAAAAGGCACGGAACCAGCCAGCTGGGAAGGAACCGAAGGGGCAGACCAGCAACCAAGGCAGCAGGTCACGGAACCAGCCAGCTGGGAAGGAACCGAAGGGGCAGACCAGCAACCAAGGCAGCAGGCCACGAAACCAGCAAACCCATATGGGAAACAGAAGTAAAACCACCAAAACCGAAGGGATAAGAGGAGAAACCGAGGAGGCAGCAAGGGGGAAAACGAGAAGGCAGCAAGGGGAAAAGAAAAGTCACATTCCACCATACCTTTTAGGATTAATGAGCTTCACCAATACTTCATACCTTTTAGAATTAATGAGCTAAACTTCAGCTCACAAAAATAGAACTCCAATATCAGCTCCCAACCGAAAATCAGCCACCACCAAAGGACCCAAGCTAGCAAACCAAGGTCTACCAAGCCCAAAGCATAACCTACCATGCTCATAGGATGCCTTCCATCATTGGATAGCTAAAAAAAATGTAAAATAACTAAAAATAAAATAAAAACCATTGTTCAATAAGAAATACAAAAAAACATGATTGCATCAAGTGTGCATAATAAGTACACACAACTTCTTCTCCCAAAACACAAGCATACTCGCTCACAAAACTAAGAAGTCCCACAATTAAACTTGTGTGCAAGATTTCAATACATGAAGCCTTCTTCTCACATGCACTCGTTTCGGCTTCATTTGGAGCAGCCTCTTCATTGTTTTTTCCATACGAGAAGTAGCCAATAAAAAATCGTGTCCACTTGGATGATAATTTTTTTCACAGCTTTTCTAATTATTTGCCTTAGAAAAGTTGCTTTTAGGAAAATATAATTGAAACTGGAAAATTAATTTTGAACATCAAATATAGAGAAGCAATAGCCACCCCAAACAAAGCCTTAGTCTCCACTCCTCCAATCAAAGCCAAGTTGTTGACAGTAAGAGTGCAAACAAGTTGCAAATAAATGAACAGAACTTTTTTCGAGTTTGATTTGTTGATGTTTTCATTATTCATCTTCAATTCATGTTTTTCTATATTTTTGTATCCAATTCAGTATTGTTTGACATGCTAATAACATAAATGAAGACAACAAAATAGAGATTTTTATTATTTTGTATTAAAAAAAAAGATGACTCCATAGAAGAACAAAACATAACTCCGTATACAACTACTACAACATGGTTTAATTTTTGCATTCTTTTCAAATAGAGATTTTTATTATTTTGAATAAAAAAGAAAAAATAAAAAAGATGTCACCATACAAGAACAAAACATCATATAAAATGACTACACCAAGGGTTTATTTTTTGCATTATTTTCATCAAAATATTTACACATACATAATAGTTAATAATATTCATTTTAATAAACTTTTAACACATGTGAACAATGTTTGTTTGTGTTTGATTCATTAAGCAATCAAGCCTATATATTAAGTTCATCTTTGTCTCATTAGTTAACAAACAAGATAAAAATGAGTTACTTAACAAGCCAAACAAGACTCGTTCACAATCATCAAGCTACATGGACACCCCTAGGAGAGAGAGAATGTCAATAAGGAATGATAGAGAATTCATCTCAAATGAAACCCCCAAGAGGGTATGTCATAGAAGCCTCCAATGATTGGCTTTTAGCTTAAGAAACCCTAGACGAACATCTCCTTATATAGCCGCTCAAGGCTTACACCCAAGGTGTATTGCAAGCACCCTAACTTTAGGATTCCAAATTCCAAGATGCCTTCACAAATCCTGATTCTCGAGATTTATATGCATGACACCACTTCTAAAGCTTGCGAGTCTCTCAAGAAAACTTCATGCATGTGAAGCCCTAAGTATGATCTCTAATGCAACATGCCAAACAAGGGATTCTCGATTCATGTAATAGTCGCATATGTGATTAAGAATTTTATAGGAATTTACATTCAATATTGAGTTAAATACTAAAGAGATGGAAGTGTAGATTATGAAAGAACAAGGTGTGAGAATAATCTCTAGAGACCAAATTGAGTGACCCGTTATGTTTACCTTTTACTAAGTTTAACACCTAAATAAAGATGTTATGATTAATCCATAAGAAAGATGGTGACACAATATGCCCACCAATAATGTATTCAAGTGGTATTGCCAACTACACAGTTTACCTATAATCATATCATTGTCATAGCAAATGTAACATGAACTCAGTTCTTCATTTCATGCATTCATTCAATTTTGCATCAAGTTCTTATAAGAATTGGTGATAAAGGGCCACCTTAAGTTGTCCCTTTCGCATCATTTGAAAAAATGTTCCACTTTTGGTACAAGATTGATGTCTTTAAGGAAAAAAAAAAATCCTGCTGCATCTTTTTTCCCCTCCCTAACAAAAATTAAAATTTGCCCAATAGCTCCATATGATTTTTGTTTACAAGGCACCCAACTACATCTAAATTTCATTTTCTATCCACTATTCAACCATCTTCCAAACCTGCACATACATAAAGTAAGTAATTGCCTTCCACTGTTCCACATGGTTGAAAGAAGCATTAGGGGTGACAAAATATCTTCATACATAATGTTTGGCAAGAAAGAACAACCTCCATAACTTTTCTATTCCTGTCAAGCTGAGTTATTAGTCATATCTTCCCACATTCTCAGGCTTTGGGATTCAATATGGAAGGATCAGAAAGAAATAAAAAGTTGAGTTCATAAATTTCACATTTTGCAATACACCTCCTAGCATTTTTTCCTTATAGACAGCCATTGTCGTTTGAATATAGTCCACTATTTCTAATAACTGATCTAGCAAATCCTTCCTCTTAGAGTACTATCTTCGTCCCAGAGAACAGTGAATAAAACTTTCCCCGAAAGCTTGCATACTTATTCCTTTTTTTGCATTTCTTCTCGTGCGATGGGGAAATTTCTACAATTCAAAGTATAGGTCCAGCACGTGAACAAACCAACAGGAAAAGAAAATATAAGATAATAACCTTCCTGTAAAGAAACTTTGGCTCCACTGCAAATAAATTGAATCCTTAGGATAATTCTTAGCTGTTTAAAACGTACTAAACTCTTGAATCTATCTATATTCTTCACAATAATAGTAACACTTTCGTAACAGATATTTCTGTCAAAATGATGGGAAAAGTAATTATCAGTAAATTTCTCAATGTCTAATGCCGCCCACAAAGTATGGTAATCCTTCATGCCAGAACCTCTTTGTTTTTGAGTGAGATTCTAAAGAACAGTACATTTTCTGGTATCTTTAGTAATCAATATTTATACCAGCAATAAATCAAGGTACAAAAAATTGCACATCACCTTTTGACAGTTAAAAAGCCATCGCCTATTTAAAACAATAAAAGCTTCAACGTTCCTTGCATCATTCCAACAACACAGAACAATACATTATCCATTAGCCAGCGGCATATACAATGGAAATGCTAGGACAACATAACAAATTATGATGTTTTTGTGTTTATTTTTTCAAAATGTATCATTTGCTGTAGTGGCACAGTCCAATGTCTAAGAAGTTTTGCTTTGTGCAACCAACCAACATTACTGCTTTCAAGGAAAGCAAAAAACTCAAAAGCATTACACCAAAATCACCAAAGAGTTGCCTCTTGGGGACATGCCAGCAGTACTAATACCAACAGAGAAAATGACGCTTCACCAAGTTCATATATAATAGGTTTGTTGTGAAGAGTAAGCCAATAAACTTGAAATGGAGGCATCAACCATGACTGAGAATGATGCATCTGTTGACCTTTGTGTATTGTCTAAAGAAAAAAAATTTAAATACCTCTGTCACAGCCGCTCGAAGCCATCCCGAACCCTGCAGAAAATCGTGTCTCCTGCTACAGTGTCACGTCCCCAGTCTGTGAACGGCACCGAATCCAGAGGCCCATACCCGCGTGCGTCGTCGTGCCCTCTTCACGTCTTTAAAACGAGAGCTCGGAGCTCTTGATTTTTTTTGCTTCGACTCTACAGACGCGAGCTCCAGCAGCCATCCGAACTCCCGTCATTGCTTCTCCCTCTCATAGCCGATCCCCACATCTTCTTCTTCCCTTCCCACTCGTAAAAGCTCCGACCCCCAGCAGTCCCGATTTCACTCCAGACCCAAGCCGACCCCCCCTCCCCCTCCCCAACCTTCTGCGACGACGTTCCTTCCTGTTAGAGCGGAAGTTACGACATCTTAATTGGGAGTGATGACGGGAACCGCTCGATGTGAAGTTAACATTCTCCCTCTCGAGTGCTCCTTCGGCCCCTTCGTTGTCAATCAACTTCGCTCCTTCGACGATGTCCCCTCCTGTCGGTTCGGAAGTTACGACATTTTTGATCGGAGGCAACGACAGGAGCTCGCGTGCAGTGAAGAAGTAACGACAAGAAGCTCACTTGTTGAGAAGGTAACTTTCGCCCCGACACGCGCTTCTTCAGCTTCCTCATTGTTGTTCGATTTCGCTCCGATGACTCTCCCTTCCTGTTGGTTCGGGAGTTACGACATTTCGATAGGAAGCAACAGCGGGAGCTCGCTTGCTGTGAAGGTAACTTTCTCTCTTCCCGCGACCTTCTTCGGCTAAATCCCATAAATCAGCCGAACTTCTTTAGAGCAGAATAAAAAAAGGGGGGGATTTAACTTGTTGTGAAGTCTAATGGTTCCTTAAATCCTGTTTGGAAGTATTTAACATAAATCCTACTCAAATCATTTGCAAATCCTGTTTGAATCCTGCATTTCGCGATGGCTGAAAGAGGGAAATCGACGATTTAACTTACAGTGAAGTTTAGACAGTGCCCTAAATCCTATTTAATAGGATTTAGAATAAATCCTGTATATACCTGTTAACATAATTAAAGGATTTAACACAAATCCTATTCAAATGTTGCATTGTTCCTGTATCCCGACTGCATTAATTCAGCATAAATCCTGTATAATTTAGTTATAATTAATTAAAATTAATTACAACTAATTATTTTTAGTTATAATTAGTTATATTAATTATAAATTAGTTATAATTAGTTATATTTAATTATAATTAATTATTTCTAATTATAATTAATCATAAATTAATCGTAATTAATTAATTTAATTATGATTAATTGCTTTTAATTATAATTAATTATTAATTAGTCATATATTAGTTATAATTAATTAAATTTAATTATAATTAATTATTTTTAATTATAATTAATTAGTATTAATTATAATTAGTTATAATTAATTATTAATTATAATTAATCATTTAAAAAAGACTTCTCTTGCCTCGATCTGTGTGCCCACTCCAATGACGTTCCCTTGCCAAGGTATAACCTCCTAAACTTCAAAAACCCGTTCTCGGCGCTTGCAGCACGGCGAACGACCACCCATGCGCGCTTTTCTTAGCACGGTGGGAGGGAATTCGTTGTGGTGCTAGCGGCGAGACGGGTAATTCTCCCCTAAAGTCGTGTTTTCGGCATTTGCAGCGCGATGAGGGACCCCCTATGTACGCTTTTCTTAGCGTAGTGGGAGGAAACTCAGTGCGATGCCTACGGCGAGGCGGGTAATCCCAGTGCGCGCTTTTCTTAGCATAACGGGGCAAAAATATAAGTGCTTGTATGGGGAAACAAGTGTGTTTTCAAACAAGTGCTTTTGAAGACTCATGCACGCCTTCCTTGGCGTGGTGGGGATGAAGACTACGACCGCGGTGTCCCACGACACTGACCGTGCACGTCTTTCTTGACGTGGAGGGCAGGCTAAGACTCCCATAGATTCCCCTAAACGGGGGAGACACCGGGAGGCTGCCGAAATTCCATTTGAAACGCAGAAGACTTGAACAAATTTGGACAACAGGGGACTTTTGGACTTGTGAACTTAAACTTAAACTTGAATTCGAACAAAATGAAAGAGGAGCTTGAACTTAAATGAACAATAGGGGACTATATTTGGACTTGAACTTATAAATTGAATGAACATTAAATGAACTAAGCTGAAATAATCTGAACCTAAATTTGAATACAAAGGACTCAGCTGGATCAATCAACAGAATACTGGAACTTGAACAAAAATGTGGAAAACAAGAATCTGAATTTGAATGGACCACAAGGAACTCGTTGTAGGAGATCTTCAAACGTATTGGTTCCTTACATGTATTGAAAATCAATGAGAATGAATGAACATATTGACTTATCAACAGTCATAACAATGAATGCAACATATCTACAAGCAAAGTTGAGGAGTTGCAAGGAAAATAGTTTGCCTACTATCAACAACAGCTATCGGGCAGATGTCTTGCATATACATGCAACAATTCTTAAGAATGCTAAAAAGATATGCAAACAAAGAACCCAATGTCACTTGTAAGCAAGTCATACAAAAATGACGATGATTAGATAGTATATACAGTTTGATTGTGAGCACATAGCGACGAACAAACTTATCAAGCAAGCTAAGAGCTACTTTCAAGGATAATAAGAGACTTACAAACTCTACTTGCTTACAAGTAGTGATGAATTGTGGACAACATAATATCCTCCCTATAAGCGATGTCAATTATCTTGCAAATACACACAGCGGTCCTTTCACAAGCAACTATAGGAGACTTGTGAGTATCCATGAATGACAGGGAAATGCATACAGGTGAATATGACAGCTTGCAAACACAAATAACAGTCCATCCACAAGTAATTATAGGAGACTCGTGGGTGTTTGTGGACAACAAGAAAATATATACAAATGAATGCAATATACTCGCCAAACTACAAATGAATTCAAGAGACAGACAGTGAATGCTACCATATCCTTTCAATCGACATCAATCATTTATGGATGAACATAAAAGCTCTCTGTGGACAACAAGAGCTAGCATGCAAATAAATAGAACTTATGGCAGGATTTCCAATATTTGAAATGTGTAGTAATTTATACATGAACGAAACATAAAGGGGGCAATAGTAAGGAATACAACCACACCCCCGTAATCAACCATAGTTCAGTGCCAGGTGAAAATACTGGTTTCCCCACAATCAAAGGTGGTCGATGTGTAACAAATATAAGTACATATGAAAATTCCTACGAGCTGTTGTAGAAGATCTGTCATATGCACCAAATGCCATCTACGAGCAAAATGTCTAAGGACTACAACAAGTGCAAACTGCTATGAGCCGCTGCAGGAGGCCTGTCATGTGTACAACTTGATATATGCAAGCAAATGCGGGAAGGATTGCAGTAACTACGAATGCTGTTGGCAATGACGAAAACTTTGCCATATACGCAATAATATATACGTGGGTGGTGATCAACAATTTGTGGATGTTACAATACCCCTACGATCAACTACCATTCAAATGGCCAGCAAAAACGTTAATCCATTGCAAGCAGGAAGGTGATATACAACAAATGTAAATACTTACATGCCACTGTAGGAAATATACCATGTCCACAAAGTGTCATATACAAGCAAATCTAGAAGACCTCTAATAGATGCTCACACCCACAGGCAAAGGCAAGAGATTCGTTAGTGCACAACAAACTACCTGCAGAAAGCAACAAGTAGTGCATGACAGTCTGCCTGTATGAAACGGGCAAAGGACCATAGTGCAACGCAACGTCACCGAATCCGCAATATCTCTACAAGCGGACAGAAGATGTGTTCGAGCTTTTAAATAAAATATTGCATTCAAATGGCGGTCGCCTGCACAACCGAGCAACATCAAATATTTTAAAAATGCCCCCCCACCCCACCGCGGCACCCGCATGGGGCCTGACGAGTGTGTTATAGGTACACACATGACGTCTAGGAATGCTGCATGGGTCAAGTGATGAACCCAAGTTCGAGCTCGATCCTTCTATGCGGGTAGATAAGAGTCGACACGGCTCGAACTATCAAATAACTATACGACCATGGCGTCTTCCAGGGGCCCGGGATATTTATTTTATACATTCATATTAGGCCTTCAAGGCTTATAACTAAGAAAATCTAATGACGAGGTCGATCCTCCTGTACGAGTAGATAGGTGTCGACATAGCTCGAACTATTGAACAAATATTCAGTCACGGCAATGATCAAAATATTTGTTTTATAGTTCATATTAGGCCTTCAAAGCCTAATAAATGAATGATTCATCACCAAAGACATAAAGCCTACAAAACCCAATCCTCTGTCGACAGCTCGACAGAGTCGACAAGGTTCAATTCATAAATACAATTGACCCCATACACCCTGATAATGATCGTGTTGAATTTAAATCTTAACCGGAGGGGTCCTCAAATATTTTCAAATGTCACCCAAATGTTCATCAAAACTCCAAAACTCCACAGAAATTTCCAAAATCTCAAAACTCCAAGATGTTTAAAATTGAAATCCAACCATCAAACACTTAAAGCAAAATCCATCCACCCTCCACAACAGTTTGCCGAGTGGACAAATTGAAATTTACTTCAGCTCACATAGGGCTAATGCCTAGTCGAAAATATTACTAGGATCCATTCTCAAATAATCTCCTGCTAGTAAGGACGTGGTACGTGTCCTCTGACCAGCGGTTTTGCCGCCAAATGGCACCGCAGGATAAACGGTTATGACCCGGGGCCCTCTGAATCGAGTGATTTTGCTGCCAAATGGCACCACGAGATAATGGTTATGGCCAGAGCCAATACGTTCCTTAGTGGTATCAAATCCTTGAGATATGAATCAATAGGACATGATCGATAGGGCACAAAGCCCTCTATTAGCTAAGGTGGATTCAAATTTATCTCCTTAGATAAACATCCGCCCCAGGTCTACAAGGTACCCTTGGATGAAGCAACCCATGGCTACCAACAAGGATCCTTCTGTCAGGTTGGGTCGACTACCTCCTCTGACTAAGTAGACCAGGGACCACGACGGCCCGGACGGAACCATGGGATCTTGATCGGGTCCATCATCCATTCCCCCACCATCCGCTTTAAGTACAAGATGATAAAATTTTCAATTTTAAATATCAAATCTTCCAACTCTTCAAATTTCCAAATTCTGACATGCGCTGCTACTATATGCCGGAAAATGCATATCTCTACGTATCTGATCGACGACTAGCCTTAGTCGAAAGTTCTCTCTCTTTATCGGAATGGGTAATTAACTATAGGGGCTTGCGCCTATAGGAAACCAGAACTCAGATCATAAAGTCCTCGCAAAATGAGGGTGAAATCTCTGGGTAGTGTCTTATCTACAAACCCATATGCCTTCCCAAAATTTACCCCGAAACTTAATCCGTTAAAACTTCCCCGAAAAGCAACACAACGGGGAAGGTCGGGGCCAAATTTTCGGAGCCCACAGCATCACAAAGAAAACACAAAAAGAGAATGAGGAAACACAACTAATAAGAAACCAAGAATTATATGGTTCATCTTCGACCAATAGTGACTCCACATGAGGGGAAAGAAGATCCAAATGCTAGAAATACCGAAGCCACAATCTTGGTAACAAACCATTACCTTATATTAATCACATCATGATGCATTTAGATTTTTGCCTTATTTTATTTTGATGTAATTTGAACAATATTAGTTGTGTTTTATGTTTTTTTTTTTTTTTGAGCTATCCAATAATGGAATGCATCCAATGATCATGGCAAGAAATGTGCTTGGGTTTGCTGGCTTTGGGTCCTTGTCCTTTGGGCTGTTTGCTACTCTCGGGTTGGGCTTGGCTATTCTCGGTTTCGGCTTTGGCTGTTTGATTTTGAGCTAAGACATTTGGATTTCTAGTGGTGCCAGCTCATTATTGTTTGAGCTGTGGGTTAGCTCATTATAAGCTGATGTTTAGCTCTTTAAATGATATAGAAATTAGCTCATTATGGTGGGTGGAACTTGCCCTTTTCTCTCCCCTTGTCTTCTCGGTTTCCTTTGTCTGTTGTTGTTCCCGTGGCTGGTGTTTGGGGATTTGCTGCTGGTTCCGCCCCCCTTTGTGTTGGCTCTTTGGGTTTCTCCCTGGTTGCTTTCCCGTGGTCCTCTCTGCCCCGTTTCCTGTGTTGTCTCTTCGGGTCCCTCTCTGGCTGCTTTCCCGTGGCTTTTTGGCTAGGCTTCCTGTGGCTTTTTCTCCCTGTTTTCTGTGTTGAATATGGGGGCTGCTGTAGTGTCTTTTGGCCTTTCATTTTCCTAAAACCTGATTGGTTTTGGTGGAGGTGTGATGGCTATTTGGCTCCCCTTTCTCTCCTATAAATATGTGGAACTTATGCCATGGGAAGGTTGTTGATTATTGTGAAGAAAGTTGCTAAAAACCTGAAGGTTTCTTCTTTGGAAAAGCTTGAGAGCTTGTTCCATTCTCCTTCTCCTCTTCTAGGAAAGCTTGCGAGCTTCTCCGCTTTTCTTCTCGGGCTTCTAACCTCTTTCTTCTCTACGCAAGTTCCACTCCACCTGTATCTTTCTTCTGGTTTCGTTGGTGAAGTTTGTTGGCTGTTTTGGGTGACATTTGCCGGAGGAGCTTGGTAGGATGTTGGACCTTTTTGCAATGGTGGACCCTCGGTTTGCAAGCCTAAGCACTATTTTTAAATATATTCCTACTCTCGTTGCATGTGAGGAGACCGCTTGTCGGTTGTTCTGAGGATAGCATTTTTATATTTTTATTTTTGTTTCGTTTGATTTAACTTTTGTCTTTTTGGATGTATGTTTGGAGGTTTGCAAGTTTAAGAAAATCGAGTTAGTTTTTATTTTGTCCTTGTGTTCTCCAACTTGGCTTTTTTTCTAGTTTGCTTGCATCAATTTGGTATCAGAGCAAGTTAGCATATCTTTGGGTGGTGTGAGTCTCTCTTTTTTGTGATAAAAAAATGGCTAATAATCAAGAGGATTGGCAACAAATGATGCAACAATTGAATAATTTGCAACAACAAATCAACACAATGGCTGAAGCAATTGTTAATCTGAATGTCAATCAAGCTAATGTTAATCCTAATGTTCAAACTTTTGAAAGTGAGGGGGAGGTCCCTAGAAATCAAAATAGGCGACAAAGACATTAGGATCATGGGATTAAAATAGATGTTCACAACTTTGAGGGAAAACTACAACCCGACCAATTCCTAGAGTGGATAGAGAAAATGGATCAATTCTTTGATTGGAAATAAATTCCTGAAAACAGTAAAGTGAAATTTGTAAGTTTAAAACTTACTGGTCATGCTCTTACGTGGTGAAAAAACTTACAAAACAACAGACTAAGGCGTGGGAAAGAGAAAATACAAAATTGGGAACGAATGAAAGAAAAAATGAGAGGTAAATTCTTACCATCTGATCATGTACGAACACTTTTTCAAGAATTTAATTTGCGTCAAGGAACTCAATCTGTGGAAGAATACACTAAAATGTTTTACAAACTTCAATCAAGAAATGATCTAGATGAGTCTGAAGAGAAAACTATTTCAAGGTATATCAACGGTCTTAAGTGGACAATCCAAGATCAACTGAATTTGCATCATGTAATAAAAATTGATGAGGCATACTATATGGCATTAAAACTTGAAAAGCAACATCAAAGGGAAAGAGGTCACAACAAGATAACAGAAATATATAAATGACAACCAACTGGTGGGGTTAAAAATCAATCTCAAACTTTTATGGGAACATCGGGTGTGAAACTTAAGTCTTTTGAAAATCAAAATGCGGATAAAGAAAAGGGAATTATGGGATTTAAACCAACTGAGCAACCAAGATTAATTGGACCATGCTATAAATGTGGGCTTTATGGTCATCTTTCTGTGGCTTGTAGAAAAAATAACCCACCAAGAAACAATTTCATTGAAAACGATGAAGAAATAGAAAATGAAGAAGAAAACGAATCCGAACCTGAAAATGACATTGAATTGGAAAAAATTGATGTTGAGGGAGATGAAGGTGAAGAGCTTTTAGTAATATGACAAGTCTTAACAACTAAAATTGACAATGGGGATAGGTGGCTTAGGAGAAACATATTCAAGACAACTTGCACGGTCGAAGGAAAAATTTGCACTCTTATGGTAGATAGTGGGAGTTCTGGAAATTTTGTTTCACAACTAATGGTTGATAAACTCAAGCTGAAAATAAAACCACTTGCCAAATCTTATAAAATCTCTTGGTTTAAGGAAGGGGGTGAGGTTCCAATTACAAAGCAATGTGTTGTCAACTTAACAATTGGGGGTTCTGTTAAGGATCAAGTTGTTTGTGATGTAGTGCCTCTTGAAATCTGTCATATTTTGTTGGGTCGACCTTGACAATTTGATCACAAAACCATTCACAATGGAGAAAAGAACACTTATACTTTATTCAAAATAATAAGGAGTTCACTCTATCCTCAAAAATATGTGCCTGATTCGCCTGCTAAAAATAAAAAGGACGCCAAAACAAACACTCCTGAACTGCTTTTGAATGCAAATGATTTGAAACATTTTGAGGTAGCTTACTTGGTTTTGGGAAAGGAAACTAATTCTATTCTTCAAATTCCTAAAGAAATTCAACCTTTAATTGATGAGTTTTTTGATATATCACCTGAAGAGTTGCCTATAGGTTTGCCACCAATAAGAGATATTCAACATCATATTGATTTAATACTTGGAGCCACTTTACCTAACCTTCCTCATTAAAGGATGAGTCCAACTGAGTATGCTGAACTTTTTAAACAAGTGACTGATTTGTTAAAAGGGGTTTGATTAAAGAAAGCTTAAGTCCCTGTACTGTGCCTGCTTTATTAACTCCAAAAAAAGATAGAACGTGGAGAATGTGTGTGGATAGTAGAGAAATAAATAAAATCACCATTAAATATAGATTTCCTATTCCTAGAATGGATGACATACTAGATATGTAAAGCGGTGCCAAAATTTTTTCCAAAATTGATTTAAGAAGCGGGTATCACCAAATTAGGATAAGACCTGAGGATGAATGGAAAACTGCTTTTAAAACTAAAGAAGGTTTGTATGAATGGCTTGTGATGTCTTTTGGGCTTTCGAATGCTCCGAGCACTTTTATGAGAACTATGAATCATGTTTTGAGACCTTTTATTGGAAAGTTTGTTGTGGTTTATTTCGACGATATTTTGATTTATAGTATTCATCTTTCTGAACACTTTAATCATGTGAAGCAAGTGTTGCAAACTTTAAGGGAACAAAAGTTGTACATCAATTTAAAAAAATGTTCATTCATGACTTCGAGCTTAACATTTTTGGGTTTTATTGTTTCTGTTGAGAGGATAAAAGTTGATCCGATAAAAATTGAGGCAATTCAAAGTTGACCCACTCCTAAAAACATAAGTGAGGTGAGAGGATTTCATGGCTTGGCTTCTTTTTATCGAAGGTTTATTAAGAACTTCAGTTCTCTGATTTCTCCTATTACTGATTGTTTGAAAAAAAGAATATTTTGGTGGACACCTCAGGCTGAACAAACTTTTGAAGTCATTAAGGCAAAAATGAGTCAAGCTCCCATTCTTAGCTTGCCAAATTTTGAAAATATTTTTGAAGTTGATTGCGATGCTTCTCATGTGGGTATTGGTGCTGTTCTTAGTCAAGAGGGAAAACCTATTGCTTATTTTAGTGAAAAACTGAATGATGCTCGATCTAAATATTCTACTTATGACTTGGAATTTTATGCTATTATTCAAGCTTTGAAATTCTAGAGAAGTTATTTGATTCAACGGGAATTTGTTTTAAATACTGATCATGAAGCATTACGGTTTTTGGGTTCTCAAAAAAATTTGAACAAAAGGCATGCCAAATGGGTTTCTTTTTTGTAAGAGTATACTTTTCCTATTAAACATAAAATTGGTGTGTTAAACAAAGTAGCTGATGCTTTAAGCAAGAGATCTCATTTGTTGGTAACTGTTTATCCAACTATCAATTGTTTTGATTTTTTGAAAGATACTTATGCGAGTGATCCTGATTTTAAGAGTATTTGGGATTCTTGTATTGCTTTTGGTACTGATCCTACTGCTCAGTTTGTTATTCATCAAGGGTTTTTGTTTAATGGATCTAGACTTTGCATAACAAAAAATTCTTTAAGAGAACAACTTATGCATGAACTTCATAGTGGAGGATTGGATGGACATTTTGGGTAGGGAAAAACGATTGCCTTAGTTGAGAAAAAATATTTCTGGCCACATATGAGAAAACAAATTGCAAAGTTGGTAAGACAATGTAAGACCTATCAAGCTTTTAAAGGAACTTCACAAAATTCTGGTTTGTATATTCCTTTGCCTATTCCAAATAAACCTTGGGAGGATATCTCAATGGATTTTGTTTTGGGATTGCCCGTCACTGCTAGAAAATTTGATTCTATTTTTGTGGTTGTGGATCGCTTTAGCAAAATGGCACATTTTATTCCTTGCAAGAAAACTTCTGATGCCTCTTATATTGCTAACTTGTTCTTTAAAGAAATTGTTCATCTTCATGGTATTCCTCGCACTTTTACTTCTGATCGAGATACTAGATTTTTGAGTCATTTCTGGAGAACACTTTGGACAAAATTAGAAATTACTCTACAATTTAGCAGTGCATATCATCCACAAACTGATGGACAAACAGAAGTTGTCAATCGAAGCTTAGGAAATTTACTGAGATGTCTTGCTGGAGAAAAACCATCCCAATGGGATTTGATTTTGCCCCGAGCTGAATTTGCATACAATAATTCTGTTAATCGCTCAACTGGTAAAACTCCATTTGAAATCATTTATGGTCAGCCTATACCTCACATTTTAGAAATTGTTTGCCTTTGCCAAATAAAATTAGTGCTGAAGCTTCTAAAATTTTTGACCATATCAAAATTGTCCAAAAGCAAGTCCTTGAAAAACTCCGAATGGCTAATGTTAAGTACAAATCTGATGTTGATAAACATCGAAGAGAAGTTTCTTTTAATGAGGGAGATTTGGTTATGGCTTACTTTCGTCGCCAAAGATTTCCTGTTGGCACTTTTGGAAAACTAAGCAGGAAGAAATTTGGGCATTTTCGTATTCTAAAAAAATTTGGCTCAAATGCTTATCTATTGGATCTTCCTAATACTATTGGCACTTCTCCTGTGTTTAATGTTTCTGACATTTCTTTGTATGAAGGAAATCCTGAAGATCATGTGGAACTTGAAACTTTACCACTTTCCACTTCAGTTTTAAATGATGGTGAACAGGTTGAAGATGTTATTGATGTCAAAGTTACTAAAACTAGACATGGTGAGCATATGAAGTTTTTAGCAAAATGGAAGAATCGTCCTTTGACAGACTGTATTTGGATGGATGCCAAAGAGTTGAAGAAACGTCATCCGGATCTTTATAAAAAGATTGTTGAAGCTTTCTCATCAGGAGATGAGATTCTCCCACCAGGGGCGAATTGATGCATTTAGATTTTTTCCTTATTTTGTTTTGATGTAATTTGAACAATATTAGTTGTGTTTTATATTTTTTTTTAGCTATCCAATGATGGAAGGCATCCAATGATCATGGTAGGAAATGTGCTTGGGCTTGGCAAGGCTTGTCCTTTGGGCTGTTTGCTGCTCTTGGGTTGGGCCTTGGCTGTTCTCGGTTTGGGCTTTGGCTGTTTGATTTTGAGCTAAGACATTTGGATTTCTAGTGGTGCCAGCTCATTATTGTTTGAGTTGTGGGTTAGCTCATTATGAGCTGATGTTTAGCTCTTTAAATGGTATAGAAATTAGCTCATTATGGTGGGTGGAACTTGCCCTTTTCTCTCCCCTTGTCTTCTCGGTTTCCTCTGTCTGTTGTTGTTCCCGTGGCTGGCGTTTGGGGATTTGCTGCTGGTTCCGCCCCCCTTTGTGTTGGCTCTTCGGGTTTCTCCCTGGCTGCTTTCCCGTGGCCCTCTCTGCCCCATTTCCTGTGTTGTCTCTTCGGGTCCCTCACTGGCTACTTTCCCGTGGCTTTTTGGCTGGGTTTCTTGTGGCTTTTTCTCCCTGTTTTTTGTGCTGAATATGGGGGCTGTTGTAGTGTCATTTAGCCTTTCATTTCCCTAAAACTTGATTGGTTTTGGTTGGAGGTGTGATGGCTATTTGGCTCCCCTTTCTCTCCTATAAATATGTGGAACTTATGCCATGGGAAGGTTGTTGATTATTGTGAGCAAAGTTGCTAAAAACTGAGGGTTTCTTCTTTGGAAAAGCTTGAGAGCTTGTTCCATTCTCCTTCTCCTCTTCTAGGAAAGCTTGCGAGCTTCTCCTCTTTTCTTCTCGGGCTTCTAACCTCTTTCTTCTCTACGCAAGTTCCACTCCACCTATATCTTTCTTCTGGTTCCGTTGGTGAAGTTTGTTGGCTGTTTTGGGTGACATTTGCCGGAGGAGCTTGGTAGGACGTTAGACCCTTTTGCAGTGGTGGACCCTCGGTTTGCAAACCTAAGCACTATTTTTAAATATATTCCTACTCTCGTTGCATGTGAGGAGACCGCTTGTCGGTTGTTCTGAGGATAACATTTTTATATTTTTATTTTTGTTTCGTTTGATTTAACTTTTGTCTTTTTGGATGTTTGTTTGGAGGTTTGCAAGTTAAAGAAAATCGAGTTAGTTTTTATTTTGTCCTTGTGTTCTTCAACTTGGCTTTTCTTTCTAGTTTGCTTGCATCACATCATCGCACAAAAAAAAGAAGAAACTTCAAGAATCTCATTCCAAGAGATTACCTCAGTCAAAAGTTCTTCCTTATTCTTTCATTCACCGCAAAGCCACCAATTTCGCCAAGAAAAACTAATCGCTAAGTGGGTATATCGATGAGGAACCAAAAAATATTAATTAAATTCTTTAAACCATGGACTCAGAACCTCATCTTCACAGTCTTCGGGCCTCCATCCGCATGCATCCCAAGTACGATACGGATTAAATCCTGAGATCATAATGCATGGAACCTTAGAAATTCAATTTTGTTTGCTAATTCGGATGGGTTTGATAAACCCAAGTTTGTGCGTGTGGACTACGAGGTAGGGCGCTGATTCCAATGCTAGAAATTCTTCAAATGTAACTTCTTAGAATGTCATAAGAATAATTGTGGAGAATATTCTAGAATATGCATGAGTCAATTATAACAATTCTTTCCTTCAACTCAACATTATGGCGGAATCAAATCACTTTTGTGTATTCTCTCCAAATCAAATACTTTGAGCTCCTAAGGCTCTTAAAGGTTCAAGACCGTGCAAAATCATCAAACTTACCTGTCACTTAAACTGAATACCTATGAATGATCTCTGTAGCATAAATATTATACTCTGAAGTGATTCCATTGAACATTGATTGTACTTGTCCCAAAATTTTCATACCCTACTTTGGCCATCTCCCTATCCTAAATATTGAAATGATATGAAACGGACCAAAACAAACCATGCAATTCAAACATGATCCATCATCTAATCACCTAAAATCTTCACATCATCTCATTATATTCCTAAACTATTTTTGCAATTAGAAAGCCAACTCTTTTCTGATTTCGAATATGAGATGCTATAACACTAACTACAACCACAACTTGATTATATTTATATAGACTTCTATACAGCATAAACTAAATTGTCAAAAGAATCTTAATTCTCCAAAATTCATAATCGCCAGACATCTTGATCTCAAACTTCATGGCCATTGATATCAGAATTATGCTCGAATACCAATTTGTTGTAATGAATGCTCCAAAACTCAATGTGGACGAGTTACTAGGATCAAGACTAAGATACCACAGAAATATAACAGAGAAAAAGAAACACAACATAGAAGACAAAAGATTAAATAGTTCCGCTACAAACAAGCTTACATCAACGTAAAAAATAAAAACACTCACCAGCACTTTCCCTATTCTCAAGTACACCCACAGATAAAGAAAAAGAAGAAGAAGAAAACATACCAAGAATTCCACACCATGAGATTACCTCGTGCAAAAATTATTCCTTCAACTAGCACACACTATGAAGTCGCTAATTCTTCCAAAAAAAAGTTTAGTAGGTGAGAGGGTCTATTGATGGGAACCGAAAGAGATCAATTGCTTGCTCAAAAATATAGACAAAGTTCCTCATCTTACAGTTGTCAGCTGTCAGCGATCACTCGCATACAACCCAATGGAGTACAAAGCAAATCTCAAGATCACTACGCACAGATCCCCTAGAGGCTCAATCTTGTTTGTAAATCCCAATACATATTTGAGAATTTCAAGGCTTTGCACATTGATCTAAGGGTAGGGGCATCAATTACAATGCTAGCAAATCTCCAGGGATAACCTCCTAATCTATTGTAAGAGTAATTAATAGAATATTCTAGAATATGCTTGGGTAATTATAGCAAGGCAAAAACTGAAGTTATAACTATCAACCTCATGCAGCCCACCGTGATTTGTTGGTTGGGAGCTGAGGTTTTCAACGGAAAGGTCTTGAGTTCGAAATTTGCATATATAATGTGTATGTGAGTTTTAGTTTAATTCATTCAAAAGTCTAAAAAAAAAAAACCCTATCAACCTCAAGCTTACCAAAACTGCCAATTGGCTCAAATCTTATATCATAAAGACCGTAAATCAAAGAAATAGTAGATATATGGATTTTAAATGACTGCTCAAAATCAGTACAGGTTTCTTATTTCCAGCATATTCAAATATTCCTTTAGGTAAATTAAATATTAGAAAATATATAAGTATGACCACAATCATCATACCTTTTATAATCTTGATATCGAACTGACAAGAGGAGTCACGGCCTTGGTGGTGTGAGCAGAAACCTCACAGGAAAACACAAGCAACCGAGAATTTCAGAAAAGAGAGAATGCTCACAGGGATCCGAAACCACCACCTGACATCGGTAAGGATACAGAGATGAACAAGAATAGATCTCTAATTATCTTTCTTATCATCTAACAGAACATTACAGGGGTTTATAAATACACCTCTTGGCTACTTAATTGGCCACAGAGATGGCAGCTAAAACTAATAAATGAAATCTAAATACACACTGAAGTTAAACAGGGAAAGAAATAAAATGTCCGTTATTAGCTTATACAACACCGGCGTCAATCCACCGAGGTAGGAGGAACTTCATGTTCGTAATAAGATGATAGGTCATCGACATTGAACATCGCTGATACATTGTAACTTCCAGGTAGATCAATTTGATACGCGTTATCACTTATTTTCTTGATGATTCGAAAAGAACCGTCAACCTTGGGCTTGAGCTTTCCAAAAGCACCCATGGGAAACCTGTCCTTCCTTAGACGAATCCATACCATGTTGCCTTCTTTGAATTGCACTGCTTTCCGTGATTTGTTGATGGCGGCTTGACACTTCCTATTGTGTCTGTGAATCATTTCCCGCACGCGCTTATGTAGTTGTTGAATTTCTTTGCTGCGGAGTTCACCATTGCGCTGTAGCTAGTTGTAGGAACTTGAGGAATATAATCAAGAGGAGTTAGAGGGTTAGTTCCATACATTACCTGGAAAGGACTTTGGTTAGTCGCCTGATTTGTAGACCGATTAAAAGAAAACTTGATTTGGGGTAGAATGAGATCCCATTGCTTTAGATTCTTGCCCACAAAGCATTGAAGGAGGTTTCCTAGACTTTTGTTGACGGTCTCTTTTTGACCGTTAGTTTGGGGATGAGCCGTGAAGCTGAACTGAAGTTTGGTTCCCAATTTTCCCCACAGAGTTTTCCAAAAGTGACTCAAAAACTTGAGGTCGCGATCTGAAGTGATAGTCTTGGGGATGTCATGTAAACGAACTTCTTTAAAATATGAATCGACCACATGAGTAGCATCAAGAGTTTTACTACATGGCACAAAGTGAGCCATTTTCAAGAATCGGTCAACTACTACCATTATCGAATCCTTGTTTCTTTGTGTCCGAGGTAGGCCGAGCACAAACTCTAGGCTAACATCGATCCATGGCCCCTTTAGGAACGGGTAGAGGGGTGTACAATCCTAACTTTTGACCTTGATTCTTGGCTAATTTGCAAATCTTGCATCGTCTAATGAATCTGTCAACATCTCGTGTGAGAAGGGGCCAGTAGAAAAGTTCATTTACTAAAACAAGAGTTTTATCTCTTCCAAAGTGGCCAGCTATACCGGCTTTATGGCATTCACTGATAATTGCAAGCTGAGTGGAACCTTGGGCAATGTAAAGCCTGTTGCCGTAGAAGAGATGTTCATGTTGAATGTGATAGGATTGGTAAGGGCCATTTTGACATCGGGCCCCTATGTTGCCGAGATCGGGATCATTTGGATACAATTCTTTAATAGTTCAAACCCAGTGATTTTGGTTTGTATCAGAACCAACCTGTGACTGAGGGCATCCGCCACTTGATTGCATTTTCCGGATTTGTGTTTTAAGACGTAATGGAAAGCATCTAGATACTCTACCAAGCAGCATGCCTTCCCTTTAATTTCTTCTAACTGCTAAGGAACAGCAGCGCTTCGTGATCTGAGAATAAGATGAACTCATTGGATAATAAGTAATGATCCCAGTGATGCAAGGCTCTCACTATTGCATAAAACTCCTTGTTGTACACCGAATACTTACATCGGGCTTAACTGAATTTTTCGCTAAAAAAAGCTTGATGCCCACATTGGATGTGTCACAATCCACTTCAAACACTTCGTTGAAGTTGGGTAATGCCAACACAGGTGTGGACGAGATCAATTGTTTGAGACGTTCGAAGCTGCCTCAAGCGGTTGGATTCCAGCTGAATTTTTCAACCTTAAGTAACTCTATGATGGGAGCAGCTACAGTACTAAAATTCTAGATGAACTTGCGATAAAAGAAAGCCAGCCCATGGAATTGGTGCACTTTGGTGACAGATTGAGTTGCCCATTGCACGATTGCTTCGACCTTGGCTGGGTCGGCCTCAATGCCTGTAGGGGTTATAATAAATCCCAAAAATGATATTTTATTGGATAAATATTGGCATTTATAAGGATTAGCAAATAGTCTCTGACCTCAGAGTGCATCAAACACGATTCCCAAATGCAATAGATGATCATCTAAGGTATGACTGTACACCAAAATATCGTTGAAATACACGACTACAAATTTGCAGAGGAATGGTTGAAAATTTTGGTCATAATCCTCATGAATGTGGTAGGAGCATTTGATACTCCAAACAGCATAACAATCCATTCATATAACCCTTCCCACGTCTTAAACGCCGTCTTCCACTAATCCCCGGGCCACATGTTTAGGAGAAAATTGTAGCTCCATGTAATTGATCAAAAATATCATCAATACGAGGTATAGAGAAGCGGTACTTTACTGTTATTTTATTGATGGAACAACTTTCTATGCACATTCGAAATGAGCCATCCTTCTTTGGAACAAGTAAGGCCGAGACGACGCAAAGGCTACTATTGGGGTGTATGAAACCTTTAATAATCAACTCCTCTACATGTCGATGCAGTTCTACATGCTTGCTGGCTCATAGGCGAAAAACCAGTCTATTAGGCAACACCGATCCTGGAACCAAATTCATGTGGTATTGAATTTCCCTCAGTGGTGGAAGCCCGGCCGGAAGTTCCCTGGTCAAGACATCACTATAGGAAAGACAGCAATTTGCGGTGGATTTGCAACTGACTTTGCGACGGAAAATATTTTCTCTGAGATAGCGGCGGATTTGCGACGAAAATTTCCGTCGTTTATTTTGTGGCGGATTTGGGATGGATTATCCGCCACAAATTTGCCGCAAATCCGTCACAAATAATTATATCTAAACTGGCATCCCCACTGCTTCTTTCATTCGCTCTGATTCTGTTCTGCTGTCGTGCCCTCGAGCTTTGACGACCCCTCTCGTGCCATTGTTTCCTTCGACGACGTTCCTTCAATTCGCTTGCCTATCTCCAAATTTTCCTTTGTTGTTGTTCTTCTTCCGCTCCTTCGTCATTACTAGACTTCGCTCCTTCGACTCGACGACGTTCCCTTCCTATTGATCAGAAGTTAATATTTTGATCGGAAGCACTGACGGGAGCTCGCTCACTGTGAAGGTAGCTTTATCCCTTTCACGTGCTTCTTCAGCCAAATCCCGTAAATCCGCCCTAAATCCTGCATCCAAACAGCCCCTTCCTGTCGCATCCTGTCGGCTTCAAAGGTAATCTTCCTTCCATTTCATTTCAAGTCTATTGTTCTTACTTTAGGGTTAATTAGAAGATGTATGGAGATTGTTCATAGTTTAGGGCTTTTGTGTGACAGAATAGTTTCCCTCAAACTTTAAGAAAAATTCTATAAGATGGTCGTGAAACCTGCATTGCTTTATGGGGTACAATGTTGGCCATTAAAAGAGAAGCATAATATTAAGTTAAGTGTTGCAGAGATGAGGATGCTTAGGTAGATGAGTGGCTTTACTCTTAGAGTCTATTATTTATGGTGATGGTGTAGTGGATGGAAATATTATTAGTAGAATTCAAGTTGGATGGTTGAAGTGGATGAATGCATCGGGCTTGTTGTGTAATAAAAAAATCTCTCTCAAACTTAAGGGAAAATTCTTTAAGATGGTAGTGAGACCTACAATGCTTTATGGTGCAGAAGGTTGGCCATTAAAAGAGAAGCCTAATATTAAGTTAAGTGTTGCAGAGATGAGGATGCTTAGGTGGATCGATAAGTGGCTTTACTCTTAGAGTTTATTGTTTATGGTGATGGTGTAATGGATCGAGATATTATTAGTAGAATTCAAGTTGGATGATTGAAGTGGATGAATGCATCGGGCTTGTTGTGTGATAGAAAAATCCCTCTCAAACTTAAGGGAAAATTCTATAAGATGGTAGTGAGACCTGCAATGCTTTATGGTGCATAATGTTGGCCATTAAAAGAGAAGCATAATATTAAGTTAAGTGCTGCAGAGATGAGGATGCTTAGGTGGATCAATGAGTGGCTTTACTTTTAGAGTCTATTGTTCATGCTAATGATGTAATGGATGGAGATATTATTAGCAGAATTCATGTTGGATGGTTGAAATGGAGGAATGCATAGGGCTTATTGTGTGATAGATAAGTTCCCTTCAAACTTAAGGAAAATTCTAAAAAATGGTGGCAAAACCTGTAATGGTTTATTATGGTGTAGAATGTTGGCCATTAAAAGAGAAGCATAATATTAAGTTAAGTGTTGCAGAGATAAGGATGCTTAGGTGGATCGATGAGTGGCTTTACTCTTACAGTCTATTGTTCATGATGATGATGTAATGGATAGAGATATTATTAGTAGAATTCATGTTGGATGGTTGAAATGGAGGAATGCATCGGGCTTATTGTGTGATAGATAAGTTCCCTCAAGCTTAAGGAAAAATTCTAAAAAATGATGGTAAGACCTGTAATGCTTTATTATGGTGTAAAATATTAGTCATTAAAAGATAAGCATAATATTAAGTTAAGTGTTGCAGAGATGAGGATGCTTAGGTGGATGAGTGGCTTTACTCTTAGAGACAGGATACGAAATGAGCATATACTTGAAAAGGTTGGAGTAGCTCTAGTGGAAGATAAGATTAAAGAGAGTCGCCTTAGATGGTTTGGTCACATAAAACGGCGACCTTCTGATGACTCATTTGGGAAACTATATGTATTAGTATGTTGCACTAATTCACACATACTCTTCTATTGCCCAATATACAATGAGTGCATGATAGAGGCGCACAACTATCCATGCAAACTTCTAAAATCATCACTATTGCACATATTTTTTTTAATTGATACAAATCTAATTATTTGGTTATAGAAATTTATAATCCAAATGTGTTATGGATATTCGAAAGTATAGAAATTGAATGTATAACCGACTGTTGCTGGATGCAAGACATTAATAGATGAATTTCTGAACATAGTGAATTATTTCATTCAGGCAGGCTGTCAATTATCTTCATTTATATTGGAGAGTAGGTTTCTTTGTCCATATTCAAACACAAAAATCAAGTATACCTCACATGAGATGAGATTACTGTTAATCTATATCGCAGAGGATTCATTCCAGAATATTAATATTGGACTTCACATTATGAGTACGAGCCTCATTTTGACTCTCAGTGTGACCCGTTTACAAGTTCCAACATAATTAAGGAAGATAAAATTAGGACATTTGAGGACTTGATTTATGATGCAACTGGGCCATAATTTTAACAATATATAGAAGAATCTCTGAATAAGGAGGCACAAAACTTCTATGATTTGTTGCACGCTACGCAACAACCAATTTGGAATTGGTGCACTACTCACTCAGAGTTATTTATATATGTGAAGATGTTAAGCATAAAGACAGAATATAATGTACCCAAAGAATATTTTAATCAATTCATTGGCCTACTTAAGGAGACCAACTCGGCAGATAATATTATTCCAACAGATTTATGCCGGATTAAAAAATTGATTTTCAAACTTGGTTGAAAGCTATAAAAATAAATTGTTGTGTTAATGGAAGTATGTTGTACTACGGGAATAATTTGTCAGAGATTGCATATCATCATTGTAACGCACTAATGTTTAAACTAAATTCTGGTAAAAAAAGAAAGCAGAATGATATGCCAGTCAGTCGATTGTTCTACTTACCTATCATTCCCAAATTGTAACATTTATATGCATCTATGAACTCTGCTGTACATATGAGATGGTATAAGGAACACATCTCACAAGTAGGTGTTCTAACACATCCGTCAGAAGCTGAAGCCTGGAAAAACATTGACAGTAGACATCCTACCTTTGCCGCAGAACTAAGGAATGTAAGATTAGATTTATGTGCAAATAGTTTTACTCCATTTATCTAATCTTCCTTACCTTACTCATGCTGACCCGTAAAACTCACCCCCTACAATCCTCCTCCAGAGTTGTGTATGACTACACCCTATATGTTTCTGACACTTATTATTCTAGGCCCATACAATCCAAAAATAAAGATGAATGTGTTCTTGCAACCTTTAATCAATAAACTAAATTTATTATGGAATGAAGGAGTTATCAAATATAATATCTCCACAAAATAAAATTTTATAATGAGGATAACATTACTTTGGACAATCGGTGACTTTCCAACATACGGTATGCTTTCTGGTTGAAGCACTGCAGGCAAGCTAGCTTGCCCATATTGCATGAAAAATACTAAATCGTTCACTTTGAAACATGGAGGCAAAGACACTTAGTTTGACTGTCACCGCATATTCTTACCTGCAAACCATCCATTCAGACGAAACAATGATGCTTTCACTAAAAATAAAGTGGGGACAACACAGCCTCCACCACGATTAAGTAGTAAGAAAATATTTGAAAGAGTAAATTTTATACCCACGATAATTGATTCTCCATCATTAATTATTCACAAAATACCTGGGTACGGAGTTACTCATAATTGGAAAAATAAAAATATTTTCTGGTCTTTATCATATTGGAGAACAAATTTGATCAGACATAATCTGGATATGATGCATATAGAGAAGAATGTTTTTGATAATGTATTTAATACAACGATGGAAAATCTAAAGATAATGTAAAAGCTATGATAGATTTAAAGGATATTTGCAAGAGGAAAATGCTTGAGTTGAAGGAAAGTGGAAATGATAAACTTCTAAAGCCAAAAGCTTCATTCACATTCACTTTAGAGTAGAGGCGAGCGGTTTGTGAATGGGTGCAGAGCCTAGAGCTACCTGATGGATATGCTTTCAATCTCAGTAGATGTGTTGACATGAGATCGGAGAGATTGTTTGGATTGAAAAGCCATGACTGTCTTCAGTTATCTTCCATATTCAATCTTAAATCCCTTAACCAAACTATCTCCTTCAAAGATTTATGCTTATCAAGATTTAATGAAGAAGCTTTGTTCTATATTGAGCATAACATTCATTTCATTCTGTACAAGCTTGAGAAGATATTCCCTCCAGAGTTTTTCGACTCCACGAAGCATCTACCCGTTCATTTACCATATAATACTAGAGTTGGTGGATCTGTTCAATATCGGTGGATGTATCTTTTTGAGAGGTAATTTTGTGCAAACATAACATATCAAATATTATTAATAAATTTTAAATTCATGACCATACATGATTCGGGTACTTAAATAAACTTAAGAAGACTGTAAAGAACAAAGCATGTTGATACACCATGGGGGCCACCTTGTAAAGCCCAGGGGAAGATATTTAGAAGGTTCCTAAATAAAGTTTAATTGTTGAGGAAGGTTTCCTAAATCATGTTTAATTATTTATGAAGATTTCCTAAATTAAGTTTATACTACTTAGAAAGTATTTAATTGTTTAGGAAGGTCTTCTAAATTATGTTTAATTATTTAGAAAGGTTTCCTAAATTATGTTTAATTATTTAGGAATGTTCTATTTATGTTCTTGTGTTCTAGGACTATTTAACGGGGAGTTGTCGAGGGTTTTAGG
This sequence comes from Dendrobium chrysotoxum, assembly GCA_019925795.1. Taxonomy (NCBI): domain Eukaryota; kingdom Viridiplantae; phylum Streptophyta; class Magnoliopsida; order Asparagales; family Orchidaceae; genus Dendrobium; species Dendrobium chrysotoxum. Next base: position 28,261,344 of record CM034299.1, on the reverse strand, counting down.
TTCATGCTATGCAGAATTTTGTCTTGAGTGCTGTGGTTTTCTGTTGTGAGGGATCCCAGCAGTGTCTAGGGTTTGGGAGAGAAGATCCTCCTCTCTAAAGAGGATCAACTGTATCTTGCTTCTTGTTATTTGATTTCATAGCAATAAAATTATGTTATTTTGTTGAAATTTATTTTTGTTCGCTGATTATGGTGGTTCAAGATGTATCAAATTGGTATCAAAGCGGTGTCCTAGACCGAAATATCATATTTCATCGTTGATTTCTACCGAGTTTTTCTTCTCCATTCGCTGAATTTACTGTTTGGAGGCCAGATTTGCATTAAAGTTGTTGATTTTTTGTTGTTAAAGCCTTGATCCGAGTACCGATGGCTAGAAGAAGAATTGAGGCGTTGGAAGAAAAATTGGAAGGGGAAGACAACTACGAGCGGATGTGGGATCAATTAATGAATGTATTTCAACGATGGAATGAAGGTTTGAGAATTTGAAAGATAAGATGAATAAAACAATCGGGATGCAGTTGAAAGCTTTACCGACGATTCGTAAGGCTGAATCAAATGGAAAGAAAATTCTATAGGAGATGATGAAAAAGCTCATGGAGATGCGATCTAAAACCCCACCAACAATTCCAAATGCTAACCCTAATCAAGATTTGATCAAAATTCCCTTAGCCGAATCTAAAGGGAAAGAGATCAGACGAGAAGAGTTTGACAAAAAGAGCTCCTTTCATCAAAAGCCAACTCCTGGGGCTCCGAGAAGGGGGAAAATGGGGTTTTTGGATGGGGGATAATAGGGAGGGAGTTTTATTGTGGAGGTGATGGAGTGGTCAACTATTATGGGAGGCTTTTTAGGCAAGGAGAGTGGATGATCGGAGGAGGAGGATGAGCCGAGCCATGAGGATCAGGTCATGTGAGGCGAATGGAAGAAAGAATGGAATCCCACCCTCGATACACGAGGGAAATATGAAAGATCACGACAACCTCTACACTGGAGGAGGAAGCTGTTGGGCGACATAATCATCATGCAACTTCAACTATACTTAGTGTTCTTTACATTCTTATTTGGAACAAAATCCCATTACTTTGGACGGACAATCCTACATGGCAGAGCAAAATATAGAGCTACTGGATGAGGATTCATTGGGCGACATGTAAAGTTTGCTGAGAACTACAAGATGTACTCTAGAAGTCATTTTACAAAGGGTCTGGAATTTATACTGCCACTAATTGTTATCAGGTCTATGGATCTACAACTACTAATTCAACAACATTTATGCTTCTCACTACATCCATGTGGTTCCTTGTTGTCACTTGATTTTTACGCCATTTCTTTTTAACCTTTTTGGCTTTGAGTGAAAAAAATAGTTAATGGCTGGGATGGCTGGAGCAAGTGAATAAAAAGTGAAGGTATTGGCAAAGATGTTAAATTCTGAAAGATGGTATATTCTCTAGAGTGAAGCACGAGCAGATAATAAAGGATATAGAATTGGATCACGTGCTAAGTGGTTCTCAACAGGAAGCTGATTTTGTTGTTAAAATAGAGGATCAAGAGACAGTTCCCTTCCTTACACGTTGAGGACAATGTGGCACTTTGGGAGGAGAGTATTGATACGACAGAGGGGACACCTTGTGGGGCAAAGGGGAAGATATTTTGAAAGTTTCTAAATTATGTTTAATTGTTTAGGAAGGTTTCCTAAATTAAGTTTATACTAATTAGGAAGAATTTAATTATTTAGAAAAATTTCCTAAATTATGTTTAATCGTTTAGGAATATTCTATTTATGTTATTGTGTTCTAGGGCTATTTAAGGGGGAGTTGTCTAGGACTTTAGGTTCATGCTATGCAAAATTTTGTCTGGAGTGCTGTAGTTTTCTTTTGTGAGGGATCCTAGTAGTGTTTAGGGTTTGGGAGAGAAGATCCTCATCTCGAAAGAGGATCAATTGTATCTTGCTTCTTGTTATTTGATTTCCTAGCAATAAAATTCTATTATTTTGCTGGAATTTACGGTTGTTCGTTGATTTTTGTGGTTCAAGACGTATCACACGTCCCGAAAGATCAATATGTGAAGCATACCTGATGTATGAAACTACATAATTTTGCTCATACTACTTTGACACAGAGTTCCAATCAACAAGGAATATTATACCTCGAAATTTGGGTAATCCTAATTTGTGTGAAAGGGAACATTCGTAAAGGTGATGATTGTGAGTGTTATGGGGTCTTACAGGGAGTACCACAATTGAAATATCCTAGTGAAGGGAACAACGTGTATCTTTTTAATTGTGATTGGTTTGATTAAGTGCAAAACAAAGGAACCAGGGTGCATCCACTTAATGGTATTACAGAAGTTAAGCGAGGTAGAAGATATAAAAATACGACCCATTTGCCTTTGTTAGCCAGGCTACCCAAGTATTCTTTGCTAACTATCCAGGTAAACTGTGGGGTAAGTAAGATTGGCTTGTAGTCATCAATACTAAACCTATGGGGGGTTATTGAGAATACTGCATCAATACCAGTAGCACATCAAGAAGAGTATACGTCAAACTTCAAAGAGCCTGCTAATGATGCAGATGATCAAATTGTAGCCAATGAAATCGAGTTGCAATTAGAGGAAGTGGACTTAGACATTGAGGAGAACATTGAAGATGTTAGTAGTGAGGATGTGGTCTCGTCAAATGAAAGTGAATCACCTAGTGATTAATAGTTAGGAGATAAATATGAATCACTTATTAATTTTTTTACATGTTAATATACATGCAGTAGTTCTTTTGTTTACAAGTTAGTTACATACTGTAGATTTTTTTAATTTTACATGTTAGCATACATACATTAATTTTTTTATATGTTAGTATACATACATTAAATTTTTTACATGATAGCATACATACAGTAGTTCCTTTCCTGCATTTAATTTATTTATTTCTTGCATTTTTATAAATATACAAATTATAACTAATTGTTTCTTTTAATTTTTACAGATGTCTTCTGGAGGTGATGAGCCCAAAAGGCGGTCGATCACAAATATTTTCAAAAGCAGGAAGAATACCGGTGGAGGATCCAGTAGGGTTAGAGGTACTAAGGGGACCTCTTCACAGCTTGTCACTCATACCCAACCTAGCCCCCCATAACCTACACCTCCTGCAGGGAGTCCTCCATTTACTCCACAGACCCCCGCTTTCCATTACCATACCCTGCACAGATGGCTCCCTTTTACCCGTACTACCCCCCACCATTTTCTCAAGGATTCCCTGCTACTTATCCCTATCCACCATACGTTCCGCCATTTTACTACCTACCACCCTCTCAGCCCTATGCAGCTAGACCTTCCACCCCGACTGCAACTGGACCTTCCATGCAGGCTGCTGCAGTACCGACTGCCAAATGGGCACATGCTCATTCAGCCTGAGGGTGACATGTACGTAAATGTCTATATTTTATATTATGTATATATTTGAGAAATAATATTCTTCAAGTAAATATTTTGTGCAGGTTTTATCCATCAAACCAACCCACGTATAAGATACGGGATATCATACGGAGTAGGTTTGATGCTCCATATGTCTCTTGGAAGAAAATCCCAAAGGAAGTGCGCGACATGTGGTTCTGGGAGTTGGAAATTGGTAAGTTGTAATATTATTAACATATCTTCATATTTTATTACGCTAATAAAGAATAATTTTTTTTAATTTGTTGTATACAGCAAGATTTATATTGGTTACCTGAGCATGGTGCTCGAATCAGAACAAATTTTGAGAAACGCAGAGCAACTCACCTGCGAGACATGTTCACCCGTATTAGGAGGATAGACGAGCGACCGCTTTGGATTGAAGAGGGTGTATGGGTAGAGCATAAAAGTGTTTGGGCCAGCCCAAATTTTAGAGCGAGGAGGGAAAGAACAGTCAAAATCGAGCTTCTAATGTCGGGGCCTAGGTAGGTCCCTCCATACTGAGGGCTCAGTTCCACACACTGAGCATAGAAGATGATTGATAAGAATTTTAATAGATTTTAAAAATTTCTTTGTTCATACATGTTAATCTAAGTATATTGCAGAAGGAGATGCTTGGCAGAGAACCCACTGCAGTTGAGTTACACAGTCACACTCATAAGCGCTAGGAGGACTAATAATGGGTGGATGAGTGAGCTAGGAGGGCATATGTAAGTACATAAGGATATTATAGTTACAGAAATATTATAAGTGACGATTATACGATTATTAATCTTATATTATATTTTGTATAATGAGTATACAAGGCTTCGAGAGAGTCAGGCTGCAACAGGTGAGGGATCCTCTGGGGGATCTACAGATGTTTCTGACTACCACACTTGGTCGCAAGCGGTAGGTGAAATGCAGAAGGGACGGTTTATGGATTAGGCTCGCAAGCCTACGCGTATGAGGGACAGTCTTCTTTAGCTATCAGGTACTCCGTAGGCAGCCATGAGAGTTTATATAGCCAACAGGTGGCTAACTTGACAACGAGATTAGAAATCATTTGAAGAACACTGGCGAACATGAACATTTAGATATTAGATGAATTTAAGAGATTGAGAGAGCAAATTGGCGGAAATCAACCTGCGCCTACATCGGCCGAGCATGATAGCGAGGACACAGATTTCGCCTAGAGTGTCTAAAAAAATATTTTTGATGCATTTTATTTCTTTTGATATACTATTAGAACTATTGAAACTTTAATAGTGTTATAACAATTATAAAATTTTATGGAATATGGTTGTTTATTTAAGATATTGAAATGTTACTGTTTGATTATTAGTGCTTTTTATTATTGCATTTAATTATTGCTTTTAAAATATCTAGATTCGTACTGTTGGAAAGCTCAATAACAGATAGCATGAGTTATTTTTTTATTTTTGCTACAGGTTTCCGGCGAATTTGCAACGGTCATCGAAAACCTTGATACGACAATTTAGTATCGTTGTTTGCGGCGGAAACATCCGTCACAAATGGTGATGAATTTGCAACAGATTTTCCATCACAATGTACAATGGATATTCCGTCACAATTTGAAGCAGAGATTCCATCGCACATCCGCTGCAAATCCACTACAAAATATTTGTGACAGATCTATTACGTCATAAATACTTTTGCGACGTCATAAATACTTTTGCGACGGATTATTCCGCCGCAAAAAGTTAAATTTCTTGTAGTAACATATTGTTATAGCAAAGGTTGGATAGCTTCAGGTACCGATTGGAGAGGTTCATTTTCTTCCATTAATAACAACAAGAATCCTTCTTTAACAAGCCTAAAGTCCTTGAGGAATAATTTTTGGTTAAGTATATTCTTGGTCACAGAACCTTTGTCTTCTAAAGCAGGGGAGGGCAGCAGCAATATTTTCTTATTGTTATGCATGAAAGAATAAGTGTTGGTAGTGCCATTGTGTATGGTATTTTTGTCGAATTGCCGCGACAGTCCTAGTAGTAGGTGACACTCATCCATCGGCATGACGTCACATAAGACTTGATCTTTAAAATGCCCAATGGAAAAATCCACCAAACACCTCTTACGGACATGTACTTCGGTATTTTTCTGGATCCAGGATAATGCGTAAGGATTGGGGTGATCGACGGTGCCTAATTGAAGTTTGTCAACCATAGTGGTGGCCACGACATTCTCACAACTCCCACTATCAATGATTACATTACATACCATGTCCTTCACAGTATATCTGGTTTGGAAGATGTTATGGCATAATCATGATTCGCCGTTGTGTATATTCAAAGCTTGTCTCAAGACCAGTAGTTTTCCGTCATCGCCACGAAGGTCTGTCAAATCAATGTTAGAGGATTTCACACTCGGATCGGCCACCAGTTCTTCGACCTCAGGTTCTTCAATCAGTGTTACAACCTGGCGGTTTGGGCAGTTATAAGCTAAATGTCCAAACCCCTGACACTTGAAACACTTGCGGGCAGGAAAAGTGGCTTGGGGATGCACCACATGAGAGGAATTACATGAGTTTCTTTCTTCTTGTAATCTACTGTGGCCAACAACAGGTCTAGTCTGGCCTACCTCCTCCGACAAGGGCTCGTGAACAAAATTCTTGCCCGTGGTTTTCTTGAAGCGGCTCAGCTGTTTTCCACCTTCACGACTAGATTGACTGCATCCTGAAAGGTCCAATAAGGCTAGAGTTGTACAACATTGGCGATCGAGGGCTGTAACCCTCCCAAGAATCTGGTGATGGTATGCTCTTCTAGTTCAACAATGTCGCACTTTAAGGATAGTTGTTTAAATTCAGTCACGTATTCTTCAACAGTGGTGTAATAACTCAAATATGTGAAATAAATTTATTTGACAAATATGAAAATTCTGAAGTTGAGCGCTTTGACGTTGATCTAATGAGCGCTGCGGCACTAGGCCATGAACAGTATATATATATATATATATATATATATATATATATATATATATATATATATATATATATATATATATATATTCCTAGCTCACCCCACCGACTCCCTCACTTGGTTGCTTGGCCAGGAAAAAATTGAAAGAGGGGAAAAAGAGAGAGGAGAGAGAAAAGTCTTTGGATCATATTTGTCAGTCATTCATATTACAGATTTTATTTTATTCGTTATAAGTAACTAATCTCTTACTTTCGTTTTCAATGATTTTAATTTTTACGAATTTTATCTCTCATAAATCTGTCAAAAATACATTATCTCCTGATTTCATAAGCTTTCACCGTGCAAGTTTAGATATGTTATAGATTTAATCATTCTGAATGATTTGATATGATTTTATTATATTTTAAATGAAGTAATGAATGATATCAGATATATGATATGATAACTCCATGTAATACCCTATTGATCAATGTGATTCACTGATTGAAAGTCATAAGGAGCTGAAGATTGATTGGGAGTTATAAGGAATCAGGGCGACTGATTCACATAATTCAAGAGGAATTATAAGGAGTATATTGATTGAGAGTTATAAATGGCGACTGATTGGGAGTCATAAGTGTAGAAGCAAGATACACTTAAGATACACTCATCGAATATTTGAATACCGATACCGACACTGCTACAAACACTATACTGATATTGTGACTGACACTAATACTGTTTATTGTCATTAACACTATTTAACGTTATTGATCATGATACTAATATTGTTACTGGCATTAGTACTGCTAACTGTTACTAATAGTGCGACTGATAATGTAATAGATTGAAATGTGATGAACTATAGAATGATATATTGATATATATAATCAGTATAAACTTTGATGCATATAGTTCTTTATATGATTTATAGCATATTGTTCTATTTTATCTTACATTGATTTTAGATGTAACATTTTAATTAATTGTTGGGCTATGTGATTAGTACGTAGTTTTATATTTTTTTAAGAAAGGATAAGGATCCTATTATATGAGGCACTGGAGAACATGCATAATTTTTCTACCTACAGTTCTAGATAAAAGCCACTGTTCATTGGTAAACTCTAGTTAAATGGTTAAAATGAAAAACATATGTAATTCTTCCAATATAGATCCTGGAGTGTGATAAGCGGACTGTTGTTGTTGTAATTGGGTGAATTTTAAGAATAGGTCTTATTTATATTGTTTAAGAATATACTTTTGTTGTAACTCTCGTTTCATTTTTGGCCACATCACAATCTTGCTTCGCCCTTTGCGGTTCCTTGATCCTTTCAAGTTTTCTCACCACAAAGAGTCGGTTTTTTTTTTAGTTTTATGGCTACTAACTTAACAACTCGCTTAGCTAGTACAACCTTGAATTCAAGAATGCACTCGACCGACTGTAACCAGTTAATGAACTTGTCAGGATCCATTCTCCCGTCAAAGTCAGGAAGATCAATCTTGATCCCACAATCTTATGGTGGTCTTCGGCCAGCTCGTCCATGCATCAGTCTTCCAGCTTCGCCTTCACTAGAGCTTTATTGATGGAAGGGATTGACATCTTTCTCTTCTTTGCATCGCGTTGTAGGTTCCCTATGTTCGAAACTAGTGAGGTGTTGCTGCAGCTGTGTGATCTCACACTGTAAATCCTCAATCACGGCTTCTTGAATTGGTCTTTGTTGATTCTAACGAGGCGGTATCATTGTTAGCTCTGATACCACTTGACACCGGACTAACAAGAGGAGTCGCGGCCTGGGTGGCATGAGCAGAATCTCACAGGGAAACACAAGCAACCGATAACTTCAGGAAAGGGAGAACACTCACAGGGATCTGAAACCACCACCTGACATCGGTCAGGATACAGAGATGAACAATAATTGCTCTCTGATTATCTTTCTTATCATCTAAGAGAACATTTCAAGGGTTTATAAATACACCTCTTGGCTACTTAATTGGCCACAGAGATAGCAGCTAAAAAAGGAAATCTGAATACACACTGAAGTTGAACAGAGAAAGAAATAAAATGTCTATACAGCACCAGCGCCAAATCTATAGTATTCTCGAAACTATAATCTGTAGTATTCGGATCAGCGTTAAATGCTATCATATGTCATAAACATTACACCCAGCCTTTCAAAAGTCACAAAACGTCTTCCACTTCAGGATTCCAGAAGGCGTCACGAAGGCACGGCCTTCCGAGAACAACTGCACAAAAATGAGAACTTATTCACTGCCATGCGTCAAAACTTCTGATAACTACTGAGATGCACTGAGTAATCATACCATTCAAACTTAACACATAAACTTCCCATTTCTTAATAAAATGTGACATGTTTCTTAAACTCTCCGATCTATAGTCGACATTGGGATCAGATCACTTAGATTTATCTCACTTACTTAAAAGGTACAGAAACAAAAAAAGAAAAAAACGACGCCTCGTCCAAATAAAGAGCTAGAAAAGATCAGACATACAGCTTATAAACCTATATAAATATAGCTAAATCAGCTGAAACCATTAAAAACAAACCATACCCCACAGACCAAATATAAGCAAATTAAAACCTGCAGAACGAAGAAAAACCCTAAGGTCACAAACTCGCGATAAATGAATTCAACTAATACCAAGCAAAATCAAACCATACCGAACAACCAGTAAGTCACGAAAGGATTCCAAGTTTCCAACTGCACAGTATAGAGACGATCACAACGACCGGGGTGCTTACACGGAGACCCAAAATACACGAAAAATTCCGCGAGATCTTCTGATAAGCAGAGGCGAACAGCTGCTATTTGATATTTCTATATTGTTGACAAAAAGCAAAAGGCTATGAGAGCAAAATTGAGTAGATCAGGCAAAAAAAAATATTCATGGGCAAGTTTTTATATATAACATTTTAATGGGTCGAATTTAGTGAACCTAACCCGCTAATTGATTTATATTTTTAAAAAATGATTTTAAGGAAAAGTATATAGGACAAAAATGTGAAAAAAAATAATCTAGCCTTTGATTTATTTTTGAGTCAGGTCAAATATTGACACCCCGAAAAATCAATGTATCTTTAAAAAAAATGATTTTACGAGTCGAGTCAATTCGAGTTTGGGCGGGTTAGTTTCTATCCCATTTCTAGAATCGGGTCAGATCAAATAATAATGGGTCATTTTCAGTTTGGACCCGAACTCGACCCAAAAACCCATTTTGACACCCCTATGGAAAAGCGATGGGGGCTTGAATTCGACGTGATGGCGCTAATGCTTTCTGTTCTACAGTAATTATGGAATGAGCATGCAGCGCTATGGCACTGGGTTGGAGCGTCACGATGCTAAGCACTGAAATATATATATATATATATATATCCTCCACTCAGCCCTCCCCTCCCCACTTACTCGGTTTGTTGTCAGGAAGGAGCCGAGGAGGAGAGGAAGAGAAGGGAGAGAGAGAAAAGAGAGAAAGCTCTTCGGGACGGTTTTGTCTGTCGCTTCTATTATAAATTTATTCTACTTGAAGTAAGTGACTATACTATTACTACTATTTTGTATGGTTCTGATTTCTACGGATTTTATCTCTTTCAAATCTATCAAAAATACATTTTCTCCTAATTTACCGTACTTTCATTGTGTAACTTTTTGTATATGATATATATAAATTATATGAACGTTTTGCCTATAACTATTATTGAAATTCATATGGTAAATTGGAAGTTATGATTTTTCTGAAGTTAACGCATAATATATAGATTTTGTAGATTTTTCTAAAATGTATAGATTAGTGCATTCATACATGATATTGACTTGCATTTGCATGGAGAAAATGATAAAATTGATATAAAATAAATATGACGTTTGTAAGTAAGCAAGGAAGGTTCATTGTCAACACTATAATTAATATGTATTGGCTCTTAAAAGATAATACCATGAGCAGGAGGGTGGGCAGATGAGCTTTTCCTAAAATAAAAGGTTGGTGGTGTGATCCTGGTTGTAGCCTATAAACGATTGATTGATTACACCAACGGGTAGAGATGGTCTACTCTTCATCGATTCATTGAAATCCACCAATTAAATAAACGATTAATAGAAATAATTGAAAGGTATGATTAATCGATAATGATGTATTGATCAGACATATGGAATGATGAAAACACCATATTAAAAATGAATGTTTTGCCTTGCTCTTTATAATCATATTCATGATTGAATTTATATGATAGTGCATTGAGCTGCTTTAATAGATACAACTGATATAGAACTGATCGAGCAAGCATTTATACTGATACAATATAGCATAACATATTGGCATAGGCCATTAATTGACATTCATTTTTACAAATTTTCTTTATAGTTGATAGACCTTGATACGTCATCAAAAATTATTTTGATCAAGCACGAATCTCGAGGCATATTCAAGTTGAAAATTTTCAAAATTAAATTCGGGATCATATGAATTCCAATTTCAGCAAACTTATAGTCAAACAGAACATCTCAAAGAGACGAACCTAACGACACCAAAATTGGTCCAACCCGAGCCCAAAATGGTTCCAAATCAGGGGCCCGAACCACATTTAAAAAGATCAAAGCATTATTTAGATGACAAAACGATACCCAAATATAGCATGCTTATAGTCAAATCGAGCGGCTCAGCGAGACAAATCCAACGAGCCCAAGATAATCGAATTCCAACATCATTAAGGCACTTAAACAGTTGAAAAACTCTATATGATCGGGGGAATCAATATGAGCCATCTGATAGAGCACTCCGAACCTACCCCAGATCTTCTCTATATTTACGGGGTGTGCCGCTCATGAAAATCTATAAATAGACCCCCACTCTCTACATGAGGGGGACCTTTTGGCTGATGATTGGAGAGAGCTCTAAAGCTTCCGGAGCTCCAGCGCCACCGCCGGCGAACCCCTGTCGACCTTCATCGGACCACGCTCGTATGCCGACCGCCGTCGGACTTCCACCCAGCCGCCGACCGCCACCGGACTTCCACCCGACAGTCGACCGTCGTCAAACTTCAGCCCGACCTTCTTCGGACCATCGCCCCAGCCGCCGACCGCCGCCGAACTTCCACCCGGCCGCCGACCACCGTCGAACATCAGCCCGACCTTCGTCGGACCACTGCCCAGCCGCAGACCGCCGCCGGACTTCCACCAGGCCTCCGACCTCCGACCGCCGCCAGACTTCAACTCGACCTTCATCGGACCACCGCCAGGCCGACGACCGCCGCCGAACTTCAGCCCGGCCTTCATCGGACCATCGCCCGGCCGTCGAACGTCGCCAGACTTCCACCCGACCACCGACCGCCGTTGGACTTCAGCCCAACCTTCTTTTGCCTTACATTGAATTCAACTATAAGTTTTGATTATTTGTTGGGCTTTTATGCTCATTATGTGATTTTATATTATTCATATAAAGATAAGGGGCATGCACGATAAGGCTAAGTAGTGATGATGGTTTGATGCTGGTTTAATTTTACTTTCAAATTTTAGTTTCTTTTTGGTTTTAGGTGTATTTTTTTGTAGACTGTGGTGGTTATTGTATATATATACTTTTGGACTTTGAACTCTGAATCAAAATGTAAATATTGACTATCAAAATGTAATTATATTTCATACTATTTATTGTTATTTATATTTTTCTTGAGTGCAATTAATTAGCTCTGGTGTCACTGATCTAGTTGTTAAAGAATTAAAAAAAAGATAATAAAGAGAAAAAAAATAAAATTCTTTCACATAAGATTTTGGGTCATCACAAAGTGCATGGTATCAGAGCAATGGTTAGTTGAAGAATTGGATTGTAACAAGAGCTACATTATTGATTTCATTATTTATTGATTAAAACATATATTTATTTATTGATCAAGCAAATGGACCCAAAAGAAAAAGGAAAAAGGTATAAACCTGATAGTGAGGTCTTTTCAATAACGTTTGAGAATGTGACAAAATTTACTGATATGATCACTTAGATGATGAGTGATAAATTGACAAAATAATCTCGAAAGAGCAATAGGAAAATAGGTGAAAGTATCATACTAGCAAGATTGTCAAAGCACTTTCCACATTATAATACATTTGGTATGATAGGAGACATGTAGGACCCTACTATAGGGTGACAGTATAATACTTTAGTTGTGGTGATTATGAGCATCGAATGACAGAATACCCATTGCCTGAACTTAGGCAAGGATATGTTTTGTTTGAGTCAGTGAAATAGGCTTTTGAAGTGTCTGATGATATGATTGGTATGAATTTATTTAATTAATTTATTTATTTTTAAGTTAAAATTTTTTATGTAAATCCAGTATTGATTTTGATGTAATTACTGATATAGATTCTTGATTTTGATTTTTGAGCTAATTTGATTTGGCATGGTTGTGTTTTAAGCTTACTCTTTCAGATTGATATAGAAATATCGATGATGATATTTTTTGAAGATGATGAGAGCATATTGTAGTTAAAAATAACTTAAATATATACAGAGATATAACCGTAGATCTTGAATTTAATTAATGACATATATAATTGAATCGCCATGAAATTGCACCTTTAATCCATCTCCAATTTGGCACTACCTCCAAGCATGCTTAGTACCTTCTTTTCTACATTTAAATCATCAATTTGATTGATATTAATAGATTAACTTATTAACACAATTACAAGTTACTATACTTCATCACATAAAATTTATTATCATCGAATCAAGTAGTGAGATATAGATAAGCGCATATCCAGCAAGAGTTACAAGAAAATATCTACTTAAAGATACTAATGTAAATCAAAATAATGTATAAATAATAGAAATGATCATAATAAATACATTGTGTATTGAAATACACATATTTTCTTATTATTTATATATTGATCTAGTGTTTAACATAAGTGAGTGAAGCATTACTCTAATATAATTATCTATAACTTAAATCATTAATTGATTTTTTTTTCATAAAAAATTGGCTTAACTTTTTCAATACAGTTTAGTGGATTTCAATAGTTTGCTGCATCATGGCTTATGCCACTATAAACAACGACATATTTGTAACATCTTATCATCCATTTCTAATGATCAATGGATATAAAAGATTGCATAAGAAAAGAAGATGATTATGCATGTTATATTCAGTGAATAAATTGCAAGTGCATGCCCTTACCAAGTTGTTTAGTTTGTTATTTTGAGGATGAATGCCCTATTTTTATTTCTTTGGTTGGTTAAGGTTGTATGGTGCTAAAGGTAATTATCATCACATAGTGATAGCAATAAAAAATATATATAATCATCTTCTTTTTTTAATTTCTACCTTCTTCTTTGTTATTCTCAGCATCTAAATTAACTATTATCAAGCACTTTCCTTATCTTCTGCCATTGCTAAAGTCTTAGCCAAACACAACAATCATCATTTATCACACATCATTTGGAACTTTCATTGTTCACCTCATACTCCTTTGTTTAGTTTATTATTGATAATACATATATTACCAAATTAAATGAACAAATAGTCACCACAAAGGACCAGCTAGTTTAAGTCGTTAATCTACTTTGTGAAGTACATATTTTACTCAACCTCTTGGAAATAAAACAAAACCAACAAAGTAGTCAATTGAGAACCTCAAACACTGCAAGATATCATAAGCACTATGACATTCAAAGCCATGTAGATAAAAATGCCTTGCTATAATGGTAGCAATCCATAAGCATGTATATAGAAAATTGAGCAATACTACAATTTTCATAGATTGTCCAACACTGAAAAACTAACCCTCACCTCTTTCCACAAGAATTGTCCACTACAATAATGGTATTTGTGGTTCAATAAAACCAAAAAATTGTCATCTTGGATGGACGTATGTTCTCTCTACTTATTCCCAATCAAATAAGTTTGACTTTACTGAGTAGAATCATCTATCTTGATATTTGTATTTTCATTCTCATGAGAGTCCATTGGATGATGCAATTCATGGTTGATTGTAGAATGCTTCTTAGTTGGGGTAGGTCAATTATCTTTATGTATGTTAAGTGATGTCAAATTTGATCAACAAAGATGACAAATTCATAAAATCTTAATTTGGTAATTTCTATCTTGGGATTTCATATATACGCCCATCATCCTTTTATCCCATATCTTTAGGTTGATATTTGGTAATTTATTAATTATCATCACATAGAACTTTCTCTATGGAGAGATGATTGCTCACTTGGTTATGATGTTTCACCTTTTATGGTATGACCTCTCAAGAAGTATAAATTATCCTATTAGGATGGTGAATTTTGAGTTATAACTACTCTTTTATTAGAAGTTTTTCTTGGAGGCGTCCAAATATGTAGTTAACCTCAAGGAATGCATTTTCCTTTGGGGGACTGATTTACCATGTTGTCTTTAACATTAGGTTTTAAAATTTAAAATTAATGCTTTCAATTTTTATGAGTATTTTATCCAAATTGTGATTAGATTGGTTGATCCTATATTACATGACTTCTTTTCATATTCCTTCTCATTAAATCTCTTATTAAAAACATGTTCATATTATCCCCTTTTCATTTAACAAGGGTTTGAATTTTTTTGTCTTTAATTAATACCAAATGATAGGAGGTTGTTATATATTTTAAGAGTTCTTAGAATATTGGTGTAAGGTTTAAGGTTAGTGGAACGTTTAAGGCCAAGGAAGATAGTGAATGATTTTGGGATAAATTACTTGATAAATTTTTTTGTAGTGAATGGTTAGGTCCTTTTTTATCAAAAAGGTTGAAGACCTTTGGATTAAAGGTTTATAATATTAGCTAACTAATGTATGTTATTTTATGGTAATTGAACATATGAAAAAATGTTATAATTTATTTTGGTAGACTAATTGCAACAAGATACTAAAAGTTATAGTTCTGTAAAGGTGTTATATATCAATTTTTATGAGTTTGACATGATATAAGGCATTGGAAATGCAATGGGGTTGTAATGGAAGGACAAATAAAATAAACAAAGATATGTTAAGATTCATAAATCTTAACTATTATTAATTTGCAAATAAATCTAAAAGGTGATAACACTAACTCTTTGTAGACATAAGTTTTTGTAAGAGATCAAAGCCTTTTTTTAATTGAATTAATAGGGGTAACTAGTTTGTAAAGTATTGTAGAAAATGAAGGAAAATCCACAAAGAAATAAACCAAAATCCCTCCTTCAAAATTCATCTACAAGTCATAATAGTAGTCATCTTGAAATCTCTGATAACTTGAAAACTAATAATATTACTCCAATTTAAATGATTCAATTAAATATTTGATTGATTCCCTTGAATCCTTAATTTGACATGATTTATATAATTTAAAATATAATTTAATTTTTTAAATATTATCTTTGAATAAAATATGACCCCTTTATTTTCTAACATGAAAATAAAATAAAATAATAAAATTGAATGCTAATTGCTATGCTTTCTGGTTAATAATACGGTGACGTGCCTCTTAGCTTATTGTGCGTTATTTTCAAAATCCATATTTTAGGATATCATATATATTTGAATTAACAGAATGACCTGAAACAATATGGACAATCCTTCAGTCGGTAAAAAAATGAGGTCAATAGGGGTTTAATAGAAATAAAAAATTAGAAAGAATTGTACTTGTACTCTATGAAATTGGTTGGAGCAATAACATGTCAATAATAATAAAAAAAGAATACAACAAGATTTAAGGATTTTAATTTTGTGACCTATACTAAGTGCTACAAGTTATAAGAAAGAAGTTACTATCTAAGAAGAATATAGTACAAGAGTGTTTTTCTTTGAATACAAAGGATTTAGATCAATTAACATTAAGATTTAATCTTAGATTGAATATTATACTATTTATAGTAGTATTTATCTTGGAATGTGAATTGATGATTCATTGAATATTGGAGTCAAGAAAAGAGTCATCGTTTATAAATATGTCTCTTTTAAATTTCATTCAATTTGTTTATCAGATTTAATGTTTTCCTTCAATAAATTTATAATATTTTTATATCTTTCATATCATTTGAAGTAGATGTTCATAATTTTTCTCAGTGATACATAACACTAATCATCATTTAAGGGATTTTATAATCATGAGAGGATCCCTACGATCATGTCTTAGAGTTGTCCTAGAAGAAATTACTATGAAAGTTGAGATATCTTGCTAATTGGCACTTTTAATTCCAGCTTGTATTGTTATTATAAGGTCATAATGCCTTCTGAAACTTATGAGAATTTCAAATAGTATAGTTTGAGAATTGGTAAGTAGCGGTGAGCGCAAGCCTGATTGCCATATGATAGAACCATCATAATGAGAGACTAAACCACTATGTAGGGAGTGATGCACATGGGCTTGTATGTATAGCATAGGTGCAATACTCAAGATAAATGGTCATAGAAGATAATAATGTGGAGTGGGATGGGACTGAAAAGGGTTTAATAACGAACTTCGACTCAAATAAAAAAAAAGAATGACACATAAGAAGTAAAAGAGAAGTATAAAAAAAAAGGAGGCAAGTGAAGAATAATAAATGGGTAGAAGTTTAAAGAACTAAATATTCATTTAAGAACTAAAATTTCAAGTATTGATCTCTTTAATAGGGAGTAGTCATAACATATTTTTATTAAAAATATAATTAATATTAAAAATTATAAATAAAATATAAAGTTATAATAATATCTGAATAATTACAAAATATATAATATATTCATTATCTTATCTTGTATCTCCCCATTTACTTACATCAAAGCTCTTACAAAATCAAAACGACTACATCGAGATTGAACTGCTTGACGAGAATTCACAGAATCGGAAGAGAAACCAGGTCGGTGTAAGAAGATGATGATTTTTAAGAAAATATTCATGGCACGATATTATGAGGTTGCTCCTCCTCATAAATGTGAAACGCACACTTTCAGAATCCAAAGGGTAGAGCTTTCCCCACTTGCTTCTCAAAGGGAGTCCCACTTGAGTACGTATTAGAAAAAAAGGGGAGGAGAGAGAGAGAGGGGTCGGGCCCGCTGCCAAAAGCTCCTCTTACCTTTGCGGCTCAAAATCCAAGTTTGATATTTTGAATAAGGACATCAGAAACCAAGTAATAACTCATTGAAATGGTAAAAAAAAGGTTCCCCCATTATAAAACCTCGTTTCCTTCGTGCCTACTGCCGCTGCACGCTCCTCTTCGTAATTTTGTTCTCTTCTCTCCATCGCATTATTTCTCGCGTCATGTCATGCAATGGGCCCTCTTCGGGAATAAAACCCAAGCTCTCCCATCTTCTCACTCGACTGAGTCTTTTCACCTCCGGCAAATCCGGGTCCCCTACTTAATCCCTTCTTCTTCGTTTCTCGTCTATTTCTCCTCCCATGTTCTTTGGCTCGTTCGTTCGTCTTCTATCTCTCTTCTCGAGCTCTTTTGCTCGCTCGTGTTTGAAGGAGAGTAGAGGGCAAAATAGGAAGCTTTTCAAAAAACCTTAGTGATATCCCTTTCCCCACCGGTTTTTAGGTGATAGGCGTGTGCATTTGGTTAACTTAGCGTGTCTCGGCGGATTTTTTTTTCCTGTAGATCTCGGCCTATAAAGGTGGCGCTTTTAAGACGTGGGTTTTGAGCAGATATCTCAATAAGGTTTTTTCCACCGTTTTTCTTCCTGTGTTTGCGTCTTTTCTGTGTTCTTTCGATGCTCTCCGATCTGCGGCGCGTGCTCACTTCGTCTCGCGTCTAGGCCTGGTTATCTGGATGCTAAAAGTGGAATCTTGGTGCTAGATTCCCCTGAAAAATCTCTTCTTGCGATTTGGGAGTTTTGGAGATGGCGAACGGTACTGCGAGAGATGGAGTCTTTATGTTCGCGGAGGAAGAGTTGGGCAAGATAAGCGGGTTGAAGAAAGGATTGGACTTTGTCGAGGTGATGTGCGGTTGCACGAGCCATCGCTATGGCGATGCGGTGGGCAGGCTTAGGGTTTTCGCCTCTGGGGATCTCCAGATCGACTGCGAGTGTACACCTGGATGCCAAGAAGGTGAGTAGGGTCTCTTGCTTTCTTGCGTTTTGATCCTTTCAAACTGCTTCTTCATATTGTTGTTGGTGTGGTAATGTTTTGCGTTAGTTCTCTGGTGCCAAGAAATCTTCTCGTGTTGATGAGTTTTCGTTGTTTGATCTCTGGCCGTGCTCTTTTGAAGTTGAAGATTTGGAATTATTTTATGGTTTCTCTTTATTCCATGCGGATGTATGCTTTTTCTAATAGAGTTGTTTGGGTTTTAAGATGTCGTCGTACTTGTCTTTTTCATATGTTTTCAAGGACGTTGATTTCATGTTGGCAATTAAAAGTGCAGATATTACATGTGCTGTTATAATTTTCACTGTTCATAAAGAGGATCCTTGCATGGCTTACTTTCTGGTGCAGTCAATATTCCTGCTTCATTGATGTTATTTGGTTCTAAGTGTTATTTTTGTTGGTTGACATGTGAGCTGAATCATTCTAATATGATTGATACTGTTCCATGTCGTGACTCTTTTTCACTGGCTTTCTATGTTTCTTTGGTTATGTGAGTTTGTAATTCTATGTGCTGCTGTGCTGGTTTTGTCACCGTTACAGAGTAAAGATCATTGTCATTTTAGGCTATGTTTGATTCAGTATTGTTGTTTATATAATACTGTTATCTAAATAGTATTGCTATTAAGCAGTGTTTTTGGTTTCTTAGTTGATCTGATTATCGCCATCTTGTTGGTGATTTCTGTCAATTTGCTGTCTATTCTTATCAAATATGAGGTTGTTCAGTAGTATGGGCTTGAGCATATCTTAAATTAAACATAAAAAGATAGTTAGTATGTGATTCAGTGTTCCAACCACAATTCTCTACTTTTCTTCCATTTTGTCCTACTAGCTTACGTTAAGAGTCCCGTTTTGTGCTACTCTTTCATTGATGGTGTTAATATTTGTTCTTTGGATCGTGATTATGCTATGAGCGAACACTCCTGATTTAAACAATATATATGAAGTGGTTAGTGATTTCTCAGCTGATGCTTTATGCTTAATGGATAAGCCAGAAGCTTTTTGAATTGTTGCAGTTGTAAAGGTTTATAAACAAAAAAGTGTGTTGATTTGAAAATCAATTTTAATTTAATATGCAAAACTTCTCTTTCTGACCCAATAATGATTGGCATTTTCCCTTCTCTCTGAACGCTTCCCCACCAATGTAGTTATCTAAAAAGTTTTAAAACATAGACAACTTCATGTTGCAATTTTATGAAAGAAAAATAAGAAAATGTAGAAATATTCCTGACTGTGTCAAATGAGTACTCTGCTGCAGTGCTTTAGGATGGCTAATATTTAACTGGGGAATTACCATAGTTATTCTAGTTGGATATTTGTTATTTCAATTGAAGTTCTAATTATTCTAATTAGATACCTCAACATGCAACTCTTTGAACACATAAACTTCTTATTCAGCATCTATACATGTCTGGCTAAATTGGCAGAGGCAGTGATGATATACATAAGAAGTTGCATTTCTAAATGACTAGGTAAGTAACTTTTTAATTATTCCAGGAAAGCACATCAAAATGTTGCATGCAATATATGAGATCAAATAATACTCTTTAGTTATTTTTCCTTTGAGTTCTTAACATTGTGAGTTTGGCATTTCCAAATTTTGATAACCAATTTTGATGCTAACTAGTTGATCTATTATTAACAGTGAAGTTGTCCCCAGCTGCTTTTGAGAAGCATTCTGGGAGGGAGAGTGCTAGGAAATGGAAGAGCAATGTATGGGTCATAGTTGAAGGAGAGAAGGTTTCACTGACAAAGACTCCCCTGCTTAAATACTATAATCTAACATTAAAAGCTACTAATGGTTCTCACAAAGGTCCCAATGGACGTCCATGCCACCGTGATGAGTTTATCCGCTGTACCACATGCAAGAAGGAGCGCAGGTTTCGCCTTCGTAATAAAGAAGAGTGCCAAGTTTACCATGAGGCATTAGTGGATCAGAACTGGAGTTGCTCCGACTTCCCAACCGACAAGTAAGTTCTATTTCATCCATTCTATGCTTCATTACCATTAATAAGGATGTATTACCTTTTTTTTGCATAAAGTTTGCAATTCTTTTATCATTCCTTGACCTCATTTTCCTTTTAAAGCAGTTTCACAACATTCTTTTCATTTTAAGGCATATATTCCTTGTGTATCAGCTTCTCAGTCATAAATTTACTATGCACTATCATTTTTTCTAATGCTGTTGGGATTGGAAACAATATCTTGTCTGTGTAGTTTTTGCCAAAATTTTATATTCATCCAGTTTTCTTATTTAAAATTTTCATTAAATGGCCATGGAGTTTTTGAGTTAAAATTGAATGCTGACTGACGTTTGTGATGGCATTATTTCAAATGTCTTTCGTTAATATATATTATTGAAACATTTTTAATCACATCATTTGCTCTGTTACCTGGTTTGTACTAGTTTGATTCTTGTAATTTGTTCTTTTATTTAATTTGTAGAGATCCTTATACCAGCTGGTGGCTAGATATAGGTTTTGTATTTATATAATGACATAGTGCTTGAGAATCTTTCTCCCTTATTGCTATGTTCTTATGTCAACATGTGTTTTCAGTGTTCACTCATGGTTTGGTTAATGCTTTCAGATATGAGATATTAATGTAGAACTTATGGCGAAGGTGATTTGAATTTTATTTTCTACAGCTTCTCATTCTTTATCAATTTTCTCAAATTGGCATTGTGTCGATCTTGTCCTTCCAGTTTTTTTTTTTTCCAAACTAAAGGTTTGATTGAAGGTTTATTCTCCCTTTATATTAAAAGTTCCTGCTTGCTAGCTTTTTTATTCTTTGCCATATTCTCCAACATATATCTTCTATATTTAATCAGTGTTCTGATTTAACATTATGTTGTAGTATAAATGCTTGCTACTAGAAAAGTTCATAATGGGAAATCGATGTGTTATGTTGTATTGAGTCAACTTAGTAATTAAAGTCTTATTCTCTTCTCTCATTATGAACTTTAATCACATAGTTTTCTGTGCACACACAAAAATGCTTAATAACCCTATTGCCCCACCATCTTTCTTTTTATATGTACAATAATATAATGCTTGATATCTTTGTTCAATTATGGGTGTGCTCTACTGCATATTTTATATATTGTTTGCCAATTGTGTCTATAAAATTATTCTTCCCATAATCTTGTCTAATCAGAGGGGCATTCCATGATATGCTTTTCAGGCTATTCGCCAACCTCCATAGGCTAATTTTTATGCTTTAAGGGGGATTGGATAGTGAGAGATAGACCATTAATTCCACTTTTGGTTCATTTATTTGCATGTAGTTAATAAGTTATGATTTTGTTTTCACTCATTTTGAATGCAAAATTGAAATCTTCACTTATAAAGGGTTTTCAAGGTATTTAAAGTTTGAAGTCCATATCAATTTTTAAGTACATCCAGCAAAATGATGAAATTTAGTAAATTTATTGTTTTTCATAATATTTTTTCTTGTTTAATAAGATTTCCCTGTATGTTTTGGTGTTATCTGTTTGTCATATTCATGGAAAGCTAGCATGTATTTTGTGAAGGATCTTTATTAGTTTTATCGAATTGAGCCCATTTTAAGTTTGCCAATTATGATAAATACTTATATGATTAAATTAAGAGTTTCAGAGCTTTTTTTTTGTTAAGCCTATGTGCCAATTCTTAATTAGATAAGTACTTCCGCTCTTTTTTTGTCTATATGAGTTTAATGATTATACTCTCTTTTATGGACTAGCAGCCAGTTGGGCATGGTTAATCCAATCCAATGCACAGTTTTTTCTTGGCTGATTTTGCTTCTGTCCATTAAAATCCAATTACAATTCTTTGGTTGCTTGAGAAATGGTTCTAAATTGGTGCTTGATTTATTAATGTGTCCTTTAAGTGTGGAGATTTAAGTACCATTTACCAGTTTTACTGTTGAATCATTAGATGTGGAATCACTGGTTTAGTTGTCATAGTTTATTTTTAGCAAAATTTAGTTTTTTTGTTTTTAAACTGTGAAATCTTTTATCCTACAGTCCTTTTTGTAACCTTTTACTGGAGAGCTTGCAATACTTTTTCTTTCTCCTCTAGAACTTTCTGCATTATTAGATCTCAATTTAATAGTTAGCATTGGAGAAGGTTCCGCTGCTTCTTGTTCTATCATGTCTTTTTATGTTGTAGATTGTTTTTACATTTCAAAGTTTCTCCGGTATTTTTGGGTTCCAATGGTTTTTTTGCCGTGCTCCATTTTCTTTGTAATTTTTTTTTTGTAGATCTTTAAATACTTATGCTTCTCCTTTAGAACTTCTTAAGTTCTCAGGTGTTGATTGTACTTCTTTTTTAGTTGTCTCAGCTTTGCAACAAATGGCCTTGGTTATGCTCTTCCAATTTTCTTCCAGGCTTGGGTATCTGTTTGATTTTATTGGATTAGGACCATCACATTTCATTCTTTGTTTGATGCAATTGTACTGATGCTATATTTCAACTGAGCTATATGAAATAAAATACTATACTCACTTAAAATCAAGAGCTACTTCATAAATTAGTTGATATGCTCATTTAGTCTTTAGGAAGGTGCATGATCAAAATGGGAATTTTGTATGCGTCATTTTCCATATAAATCAGAAATATATTGTTGGAAAGTTCAGTAGGAGATAAGTTGTAGCAAACAATGCCTAAATCTCAGAGTCCTTGATTTGCTAGTTTTCTTTCCTCTCTTTTACATTCTCATGGTGTTCAAATAAGTTTTTGCCTGCTTATTGCAGTCAGGTGTTTTGTTTTCAAAATGACCTTGGTTCTATTGCTCTAATCCTAGTTGTTTCTATGAAGGAATTTAATTTTTGAGATATTTTCATGTGTACAATCAATTTTTTTCTTGTTTACAATATTACTTCCCATGTATTTAAAATGAATTAGCAAACCTATATTTTTATGTGTGATCCAATCAAATCATCAAGCATTTAACAAGTATTTGTGAATGAAAATTGATAGTTTAATTGTGCTTTTTAAGATTTGGACAGTATTATTATAAATATACCTACTCGAATGGTAGGTATATAAGTTAGGAAAATTTTGATGGTACTCACATGATTTCCCCATGTGTTTTTGATTGGCGCTTATTGTCATTGTTGGGAAGTTTAGACGGAAGCATGTCTAGTTTCAAGCTCATTAGCTTGAAGTTAGACATTTGTGCATGATAAAACTTTAGCCCTCTTGGAACTTCTTGTTGAGTTTCTAGGATAGAATCCTTCCATCAAATTTGTGCTTGGGCACACAAGCTTTCCCAACCAAAATGGAAAAGAAACTCTAGTTAGTAGGTCGGTCAAGCTTGGTTGGATCACCTTATGTGGTCGTGGTAAAAAAAAGTGCTAGTTTGGTCAAGTTCCCTCTTTATGAAATTGTTTCAAGTATTGGCATAAGCAAATGGGTTTTTGCGGTGGCATGCTCCTACTTTGGCCACCCATGTTCTGTGGATATGAAATTGCCAGCTTTTAAATTACTTCTTCTTTATTGTCCTAATAAGCTAGCATAGGGGATGTAATCCGTTCATTAAGCTCTTGCTACTGTAAGGTTTGGGAAGTAGTGTTGTGTTAGACCGGTCCAGCCGGTCCAGCTGAGACCGGCCCAGGCGGAACGAGGCGGACATTGTCCGCCTCCCGCTACAGCCGCACGCGAGCCGCAACCTTGCGGGAGCCGAATAGGAAGGATTTTTGAGGGATTTGGGAGGGAAATTTGAATGTAGGGACTGTTTAGGAATTTCCTTTTGATTTGTATGCATTAAATACTTTGTTTTCCTAGGGTTAGGGCATCTTGAATTTGGCTGAAATTTGAGATCTCTTAGGTCTTTTGGGCTCTAGCGGCGTCTAGAGATTTGGGAGAGAAAGATCCTCCTCTCGAATAGAGGATCAATTGTATCTAGCTGTTTTTCATTTACCTTTCATCAAATAATACAAATTATCTACTGTTTTCGTGATTTGTGTGGACTTTTGTGGAGTTTTCTCGCTGTTTTCTAAAGATTGATCGGAAATACTTGAGATCTTCAAGTGTTTCCTATCATGTTGATGTAAGCAATCTTATTTTTGCATTATGGATAGTTTGTTTTTGTGGCTCATGCTCATGGTCTCTAAGCTAGTCAAACTTTCACTAATTTGTTCCAATTTTCTAGTCAATATGCTTTTTTTTTTAAGTGGGTGATGTAAGACAAGCAGTGAAGCTTCTCATAAAATTAACTTTAAAGGTCCATTATCATGAGAGTTAATTTTATCTTTTTTGTTTTATTTTATTTATTTTTCTTTAGAACATAGTTGGCCAATCATGTAAGGTTTTATATTAAACAACTTAAATTAAGAATTCAAGAGAAGTCAAGAGAAGAAATCTAATATTTAATTAAATCATTTAAATTTGATTGTTATTATTTAGTTTTGAATAGGGATAGATTTTGAGGGTCTTCCATTATAGCTTATGGACGAATTTTTAAGAAGGGATTTTCCTGTATTTCCTTGTAGTTTTTTTTGTTTTAAATTTTCTACAACATTTTGTGTTATTTATGCCCCCATTGATTCAATGATAAATAGATTTGATCTCCAAAAAAATTTTATGTTTACAAGGAGTTGTGTTGCTATTTTTTGCATTAATTTATCAACTAACCACAACTATGTTTTTCAAGTTCTAACATATCTTTTCATTTCTTGATTATTGTTCTCCTGCATGGCTGCATCCCTACCATCTTCCCAATGCTTTAAATTATTTTAACCCTCACAAAAAATTAGTCATACCCCTTCTGTAAAATCTTAGATTCTGTTGTCCACCTGTTGTGACCAATCCACATATCTAACTAACATCCCAAACATCTAATTTGAACGTCCTCTCCTTTTTCTAACAAAGAAAGCTCATTCTTCCATTACTATAAAATTTCATGTAGAAATATGTTAAAAAGATCCTAAACTAATTCATATTTTGTCTTAGCCTTTTACCAAGCCTAATCTATCCAACAACCCTTGAAGCCTTCTCAACACCTCCCCATCATTTGATAGCAAAGTAAAAAAGATCCAAAACCGCCTAGCATTTGTAATAAAAGAGGGATAAGCTCAGGAATCCAAAGAGGCACCACCATCATCATAAGGACCACCCCTATCTTAGAACCTCTCCACCATTTTTTTTCATCCACCAAATCAATTTTATTTTAAGAGAAGCAGATCTTATACTTAATCAAGCCATCTTGAAATTAAATTTAAATTCAACAACTGCATATATTGTATCGCTTGATGCACTTAAAGCTACAGATACTCTGCAACTTACACAAAAATTGTCATGTTCCTGCGACCAATCCACAAAAATTCATGACTTCCTTACCACACATCCAATTAATTTTAAAATCACCACAATTTGTTAGTTAACATCCCAAACCCTTGATATAAAAGTCCTTATTATTTTCCATCAAAGAAAATCTATTCTTATACTGGCATAAAGTTTCATCCAAAACTCTTATCTAAAAAATCCTGAATTAGTCAACTTTTTCTCTGTCTTCCACTAATCCTATATCTTCCACCTCTACTCCAACTACTCTTGAAACATTTTAAACACCTCAAAGCATCATTTGAACACTTTTTCCATATTGGCTGCTTTAGAAGACTAAAAGTTCATCTATTTCTATTAACTAAGAGGTACTCATCTTAAATGTTGAAAATGATAAAGTATTGTCATTCAGTGTGACAGTACGAAATTTAAACTAATTTTCCGAGAAAATTCTGGTTATTTTGAAAAGTGGAAACTTTTCAGGCATTGGTCTCAATCAAGTGAGGGTTACAGCAGCCCATATTAGGATGGGTTTATGATGAGGACATCAGCGCATGGAAAGTCTATCAGAGGCGTGACTGTCGATCTACGACCACGATCGAGTCGATGTATTTTTGAGTCATTTCATGTATTTGTCTTTTATTATTTTATTTGCATCTTATTGTATTTGTTTTCCCGTTTTTACCCCTTAAGGGAGGTCGTATGTAAGCCCTAAGGGCGTTGTCGTCTTTTTATTTTGAGTCCTTTTTGAACGAGACTATTTATAACCCTTATGTTTTTCTTCTAAGGTTAATGAATGAATGAATGATAAAATTTTCCCTTGCTTGATTTCTTTGTGAGAACTTGAGAGTGCTTGAGAGAGCAACTCCTAGGAGAGGAAAAACACCAACTTTGGAGACGGCCGGGTTCGTGGTTCTTCTTATCTACCTTCCTTACCCCTCTTCTCTTCCCTACAAGCCGTCGGCCAAGGAGATCCCACCCAACGCTGCCGCCCACCATTAGTCCACCTCCCTCCACCACCACCCACGGCCAAGCCATCATGCCGCCGGCCCCTTCCCTTGATTTTTCCCCCCACCACCCTCATTTACCGTCCCACCTTTCCTAAATTAGCTTTCATATTTTAGGTAACTCAATTCATGAGCAAATTCAAATCTATTTGAATTTGAAATAGTTGCCTAAATTATAGATCCTATTTTAGGAAACTCTCTAATTCATAACCTAATTGAATTTTAAATTAAATTGGATGAGATCTTTCATTCCAAATTTAATTTATTAATTTAAGGAAGCATTAAATACCTCTTCAAATCCCCCTCCCTATCCCTATAGCCGCCGGCCCCCATAGAGCTCCCCATTGAATTTGATTTCCTAATATACTAAACCTATTTTAGGGAAGCTACCAAATTTCATCCCTTGATATATTTTAATGAGGAATTAATTAGAGCCTCCTAATTTTAATAATCTAATTAAAGAAGGCTTGAATTATTTCCCAAAATCCCTCCCTATCTCTTTGATGCCGCCGGTCCTACTAGGTCCCCACCCCCTTATTTCTTTCCAAACATTAATCCCTCCCTTATTTCTCTTTTCTCTCTTTTGGAATTAATTTCAAATTCCAAATCCTTAATTACACTTCAATCAAAACTGAAATTAAAACTTCAGATTTTGATTAATTCTCCTCCTCCAACCTAACCCTAATTCCAACGCAGGTTCCGTCTCTCTTGGCCAAACTCTTCCATCCCTTCCACTACTAGATTTCTTGAAGGAAACTTCATTCTCTCAAGAAGAGTCTTTAAGGAGAACAAAGAAGCATCTACTACAACACCTCAATACTTCAAGATCGATGTATGGTCGATCCCGATCTTGATTTCGACATTGTCTACAACGAGCAAGGCTTCGTCCATATTCTCTACTCAACCTTCTTCGACGTCAACCCGAGGATCGATAATACTGTTGAGGAATAGGTGGAGCGCATTCTGGATACTCTCGCCGAAGCCATCGAAGAACAGCTAGGCAACGTTCAGTGGCACATTGCCTCCGATTCTCAACAAGGGTGAACTTCTTCCCCTTTTCATTTATTTTTTAAATCCCACTAATCTTGTAGGTGATGATCAAATCACAAGGAGTTGTGCTTCGCCTTCTGCCTCCGCTTAGTAAACGTAAGGATGCTTAGTAAACGTTGGATTGAGTGTGATTTCTATGTTGCTATATTATTATTAGATTAGGGATTTTGTTGAAAACTACTTCATTCGCAAGTTGTTGTAATTCTGTATTGTTTTGATAATTCAAGTGCTTATCATGTAATTTAGCCTAAATGTCGTGACCGCTCTTGAGTTCTCTCTTTTCGTTTGAATCACTAATAGTCTTAATTATTTTTGTCTTTTTCAAAATCGTACAAATTCTTATCACATTAATTTAAAAGCATTGCAGTTCTGCATCAGTTTAAGATAGAATCTAACTAATTTTCTTTTGTTATTTATTCACACATGAAAAATATTTTGCCTTATTTCCTGCAGCAATTAACAAGCTCTTTTCAGCCACTTTTAATGCATTTCGAGCATGTATCAGGATACGCTGTGATGATGAGGAGGAACGAGCAAGCCGCAAGGTCCTGAGAGGATGCTCTCGATCACCTTCGTGCAAAGGTTGCACCAGTTGCGTCTGCTTTGGCTGTGAGATCTGCCGCTTCACTGAATGCAGCTGCCAGATCTGCATTGACTTCACCAGAAATGCTCACACCTGAGAGAAGCCTTTCTTAACTTAGCTCTG
Source organism: Dendrobium chrysotoxum (assembly GCA_019925795.1). Classification (NCBI taxonomy): domain Eukaryota; kingdom Viridiplantae; phylum Streptophyta; class Magnoliopsida; order Asparagales; family Orchidaceae; genus Dendrobium; species Dendrobium chrysotoxum. Next base: position 28,232,914 of record CM034299.1, on the reverse strand, counting down.
ATTCTTTTCTGCATGGGTTAAACGTCACATTCTTGAGCCTTCATGGCTCCATTCACAGAAAATCTTCATTGTTTCCTTTGCAAACTACAACTTTTAGTTGCACGGGATTGATTATTTATTTTTCCTCATTTTATGACCATGTTGAATCTGCCTGAGAACTTTGTCAATGTTTTAGAATTGATGTCTGAAAAATTTGGAACTAGGAAGCTGTGAATGGCATTTATTTACGATATTGTCTTCTTTTCACCACACGGAGTGGGATAAAGGCTTGTTTGTTATTGTTGTATTGTCTTCTTTTCTTTTCACTTGCGTTTGAGTTGTCATAATCTGAACTTTTATTACCAGTAATCACCACAGGAACAAACCCCACATTTGAAATGGTGAAACCTTCTATTATCTCTCAGCACAATCTCTCTACCAGTGATCAGGGAGAAGTATCTGTATGCCTGATGGCAGTCACCACATACTCTCATATTTTTTATTATTCTAAGCTTTACTCCTTGATTAGTTGAGAGATCTCCATAAGCAAAGGCCAGCTTCTCGCTGTGATAGTAAAGAGATTCTTCTCTTCTATCATCTCCAATATCGTGAACTGTGAAGCTTACATCTGGCACATACCCAGCTGCCTTTATCTCTATGATAAGTTCTCTAAGCTTCATATATATGTCTTCTGTAAGAGGATGAGATTGGTCTTCAACACCAAATCTATGGATTCTTTTGTTGTTTTCAATCCAACTTTGCCCAATTTCTTTCTCTATGCCTCTCGCATTCATTTCCTGCCTAATGTTTTCAGCTTCAGCCCATCTCCCCAGCCTTGCGTAGTTGTTGGCCAGGAGTACATAATTAGTGGCCTCATGAGGTTCTAATTCTAGAAGTAACTGTGCTACCTGCTTTCCAATTTCAATCTTCTGATGCTTACTGCATGCTCCTAGAATCATCCTCCATAGAGAAGTTTCTGGTTTGAAAGGCATTTGTTCTATGAATTTTATTGATTCTTCTATCTCTCCAGCACGAGCCAACAAATCCGCAACACAAGCATAATGTGGATATCTTGGTTTGATCCCGAATTTTTCCTCCATTGAACTGAATATATGTAATCCTTCTTTGATTAAACCCGCATGATTGAAAGCTGTTTGTAGGTTCAATATAGTGATTGCATCAGGCTTCAAGTTAAGAAGTTCCATTCTATTGAATTGTTTAAAGGCTTTCTCTGGATGGCCATGCTGAGCCAGTGCTGAAATGATTGAATTGAATGATATAATATTTGGGTCCTTCAACAAGTCGAACACCTTAACTGCTTCTTCGATGCATCCACAATTCGAGTACATGGTTATGAGAGAATTTTGGGTTGCGGGGTCGGAAAAATCTCTGCTTTTTAGGCAGTAGGCATGGATTTGTTTGCCCATTTCCATTGCTGACAGAATACCACAAACTTTGAATAGGCTTGAAAAGATGAACTGGTTTGGCTCAATCTCCAAATCCAACATCTCGTAAAATAATCCAAAAGCCACTTCGCCTTCTGTAATCTTTGTGCTTGCAGATATAATGGCAGACCAAACACCAATATCTTGAGAATTAGCATCATAAAATGCCAATTTTGAATCGTCAAATGATTGCATTCCAATGTACATAGTGATCAGAGAAGTTGCGACAAATCGATTGGTTTGCAAGCCAGATTTGATGATATATGCATGCAATGATCTGAATTCTTCAGGAAGAGACTCTCCCTGCACAGCTCCTGAGAGTAAAGCTGGAAGTGTATACTCATCAGGAGCCACCCCATCTCTTCTCATTGTCTGAAACTGCTTCAAAGCTTCTTCATTTTGACCTGCCTGTGAATATCCTCGAATCAGTGAGTTCCAACTGACTACATTTCTTGCTTCCATTCTATCAAACATTCGTCTTCCGTATTCTAATTCTCCGTTCTTCACGTAAAAATCGACCAATGAAGTCTCCAAAATCAAATTGGGGAGAAATGCACGGACAATCATTTGGGTGTGTGCTTGTGTTCCTTCTGAGATTGCTTCAACTGCTGCACAAGCTTTGAGTAAACTGCTCAGAGTTAGAGGGGTTGGAGCAACTCTATTTTCATGCATTTGCTTATATATTTTGATTCCATCATTATGGCATCCATTTTCAACAAGCTGGTCAATCAGTGAGTTCCAGCTCACAGGACTATCAGATTTCATGATTCTTCTGAAAACTTTAACAGAATCTACTAGATTAAAAAAAGAAGCATACATTAGAATCAAAGAATTGCCAACAAATTCTTCTTGCCCATATCCTTGCTTGATAGAAAGTGAATGTAGCTGCCTTCCAAGAGGCAGGTTTCCTAACAACTCTGCAACTCTGATGACAATGGAGAAAGTGAATTCATCCGGCTGTAATCCATAAATCTGCAACTCGAAAAACATCGATAAGGCTTCTTCTTCCAGCCCGGAACGGCAATAGGCTGTGATCATAGCATTCCAAGAAATAAGGCTTGTTCTAATGTTCGTTGCATCAAAAATTTGGCGAGCAAAAAGGAGGCTTTCGCATTTGATGTACAGATTCAACAATTGAGCCTGGAGCATGTAATTCGATTGGAGGCCTCTCTTGATCATGTCTGAATGAAGTTGGAGTCCTCCCTCAAGAAGTCCTTTCCTTGAACATTCTTGTAATAAAGCCACATAATAAGAAGGTTTGATGCCTGAATTGTTCTTTCTTCTGTGGTGCAAAAGCTGAAGTTTTAGTACTGGCCTTCCATCTCCTATTGATTCTCTAATGAGTCTGGAATTTCCAGTATCAGCAAATCTTGGTTCTCTTGATGAAGGAGACGACCTACAATTCAGCAACATTTGTGGGCAGAGAGAGTCTTGGCATCACCATTTAGGATATAAAGAGATAAATATTTGGTGAGTAGATCGGCTCTTCTTTATGAGCGCCTAACAGCATACAAGATAATATCTTTTTTCTCGCTGGAACAAATTTGAACCAAACAACAGCAAGCCTTATCTAGAAGAAGATAAAGGTGTAGCATGGCTGTGAGTTTTAAAACAAGATCACTTCATCTTTAAATGGAGCTCTCTTAAATTTTGCAAAATTTTGAATTATTTGATAAGAATTTTTTTTAAAAGGTTAAAAATATTTTAAAATTTTGAATTATTTGATAAAAGAAGGTTGGATAATATCTTTTTAAAGTAAAAAATATTAGATCTTCTGTAAAATTTTATTCTTTTCTTTATTATTAAGATAAAGGTTGTTAGTGAATCAATTCATTGGATGAATGACTTGAACTTGGTTCAGTTAACATTTGTTAGTTTAAGTTAGTAATGTCAGATTGTCAGTATAAGTTAGTAATTACATCAGGCTTAATTTTAAAATTTTAAAGGTTAAATAAATCAATCTTGAGCAGTCCAACGCATTATTTATGGTTATGAAAAAATTTGTTTGTTGTTTAACTAGTAATTTTGTTAAAGATTGGATGTTAAGTATTATTTGATATTAATATATTATGTATTTATCTTTTAGGTTAGGGCCTTTTTTAATTCTCATTTTTTATTTCTTCGTTAACAACACTTGATAGAGTCTTTCGGTCACTGTTGTCCTAGTAGAGTCCTTTGATCATTGTTATTCGGATATGATCTCGTGGACTGTAATTTTCTGATCATTATCATTTGACTACATCGACGTCCTGGCATAGCCATCACTTTTTAGATCAATGGATGTCTTACAATATCAGCACTGAGAAAAATAATAATAATAATAATAATAATAATAAAAAAACAATATCAGCACTGAGATTTATGTTACATTTATTGGTCTTTGATCTCCCCTCCAAATGAGTATGATTAAATATGCAGTAAATGATATCTTGAAGATAACTCATATGCTACAAGATTTTTCCAACTTTTGTCATGTACAACTTTTATTTATTATATTATATTAATACCTTTCCCAATCCCGAGAAAGGATGTTATTTGTATTTGATATCAAATATTAGTTGAATCATTTCAGGGGCTAGATCTCATGCTTTTTTCCTTTTTGGGCATTCTATTAAAAAAGTCAAGTATCTCTTACAATTATTGTGCTCCTTTTTTATGAGTTTGTGTGTATTGGATCTTCATGCAAATGCTAACAAAACAAAATCTTTATTTGTCTATCCCAATGATGTTCTAGCATAATAATTTTTCTCGCCTATTACATGCAACAACTGGAGTCTAGGTTGAAGAATCGTGCCTTGATCACTTCCGACGGTCTTTAAACTCATGCTAGACAATTTTTTCCACATGTTATCATGGATAACTAGAGTTTTGCATGATAGGATTGTACCTTGATCACCTCCAATGATCTTTAAACTCTTGTTGGATAGGTGTTTCCTGCATTTTACAGAGAGAATTGCTTGCATGGACAGACTGTGCTTTGATCGAACTTTTATTGGGCGCGGACTCCGGACGTAGCTCTACGTCCGGAGTCCAATAAATTCGTGCCACCTGGATTACCCCGACCCCACCATTTATTAACCACATTTTTCACCGTTACAGCACGGCCCGATGACCCGACCCGCCTCATTCGCCAAAAAAAAAAAAAATACAGAAATATCTAGGGTTTTTTCGAAGCATTTCAATTCTGCTTTTTGAAATCACCCGAAGCGTTCAGTTCTGCACAATCGAACGAGCCTGTCCGTTTACTTCACATTTATAAGAAAGAAAGAAGAGTTGCAGGCGGCGATCTTCATCTTCGACAAGAGCCAACTTCGTTTACTCCATTTCTTTCGTTGCAGAAACAGGAGGAATGGCTAAGGTATGTTTTTTTCATAATATGATAACTTATATTCATTGGTATATTCTGTAGTAGTTTTTTATTTGTATGTCTCCATACTGCTGGGTACCCCCACTTGGTACCGCTGAGTTTCTCCATACTGCTGGGTACCTGGGGGTACCGCTGAGTACTTCGTCTGGGTACCCAGTGGTATCCCGTATGGGTACCCAGCGGTATCCCATCTGGGTACCCAGTATTATCCCCTTCGTTGTGGAAACAGTAAAGATAGGGTTAGGGTTTTTGTTATATGGAACGTTTAGGGTTAGGGTTTTTTGTATTTTCTTAGAGGACAATATCTAGGGTTAGGGTTTTTTTTTTTATATTTTCATGCTGGGTATCACTGGCTACCGCTCGATACACCGTCTAGCTAATGCTGGGTGTACCGTCTGGGTACTGCTGGGTACCCCATCTTGGTACTGGTGGCTACCCAATTCTGAGTACTGATGGGTACACTGACTGGGTATAGGCGGTACTGCTAGGGCTGCTGGGTATCACTGGATACCTAGAGGTACCCAGCATGTGTACCCAATTTAGGTACTGTTGGGTACCCCAACTGGGTATAGTCGGTACTGCTGGGTATCACTGAGTACCTAAAGGTACCCAGTTTAGGTACTGTTGGGTACCCCGACTGGGTACTGGTGGCTACCTAGTTCTGAGTACTGCTGGGTACACCGACTGGGTATAGTCAGTACTGCTGTGTATCACTGGGTACCTAAAGGTACCCAGTATGTGTACCCAGTTTAGGTATTGCTGGGTACCCCGACTGGGTACTGGTGGCTACCCAGTTCTGAGTACTACTGGGTATACTGACTGGGTATAGTCGGTACTGCTGTGTAATTTTTGCTGATCAACTACATCTAATATTGTAGGGATATGTGCCAAAGATTAGTTTCCGTTAGCGAGTATCGACATTTAGAGAAGTATGCGATCAGTTGGTCGGAACATTTGGACAAGACTTTGTGGATAGACTTGCAGAAATGAATCTACATCAGTTTTTTTTTATGCCTTGGTACGTCCAAAATATTCCATTGATTTACAAGTTGCTTTCATATTGGGATATGAAGAAGCAATGCTTTATCATCAAGGACCGAAAGTTAGCATTCACTGCCGATGAAGTTTCTATGATCATAGGACTGCCGAACAGAGGAAATCATTTTGACTTGGAAGTGCCCGAATTACCGGGAAATCCACAAATGATATTAAGAAGGAGGTTCTTAGTCTAGATGATTCAACTCCACATCCCAATGTCATGAAAAAATTCATCATTTACTTGTTTTCAAACCTTTTCTTTCCTCTGCGTAACTATCGAACACCAGCTTCTATCCTTAGTGTAGCTCGTAATGCAGAAAATTTTTTATCTTACAACTGGGCAGAATCAATTAGAGATTTTCTTGTAGGTTAGTTTGATGCAATTGTAAAGAAGTTTGCAAAAGGACAACCACTCGGATACATGAATGGATTTGTACATGTTTTAATTGTGAGTTCATAAAACATTTTATATTTGCATGAGATTCTTCGATTTATATTTTTGGCCTGACATCATTCTGCTTTGGTTGCAGTTATGGTTTCTAGAGCATACAACAGTTTATGCACTAGTACATCCTAAATCAAGATCACATTTTCTTCGATAGGGTTCTGATATAATGTATAGCAAAGCAGATGCTTCTAGTTTATTTGAAAGTCTTCAAGATGTATATATATTAAATTCTTTTGACGGCATAAGTACTGAGGAGAGGACAGTATTAGATCATTCTCCCTCTCAGAATAAGGATCAAACACCCACTTTACAACTCACCTTGCGCAAACCTCGCTATGTTGTTTTTTCACCTTTCATCTCACCTACTCCCTTGAAACCCCCAAGCTCATTCATACCTCCTAGCCCGCAAAGTACCCACGGCCCCCCCAATTCACCTGGACAGTAATAACCTACTCCCCCTCTCCCAACAGATCAACATCACCATGGGAGCGTTGAGGAAACCATCAACAAGTTCATAGCTCAGAATAAAATTTTATAGAAACGCTTAGTTCATCTTGAGGCAACAACTGCTTTGCTTGAGAGACGTGTTGTTGTAGTAGAACATCATATTTTTGAGCAGCGGGATAAGGATAGGAGATTTGAGGCAATGAAGAAGTTTTTGTATGAGAACTTCCCTGAATTTAAACCTCTTATTCCAGGCCAGCAACCAGAAGTTTCTTCAAAGGCTGTGACAGAAGAGAAGAAGACTCCTCCTCATACTCCTACTCCAAATGTTATTCTCATCGATACCCCAATCAAATAAGATGTGCCGAATCAACCTGATCTGCCCAAGTTTGAGGGGCAACATGACGATGATGGCCTTGCTTCTACTATTCCTACTTCAACAGGCAGCACTGGCATAGCCAAAAGGCGACAAAGGGCTGATCGAAAGGCCAAAGAGGTGAAGACCCCATTTATAACCGGTCAGAATAAGAGGAGAAAGACCATGCTAATTAGGAAAGCAATTGCAAGGCATACTCCTCCTCGTACTCCTACTACTGCTATCATTCAAGTTGATACCATGTATAAAATCACCAGAACCCAGACCTGCACCTCCCAAATTAGAATATCCTGGCAGGGCATTCATAAGTGAAGAGATGAGGAACTTCATCGACAACTGTCTTTAGAAGTATACTGAAAGGTAAGTTTGAATTTTATTGCTGGGTACCACTGGGTATCTCTAGGTATCGCTGGGTACCCATCGGTGCCGCTCGGTACCACTGGGTACCGCTCGTTACAGGTGAGTACCGCTGGGTATCGAAATATCTGCTACTGATCTTTTTTGCTTTCCTTCTTCTGCAGGGTTGACTTTATTTATTCAACAGAGAACGTCCAGATTTTTAGAAGTTAAATAGATGGACTTTTAACGGATCAATACCTCGACAACAACCACATTGAGGCCTTCACCATTTTGCTAGCTGAGAAGAACACACTTTGTCCAGGCCATTGCCATCCATTCATTTTTGTTTCTAGCTTGCATTGGGTAAGCTACGAAGTATTAAACTTATTCCAACATAAATATGTTTAACTTATGTTAATATCCTTGAGCATGTTCCACAACAGGGGTCTATATTATACAAGTACGAGAGCAAACGATATGTTTCCCATATAAGTAAGGAGTCGGTTCGGGCTTCCAATTTCCTGTTGATGCCAGTGGCGGACCAGTCATATTGGACACTTCTAGTTGCAGATTTGAAGCGCAAGGCATGGATTTTCTTCAATTTTTTTCCTAACCCGACTCATAGGGCCGTCCTTCTAGATGTAGTAAGTGAATTTCCAGAAATAATAAGTGAAAAGTCACATGCATAACTTACCGGACGTAGGTATTGAGCAGTACCGAGCGGTACCTAACGATACCCAGTACCGAGTACCAAGCGGTACAGATCATATGTACCGAGCGATACACATCGATACCCATCGATGTACCGAGCGGTACACAACATAAGAACCTTACGATACCATAGTAATGAGAGGTTATTTGGTATATATTAATCATTAATTTGTAAAAATTTGTGCTGATTAATCATTTGTACGTGGAAACATATGAAAGTTATTTTGAAGGAGACGTAAGGAATTGGCCTCTCCGTATTGCTACCGAAATTCCAACTCAAACAAACGGCTTCGACTGCGGGATGTTCGTTTGCAAATATATGGAAGCTACAATCCTTCCTCGTGCAGTCAACTGGAAAGAACAATTACATTGGCAATCAGAGATGCCTAAATACAGAGCTGAATTTGCATACTCAATTCTGTGTGGAACTATAAAATAAATACTATGGACTCATTAATCAAATACTGTACACGTTCATATGTAGTTTGTAGATATTACGGAAACTCTTACATACATAATACTAGTGTACATAATATCACATTACTACATCTTAAGTAAATATTTAACACGTTACTGGAGTTGAGTTTGTGTAGGACAACATCCGAACGTTGTCATGAACTCAAATTGTAAATCTTGCCAATCATTCAAATTTAGGAACTTCTTTCGCTTGCCTCCATACAAATGCTTTTTCAGTAATTGCTTATAAAGATCTAAAGTAAATGCATCTTCAGCTGCATACCAAGGGTGATAAAGAATTTCTCTTTTTAGATCACAAGGTGACCTTTCAACGTAGTCTGAAGAGGACGCTTTGCATTTGGGCCACTTAATCTCATGAAAATGACGCTGAAGAAATTGACCACTTACTAGGTGATGATATTTCTCCAAAAAATTACCTTCCACTGAACGCCACCCTTTTGAATTAAGGAATCTTCCTATTCTGTTGGCCTCAATTGCAATCGCCTCCCTCTATGACTTTTCAAAAATATCATCAGAATGATCTTGCCATGTATGTGCACAACATCTGAATATTTCATTTGCTTTGGCTCTTTGCTCAAGAAGACCATCATAACAGCTCGACATTCATTTATGGATCCTAATAGTGCCAATATCGACATAAAGCTTCATAGGCATACCTAGATGCAGTTTAGCATTCGGCCAACGCAGTTGATAAACCATATTTGATGTAAAATGCCTAAACTATAACAACTTATATAGATGAAAATAGGGAACCATATTAAATATCACAATAACTCGGATTAAATAGTGGTGTCTACCAAGTAACAATTATAAATATCTTCACCAACTTCCCTAGCGATATATCGGTATGTTGCGGAACCGGTACCTAGCGGTATCATGGTACTGTGCAGTATTGCGGTACCAAGCGGTACCTTGCACTATCTAGCAGTGAATAACAATGAAATATCAACAGGTAAATGGAAGAGTACAATAACAATTGGCACAACAAACAATAATAATTTTATATAAAGAACCATAAATCAATCATGTTTATCGGAATCAATAATTCCAATCATCTTGCTTAGATATTCAGCTGACGGCTCGCTGGGTGGTCGACGGAGAGTATACTCATCTGTGAAGCATTCTAGTATGCTTGGAAATATAAACTCCCTAATTGGTTCCACAGGTCTGCTGCATTCTTCAGTTGACGGAGTAGCTGCTTCTTCAGTTTTCTTTTTCTTATATTTCCTCTTCTCTCATGGACTCTTCAATCTTGCATTAGAAATACCTTTAGGCCTACACTTTAGTGGATCTTTTAATTTTTTTTGCACCACCTTTGTTCGCACCAAACCTAGGGTTCTTCTTGCCTTCCAATATCAAGTCGACATTCTCAGCCATGTCAGTCATTGCAATTAACATGTACTGTTCGGCTTCTTCATTCCCTTGTCCTCGTGTGCTTATTTGATATGCAAATCAGCTAAAATAATTTCTAAATATCATACCTCCCATCCTCCCGATCCTTCATGAGATGTGCTGACATTGTTCCCCCTACATACAAACATTTGCCTAGCATAAATATCTTTTTTAGCTCTTCCTGACCATCTCAGAATTAGGTACTTTATCAAAATATTCACTGTATCTAATTGCCTTATTACTCTCATGCAGTGAGAACATAGTAAACCCATCATATTGAACTTGCCATAGCTGCATTCAATAGTACCTTTATTTGCATCAAAATGAATTGTCCAATGGTGCGACTCATCAGTCTTCTTGACACTTCTGACATAAAATATTGAAGAGTCACTTGAGGCATGATCTATGCACATTCCTCCAACACCTTGTAAGAACTCCTCCTCAAAGAATGAATATAATTTTCATGAATAAAATCGAGCAGCTTGCTTGAGTATTGGACTACTTTTGATTATTGCTACAACTTCAGACTGGCTGCATTTGAAATCTTCATCATGTTCATTCCGATGCCATGTGTTCATCACTTCTCTAGCCCCAAAAAATAATCAATTATACTGCTTGTCGCCTTAGAAATGCCATGACACACCATGTTAGTGGATTCACTACGCTGTGTTGAAAGAATACCAAGGTTAAAACAACTCTTGTTAAATGTTGTGGATCATTGCTTTCTTATTCTGTAAAGCTCTTTCAACCATTTATGGTTGTGGAGGTCCCCTTCTTTGATAATTTCAACCCAAGTTCTCTCAAACTCCTCCTCAGAATCACACTTGCTAAAACATCTGTAAAAAAGACCTCTAACTTTGTTGTTGGTATTGAAGCAGCACACCTTGGACGGCGCCTTCTTGATGGTGTGCCATTGGCAAAGTCTATGACGTGTTTGAGATAATGCAATCTCTATTGCCCTAGCCATAGCTTGGTCCTGATCAGTAAATATTATAATGGGATGTTTATCACCTATTATTCATAAAAATGTTCTAAATAACCATGTAAATAATTCAATTGTTTCCTCCGATATAAATGCCACCCCTAAAAGAACATTCTGCTAATGATTATTCACTCCAACAAAGGGTGCGTATGCTAGATTATATTTGTTAAGCCTATAGCTAGTATCAAATATTATCACATCTCTAAAACAGTCATAATCTATTCTTCCCAACCCATCAACCCAAAAAAAATTCAACAATTTGTTATCCTCATCAGTTTGGACGTCCCATGCAAACATGTTATCACGAACAAGTCATTCTTTAAATAATTCAATTAGGGAATTCGTGTCCCCATTCTCAATCTTCGCTCTTCTCTCTTTTTGAATGTAGTTATATGCATCCCTTTTAGAGAAACTTAAATTTTGCACACCTCCTACTTCATCAGCTAGGTATGTAAATGCATCAACGGTTCTTATCCCGGCTTTCATCATTGATTAAGAACATATGCTTTCTCATCACTAATATTCCTAGATGATTTTAGCAAATGTTGATCTTCATGCCTAGCTAATTCGTAATTGTAGCTCTGTATGCATTTTTGCACTGTACATACTCCATCTAGGTCCACTGAAAATCTAATCATTGCGGGACACCTAGTCCTGGTATTGGATTTTCTATATTTTGAATTAGAGTTTAAATCAACACCCTTCTTAAATCCAACTTTCGAACAGACAAAGTCCTTGAATTTTATTCTTCTCGAATTAGGCCAGTAACTGTGATGTTCTTTGCGAACGCTAAAATTAACATTGTGAGCGTAATGAAAAAAATAACCTGCGAAGCAGAAAATTTATAAAAAATAACACTTACAATTTAACATCAGAAATAAACCTCACTGATGCTACTGGGTACCGATCGGTATCGAGCAGTACCGAGCGGTACCGAGGTTAAAGCAGTTTAGCGGTACCTACAACCCTTGAACACTGGTATATACCATTTGAACCAATAGGTACCTAGGAGTATCTAGTGGTACCTAGTAGTAATGTTGTGGTACATGAGCTTCACACACTTAAAACGAATTTTTAAAAATCACTCTAGCTTCTTGATTTCTTGAAGAAAAAATAATAATATTATATTTACCGATAGTATCTCCGACTTCTCATCGGTAGTTTACTTAGGTACTTCTTCCTTAGATCGCTGCGTCTCTTGCATAACGCCTCCCATGTCCTCACAATATTCGCCATCCTCGAAACTGGATTCTATCTTCATAGCCTCCTCTCTTCTCTTTCTTCTCTTTCTCAGCTCTTCAGCTATCATAACCTGTCTCAAGTGAGAAAATAAGTCTGCGCCATTATAAAAAAAACCCTAGATATTGCCGCATTTTTTTTTGGCGAATGGGGCGGGTCAAGTCGTCGGACCATGCTGTAACGGTGGAAAATGTGGTTAATAAATGGTGGGGTTGGGGTAATCCAGGTGGCACGAATTTACTTGACTCCGGACATAGAGCTACGTCCGGAGTCCGCACCCAATAAAAGTTTGCTTTGATCACCTTTAATAGTTTTTAAACACTTATTAGACATTTTTTTGGGTTTTTTCAGGTAAGAACTAGAGAGGACCATCCCTCTTCCCTAACCCCCAAGGGGTATATTTTTTATAAATTCAACAGGGAGAATTTTTATTTTATTATTATTTTTTCAAAATTTTACAAAATTTAGAGCATGTTTTAATGCTTTCAAAATTTTATAAGATTTAAAATAATTAAAAAAATAAAACAGAGAAAAAAATTGCCATTTACAACGCTTGAATCGGGGCCTATAATGGGGTGTTGAACAAGCGACTTTAAAGTTAAAGAAAAAAATTAAGACTCTAGCACTAGGCGTGGGCAGATAGCTAGCTGGTTTGGCTGCCAAGGCATGTTTGGGCTATTTTTAGCTCGGACATTCCGTTTTGGATATTTTTTGGAGTCCCTTATATTATTTTTTAATGTTCTAGACTCAATTTTGATAATTTCAAAGTCCGATCTCTATAGTCAATTTCAAGTTATTTTAAAAGTTTTTAAAGTAAAATCTTTTGATATTTTTTTTGCTCTGATTAACACATCAACATCATGAAATGCTGACATTATAATTAAGAAGATTTTACTTTGTTCACAGAATCGACGAGAGGTGTACGTTGTTGCTAGGGAGAAGTTTGTGCATTGTAATTATTCTAAAATTGTAATTTTATACTGTAAACTTTTTGAAAGGCTTAAGCATATACTTTCAAACAACAACAGCTTCAACGCTAAAAAATGGAGGGGCGACTGATATGTCATCAAAGATGGCCTTAATTGGGCATGAATCTTGATGTATATTTGAATTAAAAACTTTCAAAATTAAATTAAGGTCCATCCTAATTTTGATTTAAGCAAACTTATAGTTGAATTGTATATATCGACAAGATGAACCCAACGAAATCAAAAGCGGACCAATCTGAGTTTGGATGAGCCTAGATCGAGCACTTGAAACATAATTAGAAACTTCAGAGTATTAATTGGATGATCAAATAATCTCTAAATCTCACATGCTTATAGTTGAATCGAGCATCTTGATGAGAAAAATCCAAAAAGCTCAAGATCGCTTCATTATGATATTATTAAGGCACTCAAATGGTGATTGAATGGTCTATGATCAAGAGAATCAATATGAATCGTTCGATGGAGTAATTTGGATTTTTTCATATTTATGAGGCAAGCTACTTTCAAAAATCTATGAACTTGCTCTCATTGTCTATATGAAGGGGTGAAGCAAGAGCTTGGAGTTGAGCTTGAGATTCAAGAAAACTTAGATGCTCTAAGTGTGACGCTCTAGGATCTAATGGAGGGATTGGTCTATCTAAACCTATAATTTAATCTCAAACATCAATAATAACAACTAGAGCTACTAAAAAAAAAACTAGAGCTATTAATATATATTTCAAATTATAAAATAATATAAATAATTTTTATTTCATCAAAACATAATTACAATAGTCCAAAACAAGAACATCAATACATCAAAATATTAAAACTGGATTAAAAAAATCAACCAGATCCTGAAGACCCTGCCACTATCTAGGCCTTTCCCTTTTCCTGAAATATAAAAAATAATGGAATGAGCACAGCTAGCTCAGTAGACTTATTATCTTGACCCCTCCCATATATCGTTCTACAAATTAAATCATGAAATTAATCTAATTAAAAAGGCAATAAAGAATAATTAAAGTACTAATATAATAGTAAAATACAACTTTCACGATTCCAGAGCGTACTTGACATTTTTACTTGTAAGGCCACTTTCTCAGAGAATTTTAGGCACTTCACAAAATACTTGCCATCAAGGATTTACTTACACTTGACTTTCAAATTTTATTATAATTTCATACAGAGTTTCAGAAAGTTCCTACATTCATTTCAGATTGTTACTTATATTATTTCATTAATACAGATGAAACACAATAATTATAATGCACATGTCATGATATCTGCTTATAACTCTACTTCCACTGATACCTCCCTTTTTATCTCTCACACCTGCATATAACAAGTGGGGCAAGAATCAGAACAAAATAGTGCTACATAATCTCCCACACCTATTTTAAGCAATTGGGGCCATAATCCCTCCCATATTCGCACTAGGAAGATGAGGCTATAATAGAACATATAGGGCCCCTATCACATATCAGAGAATGAACTTTTCACGTATTAGAATATCTCCAATGCCATGCTATGAACAGAGTAAATGCAAATGCAGTAGTAGATGAATTGTACTTTTAATGCAATGCTTATGTAGTACATAAATTGTTAATTAAAGCTACATTATTTATAAAACATAATACTCATTAACTTTTCCAAATAACTTTCCAACTTCAGAGAAATATTCACACGAACATTTCAAGATTTATATATAACTATTGCAATTACCAGAAAAGTCTCAATCGAATCATTTACTCAAAAAATTACGTAGAAAAAATCAACTGGTAAAAATTTAATTTCTTATAATCAAAATGTTTAGAGTAAAGCATGTAAGATGTAATAACATATAAAACGTTATGTGATTAAAACTTAATAATATCTAAGAAAAAACACATTTTAATTCATAAATTTTCATAAAATAACAGAAATTGAAATTAAAGACATGGGTTCATAAGTCTACTTCGTGTTCTACAATATTCTTAACTGGCACAACAAATGCAACCCGAGTTTTAGCTCCAAATTCTCTTTCTCTTTATCTTTCCTCTTCTCTTCTCCCATTCTCCTCCTCTCTTCTCCAGCTAGGAGAGGGGGAGGTGGGGTGAAATGAACTGTGCAAAAATAGTTTTAGATATTTTATTATTTAAAAACCACCAACTTAACCTAGCGCCATAGCACCCAGCT
This sequence comes from Dendrobium chrysotoxum, assembly GCA_019925795.1. Taxonomy (NCBI): domain Eukaryota; kingdom Viridiplantae; phylum Streptophyta; class Magnoliopsida; order Asparagales; family Orchidaceae; genus Dendrobium; species Dendrobium chrysotoxum. The sequence continues at coordinate 28,217,531 of CM034299.1, read as the reverse complement.
TTCTAGCGCCACTGTGCACCTAGAGAATCTTCCAGATTCTCCCAAAATATTCTCACATGAGACTCAGCACCTCACCGGTGCTTTTTGACGCTACAACGCACAGCCATTTCCTCATTTTTTCTATTTTCCCGAGAGCTCAATGATGCAGCATTGCCAATCCCAGTACCACAACACCCATAGCGCAATTCCCACCCCCCCCCCCCCCCCCCCCCAAGGCTTTTCACTTCTCAGATCCCATTCTTGATTACTAAAAGCCCTATTAAATATTCTAAGAGTTATAATTGCTAATAAAATCAAATAAATATTAATGATGATTAAAAAAATTTTACCTCAAGAAATTACATCCTCTGCTCCTTAGAGAAAATGTAATCGTTGACATTTCCAGCTTACAACGTAGTCAATCATATTAGATTTGGATGTAGTTGTCTCATTAAAATCCAGAATGCACTTAGGTTCTTCCTTATAGGTTAAATTGGGCTGCACTTCCACTTTAGCTTCAAGGACTCTACGATCTACATCTGGTACTCATTTTCTTAACACTATGATAAGTATAAATTATGTATTATTTTAGTTATGTTAAATTCATTAAAAATATTATTTTAGTTATATTTGTACAAAAATTGTGCAGGAAAAAGCAAAAATAATAAGTGTTGGATAGTGCTGTAGCATCGACAAGAATAACACGGTAGTGCCGTATCAATCAACACTGAAGCGTCGATTTCACTGCAGGGTGCCAACCTTCTCTGTTTTCAAGTGCTGCGACATCACAAATGTTAGAACCGTAGTGCATCACAGCACTATTATGCCCAAAAACAACACCACAATATTGGGTGTTTAGGGAAAATTCATGCTTGTCATTCCAAGCGCTGCATCGCTCATGTTTTTACGATGCCATGATGGAGTAGTTGCAACTTCTAAGAGCCGCACCGACTTAACTAAAAGATGAATTGATTCGGATAGTAACCATGCCATGTCTTCTTGCGCCGCAGCGGTGCCAACATTACAACGTCAAGATGCTAGTTCATTTTGCACAGTCACAGCGCTACCTTGTCCAGTGCCGCGACGCTCGAGTCTGATCCTATACTTATTATAAATAGATGTCAGTTCTATTATTTGAAGAGTTCAGTCTCTTGAATAAAAGTTTAGTACTTTTTAGTGTGTTTCTTTAGCGCCCTCTTAGAGTAAAGTCTAAGTGAGGCTAGGAAGTGCAAGATACAATCTTTAGGAGAGTTTAGCCTATATTTGTATAAGCAACTTTGTAAGTGGTGGAAGAAGTGTAGAAAAGATACTTTGATCCTTCATGGTGATAAAATTCTACTACTTCTCTTATACTTTATTTTTCTATGAATAAAATGAATATGAATTTGCTTATTATTTCTTCCATCACTGGCTAGATCTTTACACTTTTGATGAAAGGATTTGTTTTGTTGAACATTCATTTTTGGTGCTTTCAGTTGAGGTCCTCGAGCCAACCGATCCATCTCTGGCTAGCCTTGTGGCAACCTGGGCTACTTTTTTCTGTTTGGGCTTCTCAGTCTTCGCTGCTCCTCCTTTGCATGTCTCTGTTTCTAATTTTTTGAAGATTGGGCAGTTGGCTGCTTCCTCCTGGGTCCTCTTTTTGGCCCACATTTCTCTTTTTGCCATTTTTTTGTGGTAAACAGAGTTAGGTGTTGGATTTTTCTCTCTTGTTTCTTGTATTTGGTTTACAGTTACTTATTTTGTTTTATAGTTTTGTTATAGTTCTATAATAGTTTTTCTTTTATATATGGGATTTACCCCAAATCCCCCCCCCCCCTCACAAAAAAAGTACTGGCCTAAAAATAAATAATATAATCCTTCACAGGTCTCTTTATTAGGCATTTTTGTCAAGGCAACACAGGACTTTGAGTTACTTTTTAATCACTAATTATGTTTTTAAGGAAGTTCATTAATTCAAACCTTAATTTTTTTTTTTCTCTCAGATATCAATTCATTAATAACTAAATTTTTGGGGAATCTTAATGTAGTAAGATTCAAATCCAAGAATTTGGCAACAATATTTAAGATATTTATCAATTAAATTAGTTGGCCCCCACATTAATAATTCTTTAATATTGCACACAAAGCGTGATACTTTCATGTAGGGTGTTAGCCAGCTGCCCATCAACTCTATAGCTTGGCTAACCAGGGCCTAGCTCTGCTGTACCATGATTCCTCTATTGTCCCATGATCTCTCTCAACAATCAATCCATTCGAAGCCTTAGGTCATTTTGATGGAAAAATCCTTTTTTTTTTCCTGGTTCTCTCTTATATATATTGACTACTTAGAATTTCTATGGCTTCTATAGATCTTCAATTCATGAACAATATATGTTTATGGCACTGAATTTTTGACAATGAAATGAACATTTCAGAAAAAAATGATTATATATCATCATTATCAACCATGCTATCAATTATACTTTTAGGAATTATTCAAATCAACTTGAACATTAAATGATTAAATGAAATTTCAATTCATCATCTCTTTTAGATTCATGGCTCTAAGAGCTTTAAGGATAGTATGGTTACCTTCCCAATTAGGGGAGGGCAAAATCATGATGACAAGTGTATGCTAGTGTGTGGATATGACAGCAAAATATTTTTAGTAAATTGATCATGAAAATTTTAATATAGAAAATTGAGCTCATCACGCTTGCTTCCAATTTCTTACATAACCACAAGTCATTAAACAAAAGAAGAAATATTTAATACAGTGCATCATTGGCAATTACGCAATTGTCATTATTCAAATAAAGCACCAAGATAGAGAGTACCTGAGCTCCCTTATCAATAAGGTGCCATTTGCATACTACTAAACATACACCCATAATATAAAAGCTGATATAACAATTTTCAAAGATTCTCATCGATCACAACACATGAAAAGCACAGTGGACTGTTTTTTTACTATTTCTTAAACTAATTTTTTAGTGCAAATATTTAAATTTATGTACTAAAAAGTTACTTGAAAAAATGGTAACAAAGCCGTCCCAAACGAAACCTAAATGTAGAACAAACAACAGCAGTAATAGTACATATAAACTATTGTTGTTGCTAATTGGCCTTCTGCAGATAGGTGGCCACAGTTTTGAGATACTCGACTGTAAAATTGGTGAACTCTTTCACAAGTTGAGTGCCATCAATGTTCTTTTCCAACTCATATGTTATAGTGGTTTTTGCCAAGATTTTGCCATCTGCCAAGTCATCAAGCTTGAAAGATACGTTATAACGAGTAAACCCTAGCTTCAAAAAGCCTCCTTCTATCCCCTGGACGCTTACAGCATGGTTGGCTTCATCAAACTCCACTATCTTCTCCTTGAAAGGTGGAACATGAGGAGCAGCTTTATGAAGAAAAATATAAGATGATTAGAAATATCATATTTGGGAGTAATTAATATGAATGCTGAATTCAAAACATTATTATATGAGACAAATGGCCTACATAACATGAAGACCTAGGAGCTCACCAGCACTAATATTAATGGCGGCGAGGGTACCAAGGCCTCCATCACCCTCAATCACCTGTGCATCAGTCAACAGCTGTGGTGCTGCTTTGCGAAGAACATCCAACTTATCCTTTGTAATAGCATTCCATAGAGCCTCAATACCAACTTCAAATTCAGCTTGGAGTTCTATCTTGCTTGCCATTAATTACCTTTTAACTAACTTTGATGCTGAATTGAACAAATAACTTGCCTTGGCATGCAGAGCATTGGAGCTCCCAGACCCTATTTATATGGAAATAAATGGAATTGGTGGTTCCCAGATTCCATTTTCCTGTAGCAAGCACTTCTTGGATTTAATCAGACTATAGAAAATAATTCTTCTCATTGGATAGAGAAATTAATTTGACACTTCAATATATTTTATTCATAAATAAGTTATCAAGATATAAGCATTTAATCAAGTTAGATGTAATAAGTAAGGCCTTTAACATAGGTAAAATAATTTATCATAGATAATATATTTTTTTATTTAAATCTAATTTCTTTTAAACAAATATAAAGCTTGATCTTGACAAAATTTTATCAAGTAGGATATCTTTTATTAATCAAATAGAAAATTTATTAGATATAATTATTAACAACTTTCAACCTTTATCTTAAGATTATATTATTAGTCATAATTTTTTTTCTTGATAAATGTGATTAGAAGAGTAATTGATCTACTTAAATTAAAAGTGTAAATGTTTATGACTAAAATTAAATAGCTATTTAGCCATATTTAAAATATATAATTATGATTAAAATTTTTATAGTCAAACAAATAACAATCTTAATATAAAAAACTTAGTATTACATAAAAAATAAAATTAATGATTATATTTTTAATCTTAGTTTTTCTTTTTAAAATATGATAAAAAAATTAATCATGTTCTTAAGTAATCTTTGATCATAAACTTAAAATATTTATAGTTTTTAGGGACATTAGTTAAAAAAAATTTAGAGAATTACTACTCATGTGACTTTTTTAACATAAATGCCATTTGAAATAATTTTGAGGAATATATTACATTGTCCAATTTGTCAAATGGCCCTACATTGAAGGCCATGGTGGTTTAGCAATGTAAGAATCCTTAGGGTTACTTTAGCATTTTATAAAGGCGGTTGTGATGTTATTGCAGTAAACATAAATTTTTTAAAAAATTGTTATGAATATTATAAATATATTATTTTTTGAAAAGTCGGCAACAATTTTTATAGTGCTATTAGCAGATTTGGTTAAAAAAATAGCTTTATATTATAAAAACTTTTAGAAAAGCTGCGAGAAAGTAACAAGAAAATAGTAACTAAACAGAAATATATTTGAGCCTTGAAGTAGCCCCAAACAAGCAGACACTAGCTTATTGCATTGTTAAGGATTCTTAGGGTACACGTGTTGCCATATAAAAACTTCGAAATTTTATGAACATAAATTTATAATATAGAATATTAGATTATTGTGGGTGAGAATTAATTTATTTAAAAATTAAAAATTTATTAATAAGATTTGTAATTAATTTTTTCTACATCAAAATTTGTTTTGGCACTTATTTTTTGGAAAAAAATATATGTTAAATGTGAAAGCAATATTTTGTTGGACTAATAAGCCAGACATGTATGTTAAACTTTCATAGCTTGGACAGTTTCAGCCATATATAAAGGTGGGTGGCCGATTATTGGCTTTTTTCTCTTTTTCAACGCATCCTGTTTTGTACTACTATTGTTGATTTTGAGAAATTATTTGTGCGGAGTCTAGACGGTCCGGACGGGAAGAATCGTCCGAACATGCAGTAAGTGTACACACTATGAGTGTACATACTGTATACACAGTGTGTACACTCACATGTCCAAACACAGTGTGTACACTCACATGTCCGGACGGTTTCGCACCGAATAATTTTTCGTTGATCTTGATCAAATTAGCGAGAAAATCGAAGATTGGCTAGCTTAAAAGCTTGCATGGGTAATATAAATTGATTTACTTGGAAATTGACTAAAAACTAGAAATCATTATAGAAATATTGTTCAATAGGAATCATTCATTAGTTAAGGATTTTGTCAGTGGGAAAGTTTAAACCGAGTTCTATACATCGTTGAACATGAATCAACTCGGACAGCTTACAACTTGACATTTGGCAAGCCCTCACGCCCCCTGCGAGCACGAGAAATTAATTAAGGTCTGAGGCAACAATACAACATGATTGATCAACATAATAAAATTTCATACAGAACTGACATTAACATTAGTCATTAGGAATTTAAGCTGAGAAGGAATATGAATATACATTTTTACAACTGGTGTGGGTTGTAAAGAAGTAAAAGAAACAGAAGATTGAACCATAGTGAAAAGAGAATAAAAAAAAAAAAAGTAGAGCAGGTTTTCATATACAGAAAGTTACAGTTTGCCTCCTCTATTTTCTCTGTTATCTGCTCCTTACTGTTCTTGGCTGATTCTTCTCATTCAGCAATTCAACACCAAACAGCCCCTAAGTTGAAGGCAGCTCGAGTTGATTGATATTTAATGACTTGTTAATTCCGATTCATTTTCTTATGATGGCTTGATGAATTTAACTCTTACGAATATGATTATACTGTCTAATATTCCCATGCGTCGAGTAGCTCCTTCCAAAAAATATTCCCATGCAACGAGGGGCCGAAGGCTCCTTCTAAAGAATATTTCCATCGAGTATATCGCTATTAAAACCGGCTTAAGCTAGCCAAATGTACCATTTTCTTGCTTAGTGTGAGCAAAAGAACGACAGTGGTGTAAGAACAGAGCGCGTAAAGCCAAAGAACCGGCCTAATGATTGGAAATGTCCAAGGCTATGAGATTTGAACCATTTAAATATTTTTCTAATAATTTTTACTTAAAATATTATATTATTATTTAATTTAAGTCATTATCACTTTATCGTAAAGGAAATATTCGCCCTTAAAAAATTGAACTTACCAAATCAAATGATAATTATAATCACAGCTTATGGGTATGTTTTGGACAATATTAGTTCTGTTTGGGTATGCTTTCTTGCTATTTTTTTGTTACTTTTCAGAAAAAATTTTAGTTGTAAATATGTAATAGCTTTAAGAAAACTACAAAACTGCTTTAAGAAAAGCCATATCAAACGAAGCTTAAATATAAGAAAAAACTAGAAATAAAATTGGAGTCTTTTGCATATTTTTAATAGAATTAAATACTAAAAGCTGACATGAACTTCTTTTAAATATAGAATTTATTTAAAGAGTGCAAAATGTCAGTAAACAACGAGAGAATCTTGTTCTTTTGTCTCATTATAACCATGCAATGCAGTGATCCTCTCTCTCGTTTTAACATTCCTATAAATAAAGCCTGGGAGTTCCCACTCTTTGCATACCAAGACAAACTATTTGTTCAGTAAGTTAGTTAAAAGAGAATTAATGGCAAGCAAGATTGAACTCCAAACTGAATTTAATGTTGGTCTTGAGGCACTATGGAATGCTGTAACGAAGGATAAATTCGATGTTCTTCGCAAAGCAGCACCACACCTGATGACTGATTCACAGGTGCTTGAAGGCGATGGAGGCCTTGGTACCCTCGTCTCCATAAATATTGGCGATGGTAAGCTTTCTGTCTTCATGTACGGTAAATTTCGTTTGATATATTCTTGCTACGTTATGAATTGAGCGGTGAAAAATTTTCTTGCTACGTTATGAATCGAATGTAATTCCGTATATCTAATGATGAGCATATAATAATGCTTATGCTTATAAAGTGAATGGAAAGTTTAGCAATACCAATATGACTATACTAAGTACTTGGATTGCTCGAATGGAACATTCATAATTACTCTCAAATATGGTATTTCTAATTATCTTATATTTTTCTTATAATCCTCCATATAGCTGCAGCACATATTCCACCATTCAAGGAGAAGACAGTCGAGTTTGATGAAGCCGGCCATTTTGTGAGCTTCCAGGGGATAGAAGGAGGCTTTCTGAAGCTAGGATTTACTTCTTATAAAGTATCTTTCAAGCTTGATGACTTGGAAGAAAACAAAACCTTGGTAAAAACCACTATAAACTATGAGTTGGATGAAGAGATTGACGGAACTACACAAGTTGTGGAGGATTTTACCAATATAATTGGCGAGTACCTCAAAGCTCTGACGAGCTATCTGGAGAACAGTGCTTGACAGGTTGCAAGAAATGAGTTCTGCATGCTTTCAAGTTACAAAACTTTAAAAGGAAGCTTCTCCAGGAAGCTGATGAAATATCTATCATGCTGCTTTGTCTCCATTTGGTGTTGTTGTCTTGCTTTGTGCTATCAGGTGTTTGTTATTTGTTATGCAGTTTTATGTTGTGTTATGTTGTTGAGTTAATATAAAAACATATATGATGAATGTTTGCAAAAATCATGTCAAGATTGTTATCTAATGTGCTGTAAGATTTATGGTTATTTAATAAAAAGTGATTATGGTACAACTGCGTTTTGATGTAATGGTTGAAGAGAATATCATTAGAAAGATCTTATAATTTTCTAATCTTAATTAATACATAAATTAAAAATAAATAAATAAATAACTAAATAGATATTTCAGCCTTCTTTCAATTGGTCCTTTTTCTCATACATGTTTTCCAAACATTCTAAAGAGATATTTTAAAGTTTAAGCAGACTTGAGCCTTTTAGCCCAATTACTAAATAACCTATTTTGATTTTCCTTAAGCCAGACAATTGCAACTCATGCTAAGGCTTTAGTGAACCAAAAAATAAACTGGTTACATGGCAAGCCTAAACTTAATCACTTAAGTTGATTGCCAATGAAAAGTACATTTAAAGTTCATTATTGATCATTATTAAATTTATGATCATAATTAAGCTATTGTTCTACTTAGGGGCTATTTGATTTGTTGAAAAATAAATGCATAATAAAAGAAATATGGTGTAAAATGAAATTTGAGTGTTCGGTTTGCTGAAAAAAAAAAATAAAATGTAAAATTATAGTGAATTTATTTTTCACTCCTTAGTTCATTTTACTGTAAAAATTATTTAATACTAATTTACCGTCGTAATTAAGTTCTTGTAATTAACTAATTCTTATGTAATATTAGAACACCATATTTGAGTTAAGGAAATAAGCTTGTGTCAAAATATTATATATCAAACAATTTTCTCATATTTTAACAACTTAGTTTTTCACCATCTAAAAATGCTAACACCGGCTGTAGGCTAAGGTAATATTGGACATCGATTGATCGTAACATTATTTTGTTCTCGACCACGCTGTCCTGTTCCGTTCAATAGGTATATCAATTCCATGTTTTTCTTATGTTTAATTATCTATGAAGTTTTTTATAGGTCCCTAGGCGGTGCTTTTTCAAGGCTTTAAGGTGGATCTTTTTTGGGTGGTGGCTCTTGGCCCCGCTGTTGCATTTTAGTTTATACTTATAATGTAAGTAGTAGGTTCATCGGCTCATTCGGAGTTTTTTGGCTTTTCGATTGTAGCTCTTCGAGCAGTAGAGAGCATTTGAACCTTTTAAGGACTTATAAAATTTTTTTTGGATATTAACGCGTAGGCTCATCTGTAAGTTTTAACCAAAATAATAATAATAATAATAATAATAATGTGCCACCGTCAGGGTGATTTTGTTACGTTGGAGGGCTACCAGCCCAACAGGGTGGCCATGCAGTTTGGTTTCTCACAGGCTACAGCCTACGATGGACGGATACCACTTCCAGGGGTTACGGATTCACGATGCATGGGGGCTGTTCCGTTAGAGAGTCATTTTTACGTTGCAGCTTTGACTTGGTTACACCTACTGAGGCTTGGGAAAGGTTCCAGTTTTCTTCTTGCCCTACCGTCCAGTTCTACCGGGGTTAGCTACACACAACTGTCTTGGGTGCGGCTGTCTTTCGGACCTGCCCTAAAGCACGGCGCCAGGAGGTACGAGCGTCGGGTGCGAGAGCTTGGGCTACCGAGGGGACAGAGGTCTCATCGGGTTCTTCCAGAGAATGCAGGTGGCAGAGGTACTTCCATACTCCTTTCTCCTTCCTTTCTTATCAGCTTTGATATAATTTTGGTAATTTGATATATATTATTTGGTGCAGGGACACACGTTGAGGTCCATACTACTATTGGGGCAGTTGTTTCTTCTCCTTCTAGAGTTTCGGCTGTGGCACCTGCGCCACATCACACAGAGGTTTCCCAACCCTTTTATCGGCGGACTAGTTCTTAGTGTGTTACTCCTTCTAGACGGTCCGTAGACGCTCGTCCTCCTCCCCAGGACCTTGGGGAGAGCACACAGGAGCCGAGGAGGTCAGACTTCACTGGGTACGGTACACCCGGACCCTCCAACGACTTCTCTTTTCTGGTGGACCCCTATGGGTCATTCTGTCCAGGCGAGTCTTCGGGGACCGGCGCTGCTTTACTTACAGAGCTGTTTGGGGGGGGGGCGTCGTATACGCAGCCTCCGTCAGACCTTGTTCCGTCAGAGTTCTTCTTCCCTGCGGGCTACTCAGCTGACTTTACAGGCCCCTCCTTCATCCCAGCCAGTAACCCAGCCGACTCAGCGGGCCCTTACACAGGTATGCGTTAATTGTAAGTTAATTTATTTTCAATGTATTATTATGATATCTGTGATTATATTAATTATTTATAATCCTTTGTGCAGTGGCTGAGGGAGTTGAGTACATGTCGGAGAATTTTTGCTACGCTCCCCGACCTTCGGAGAATTTTGGAGTCGGCAGATGTTGTTCAGGACGTGTCACCTATAGGAGGAGCGTGGTCGACGGGACCGCCTCACTAGGAGGAAGGAGCAGCGCCATAGAGCCTTACAGCAGGAGATGATGGAAGCCGACTCCTTACTAGCACAGGTCATCGAGCAGTTTCAGAGAGTTCAGACAGAGTTTCAGACATTGGACGAGGTTACCGGACAACTAGAGAGCTTACAGGCCCGCCTATACTAACGTGTCTTTGTCCTTTTCCTTTTTAGTCTATACTCTTATAGTGTCTTGAGTCTTGGTGTACTTGTACCTCATGTTGATGATTATATATACATAGAAGATTTCTGTTCTTTTCTGTGTTGTACTCTAGACTATTTTCTTTTTATTGTACTCTAGACTGTGTTTTAGACTATTTTGTACTCTGTGCTGTACTCTGAGCTGTCTCATACCTTATTTTAGACTTATTTTGATGCCACAGTGGATTTTAAATATTTATTTGAGGGTTTTGACACGCAACGCGATGTCGACCCAAATAAATATTTAAATGCCCCATGTCTTTGAGGGCAGTTATGAGCGTCACTTTAGCCACTAGATGGGGCCAATGGTCGTAGCTTCAAATTTTAGGGATTTTAGCTTTTTCCTGTCTTATGCTTTGTGCAACGGACTTGATGGAAAGTTTGCAGGTTTCAGATTTGGCTGATAGTACCAAATACAGGTAGTATCCTGATCCTTAACCATTCGAGGAGACTTCAATCCGAATCACTTTAGTTTATCAGATTAGGTGAGCTATGATTTGATAGCTCATTATCCTCTATTTGCTGAAATGAGAGTTCCTCTACTATGGTCGTTCTTATGGCGTGTTGAGTAGACAGAATTGCCAGCGATCCGGCCATATTTGGGCTTATTAGATCCGGCCTCTTACACTCATTAAGGCTTCAGACTTGAGCTATGGGTAATGTGCTTCCTAATGCTAAATCTACTGAAGTTGGTAGATTTAAAGTCATCATTTGCGGTTGCAGATTGGAGTCTACGGACATTCGATAGTTGTTCGCGATTCATCCTTCCCATTGAAACTTTGATTCTCCGATCAATTAGGAGAGTTTTGTGGACTACGACTACTAAAACTTGTCTAGTCAAATCAGCCTTCATTCTTCCTACACTCCCTACTAAACGGTTGACGAAGTGGGAGTTTCGCTACTATGGCCTTTCTTCTGGCATGTTGAGTAGACGGAGTTTCCAGCGATCCGACCATATTTGGGCGTGTTGGATCCGGCCCTTTACACCCATCCGAACCTTAAGCTTCAGGTTGTTGAAAAACTTCAAGCTTTTTTGGCTCGATTTGTTGGAGCATGTAGTTACAAAAGTCTCTTTCTTAACTTTTAAAATATTGGTACACTGGAGGAGAATGATGTCCCAAACTTTCAGGAAAATTACCTGCGTACGTGTGTTAATAATGGAATTCGTCATATCCCTATATAAAGGAAAATAAGGCTTGATGATTTGAATATTTATTTAGGGATCCCAGCGCGTAGCACGGTGTCGACCAAAATAAACACTTGAGTACCCCCCGTCTCGTAGGGAGGCTTTAAAATGGGATGAATTTAAAAATTTTGAGCTATCTTTTTTTTTTGATATTCACTTAGGGATCTCGGCACGTAGCATGATGTCGACCCAAATGAGTATTCAGATGTCTTCTTTCTCGTAGGGGTATCCTTAAGGTGGGAGGAATTTAGACTTTGAATATTTTAAATATTTATTCTGGGATTTTAGCACGCAGTGCAATGTCGACCCGAATAAATATTTAAAATGCCCCCTATCTAGCGAGGAGCTTTTTTTAACAAACTTAAAAGTTTAAGATTTTAAATATTTATTCGGGGATCTCGACACACGGCGCGATGTTGACCCGAATAAATATTTAAAATGCCTCTGTCCGGTAAGGAGGTTTTTTTGGGCAAACATAAAAGTTAGAGATTTTAAATATTTATTCGGGGATCTCGGCATGCGGTGCGGTGTCGACCTGAATAAATATTTAAAATACCCCCAGTTTTTGTTTGAAATACATTCTTGTATTACAAGAGAATTTTAAAATGTGAGTCATATACATGTTAACGAGTATATTTGAAGTATAGAATACTTTAAGTACATTATTATCCCTATGCATGGTATTTCTTCAAGTATCGGCCATTGCTCGGCGGCATAGGTCTCTGGCCCGCCAAATCAATCAACTGATAGGCTTCTCCTTGATACACTTTCTCGATAACAAAGGGACCCTCCCAATTAGATACGAATTTACCACCAATTTTTTAGTGAGGGATGATTGGCCTTCTCAACACCAGAACCAATTCCCCTTCTTGAAATGATCGATGATGCACCATTCGATCAAAGGATTTCATCATCCTTGTTCGATAAATCTCTAGATTTTGCTGAGCTTGTAACCTAGTTTCATCAAGTGCATCAAGCTCTTACATTCTTAATCGAGCATTTTGATCCTGAGTTAGATCGTGCTGAATAACTACTCGAAGCGACGATAGTTCAATCTCTAGTGGCAACATTGCTTCAACTCCTAATACTAATGAATAGGGAGTGGCTTTGGTTGGCATCTTGTAGGTTGTACGGTATGCCCATAATGCTTCTGCCATCTTTGTATGCCACTCTCTCTTATTCTTGGTGAGGATCTTCTTCAATAACTTCACCAGTGTCTTGTTGAATGTCTCTGCCAGGCCATTGACTCTTGGGTTGTATATGGAAGAATATCGCCAATCGATCTTATGCCGCTCGACGAACTTATATATTTTAGTGCTCTTGAATGCTATACCGTTGTCTGAGATCACGCGGCGCGGTATGCCAAATTTGTAGACGATATTATGGGTGAAGAAGTTGATCACGTGCTCAGATGTGATTTCTTTGAACGGAGCTTCTTCTGCCCACTTTGAGAAGTAATCTGTAGCTGCCAATATAAAGCGATGCCCAGCTGATGATGGTGGATCTATCAGCCCAATTATGTTTGTGCCATAGCATTCAAATGGCCAGGACGCTACCATCGGGTGCAGTGGATTTGGCGGTTGATGTATAACATTACCGTGGATCTGACACTCGTGGCACCTCTTAGCGTGGTTAATACAATCTGTTACCATTGTTGGCCAATAATAACCCATTCTCTTAATTTTGGCAGTCATCTTGGGACCTGACTGATGTGCTCCGCAGAGTCCTTCATGAACTTCTGCTACCACTTTATCAGCTTCCTTGGTCCCTAGGCACCTTAGCCACATTTGATCAAAAACCCGTCAATACAGCGTGTCATTGACAAACTCATATCGTAATGCTCTTTTCCTGATTTGTGCGGCCAGAGATTTATCTGTTGGGAGTTTGCTTTCTTTGAAGTAATCAATGAATGATCACCTCCAATCATCTTCGACTTCAACATCTAAGCAATACCACCATGATTCTGAAGCTAGACTGGCCTTACGTCTTCTCTTAGGAGCTTGATTTTCTTCATGTCGATATTCAAGATCGACTGGTTGGGGATGTCGGGGATTAACCGAGATTGTGTTCTGTTGGCCTGAATCTGGTACTCCCTCTGCCCGTGGGAATTATAAGATTGCTGGCTCTAAGACCCGATGATTTTCAGCCGCAATAAATATAGGTGGCTTCTTATTTTCATTTACAGGCTCCTTGGCCAATTTAACTAGACAATCTGCTTTTGCATTATGCCCTCGGGGGATTGGAGCTATCTTAGCATTTGGCACTTGCTTTAGGAACTCGAGAGCCCGTCGGTGATAGTGGGCTAACTAAAGTTTACAAATCTTATAAATGCCATGAACTTGATTTATTATAAGTTGAGAATCATCAAAAATTTGAAGATTTGTGATTTGGACACCAATCGTAATTTCCAGTTTTGCTATCAACGCTTCATATTCAGCTTCATTATTGGTCCGAGGTTCAGTTAGACTGAACGAGAATCTCATTATGTCTCCATCGGGTTCTATAAAGACAAGACCGATGCCAGCTTGAGCCTTTGTAAGATTTGGGGGTCTGGAAGATTTAATTGACGATGCTCCATCAAAATACATCTCCCAAAATTGTAATTTCTCCTCTTCATCAACTTGCATGATCTGTTCATCGGGCAAATCATCATTGAGCAGAGAGTCTACAAGAATTAGATGTGCAGCGAGGAAATCTGCCAAAGCTTGTCCCTTTACAGCCTTCTAAGGCATGTACACAATATCAAATTGCAGTTACAATACTGCCCACCTTGTTAAACAACCTATCAACACTGGTCTTGTCATCAAGAACTTCAGCGGATCGATCTTTGATATCAACGTGATTTTGTGAGACAACATGTAGTGGCGAAGTTTCTGAATTGCAAAAATCAGCGCTAGATAATGCTTTTCAATTGGAGAATAACGTATTTTCGCCCCAATCTGTCTCCGACTGATATAATAAAGTGCATTCTCTTTGCCTTCTTCATTGTGTTGGGCCAATAATGCTCTGAGGGACTCTTCTAGTGCAGCTGTATACAGTATAAGAGACTTCCCTGGAATTGGCGCTGTGAGAATGGACAGATTTAACAGATATCTTTTGATGCTGTCAAATACTTCCTGGCATTCTGCATCCCATTTGAAGTGGACGTCTTTCTTCATTAACTTCAAAAATGGTTGGCATCTACCCGATAGATTCGATATGAATCGTCAAATGAAAGCCAGTTGTCCTTGTAAAGAACGAAGTTGTCGAAGGTTTCTAGGAGGCGGCATCTCAATGATTGCCTTAATCTTATTGGGGTCGATCTTAATTCCTCGATGACAAACTACATACCCCAAGAATTTGCCGGAGGAGACCCCGAAAGCACACTTAAGGGGATTCATCTTTAAATCATACTTCTTGATTCTTTCAAATACAATTTTTAAGTCATCCAGATGATTTTTTCGGTCCATGCTCTTGACGACCAGATCATCTACGTAGCACTCGACCTTCTGATGAATTAGCTCATCAAAAATATGCGTTATCGCTCGTTTGTAGGTGGCACCGGCATTTTTAAGGCCAAAGGGCATGACTGTGTAGCAGAATATGCAGATGGGTGTTCTGAATGATGTGTGCTTCTCATCTTTAGGTGCAATTTTGATTTGATTATAGCCCGATGACCCATCCATAAATGAGAACATATTATAGTTGGAAGTATTATCCACTAAGAGTTCTGACACAGGGAGCGGGAAATCATCTTTTGGACATGCCTTGTTGAGGTTTCGAAAATCGATGCATATACGAATCTGATCGTTCTTCTTTTTCATAGGGACGATATTGGCGATCCAGTTGGCATACTTTTCTTCTCATGAAGCCCGCTTCTATGAGCTTTTTTATCTTTGCAATCACCTGCTCTTCAATCTCCAATCTCATTCTCCTTGAAGCTTATTTGATGGGTGCCGCATCTAGTTTGATTGCCAGTCTGTGAACTGCTACATCAGGGGATAAGCCATGCATTTTAGCATATGTCCAGGCAAAGCAATCCCTGAATTCACAGATGAGTTCTTTTATTTCTTCCACTTGATCTTCTAACAGAAGGAAACTAATGAAGGTTGGGCGAGGGTCATCATCAGTTCCCAAGTTGACTTCTTTTAACTCATCCATAATAGCCGCCTACCTGCCATCTTCAAGTTCTTCTGGTGCAGGCTTGGCTTCCACGGGCTGCTCCTCATAGTCATCAACTTCGTAAATTTCCCACTCAGAATCATCATTGGGTTCAACTTCCCTGCAAGTGATGACTTGACATGTCTCTTTTCGAGGATGTTTGTGTACGACGAATCCGAGGCCTCTGCTTGCAAGAATATCCTTTCTTCGCATCGCATGGGGATTTCTTTGATACCAGAGCTTTTAACATGTACAGAGTTGTTGTATAGGAGTGCGAATTCCAGCTTATTTTTGCAACATCCTTCGGATAGTTTCAGTGTTAAATCTAGGCATTCTCGTGAGTACTAATTCCCGACGTTCGATGGGTCTGTAGAGCCAGTCTCGGCTCCCTTCCTCCTCACGCTCTCCAGATTTATAAAATAGGGTTTCCGGCCCGTCTCTTTTTCTTAGGGGAGGCACATAAAATATTACGAGTTCCTCAACATTATGTACCTCCCGGGGAATGATTTCTTTGAAGTATTATGAGGGAACACGTGTGACAACACATTCATTATCTAAAATTATTAGATTATCTATTCTCCTGAGAGTACATGTACATTATTCATGTAGGTAGACTCATAGTCGTAGTCATCGTCTGAATATTTCATCTTCTTATTCCCCCTAGCTGTTGATTGGCGTATTTCCTGAGATTTAGCCGGGGCGGCCTCATCCTCATATGTGTCACTCCCTAGGTGAGGCACATATTTTCTCGATCTAGGAGTGATCGCTGCCTTGGGAAGAGTTGGCGCTGCCTTCTTTCTCCCCGTTTACTTCTTTTCAGCTTCCTTTTCGGGCTGCCTTGTATTCTTCAGGTTTGCTGCCTTAGTCTCGAGAGAACTCGACGGCTTTGGTTCTTTGGGGAGGAAGTATCTCGCATCCTCATAGATTTTCACCTCGTGAATCGTAAATGGCTGAATATCACCGGAGATTCTGAACTCCTCTCCATCCCTAATATATTTCATATATTGATGTAGTGTTGATGGGACCATGCCATAATAGTGCAACCATGGGCGACCTAGAAGTGCCCACAGGTCTTTAGATATCACAAGAGCATCGTATATACTGAGCTGTACTGGGATTTTTCTCAGATGGGATAGGATATTATAATCTATCCCTTTGGTCGAGGCATCTTTCTTCTTTGTATCATTGGGGATAATATCTTCGTTTATAATTATCTCATTCCCTTTGTCATTATTAGGGATTCCTTTCTTAGGCGGTGATGGCAGAATTTTACCACTTCTTAGCTGCACCTGGGCGATCTCTTCTTGCTCCGACTCATTTGATAGTGCATTTCCTTCTGAGTCAGTCATTATCGTGTCTGGAGATTTATCCGTTGATTCAGAATCACTGCCCAAGTTCACTTGCTCCATCTGCGAAGCGATATCAGGTTCTGATCTATCTTCTTCTGGAAAATACAAATCTTCCTCCGAACTGTGATCCATTAGTGATACCATCATACATGATTTAGAGGGTGTTTCTTTTTTCCTTACTGATTGCAGCCACTGGTGTCATCGAAATGACCCGACAAGTTTCCACGGGGAGTGGCTCTCTGTCAGCCTCTTTTGCCTCCTCAACCTTGAGTTCTGCCATAAAATCAACAAGCCTAATAGAGCGCCTTGCAGTCTGGTAGTATTCATCGAAACTATCGATAACCCTCTGGGTTGCTATCTTTTTCTCCTTGGGCTTCTTCAGCTTGGTCTTCTTCTTAGAGGATTTCACTCTCCCAGACTTTGAAGTGCCAGCTTGGTTGAAAAACTATTTAGAAGTGGAAGCTCGCACCGCAGGCAGTGCCTTGGGATCTATCACTGGCTTTGTAGGAGATTTCCACTTTACACCTGGGACCCCCTCCAATTGTTTCAACATTTTTACAATCTTCTTAGAGACCGCGGTCTTTCACTGTTCTTCTCGAGCTGGCTTCTTCTCATTTTTCCTTTCTTCAACTAGGGGTACGGGAGAAGTCATAACTACCCGAGTTGATTCCTTTTTAGGATGGGATAACACATTGTCTGACAATGTGAGCTCTCCCCTCTGATATTTTCTTTCGAGCCAATCCTTAAAGATATAGCAATGTTCGATGGGATGGCCGAGCACTCGGTGATAAGGGCAGTAACTTGGGTCACTAGTTTCTTTTGACTCTTCCGGCCTTTTGCACTCTGGCAATTCTAGATCTGCTTTTAACGCCTGTCAAAATAACTTGGTGATACTCTCCCTTTTAAATGAATATTCTTTATTCATCTTATCTTTGAGGGATGTGAACGTTCTATCACCGGTTCCCATTGCTTGCCTTGGGCGATCCCCTCCACCTTGGAAAGTTCGTGGCCTATCATTTCCTCCAAGTATTAGCTTTGGCTGAGGGTTAGGATTGTAAACTTATTTCAGCTTCTCTTCGTACTGCATCGGCTGCTTACCTTTGTCTACATTGTAAACCACATGCTTCCCCCTATTTGGCATGAGGGAGGATGTAGAGTAGATTTCACTCTTCTTAGCATCTGGGGCTTTAGCCTTTTTGAGCTTATCGAAGTGACCTTATGGTCTCGATAAGTTTAACTTCTCAAACTTGGCCACCCTATCCAGCAGGTCTTGAAATGTGGTAATTATAGCCATACACAAAAATAGTTGCATCTTATCATCGATGTTCCCCATTAATAATTATACGATGTGTTCTTCTTCAAGTTACTGTTCATATTTCATGCTCAGGTTGCGCCAACGAGTGATATATTTTGACATAGACTCCTCTTTCTTTTGCTTATCTAAGGCGAGGTCAGCGATCTT
Source organism: Dendrobium chrysotoxum (assembly GCA_019925795.1). NCBI lineage: Eukaryota > Viridiplantae > Streptophyta > Magnoliopsida > Asparagales > Orchidaceae > Dendrobium > Dendrobium chrysotoxum. The sequence goes on along the minus strand of CM034299.1, from coordinate 28,198,898 downwards.
GATTTTCTCAGTTGCACTAGCAAACCTCTTCACGAATATAACCTCTAACTCCATAAATGTCTTTACAGAGTCGTTTGGCAATTCGGCGTACCATTCGAAGGTAGTTGCTGTTAAACTACTAATGACTTGTCTGAAGAGTAAGGCATCATTTCGCCCCGTGTTGCCGCAAGTGGCCTTGAATTGAGCCAAGTGTTGCCTAGGATTGTTAGTACCGTTAAAGATATAGAACTTTGGGACTGAGTACCATTTTGGGTATGGCACTTGGTCGTATTCTGCCGGATATGGACGACCTTTTCCCATCAGTTTTTCAACCTGGTCAACAACTATAATGGCATTGATCTTTTCTGTGATTAGTCCTTTGAGCTGTGCAGTCGTCACGAGCTCGGAGGTGCTAGCAACATTCTGTGGAGTGGACTGGCGGATGGCATTGCGAGCTTCATTGCCATTTTCAGGGACACCTCGTATTCCTGAGCCTTGAGGTATTTGGAGATTTGGAGGATCGGCATGAGGATCTGGCATGGGACTAACAGCTACAGTTTTCTGCATCATTTGCATCATCACTGCCATCTGGGCCATTATTCCTATCATTTTCTCGTTCAACTGGGAGATCTCCTTATCTTTAGCTTTCATTTGTTTCCCTATTTGCTGTAGTATATCGGTAAGCGTGACATCATCAGTCGCGAAAGGATTTTCTTCCTCCTCTTCATCTTCCTCGACTCTTTCTTTGGAGGGGGACCACCTCTATCGATAATAGGCTTAACCTCCCGCTGACGTCTTTATATTCGCCTGAGTTGTGGCTGCCGATCGTGACCATCTTCTCCATCTTCATGGTAGACTTCCTCGATGGCACGAGTATGTCTTGCCATATAGACGACTTCTATATTTATGGAGTCATTCATTTCTTCAATTCCTTCTTCCATAAATTCAAAATTTTCATCCCCTTTCATATATTCATCATCTTCTATATTTTCTTCTTTTTCTTTATTTTCCTCCCCTTCTATGCCTTCTTTCACTTTTTCTTCTAATACTCGAATCTCTGAGCGACGGCGCCATTGGATCTCCGGCTCCTGATTCGGTAAGGGGATTTCTTCGATCTGTGGGCTACGATCGAAATTAGATTCTTCTCTTGGAGGGGATGATGGGTGACGGGATCCCTCGGAGGATTCTCCAAGCTGTCGACCGTCAGGATTGACATCATCGTGGGTCTTCTTTTGGACCTATCTCTGATGTTGCTTGTGGGCAGGGGCAGATCTCCGGAAAGCAGTATCGGATGTCACGCCCAGATTTAGTTCTCTTTTTCTTCCTTCTTTATTTTCTTCTCGGTGAGGCCTTGGCCTCCAGACTTGCTTTCCTTTCTGGCGGGACCTTTCGGCAGCAGATCCCTGAACCCAAGGTTCAGGTGTCACGCACCGATGCTCACCGCACAGGGCTGGCCTGGATTTTCTTTGATTCTCCACAGGCAATGATTCCTATGGTGGGGACCTTCTGGCCTCAACTGTCAATGGCCGCTGTAATTTCTTCTTCTTCAGTCCCCTATCTTTTACTGTCTTCAGTACCATGTACACTCGGGATGATAGGGTTTCAGGCTCATATCTCCTTGGAGGGGCCGGGACTTCGAGTTGTCGGTCCCAAAAAGACTTCTTCAGCTCCCCAGTAGAGCTGTTCCTTCTCACCCACTTTAAATCAGAAAACTTATTTCGAGTGGGAACATTAACTTGGGGTTCCTGAGCAGGTAGGCTTGAAGGGTGGACTGACAGTTATTGCTGCTAAGCACGAAGCTCAGCATTCTTCTTCCTTCTCTGCCTTCTAATAAGCCTCCCTCCAGATGAGGAGGTGTTAGTATCGTGTCTTTCGGGTCCAGGTAACCCATTTGGCAGAGATATGGTGTTTGTAGTCATCACAGAAATTCTTCCACCGTCACAACTCTTTTGGTGGACCGGGCCTCTAACTGTGAAAGCCGCTCAAACACTGAAACCCTCTTCCGAGGATTTTTAGCAACGGGTCGTTGTGTAGGCAAATGCACACGACGGGTAGAAGCTTCAATGGTTGGTCGCTGCACTGGCAGACGCGCACAATGAGTAGGGGCTCCGGTAGGTTGGAGTCCTCTGACAGGTCTTTCAGAATTCACCTCATTCGTAGGAACGTCGGTAGTCCATGCAACGACTGTAGGGAAGTCAATGCTATCGAACTGGATGGTCGCTCCAGTATTTCCGATAGTGATCACAGCGTTCGCTAGTTGGATGCTAGCGCCACGTCCCAGTTGAACAGTGAATGCAGTGTTCTGTAGATCCATATACACAAATAAAAGGCAAGGGTTAGTAATCAGAATCTGATACATCACCCCACACTTTCAAAATGCAGAGACTTGCACAGAACAAAAGACAAAAGCACATAATTATTAGCAAGCAATTAAAATCATGCAAATTTAAAAACTCTGCTAAATACACTATCTCAATAAATACATGATGAATATAATGATCATTTTTAGAATATTTAATATTTAAATTCAATGAACGATCATCTTAGAGAATTCAAAATTTTAGCACGTATTGATTAGCAGCTACTATAACACTGAGACAACTAGCCAAAATGGAAAGAGAAACCATTTCCCAGCGGAGTCGCAAGAAATCTGTGGGCTCCAAAAATTCGGCCCCAGCATCCACCCGCTTTTTATGCTTTCTTCGGGGGAGTTTTAACAGATTTAAGTTCCGGGGTAAATTTTGGAAGGTAGATGAGTTTGTAGATAAGACACTACCCAGAGATTTCGCCCTCATTTTGCGAGGACTTTATGATCTGAGTTCTGGTTTCCTATAGGCGCAAGCCCCTATAGTGAATTACCCCTCCCGGTAACGAGAGGGAACTTTCGATTAAGGCTAGTTTTTGATCAGATACGTAGAGATACGTGTTATCTAGCTATAATAGCGGCATGGGTTGAGAATTTGAAAGGTTAGAAGATTTGACATTTAAAATTAGAAATTGCACCATCTTGCACTTAAAGCGAATGGTAGGAGAATAGATGATGGACCCGATCAAGATCCCATAGTTCCATCATTCTGGGCCATCGTGGTCCCTAGTCTACTTAATCAGAGGAGGTAGTCGACCCAACCTGACAGAATGATCCTTGTCAGCAGCCATGGGTTGCTTCGTCCAAGGGTACCTTATAGACCTGGGGTGGGTATTTGCCTAAGGGGATAAATTTGAATCCACCTTAGCTAACAGAGGACTTTGTGCCCTATCGATCATATCCTATTGATTCATATCTCAAGGATTTGATGCCATTGGGGAGCATACGGGCTCTGGCCATAACCATAATATAATGGTGCCATTTGGCGACGACTGTTGCAAATCTGGTTTTGATGATGACAAATATGTTTCCAGTGTGTTTTGCTTGGCTAACCCGTTTTAGGCATAAAAGATCACGAGCCACTCAAGCCAACTCAAGATCGGGTCCAAGTGTATCCAATGTACTATTTTTCTTTTTCTTGAGTCAATTGTAATGTAACTGATTCCCCAGCTAAGTAACCTTGCACACACACACTCAGGGGGAGAGCTTAAGTGAATTAGAGTTTCTGTTCATTTTTTATTCAGATCGACCTGGACGATATTCACATCGTCCTGGACGATCAGGTTAAAACATAAACCCTAATTAAGGTGACTATGTTAAGAGGGTCTGATTAAGCAGATCGTCCTGGACGATATGTGGATCGTACGGGATGATGTGCTAAAATTAGAAATTCTTAGCCGCCAGATCAAGTTAGGTAAGTTTTTATTTTAAGTTATTTGGTCTGATCGTCCCGGATGATTCAGTACAATCATGCATAATTTAATCTGGTAATTAAGGAAAGCAATTTATTGTTGATTGATACGATCATATCATCCTGGACGATCAGGATCGTCTAGTGTATTTCAACTGTACGTCCAGAACTATGTACAGGACGATTTGGGCACTTTTTGAACTAATCGTACAGGATGATGTCCCTATCGTCCCGGACGATCAGGTCATTTTTTGGTCATCCAACACAACTTTCTCTGGACGACCCGAACTGTCTTCTGGACGATATTCCTCGATTTGCACTAATCATCCCGGACGATCGCAGGATCGTACGGGATGATATGATCAATTTTTTCTACTGATCGTCCAGAAGAGCCAGATCGTCCAGGCTTAAACAGTTGATTTTGAACTGATCGTACAGGATGATCTAGCGATCGTCCTGGATGATCATGGCCGACCAGTTAAGATTTAGGGCAAATTTTAAGCCCTCCTATAAAAGATATTTTTCTTCCAACAAGAAAAATCTTTTGCCACTTTCCTTCCAAGAGAAACCCTAGAGAGAGTTTGGGAGAGAGAGAGAGGATCTTGTGAGGGGGAGTTAGTGAGGGATTCACTAAGGTTGCTCCAAGCACGGATCAGAGTCGTCTTCTCGGCTCATCGTCTTTCGTCTAGTTGGTGTTCGTTGTGGGAGGATCGTTCGTAAGAAGATCCAGGGTTCTCTGCCCGCTTCAGGTGGAAGCAAAAGGAGGTCGGGTTCTCTGCCTCACCGTGAGGTGAAAAGGAGGTTTTGTACAGGCTTCTCCGCCTTACTGTGGGAGCAAAAGGAGAGACACTTTTTGTTTAGTGCAATACCCGGAGGGGAGGCTCCGGGGAGTGGACGTAGGTCAAGTTGACCGAACCACTATAAAATCTGGTTTGCTTTTCTGATTCTGTTCTGCACTTTACTTTTCTGATATTAACTGCATGGGTGAATATCTGTGATTGATCTTTTCATTCTTGATTACTTGTTTTCGCTGCAAAGTATCGAAAAGATTTTTCTGTTCCTCGTGAAATTTTTAAATAACCAATTCACCCCCCCTCTTGGTTAGCCTCGGGACTAGTTCACTAGGGCTTAACATCCCTATCGATCTTTCAAGTGGTATCAGAGTGAGATTCATAAAATCTAGTTTTAAAAAACTTTTGAATTTGATCCATGGCTAACTGTGGTAATTGTAATACTGCTGAAGGTTATTCTATTACAAGACCACTGTTGTTTGATAATATTTCTTTATATTTTTAGAAAACATGCATGTCTACTTTTCTTCAATCGATTGACTATCACATGTGGATGTTAGTTAATGATGGATACGAACCACCTTTTAGATTGATTAACAATGTGAAAACTAAACTCCCGTTTGCATATTGGACTTTTGATGATCGTGATTTAGCATAGTTAAATGCAAAATATTTGAACTATTTCTTTTGTGCTTTAAAATCTGAAGACTATATGCGTGTTTCTACTTGTACAACGGGTAAAGAAATCTGGGATAGATTGTGTATAACATATGAAGGTATAACTGAAGTCAAACAGTCTAGGTTAAAGATCTTGTTACATGATTACTAATTTTTTCGCATGAAACCTAGTGAGACGATTTTAGAAATATACACAAGGTTCACTCAAATCGTTACCTCTTTGCATGCTCTAGGAAGAGAACTAACTAATTATGAAAGAGTGAACAAAATTTTTAGATGTTTGCCTGCTTCTTATGATGCTAAGATTACTGCGATCACGGAATCTAAAGATTTAAATACTTACTCTATTGACAGTTTACTTGGATCACTCATTGCTTACGAGCAAGGGGTGAACCAAAGACAACTTGATGCATGTGAACGAAAGAAGGAGAAGACAGTGGCACTAAAGGCCAAAGATTCAGATGCTAGCACTTCCAGGTCTGATAGCAATGATGTTACCTTAATCACAAGGCAATTCAAGAGCTTTCTAAGGAAGAAGAATAAGAATTTTCAAAAGTGGAACAAAGATAAGACCAATAGAAACTTTAAAGGTTCATCTGAATCTGTTTGTTTTGAATGTAGGAAGCCTGGTCATATAAAGACAGATTGTTGTACACTCAAGGCTCACCCAAGCAAAGAGAAGGGTGAGGAGAAACTAAAGTTTAGAAAGGACAAGAAGCGAATACAAAAGGCGTTCTGGGCAGACTCTGTATCCGACTCCTTTGAGACTGAAGCTGAAGATGAGGAAACAAACTTGTGTCTGATGGCTGATGATCACCCTGGTCAGTCAGACCAGGAAGAGGTATGTGAGCTTACTTACGATTAATTATTTGAAGTATTTAAAAAAATTCATGCATCGTATAGGAAGCTTAAGAAAACCCATGCTAGTTTGAAAGTGGATTATTTGACTTTGCAAAAAGAGCATGATGTGTTGATTAAGGATCATTCCACTATTGATAGCAATCACATGTCTTTACTAGATCAGTTTGATGAACTGAATAGAAAGCATTCTGATTTAACTGTTGAGCATGATGCATTAAAAATATCGCATGTTGAATTAGAAACTGCCTTTAAGAAATTGAAAGATATGGCATGTGATGTAGAAAGTAATAAAAGTGCAAGAACTTTTGAGATTGCTAGCCTTAACAAGGAGAACGAATTTTTAAGAGTAAAAATTGCTGCTTTTGAAAAGAACAAAAAACCACCTACGTTTGAACAGTTTTATGCACCGCAACCTTTTAAAAAATCTGTTGCAAGTTCATCAAAGCATGTTTCATACACTTCTAGGAAGAGGCACTATCACTCACAATGTTTAGTTAATCATTTTTCTGGTGTTAGATGTTTTCATGTGGCATGTTAGGACACATTTTCCACACCTGCACTGTTCACCGTAGTACACATTGGGTGTGGAGACCCAAACTGCCTGTTTCACAGCACAGCACGCATGCATTGCATTCTTCTTTTCATAAGAAGGAACCCAAACCTGTTTGGGTTCCTAAGACTGACGTTTGATATTTTTGTAGGGGTGCTCTCACACAAGACCTCGTGAGAGCATGTGGTAACTGGACAGTTGATGTTCTAGACACATGACTGGAGATACAAATCAGTTCATTTTGCTAGAGGCCAAAGCTGGAGGCAAAGTTACACTTGGAGATAACATCACCAGAAAGGTGGTAGGCACATGTATAATTGGTGATTCAAAGAATTTTATGATTGATAATATTTTACTTGTAGATGGACTGAAACACAACTTGTTGAGCATCAGTCAACTTTGTGACAAGGGATACAACATCAAATTCCTGCCCACTGGCTGCATTTTAAGCTTAAATGATGAAGTTATTTTGTAGGGGCAAATGATCAACAACGTCTACAAGCTGGATGTAAGTTACATTAAATCTGATAATTCAATTTGCTTAAAAATTACTGCTGATGAGTCTTGGTTATGGCATAGGAGATTGTGTCATGCCAGTATGAAAATCCTTAGGAGAGTCACCCAAAAAGACTTAGTTAGAGGTGTGCCCAAGCTTAAGTTCACTAAGGATCACATGTGTGATGCTTGTCAGTTAGGGAAGCAAGGCCAGTCCTCTTTTCACTCTGTTAAGGACATTAGCACCTCTAGACCTTTAGAAGTTCTTCACATGGACCTCTTTGGACCCATTAGCACTGCTAGCTTAGGGGGGAGAGTCTATGGGTTTGTGATTGTAGATGATTATTCGAGGTTCACTTGGGTGAAATTTTTGTCACATAAATCTGAGTCATTTGATGAGTTTAGATCTTTCTCTACTTGAATTCAGAAGAAGTTAATGTGTGATTATATTCATCCATAGTGATCACGGAGGGGAGTTTGAAAATAAAAGATTTGGAAGTTTTTGTGAGGATCAAGGGATTAGTCACAATTTTTCAGCTCCTAGGACCCCTCAGCAGAACGGGGTAGCTGAAACGAAGAACAAGACCTTAGTGGAAGCCACTAGAGCCATGCTTGCCGAGTATTCACTTCCAAAATACTTTTGGGCTGAAGCGGTGAACACTGCCTGTTATGTGCTGAATATGATGAATGTGAGAGTCAAACTGAACAAGACACCTTATGAGATCATTAAGGGTAGAACTCCAAATTTGTCCCACCTCCATGTTTTTGGCTGTAAGGTTTTCATTCTGAACAACGGGAAGTCACCCTTAGAAAAATTTGACCCCAAATCTGATGAAGGAGTGTTCTTAGGATATTCAAGTGTGGGGAAATTCTTTAGGGTGTTCAATAAGAGGACTTTGGTGGTGGAAGAAATAACCCATGTAGTGTTTGATGAATCTGATCCTAAGGAGTCTAGATCTGAAGTAGAAGATGAAGAGATTGTTGAGGTTACCCAAGGGGTTGGAAATACAAATCTGGAGGAAAGGGTAGAACCTCAAACCACGTTGCCTAGAGATTGAAGATATTCTTCGAGTCATCCTAAAGAACTGATCTTAAGAGACCCTTCTGAAGGTATTATGACTAGGCATGGACTTAGGAAGGAAGTAAACCATTCTGCCTTTATCTCAATGACTGAACCCACCAACATCAATCAAGCCCTCTAGATGAGTTTTGGATTTTAGCTATGCAGGAAGAATTGAATCAATTTATAAGGAATGATGTTTGGGAGTTAGTAGAAAGACCTAGAAATCAAAGTATTGTGGGAACCAAGTGGGTCTTTAAGAATAAGATAAATGATTCTGGTGTGGTGGTTAGGAATAAGGCAAGATTAGTGGCTAAGGGGTATAATTAGATTGAAGGGATTGATTTTGAGGAGACTTTTGCCCCTGTAGCTAGATTGAAAGCCATTAGAGTGCTACTAGCCTTTGCCTGTTATAAGGGATTTAAGCTGTTTCAAATAGATGTCAAGAGTGCCTTTTTAAATGGGGTAATAAAAGAGTATATTTTTGTAGAATAACCCCCAGGTTTTGAGAGTTCTCAATATCCAAATCATGTTTATAAATTAAAAAAGGCCTTATATGGATTGAAACAGGCACCCAGAACTTGGTATTAGAGGCTTAGTACATTCCTGTTAGAAAGTGAGTTTATTAAGGGGAGCGTAGACACCACCTTTTTTTTGAGGAGAATAGGGGATGACTTACTCATTGTCCAGATCTATGTTGATGATATAATTTTTGGATCTTCTGATAAATATTTATGTGATGAGTTTTCTAAAATAATGAGTAAGGAGTTTGAGATGAGTATGATGGGAGAATTGTTCTACTTTTTGGGGTTTAGCATAAGGCAAACGGATGATGGAACCTTTCTCAATTAATCTAAATACACTAAGGACATCTTGAAGAAATATGAAATGGACAAAGCCAAGCCAATCAATACTCCCATGACCTCCTCAGTTCAGTTAGATAAGGATTCAAGTGGAAAATCTGTTGATCAGAAGAAGTATAGAGGAATAATAGGATCACTGCTTTACCTGACTGCTAGCCGACCTGATATCATGTTTAGTGTCTATCTTTGTGCTAGGTTTCAGGCTGATCCTAAAGAGTCCCACCTGACTGCTGTTAAGAGAATTCTTAGATATCTTTTAGGGACCCCAAACCTAGGAATCTGGTACCCTAGGCACAGCACCTCTTTTGAGATCATTGGATATTCTGATTCTGACTTTACGGGGTGTAGGGTGGATAAAAAGAGCACTTCTGGAACTTATCAATTCATAGGACAGTCTCTAGTCTCCTGGTCTAGTAGAAAACAGAACTCAGTTGTACTTTCCACTGCTGAAGCTGAGTATATTGCCTTAGGGAGTTGTGTGGCCCAAGTTCTTTGGTTGAAGCAACAAGTCTTGGATTTAGGATTACCTGTTGGCACAATTTCTGTTCTGTGTGATAATATTAGTGCCATCTGTATCTCTAAAAATTCAATCCAACATTCTAGGACCAAACACATTGATATAAGGCATCACTTCATTAGGGATCATGTTACAAAAGGGGACATTGAGCTACATCATGTAGCAACTGAAAATCAGCTGGCTGACATATTCACTAAACCACTGGCCTTTGACTCATTCAGTATTTTGAGAACCAGATTAGGAGTGATTGATATAAATACTTGATTCTGATGACTACTGATTTTTGATTGTTCTGATTGTTATTTTGTTTTCTATTAATTAGTTTTTGGTTTGATTATTTGCTTTCAGTTAATTTTATTTCTTCTGTTGATTCTGCTTTTAGCCTTGCTGTTAGTTTGATTTGAGCATTTACTTTGATGTGATTTTCTACCTGCTTTTTATTCACTGGTTCATATCTTGCACTTACTGTTTTATGCTTTTCAAAATTTGATCACCCCTCACTACTTCTGATAATCTGAATTTCTGACTGGGAGTTTTACCTTGTTTTTATTTGGAAGCTGGTATGCAGTGATTGATTCCACTGAATCTGTTAAAGGGAAGAAATATTGATGATTATTTCTCTTCCTCTAACTCCTTTACTGGTGTATAGTTTTTTTTGGATAAAAATCCTCTTCAAAATTAAAATATTAGTTTTTGAAATAGAGATTATTTTATCTTCCTACAGTAATCTACCTCATACCAATTATATTTTCAAAGTCTTGAGTCATTAGTTTGATTTTCTAAACCAAGTGATTGCATTTATCATATGATGTATGGCTTTTATTTTGTGAATCATTCTTCCTTATTGTGGAGAGTCATCTCCTATATTTGGAAGATAATTTTACAGTTAAGTCCCTTTAATGATTATGAAAAGGAGAAAGCTTATAAAATATGCAGTGCGCTAAATAAATTGAAAAAGAGGCATAAAATAAGCCCAAAGCTGAAAAGATGTGAAAAATTGCCAACTAAAAGATACACAAAGTGTATCAAAAATGAAAAGATGCGCAAAGCGTCAAATAAATTAAAAAAGAGGCACAAAATGAGCCCAACCAAGCTTTCTTTCCTTTCAGATCGTTAAAGGTCTTAGAAAAATCCGTGTGCCGCTTAATACTTTCAAAAGCTTGTGTTTGAAAATCCTGATTTCTGATTTTTTACTTTGTAACACTATTATATTAGATATTTTTCTGGAACGAGGCTTGAAAGGATCTCTTTTCAAATCTAATTTCTTTTCTTCTGAATCGGATTTTTATTTTGAAAGAGGTTTGCATCGATAAGGTGCCCGAGGTGGGAGTTACGAAAGTCAATTTCTCCAACTTTTTCTGAATTTCAGCGCTGTCAATCATCGTCTTATTGGTTTTTGGATCTAAAATCAAGGAAAAATTCTGATTTACTCGAGCAGCTTGATCAAAAAAAATGGTGCTTTTTATGTGTTTTTGCTATGAGTTTTATTCGTTTTTGTTTTGTTTTAATTTTGTGATTGTGTTTTTGGGATCCTGATCTGTCATCTCCATCCTCCATCCTTTTACCTCCGCCACCTCCTCCTTCTGATCAGAATCCGCCTCTGTTCTAGTTTTCTATTTTGTAGTTATTTTCCTTTATGATTTGTACCTATGTTTCATTGTTCTATTTTATCCTTCTTCTTTTTGTGATGTCAAAAGGGAGAGTTAGTTGTAGTCGTGTCTGTTTGTGTTATGTGTTATATTTTCTGTATTAGTTTGATTGTTAAATAAAAATTTAAAAAAAAATATTTATTTTTTGATCTCCTAGTTATTTTTTATTTTCAAACTACTGTACAAATATTTGCCATCATCAAAAAGGAGGAGATTGTTGCAAATCTGGTTTTGATGATGACAAACATGTTTCTAGTGTGTTTTGCTTGGCTAACCCGTTTCAGGCATAAAAGATCACGAGCCACTCAAGTCAACTCAAGATCGGGTCCAAGTGTGTCCAATGTACTATTTTTCTTTTTCTTGAGTCAATTGTAATGTAACTGATTTCCCAACTAAGTAACCTTGCACACACACACTCAGGGGGAGAGCTTGAGTGAATTAGAGTTTCTATTCATTTTTTGTTCAGATCGTCCTGGACGATATTCACATCATCCTGGACGATCAGGTAAAAATAGAAACCCTAATTAGGGTGACTAAGTTAAGAGGGTCTGATTAAGCAGATCGTCCTGGACGATATGTGGATCGTACAAGATGATGTGCTCAAATCAGAAATTCTCAGCCGCTAGATCAAGTTAGGCAAGTTTTTATTTTAAATTATTTGGTTTGATCGTCCCGAACGATTCAGTATAATCATGCCTAATTTAATCTGGTAATTAAGGAAATCAATTTATTGTTGATTGATATGATCATATCGTCCTGGACGATCGAGGGATTGTCTCGGATGATTAGGATCGTCTAGTGCATTTCGACTGTACGTCCAGAATTATGTACAGGACGATTTGGATACTTTTTGAACTAATCGTACAGGACGATGTCTCTATCGTCCTGGACGATCAGGTCATTTTTTGGTCGTCCAACACAACTTTCTCTAGACGACCCGAACTGTCTTCTGGATGATATTCCTCGATTTGCACTAATCATCCCGGACGATCGCAGGATCGTATGGGACGATATGATCAATTTTTTTTACTGATCGTCCAGAAGAGCCAGATCGTCCAGGCTTAAACAGCTGATTTTGAACTGATCGTACAGGACGATCTAGCGATCGTCCTGAACGATCATGGCCGACCTATTGAGATTTAGGGCAAATTTTAAGCCCTCCTATAAAAGATATTTTTCTTCCAACAAGAAAAATCTTTTGCCACTTTCCTTCCCAGGTAAACCCTAGAGAGAGAGAGAGTTTGGGAGAGAGAGAGAGGATCTTGTGAGGGGGAGTTAGTGAGGGATTCACTAAGGTTGCTCCAAGCACGGATCAAAGTCTTCTTCTCCGCTCATCGTCTTTTGTCTAGTTGGTGTTCGTTGTGGGAGGATCGTTCGCAAGAAGATCCGGGGTTCTCTGCCCGCTTCAGGTGGAAGCAAAAGGAGGTCGAGTTCTCTGCCTCACCGTGTGGTGAAAAGGAGGTTTTGTACAGGCTTCTTCGCCTTGCTGTGGGAGCAAAAGGAGAGACATTTTTTATTTAGTGCAATACCCGGAGGGGAGGCTCCGGGGAGTGGACGTAGGTCAAGTTGACCGAATCACTATAAAATCTGATTTGCTTTTCTGATTCTGTTCTGCACTTTACTTTTCTGATATTAACTGCGTGGGTGAATATCTGTGATTGATCTTTTTGTTCATGATTACTTGTTTCCGCTGCAAAGTATCAAAAAGATTTTTCTGTTCCTCGTAAAATTTTTAAATAACCAATTCAACCCTCCTCTTGGTTAGCCTCGGGACTAGTTCACTAGGGCTTAACATCCCTATCAAACTTTCAGCGACCACCTGATTCAGAAGGCCCCGAGTCATAACCGTTTATCCTGCAGTGCCATTTGACGGTGAAACTGCCGGTTAGGGGACTCGTACCACATCCTTACTGGCAAGAGATTGTTTGAGAATGGATCCTAGTGATATTTTCGACCAGGCATTAGCTCTTTGTGAGCTGAAGTAGTTTTCAGATTTGTCCACCTCGGTAAACTGTTGCGGAGGGTGGATGGGTTTTGCTTTAAGTGATTTGATGGATGAGTTTTAATTTTTAAATATTTTTGGAGTTTTTGAAATTGTCTGGAGTTTTCTGGAGTTTATGGTTTTTTGGTGTTTGGGATGGTATTTTGAAGATATTTGAAATGGACCCTTTCGGTTGATATTTTCATTCAACACGGCCATCATCGGGGTGTTTGAGGGTATTTCATAAATATTCATTGAACCTCGTTGACTCCTGTTTTCCCTCTTAGGAGGATCAGGTTAAAATTTATTGACCCACGCATCATCCCCGGATGTCACGTGTGTATCAATAACACGCTCGTCAGGGCCCATACGGGTTGTATGATTGCACGTGTCCCTTTTTGTGTACCTATGTGTATACAGATTAAAGTGCACGTGTTGGGGAAATTTTAGACATTTGACGTTGCTCAGTTGTGCAGGAAAACCCTCGTTTGAATGCAGCATTTAATTTGGAAGCTCATAGACGCCTTCTGTCTGCTCGTACAAATGTTGCAGATCCGGTGGCATAGCGTTATACGATCTCCCCTACTGCTGCTTATAGGTAGGTAGATGCATTCATTCATAGATTAAAATTGAATTCAGGATACTGCATTTACCGAAGACTTTCTGCATCTACCCACAGATGGCATATGGTGCTCACATTTGTATTCGTAGGAGACTTGTATGTCTTGCAGATCTTCTATAACAGCTCATAGGAGCTTGTATTGATGTGTATTGTCCTCCCTCATTTGTAACGAATTGACATATTTGCTTGTTCTTGAATGGTGGTTGATTGTAGGAGCGTTGTACGTGAGTTATGTATTCATTGATGGTCTTTTAAACTTTTCTTGTAGGTAGTGTGTTGAGCTCATGAAGGGTCTTCTATAACAAATGTCGTGCATGAGATGTGTCTCCTACAGTGGTTCGTAAGAGCTTACATTTGTTATAGTTTCTTTGTATTTGCCCGCTGATGATATGTAGTGCATGTAGCAGATTTCTTACAACGGTTTATGGGAGCTCACTTCTTGCCATATGTCATGTGTCTCCAAGGTGGTTGACATTAGTTATAGGGAGACTTGTTACACCCATGGTCTATTAGTTGTCGTTGTATACAGGTGTTTGTATCCATCGCCACTCTTTTAACCTTACACTCCTTATGTATGACTGTTGGTAAGCCATCTGGTTCATTGTATGTTGATTTTTGACATTCATAGATTACTTTTGTATTCATCTATGAGCTAGTTGTCGTTGATTGGAAGTCCTTTATTATAGTGTTGGATGAATCATTACACCACAACTCCTTTGTTTATGCTTGTATTCATGACTCATGCGTGCTTGCAGGTGGACTTGTATCATTTATGTTTGCTGGTAATCAACATCCCCACTACACTTATCAAATTTCTTTTATTTGCAAGAGAACAATCTTGTTTTCTCATATGATTGATATATGCATCAATCATCATCCTCTTTATATGATCCATAAGATGTTCTTTTGGGTGCATTTAAATGATCACGACTTGTGGCAACTTCACGTTGATCTTTATTTGTCAAACTGAGGTTAAGTTCTTTGTAGCTTCGAATGATTGCTTATAAGTGCATTTTCGCATTTCCTGACATTCATGTTGATCATTACTTGTGAGTGGAATATGGAGAATTGGCTCATCATCTCTTGTAGAGATCTGACACATTTGTAGGTGACAAAGTGGCATTGAGTTAATGCACCATTCCACTTGTTAGCTATTATTGATCAAACTCCCCTCCATGATGACTTCTTCCTTTTATTTATGAGTAAAATATTTCTTTCATGCACATATTGGTTATATATACCAAACAATCCTCTATGTGCCATTCATCCTTTCATTATGTCAACATTGACTCACCATATAAGTTATAGCATTTGCACCATTGTCGTTTAGGAACTCGTACTTCAGCTAACATAGTCTTTATGAGTCAATTATTACTCACATTGAGGATTTTCCATGATAGCTTGTAGGTGGGTTGCCACATTTTAACGACTTAATGGTTAAGCATGTCTCCCATAATTTTGTTATTTAAAGATCAAATTATACTCGCAAGATAAATTGCAATATGCAAGAAATATTCACCACTCAACCAAAGTCATGATTTCTTAACTTTCATTGGAGGCTTGATGTTATTAATTGCAAAACATTTCATTACTTAACCGTTTACATGCTTAACATTATCTTCTTGCCAAGTTGACTTATGTTTCATATCATCCAATTGGGTCCAAGCTTGTGTTAAATTCAATGTCACTACCCACCTGTTCATTTGAGTTTGGCTCAAATCATGATTCACTTGAGTCAAATGAAGTTCAAGTTTGAGTTATGTGATTTAAGTTCAATCCATATTTGCTTATTTAAATTCAAATTTCAATTAATCATTTAAAATTTTATGTCATCTTTGTATTTCACTTAAATTCAAGTCCAATTATAAGTCCCCTACTATCCAAATATTGTTCAAGTCTTGGTGATCATTCAAGTTCTAGTTCCGGTCCTCTCCTTTTGAGTTCAAACAAGTCCAGGTACGGTCTCAAATTCACTCGAAATTTCGGCAGCCTCCCGGCGTCCCCCCCGTTTAGGGGAAATTTTGGAAAACTGGGCCATCCCACTACGCGAGCAAACACGTGTATGGTAGGTGTCCTTAGACACCGCGGCCGTGGCCTTCATTCCCACCACGCGAGCAAACGCGTGTATGGGGTCTTCGACGGTACCTGTTTAAAAGACAGTTGGCTTTCCCCCCGCTCGAGGGTACTTATAGTAACCCACATCCCACCACGTGAGCAAACGCGTGTATAGGCGATTTTTCGGTATGCCATGAACGTCGAAATGGGCTTTAAATGATTACCCGCCTCGTTGTAGGCGCCGCACCGGGGTCCCATCCCACCACGTGAGCAAACACGTATATAGGCAGTTTTTCGGTGCGCCATGAACGACGAGAATGGGCTCTTGGTGATCACCCGCCTCATTGTAGACGCCGCACCAGGGTCCCATCCCACCACACGAGCAAACGCGTGTATGGGCGGTTATCCGGTGCGCCGCGAACGACGAGAACAGGCTCTCGAGGTTTGCAAAAATTCTCTTTCTCTTTTTTTTTGCTTTTTCCTTCTTTTCTTTTTTTTTTGTCCCCTTTTTTGTTTCCTTTTTTTGCTCTTTTTTCTTTTTTTTTTTTTTGAAATCCCTTTTTTTTCTTGTTTTTTTGAAGCTTTTTTCTTTTTTTTTTTTGCTTCTTTTTCTTTTCTCTTTTTTCTTTTGCTCTCTTTTTTTTTGCACACATATTTGTAAATATATACAAATATATATAATATTAATATTAAGTAGTAAACATATAATACTTATGTATATTATAATGTAAATATATACATATAAAAACTGTAACATAAATAATAGTTAAAATATAAATATATATATATAAAAATATATAACAAATATAAATAACAGTTAAAATATAAACATAAATAAATAAATATATATATAACAGTTTCAGATATAATTATAATGAAAATATATACATATAAAAGTTTATAATATAAATAATAGTTATAATATGAATATAAATATATATAAAAGTTATAATGTACATGACAGTCATAATGTAACTATATATATATAATTAATTATACTAATCAACACTAATTAACTTCTAATAATGTTTGGCCTAAGTAAATGATCGAAAGCGAAACCATGCAACATCGTTTCCAATACAAATAGCATTTATGCTAATTAGTTTAACACACTAATCAATAGTATTCGTGCTACTTAATTTATTACTCTCATGATGACCGGATAAAAAAAATTGTTTGCTTGCTTTTGGTGTATATTTTAAACTCAAGCACACCTGTCAATATCTCAACCATCATGTATGCCTTTATTTTGTACTTGGTAGCATCTCTAAAGCAGTTGGTGGCATCTATTCAATCTGCTACAGTGATTAAATAATAATAATAAAAAGAAGAATCTTACTGCAACCTTGTCCTGTTCCTTTGGGATGTATAATGAACTCATGGCTGGGAATATGGGAAAGTGAATGGAGCTGAATTTTGATGTTTTGCTGGTATGAAATATGTGGAAAGCAAGACTAACGCCTAGCTCCAACAAGTGACGATATAAGGAGAGGCCGGGGGTTAGATTTGTGGATCTATACGTGAGGAGGAAGCTCGACAAGCAAAAGAGGGATGAACGGCTAAGGTCTGTAGGCGGTGAAGGGATTTCGGTCACTGGTGGAGTTCGGTGAGAGGGACGGAGACAGTGCGTGGGAGGCGGATCTGGTAGATTGGCTAAGTTGGGAACTCAAACGAGAGCTGCAGACTCTTGAAGAAAGCCGGCACAGGTGGGAATACTGGTGAGGATTTTTTTTTTCAGCCAACCCCAAGAGCTCGTTTGGGTTGTGCTTTTTAACGACCAGGAGGGGCTCTACTCGAAGCAAGAACAATAATCCAAGCCGGGATTTGTGGAGATTTGCACAGAGATTCGAGCCGGAGATACGAGGTTTGAAAGAGCCGAGGTAATGCATTTAATTAGATTTGATTTCCTCCGATTTCTTTTCTCCTTTTGGCTAGATTCATGAGCAACAATAATAATGTTTTCCATAATTGGTAATTATGTTAATTAAAGATGGCAGTGATACACCTAGGGGTGTCAATTTCGGGTTACGGGTCGGGTCGAACCCGAAATGACCCGCCTTCAAACGGGTCGACCCTAACCCGACTCGAATCGGTAAACGGGTTGGAAATTCGAACCCGGATCCGACCCGGCGGGTTGCCGGGTTGACCCGACCCGACACGGGAAGCCGGGCGCACGCGGGTGCGCAGGCGGGCGCGCGCTGGGTGCGCGCGGGCGGGAGCCCGAACGGGCGCGCTGGTGCGCTGGCAGGCGCGGACGGGCGCGCGGCGGGCATGCGAGCAGGTGCGCGGCGGGCGCGTGAGCGGGTGCGCGGGCGGGCACGCAAGCGGGTGCGCGGACGCGCGCGGGCAGCTGGGCAGGCGCGGGCGGCACGCGGGCAGCAGCGCGGGCAGCTTTAGCCGGCGCGCGCGGGCGGCTGGGCAGGCGGGGGCAGCCTCGGCGAGAGCACGGGCAGCTTCGGCGGGCGCGCGCGGGCGGCTGGGCAGGCAATCGGGCAGCCGGGCAGGGTCGCGGGCAGCCGTTTAAACAGGTTTTCGGGTTGACCCGGCAACCCGTCGGGTCAACCCGAACCCGACCCATTTTTCAAACGGGTCGAATTCTTGAACCCGAACCCGACCCGTTTAGGACTCGGGTCGGGTTCGAGTCGGGTTTTCGTGTCGTGTCAAATATTGACACCCCTAGATACACCAGTCACCGAAAAAAAATCTTGATTTGCACGATTTCCTTGAAATTTGTGTACGTGTCAAATTAGTCAAATATCGAAATTAGACAAATTGATAGTGTATTTAGGGTATTGCCGAGGTTTCGGTCGCGATGCCGCAGTCCGTTTCACGATCGGACGTCATTTGGTCGACGCCGAACATTAATTTCCTCGAAATACGCGTTATCGTATTAGAACCCTCGTCGGTCACGGCATAATTTTAGTTTGGACAAATTGACAGTCAATTTAGAGTATTCACAGTGTTCCAGACGCAATGATGCAGTCCGTTCGTCGATCGGAGGTCATTTGGTCGACGTCGAGGACTAAATTCCTTAGCATGCACATCATTACCTTGTGATTTGTGCTTTTGCCTCGCAATTCATGTCGACCTTCTCGTACGTCATTTAATTTAATCAAATTAAAAGTCATTCTTAAGTATTTGGAATGTTCCGGATGCAGTGGCGAAGTCCGTTCGTCGATCGGAGATCATTAGGTCGACGACGAGGCTGATTTTCTTGAACTGCGCACTACCGCATTTGAATCAATCCGGTCGCGCCGCCAATCTGAATGCTTCGAATTGAGTAAACAAAATGTAGTTTTTAAATGTTGAAAGTATTTCGGACACGGTGGCGAAGTCCGTTCGTCGATCGGAGATCACTTGGTCGACGACGAGGCCAATTTTCCTTGAAATGCACGTTATCACATCGCATTAGGATTGTTTTGATTTGCATGCCACCGCCCCGGTTGATCCAAATTAATTAAATAAAATGTAAATTTTTGATGTCGACGATGTTCCAGAAGCAATGACGCAATACGTCCGTCGATCGGAGCTCATTTGGTCGACGCCGAGGGCTAAATTCCTTAGCATGCGCGTCCTTGTATTTAAATTATCTCAAGAGGAATATAATCTGAATTGCTGCAAAAATTCAATGTCGTCCACCCAATTTTATATATCTCCAAGGTCTTGAGCTTAGAAGACAAAGAGGGCAACTCTTTTAATTTTGGGCAGCTAGATATGTTTAGTTCAATTAAGCATGGAAACAAACATCCATCTTTAGCAGCTACTTCTGCCTCAAACCAATCTTCTAGTGCTTTTAATCATTTAATATATAACTCCCGTAGCAATGGGAAGGCATGGTATTTATCATTCCCATTAAATTTATTTTTGAGTCGTTTTATCTTCGGCATCCCATCAAGTGTTAGCAACTTGAGGAAGGGAAGTTGCCCACGAGATGGAAGAGTCTTCACACTTCAAACAACTTGTCAATTCAATTTTCTCTAGATTGAAGCTCATATTGACATTATTTGTCCATATTGCAAACCTTGTACGTCTCGGCACATAATTTGGCATTGTAAGCCTCATCGGCATCCTTCACATTTCGAAGGAGCTTGATTTTTTTTTTTAAACTAGCGAAGCTCGTTATTGTGCCAACTCGTGTGGTAACTCATGCATTTGGTAATATATTATGTGCTGAAACCGGATCTTGCCAGAGAAAGATTTCTTGACTAAAACCTCAAAATACCTTCCTCCAATATCCTCTGTAATCATTCCTTGGGACGGCTGAATGGAACCCAATGCAATCCATATTCAGACTAAGTCATCTTTATCAAACTTATGATCTTGTGAGAACGTACAACACAAATGCGAAACAATTTTGTAGATGATTTAGCAGAACTTTATAGCTCGATCTCAAGATGGAATTGATAGAACTCTGACCCAACAAATTGCTTTCTAGAACTGCCCTCCAATGCCTTTCATCCAAGTTATCC
Organism: Dendrobium chrysotoxum; assembly: GCA_019925795.1. Lineage (NCBI taxonomy): Eukaryota > Viridiplantae > Streptophyta > Magnoliopsida > Asparagales > Orchidaceae > Dendrobium > Dendrobium chrysotoxum. The sequence goes on along the minus strand of CM034299.1, from coordinate 28,178,552 downwards.
TTCGGAACACCACCAATGATTTTAGCTGCCAATAGAGATCCTTAAAGTCTTTTTTTTTTAAACTATTTCTCCAACAATGGCTCTTAATTTTTATGGAGACACAAACCCACATATTAAGATCAAATTCCTCTGCCATTTCATCTTCATAAACACGTTGCAAGAGAGTTGTCTTTCTCATACCACCATGTCCCACTATAGATAAAAGAGAAATGTTTCTGTACAAATTCATTATATTAGCAATGATTTGATGCTCCTCATTTGACTGCTCTCTTAACCACTGCGTAGCAAAAACTGAAATGCAACCCACATTCGAGCTGAATCATCTTTATCAAATTTGTGATTTTTGAGATAGTTATAGGGGTCAACAAATAATAATAATAATAATAATAATAATAATAGTGGCAACAGATATTAATGAGAACAATGATCCAACCAAGCATTGGTTACCGAACATAGCTAAAGGTATTGGTTATGCCTCAGTTGTAGCAATGACTTGGATATTTCCTTGATAATTGACTATTACCAGAGGCATTGGTTAGGCGATCTCGCCTTAGTTTCCTTCACGTTCTAAGGAAAAGGTTTCTCTCCTATTAAAATAGTAGTGTGGTGATATATGTCTAGAGCACTAAAGGAAGCTCATCGGCTTGTTGACCTTTACTTCTATGAAAGATTCTTTTATTCTTAGATTCATGATTATCGATCTAATTGGCTGCTTTTACTTGCCATTTGTTTAAAGGCGATGATTTGAGGTAAATTTCAATCTGACCCTAATTTTTTCGTACATTTTGAAAATATTTTTGTTGGCAAATTCAGGTGCAATATGTGAAATCACTCAAGTAAAAAAGTTAAATTCTTAAACACCGAGGTGGTTAGAATTTTATTTAAGAAACTCAACTGTTAAACATGCTCATCTCAAAGAAATCCTGGAATGAGTAACCTTCTGGGAAGTTACACCAACAGGACAAAACCGTGAGACCCTTAAACTATAATGGACAATATTTTAATAATTAAGAGTTTGGACTGTTACACAATATCTGATATGGGAATAAATGAATGGTTGTAGCATGTGAAGATTCTCGAAGGAAAAGTGACTAGGGCTTCAATTATGGGATGCACTATGATAATTAAACACATGCACTATACTTTATTTTGAGCTTATATGTTTTGATGTTGATTTGCATAATTTTTTTTTTTTCGAGGAAATGAAACTTGATTTTAGGCTTGAGTATTTAGAAATTTTCTGGATGTTGGGATATTTCTGTATAATTTAGTTTTATTATCATTGTGGATATCCTGTGTTTGCTGTAAATTTTGTTAGCATTTTTTTTCCGATTTTCAAAATGATAAAAGGGTATTGTTGAATGTATTAACAATTTTTTGAGAGATTCGTGTTATGATTATTCGATAAATTTTACGCTGGCTATCAACTGCCTAACGATACCCTCAACTTTTCTCATCCAAGACTTGGGACCTGACAATGACATTGTTATACTGTTGAATGTATTAAGCACATAATTTTATGAAATTAACCCAAATGATTTATTTTATCATTATTTTTTGTAAGAATAAGTAAATCTGTCTTAATTTATGCTTAATGAAATATTTATTAAGCTATTAATAATTTGTTTGAAGTAGTTAGGAATAAATTATTTGATCATGTAATTAAGAGCTTAAATATTTTAATGTACGTTTGGAAGATAAATAAGTTTTGAAGTAGTTTAGTTTGAGAGAAAACTTAATTTATTTGGAGAGTATCGCAAGTATTTATTTTGATAGTTTTTTTTTGTGATTGTTTAGTTGTGAATAATGATTAGCAATTTAAGTAATTTTATAATCGTAATGATTAACTTTAATTATTTCTTTACCAGAAAACTCTCTAAATTTTTTAAAAAAAATTGAATTTTTTCAGATTTATTCCTATTAAAAAAATTAAGGAAATAAATTAATAAAAAAAAAAGATCAGTATTGTTCATGTGCCACGCTAATTGCATGTGCAAAAGCGCTCATCCAGTGTGCTTGCAGGCGCCACCCACAGGGGCCGGTTGGTTCAGCCACCTACGCATCGCGCCAACTTTGGGACATACTAAAGGAATTTTACTTGGTTCACGACCCCGCGGTAAGGTCCACATTGACGTCCAAGCAGCAGTTGCTCCTCATAATTACCTACAAATTATAATTTTACCTTTCAACAGCTTGAGAAGCTTCAACACATATTTTTAGACTCTATTGGATTCGACATCCAAATATATAGGGGGTAACTGATACGCCACCAAAAATTGCCCTAATCATACACAAATCTCAAAGCATATTTGAATTAGCAACTTCCAAAATTAAATCTATGGCCATCCAAACTCTAATTTCAAGAAATTTATAGTCAAATTGAACATCTCAAGGAGACATAAAAATTGGTCAAATCTGAGCTCAATTGGGTCCAAATCAAGGGACCGAAGCATATTTGAAAACTTTAAAATATTAATTGGATAACTAGATGATATCTAAATATGGCATGATTATAGTCAAATCGAGGGGCTCGACGAGATGAATCCAATGAGCCCAAGATTGCTTAATTTTGACATCATTAAGGCTCTTAAATGTTTGGAAAATGCTACATGATCGAGGGAATCAATATGGGCCATCCAATGGAGCACTTCGAATTTGCCTAGGATCTTCTTCATATTTATGGGGTATGTTATTCTCAAAAATCTATAAATAAGCCCATGCTCTCTTCATGATGAGGGCTTGGATCTTTAGGCTGGAGATTGGAGAGAGCTATGAGGCTTTAAATATCGTAGAGTTCTACCCAGACACCACCATCGGCAAACTTCCATCGACCACCTCCGGACCACCTCCCATCAGCCAACCGTCGCTAGGCCTGTGCTCGTTTATCGACTGTCATCAAACCAATGCTAGTCTGCCGGTCTTTATCGAAGCACGACTTGTCCACCGGCCTTCACTAGGACACCACTCATCCGTCGACTGTCGTCAGACCACCGCCTGGCCGCCTACTGCTGCCAGACATCTACACGGTCCCTTTTAGCACTATCGCCTTCCATGGTCCCTCTTACCACCGTCGTCCACCATAGTCCTTATGACCACCATATCCTGTCAACCACGGTCCCTCCAACCACCATTGCCTGCCGACCACGGTCCATCCGAACACAGTCACCGACTGATTATGGTCCCTTCGGCACCATCGCCCATCAGCTATAGTCCCTTCTACCATCATCGTCCGCCGACTACGGTCCCTTTGACCTCCGTCGCACGCTGTCTACGATCCCTCCAACCTCTGTTACCCACCGACTATTATCCTTCTGACCACTATCGCCCACAGATTATGGTCCCTCCGACTACAGTCGCCCACCGACTATGGTCCCTCCGACTACAGTCGCCCACCGACTATGATCTCTCAAACCTCCACTGCTCGCCCATTATGTTCCCTCCGACTACCGTATCTCGTAGACTATGGTCCCTATGACTACGGTCTCTCAGACCATCATTGCCGCTGCCATTGCCTATTGCCTATAGTCCATCTGACTACCGTTGCTAGCCGACTATAGACTCTCTGACCTCTGTGTTGACCCCTTTATGATGAACCAAGCGCAAATGGAGGGAAATTGGCAAATTTGACGATGCACGCTTTGACCGAATTCATCACTTGAAAGAGCGAACGACCTCCAATTGCTAAATGGGATGTGCCATTGTGATTGGGACAACAAATTCTACTAAGTCGAGGCCCATCACAGTTAAATCAGATGAGGTCGGTACAAAGGGATGACCGACACCCAAAATTGACAATGACCAATACCCAAACAACATGCAATCGCAAAATAAATCGCGCTGTTGTGTTAGGAACGTCGTTAACACTCAAGAACTATATTTTTTATGCTCAATTGAGATCATTCGAAGCGATGGCTCGGATCCCAAAGTGACGACACACATATCAAGGAAAGGGGACTTTGACATTGCCCAAATGACGTCTGATCGTAAAATAGATTTCACCATCGCATTTGAAATATCGTCGACATTCAAAATATATATTTTATTTAATTAAATGAGATCAGATGTAACTGGGATCAGCCAAGGTGGTGTCACGAATCCCAAAGTGACGACATGCATATCAAGGAAAGGGAACCTCGACGTTACCCAAATGGCGTCCGATTGCTGAAAGGACTTCACCGTTGCATCCAGCATACTATCAATACTCTAAATACACAACCAATTTGTTTAATTAAAGCCAGGCACGTAAATCGAGGTGGTTCCAAAGCAAAAGCATGAATTTCGAGGAAAGTGATGCTCGATGCTATCCAAATGATGTCCGGTTGTTGAACAGACTTCACCATTGTATTTAGAATATCATCAATACCCTAAATTGACAATCAATTTGTTCGATTAAAATTGCACACATAAATCGAGGTGAATTCACCATGATAACATGCATTTCAAGAAAATTTAGCGCTCAACGTTGACCAAAATGATGTCCAACCATAAAACGGATTACACTATCATGATCAAAACATCGACAATTTCTTAAACACACTATTAATTTGTTCAATTATGATTATTTAGCAAAATCAAAGCGTTAAATGAGGCAAAGCACGCATATATGGGAAAAGTGGTCTCGGCGTCATCTAAATAACGTCCGATTGTAATACGGGTTGCGCCGTTGTGATCGGAACACCATCAATACTCTAAATACACTGCCAATTTATACAATTGAGGTTGTGTACACAAATCAAGGCGGTCCCAAAACAACACATATTTTGAGGAAATTAGGTCGTGGCATTGCCCAAATGATGTTTGATTGAGAAATAAACTTTGCCGTTGCGATCGGAATATCAACAATACTCTAAATCTACTATTAATTTATTCAATTATGATTATTCAGCAAAATTGATACACAAAATGCATGTAAACCAAAAAAATTACACATGAATCTAGAGCAAAATGCATGTAAACCAAAAAAATTACACATGAATCTAGACAATACTGACATAATTAAGGCATTGATGCATCTTGAATTAACGCAACAGTGACAGAGCACTAGTATGGAGTTTAAATTTATAAAACCTTAATAAAATTAGACATCAATTGAGGAAATAAATCAAATCCATTAAATGCAGTTAATGGCATATTACCTCGTTTCGTCAAAGTCTTGCCGCTTTTGTCAAATTCCTTGTGGTTGGCTTCAGCTCCATGGTAGAAAAAAAGGGGTAAGTTATATGTCCAAAAGGATATGAGCAGCAAGCAAACAGAAGATGATCTGACTTCAGCTTTGTTTTTTTTTTCCTCAGCCCTCCATCTTCATACAGAGCTACACAAATCTTTGCCTGAACTCCATGTCCCTTCCCTTCCTCCAGCCCATTTCCTTCCACCTTAAGCTACCACGGTCACAAATCAACTTCACCAAGCAGCTACCTCTCCTCTGTTTGACAAATCCGATCAGCAGCTAGAGCTCGACCAAATCATCTCCTGTGAGCTCCCTTAAGTCTCGGTTTCATCCCACTCCAAAGCCTGCAAGTAGTTTTCTTTTGTTTTGCTGGTCCTACAGCCCTTAAACAGCAAGTTTATGCTCCATTCTTCTGCTTGAATACCCAAACTCCACTTACAAATTAACTGCAGATCCTACAGGGCCGGCCAAGCTTCCCCGTCAACTACACTTCTACATTTTCATGCTGCTTACCACCTTTTAAATCGGTAACAACCATCTCCAACAGTAGCTGCAGTAGCCACGTGAACCTTTTTGTCCATTTCCACAACAGGACACCACTCTAGCCGGCTCTTGCTCAAACAAAAGGATTGCAACAGCTTTTTTTTTAAAAAAAGGAGTAGTAGCAGCTTTGTAAAAAAAAAAAATCTTTTCTACATTATTCCACCTGCAGCCCACCCACGTGAAAGGTTGCTCTTCTGCTCACTTCCACGTGAAATTTTTTGTGCTCACAATACTCTGCATCATCCCAGTCCATCTCATCTTCAAATTTTAGCCTAGCAGTTGAGTTTTCTCAGCCCAAATAAAGTCCAGTAGCTAAATTTCTTTAGCCCAAGAAGCTTAGTAGCTGCATTGCTTCAACCCAAACAATCTAGCAATTGAATCTCTTTAAACCAAGTAGCCTAGTAGCTGAATTGATTCAGCCCAAATAGCCCAGCAGCTTCACCCCCATCTTCTCAGCCTAGATTCCCCTCCAAACAACAGCTCTTACACCCAAATCAGCCTCAATACACTCTCCAAAACAGCCCACTTGTGAAAGTCCATTGATTTCCTCATTAGCTGTAGACTTCACAAGCTCATTTCATCACCTCATTCAATCCGAATCCACACCCACATCCATGGCCAACTCAAGCCCATTTAATTCCAACCACGGTAAATCCATTCTTTTTCTGCAATATTTTGATTTTTTATAGTTATGGTTATTGTTGAGCATGCTAAAAACTCTAATGAAGATTAATGTTATTAGAGTTTATAATAATAGCATTAATATTACTGCTGTCAAATGCTAGGGTTAATAGTATTGTTGTTATTGTTAATATAATAATGTTATTGCTATTACTAAAAACAAGAGAGAGAGTGAGAGAGGGAAAAGAGAGATTACAAAAAAAAAAAAAAAGAAATAAAAAAAAAAATGAATGAAAGGAAAATGTTATCTTTTGTGCATTTTTGCAAATCGTCGTCAACACCTCTCTCCACACAGGTATAATTTTCTAAAACTCAAAATCCTATTTTTGGCATTAACGGCGCACCGAAAAATTTCCCATACGCACTTTTCTCTAGTGTGGTGGGAAGGAAACTTGGTGCGATGCCTATGCGAGGTGGGTAAATCTCATACACACTTTTCTCTAACGTGGTGGGCACGAATATAAAACTGCATTTTTTAAAACAGGTGCCCGAGGACCCATACACGCCTTTCTCTGGCGTGGTGGGATTGAAGATTTTTTTGCCACGGTGTCATCCGACACATACCGTACATGCTTTTCTCTAGCGTGGCGGGAGGCCCAGACTCCTAAAAATTTTCTTAAATAGGGGAGATGCCAGGAGGCTGCCGGATTTTTCAATGGACAGAGGACCTAATTTGGATAATTTGAACTTGAACTTGGACTCGAATTTGAGCAAATGGAAAAGACTTTAACTCAATTTGAACATTTATTGAACTTGTAACTTGAATTCAAACTTGAATGAACACTTACAGGGGACTTAAATTTGCATTTGATTTGAACATCGAATGAGAGGAACAAGGACTTGGACATTTGAACTTAAGCAAAAACTTGAGTTGCACCGCAGGGAACTTGGATGGATTTAGACAATTTGAACTTGGACTTGGACTCATATTCAAGCAAACTCAATTTGAATCCAAATAAAAGTTACAAAAGATCATGCTATAACTCAATTTCAAATGGACTAAGTGCAATGGAACATAATATTGGACCTAATTGAACTATATGGAAAAATAACAATATGCAAATGAGAATTAAATGAAAATGCAATCAAATAGCAAATGATCATCACAATAGGTTCATAAAGGATTTGTGATATCCAAGCATCAATTAACAGTCATGGTTACTCAATCAAAGATCAAATGGAGGATGCATGTTTAATAGAGTATACGTTACTAAGTTAAAGATTAGACTTTCAAATGATAAATATATAATCACTAATGAACGAGCCTATTCATCCCAATGAGAATCATCACTAGGGCAAGGAGTGATGAAACTAAGTGGCTCAAGCTCTTCAATCAAGTTGATACCCATGAAATGATTAAATGAGGAATATGACAATGTGCCTACAAGAAATAACCAATAAACATAATGAAAGAGGCACGACGCAAAAGAACTAACACAAACACACTCCATCTACAAGTGATAGCAGTAGATGTACGGTAATAACGGAAGACCCTCCATATGAAGAGCAGTATATCTGTAAGTAGCAATTATCAACTGAAGAGCAATTGCACTAGTTCTCTCATGAATAGTGATAAGTGGTAACTACCATGGTTCATTAATCAACTACATTAATTCTTAGCAAGCAAAAGGGTTCAATGGTACTGTTGTAGGAGGCCCATCACATATAAGTAAAGGAATCTACAAATAAATGTAGGAGAGTTCTCTTTCATATAGATGTCCGGTCAAAGGTGGTGACGAATGACATGCAGTGGATGTTAAACTATCTCATAATCAACAATCACTTAATATTAGTAAAAAATACTGATTCCTTACAATCAGAAGGATTCGATATATAGTGGAAACGATAAACCATTAGTACGGAGCATTGGCTACTAGTTTTGAAGTACAAGGCACCAGTAAAGACACAGTTATCCAAGGTTGAAATGATTGATTCTTTATTTTAGCCAACAACAGAAAATGAGGAGGATGACATAATCTAGGAACTGCTTATTGATTTCTATACAAGTTTTGGGAAGAGAAAGCCAGATCAAATCATTATGAAATTAGTGAGTATCAGTTCAACCAGGTTCTGAATGATGATCATGCATCTAACATACCTTCTACGAGTCAATATTGAAGCACTACGACAAACACAAACTTCTACGAGCCGTTGTAGAAGAACCGTCGAATGTCTAAAATGCCCTGCACATGCACTATAATATGTATGAACATTGGAACACAAAAGGGGCAAGTGCAATCATAAAACCCCTGTAAGCATATTTTTGGATACACACGTGATGTCTAAGGATGCTACGTGAGTTAATAAATGAACCCAAGTTTGAGTCCGATCCTTCTACATGGATAGATGGAGTTGATATGGCTCAAACTATCAAATAGATATACAGTTAAGATGTTGACCGAAATATCTATTTTATATATTCATATTAGACCTTCAAGGCCTTCAATAAAGAAAACTCACCAACATATGCATAAAGCTTATGAAACTCAATCCTCTATCGACAGCTTGACAGAGTCGACAAGGTTAAATCCATAAATGGAAATAACCCCATATACCCCGATGAGAGACATGTTGAATGTATATCTCAACCAGATGGGTCAATTTTAAATATTTTAAAATGCCCTCAAATTTTTACAAAATTCAAATATTTTCAAGTGACCTAAAAGTCACCCTGATGATGGTCACGTTGATAGAAAATCTCAACTGGAGGGGTTCACAAATAAGAAAATGCCACCCAAATTCTCATGAAAATCCAAAACTCCAAAAAAATTCTAAAATTTTAAAATATTTAAAATTGAAATCAATCATCAATCATTTAAAACAAAATCCATCCACCATCCATAATAATTTGCCAAGGTGGAAAAATCTGAAAATCACTTCAGCTCATAAAGAGCGAATGTCTAGTCGAGAATATCACTAGAATTCATTCTCAAATAATCTCTTGCCAGTAAGGATATGACACGTGTCCTCTAATCGGTAGTTTTGCCGTTAAATGACACCGCAGGATAAACGGTTCTGACCGGGGCCCTCTGAACTGGGTGGTTTGCAGCCAAATGGTATCACTAAATTATGGTTATGGCTAGAGCCCATATGCTCCCCAATGATATTAAATCATTGAGATATGAATTAATAGGATATAATTGATAGGGCACAAAGCCCTCAGTTAGTTAAGGTGGATTTATATTTATCCCCTTAAATAAACACTCCCCCCAGGTCTGCAAGGTACCCTTGGACGAAGTAACCCATAGATGCCGACAAGGATCCTTCTGTCAGGTTGGGTTGACTACGTTCTCTGACTAAGTAGACCAGGGACCACGATGGCCCCGAATGACGGAACCATGGGACCTTGGTCGAGTCCATCATCCATTCCCTTACTAGATGGTGAAAATTTCAATTTTAAATATCAAACTTCCAGTACCTAAGCTCATGCTGCTATTATATGCCAGATAATACATATCTCTACGTATCTAATTAACGATTAGCTTTAATCGAAAGTTCTCTCTCAAGGAGGGGTAATTAACTATAGGGGCTTGTGCCTATAGAAAACCAGAACACAGATCATAAAGTCATTGCAAAATGAGGGCAAAATCTCTAGGTGGTATCTTATTTATAAAACCATATGCCTTCCAAAATTTACCCCGAAACTTAATCCGTTAAAACTACCCCAAAAGTAACAGGGGAGGTCGGTGCCGAATTTTTGGAGCCCACACTCCGTTGCAGGCCGACTATAGTCCCTCCAACCTCCATCGCCCGCTGACTACGGTCCCTCTAACCACTATCGTCTGCCGACTATAGTCCCTCCGACCATCGTCGCCCAACTACGATCCTACCGACCGAACAAACAGACCAACACACTCTTGAGAAGAACTCTTATGTCATTGGATTCTTACAACTCCAATCATGTAATATGCCTGATAGGATCATGTATATTTTCTACATCGAGCCAAGGCCTTCCTTCCAAGGAAGTGCCTTATTTGTAATCAACAATAAAGATTAGTAGAATCATTTTAATTGGGTTAGCCGGCCCCTTGGATTTTTCCCTTTTTAAGATTTTTTACATAAAAATTTTGGTATCTCTTATGAATGCTGCACTGCTCTTTCTTATCTATCTGTGTGATGGATCTTCGTTCAAAGCTAGGAAGCTAAGCTCATTATCTCTCTACCACCGTGAATATTCCAGCTCGCAACAATATAATTTTTTTTTTCTGTTTAAAACATTAGGCCCCAAGTTTTTTTCCCTTCCAAATGAAAATATATTGTTAATATGCTATAGAAGGAAAATTAAATTGAGCTATGCTAAGAATTCATTGCATAATCATTCTCATTAAGGAAGAAACCTATTATAAATCTAGAAGCATTAAGTTATAATATCCAAACTCTGTAATTATGGTTCATTTGTGTACTTGGTTACTCCCAACAACTCATTGGAAATCTATGCAAAATAACAATTTATTTTTGACTAAGAATTTGCTAGAATTTTTGTCAAAAATAATGTATTTTCCTATAGTAGAGGTGACTTAAGATTTTGATACATATTCAACAACTTATTAAATCGATTTAGGCTTCATTTGGGACAGTTTTTTTACCGTTTTTTAAAGCAGCTTTTTAATATAAAAATTTCTTGAAAGTAACAAAAAATTAGTAGCAAAAAATATCCCAAACGAAACCTCTATCTCTGGTCATAATAACTTAACCAACCTAACTTGGACAAATATAACGGTGAAAGCCAGCTTAAGCTATACAAATGTCCCATTTTCTTCATAATCAAACAAAAACCAATGACAGTGCTGTAAAACAAAGGGCTTTGAATAAGAGAAAGGCCAAACAATCGGCCTAATCACCTTTTTTATACCAAGCTATGAGTGCTCAGCCATAAAAATATGTTTATCATAATTATTTATAAAAAAACTAAATGATTATTTAATTTAAGTGACAACCAGCTTGTTCTCATTAACCCATTAGTCAACCTAACAATATTGTAAAGAGCTAAATTATACTTCTCCAAGCTGCATACAAAGGCATACGGTTTGTTCAGTTGATCATCGAAGTTAGTTGAGAAGGGAGTTAATGGCTAGCAAGATCGAATTCCAAAGCGAATATGAAGTTGGTATTGAGGCACTATGGAATGCTATTACAAAGGATAAGTTCGATGTTCTTGGCAAAGCAGCACCACTGCTGTTGACTGAAGCACAGGTGCTTGAAGGTGATGGAGGCCCTGGTACCCTCATCTCCATAAGTATTTGGTCTGGTGAGCTCTACTCTTCATATTCTGTAAAATTCCTTTTACAGTGATATGATCAATTGAATGTAATTTTATGTATCTAATTCTGAGCATGTAATCCTCTCACACAACAAGAATTTTTTGTTGCAATACTAACATCTTAAATAGTAAAACTAAATTTCAGTTATTAGTTAGCTTTTAAAGTGTGTGGGTTAATGAGAAATATCTTTAATTAATCTCATTTTTCTATTTTTAGCCATATTTTTAATAGAAATTGACCTAATATTTTCATAGCATAAATTTTGTAATCACAAAATCATCTAGCCAAGTTTGAAAATGCATCATAAAAACAGTAAATCGGTGGTTAATGTGGCGGTCTTTTGACCGCCGAAAATACTGACAGTTTTTTATTTTTTACTGGTTGCCCAACCGACGGTAAATAGAGGCGGTCAGACCGCTAGTTTCACCGCCGATAATTCCGGCGGTCAATTGACAGCCGGAAGTAGCGTCATTATTCAGTGAAATTTCTATAGTGAAGTTTTATGAATTTTTTTATTATAATTGATCTTTTAAAAGAATTAATATTTTCATGGATAAATATATTTTTAATTAAGTATAATTATAAATTAATCATTTTATCATAAAAAGTTTTTATGAAAAGCTTTCGTTAAATAAATAATAATGATAATCCTTATATGATTATAGAATCAAGATTACAAACGAAATTGTTACTTTTAATCACAATTTAATAACAGTATTACAAGAGTAAATTCAAGTCATATTTTTTAAAAAAACAAGCGATGCAGAAAACAAAAATGAGAAGATGGTGTCTAATCATTTTATGTTTTTGTTAATTATGGATGATCCCTCATATATATAGCTGCACCTCATCTTCCACCTTTCAAGGAGAAGATGGTGGAATTTGATGAAACCAAGCATGCTGTGAGCTTTCAGGGGATAGAAGGAGGCATGTTGAAGCTAGGGTTTGCTTATTATAATGTGTCCTTCAAACTTGACGAGCTGGGAGAAGACAAAACCTTGACAAAGACGACTATAATCTATGAGATGGATAAGGATTTTGATGGCACAAAAGTTGTGGAGGAGTTCACCAATTTAATAGATGAGTACATCAAAACAGTGGTGAGCTATTTGCAGAAGAACTATTAATGTTTGGAAAGTTGCAGGAGATCAGTTCATTGAGGATTGTTGCTACATAATTGTAGATTCTGGATATTTATTTGTCTGCAGAAGAAGATCACTGAAATTTCTATCTTGTTGCTAGGGTTCCTTTTGATGTTGTTGTCATCCATTGTGCTATCTTGAGTTTGTTGTGCAGTTTGTTGTGTTACACTGTTGAGTATCTATATATACTAACGTGCTTATAAGGGTTATTGTTATTAAGGGCCTGTTTGGAATAGTTTTTTGTCTAATAAACATCAACTATAATTTTATTCAACTATTATTTTCTCGTTGTTTTTCAAAAATTTCTAGTGGGAAAGTGCTCTTTACAACAAAAGTTATTAAGGTGAAGTACCTTTAAAAAGGCAATTATTTGATTTTCTTAAAAAGAACATGTTTATAATATTCACAATAACATTTAAAAATTTATTTTTTCATAACAACTTCATAACCAACTTTTCAAAATACTATAGCCATCCCAAATAAACTCTAAATTAGACATTATTGTGGTACTAATAATTTTTAATTAATGATAGAATATTGTATTATTCAACATGCCATTAAAAGAAAAGCATAATATTAAAACTCTTAAAGATAGGATATGAAATGAGCATATACGTGAAAAGGTTGGAGTAGCTCCAGTGGAAGGTAAGATCAGGGGTGGATCCAGACTTTTTTTAGGGTGGGTATAACTCAATATATAAAAAAGTAAATACAAAAAAATTATATATATTTCATTAACAAAATTCTAAGTAAAACCTTGTATTTCATTATAATTTATGAAATAAAAAAAATACAAACTTTGCATTCTAATAATGTTGCATAATAACTTCATTTGAAACATAATCAAATACTTCTTTCTCAATATATGACACTAGACAGTTATTGAGTTAAACATCTCCCATTTTTCTACACAGTCGATGCTTAATAATCTTTATTGTAGAAAATGTTCTCTCAACCGTAGCAGTAGCAACTGGTAAAGTCAATGCCAGAATAATAAGTCTATAAACCATGTGGATACACAATATTTTTTGGGTCTTTATAATCTATTTTGCAAAAACAGCAATGCTAGTCAAATATGTAAACTCGTCTCTAATACGCATATCAATAATATAAGTAGATAGCTACTATTCAAGAGACACAAGATCAACCATAACGAAATCTGCTGGATATAACTCTGTAAGATAAATTAACTTTCTGTTATCATAAGCAGAGAATATATTACTCGGATTCAGACATGTCACACAAAGAAGTAACTCGGTACTAGTTTCAAAGAATCAGTTATTCAATTCCTGAAGTTGCATATCAACAACAATATAGAATAAATCAACTCGATAATGATAAAAATTTGTTATTTATGTACTTTTTTGTACTGACTGTCTACGAGACTTGAATTTAGAATCCATATTTAAAACTTCAATTTCAAAAATATTACAAAAACATGACACTTCTTCAAGTAAAGGCTTCAATCCATTTTCCCTCAACATTTATAATCGTTACTTGGACACTTGTACCAATTTCAGTGCTTCAAGAATCATTCCATGTCTCATAATCCAATAAAATCAAACAGATACCTAAGGATTGCGCTTCATAGAAACCCACAAAGAACTACAGCTACACGAAATTATCAATGATCAACAAACTAAATTATCAATGATTTATATTTAATTTTGTAGATATTAGTTTTATAAAAAAACTCATTATAAACATATTTTGTAGTTCCACAAACTACAGAAACAATTCCAACACATCACATCAGAGAGCAAAGTTGTTTCAATTCTTGTTAGACAAGCATACATTCTTTCCTAAAGGATGAGCAATTTGGCAATGAATTAAGACTTTGAAAACTCATAAAATAGATCTATATACAAATGATAACATAATTAGAAAAAAAAAATCATTTTTCATTTCTTATATAAATCAAAAGAGTTCCGAATGATTTCTATAAGTATAAACATATCATACGTTAATTTTGTGCCCCATAAACTTTTTATCCTGTTTTCTATCCAATACAAAATATGCAGAGTGCTGCTCTCTTACGCATTGTAATTTCATAACAGCAAAATGCTAAACAACTTGAACTGGAAAGCAAAATCCTTCCAACTACAAGAACTACCAGAAAATTTTCAATATGCAGATAAGGAAAAAAGAGAAGCAAGAAATAAAGCAAGTGGAGTAGTAGGGAGGCGTCAAAACAGATAAAAGTTCTCTTCAATAAAGCTGAATGTGGAAGGGGGCTATGAACCGGGAAGACCAGATTCATGAAGGCGACTGGAAATGAGGAGATTCAAGAAGAGGCAACTAGAAACAGGGAGATTCGCAAAGATGAAGGATACGGGGCGTGGGCTACGACTGCAGACGAGAGGGTTGCGATTACGAACAAGGGGTGCGGCTGCAAATGCAGCTAGGGGTGTCAATTTCGGGTCACGGGTCACGGGTCGGGTTCGGGTCGAACCCGAAACTGACCCGGCACTATTCGGGTCAACCCGAACCCGACCCATTTTTGCAAACGGGTCGATTTTTTGGACCCGACCCTCTTCGGGTCCGGGTCAACCCGACCCGACCCGAATGACCCGGTGACAACAAAAAAACTACTAGTTTTCGGGTCCAAAAACGGGTCAATCTTCGCTTTTCGGGTCAAAATCGGGTCAATCTCGGGTTGCCGGGTCAAAAACAGGTTTTCGGGTTAAAAATAGGTCAATTTCGGGTCAGCGGGTTAACCCGAACCTGACCCGATTTTTGAAACGGGTCAAATTGTTGAACCCGAACCCGACCCGTTTCGGGTTCGGGTCAACCCAAACCCAAAATTTTTGGGTCGGGTTTAGGTCGGATTTTTGGGTCGGGTCCAATATTGACACCCTTGAAAATGCCCCCTTTACTGAATTTTTTTTTCAGGGTGGGCATTTGCCCACCCTCACTTGACCGGGGATCCGCCCATGGGTAAGATTAGAGAGAGTCACCATGGATGGTAAGGTAGCAGCATTACTTTAGGTATTTGGAAATTTAATATTTAAAATTAAAATTTCACCACCTTATACTTAAAGCGGATGGTGAGGAGAATGATGATAGACCTGATCAAGATCCCATGATTCCGTCATCCCGGACCATCATGATCCATGATCTACTTAGTTAGAGGAGGTAGTCGACCCAACCTGATCGAAGGATCCTTGTTGCTGGCCATGGATTTCTTCGTCCAATGATATCTTATAGATATAGGATGAATGTTTGTTTAAGGGGACAAATTTGAATCCACCTTAGCTAATAGAGAGATTTGTGCCCTATCGGTCATATCCCATTAATTCATTGCTCAAGGATTTAGCGTCATTGGGGAACATATGGGCTCTGACCATGGCCGTAATATAATGGTGTCATTTGGAGGCAAACCCACCTTGTTAGAGGGTCCCGATCAAAACCGTTTACTAGGGGTGTCAATATTTGACACGACACGAAAACCCGACTCGAACCCGACCCGAGTTCAAAATGGGTTGGGTTCGGGTTCAGGAATTCGACCCATTTGAAAAAAGGGTCGGGTTCGGGTTAACCCGACGGGTTGCCGGGTCAACCCGAAAACCTGTTTAAAGGCCTGCTCGCGAAGCCTGCCCGCCCTGCCCCACTCCCGCCCGCGCTGCCCGCACTCGCGCCTGCGCTGCTGCCGCGCTCGCACCCGCGCTCGCTGCCCGCACTCTCCTGCGCTCGCTGCCCGCGCGCCTTTCCCGTTCGGCCGCCTGCTGCTGTTTCGGGTCGGGTCGGATCAACCCGCCAACCCAACGGGTCTGGTCCGGGTCCGATTTTCTGACCCATTTTCCTACCTGGGTCGGGTTAGGGTCAACCCGTTTAGGGCCCGGGTCATTTCGGGTTCTACCCGAACCCGACCCGAAACCCGATTTTGACACCCCTACCGTTTACCTATGGTGTCATTTAGTGATGAAAACATCAGTTAGAGGATTCGCTCTTTGTGAGCTGAAGTGACTTTCAGATTTATCCACCTCGGCAAATTGCTACAGAGGATGGATAGGTATTACTTTAAGTATTTTGACATTTTTATTTCAATTTTAAATATTTAGGTTTCAGTGGCTTTTGGGTTTTGAATTATCAAGGTAATTTGGGAGGTATTCTTGAATGTTTGGGATATCCTCGAGTTTAGATTTTCCATCAACACGACTATCATCCGGGTATTTATGGGCAATTTTATTTTATCAGTTGAACCTTGTCAACTCTCTCTACTTGCCAACAGAGGATCAGGTTTGTTGTCGGCTTTATGCCTTTATAAGTAAATTTTTCTTGTTATAGACCTTGAAAGCCTAATATGAATGTATTAAACAAATATCTCAGTCGGTGTCGCGATAGTACGTTTGTTTGGCGGTTCGAGCTGCGTCGACTCCTATCTATTCATATAGATGGATCGGGCTCGAACTTAAATTCATTTCTTGACCCGCGCAGCATTCTTAGACGGCACGTGTGTGCATATATCACGCTTGTCAAGGCCCATGCAGGTGTATACTTTTACATGCAATTTGCGTAATGTGTTTGTGCGGCGGTTGCATGTATGCACGTATGCTGACATATATATATTTGTTTCTTGCATAATATATTTACATGATGCATATTGTATATTACAATGTATATCTTGCATGTGATAATGTGTATACATTCGGTATATTTATACGTTAGGTGAGGATGCCTGCAACATGTCTACTCATCTTAACTACATACAATTATGATATGCTTGTGTCGTACACTTGTATATGCGTAGTGCATTTCACATGTATATACAAAAATAAAAAAAGTTGAGCTTTTAGGTACATGCTCAAACAATTAAATATATACAAAAATGAAATTAACAATAAGATAATAAGCCCAGGTACTTGAACCCTTAATTCTTCGCCCTTATCACCTTGTTTATATATATATATATATATATACACAACAACAACAACAAATATCAAGCATTTATTCCACTATGTGGGGTCGTTTACATAAATCCTTTTTCTTCATATGAGTACGATGGGCCATCATATTAGCTCATCTCAAGTGATCCAATGAAACTAAGATTCACTATATTTAATTGATTTTAAAAGACTAAATTTAAAAATGTTAAGGTGACATATCCTAAGTTAATCATATTTCTTCGAATAATCATATAAAAATCTAGCTATGATAGAATGATTATAGAAGTCATTACCTAATAATGATAGTTAGGCTATCATGGCCATAGATAAGTTCAAGAACTAATAAGGTTTGAATTAGCTTGTCAACTGCTAACTCATCTCATGTACATGCAAATGTAGTCAATATAAGGGTTATAGATAGTTGAAATCATCAACTATCAAGCTCAAGACTCAAATGTTTGGAAGTAATACAAACAATTAAAAGAAATAATATTCCAAACATTCAAGAGGAGCTCCAAATATCCAAAATGCAGGATTAGTCCAAGTAGAGATCATCTGCTTGGGAGAATGGAGTGGTATAAGTACAAGTGTATACCCAATCTCAAGTCGAGTTAGTCGTGTTCAACTATAATATATGCTTGAACAATGGAATGACTCGGTCAAAAGAGATCGACTAACTTGGGGAAATCTTGAAGGGACTAAGTTGGTGCAAGACTCAGTTCCATGCATAAAATCTAGTAAACTTAGCCAATTCTCCCTGGCCAACAATCTAATAATTCTTCAACATTGACGTTGGTGGTGCTATGTTTATGAATTTCAAACAACCAAGACTCATTATTTGATCCTTGGAGCATTCTCAAAGCCAACAGTAAATAGGAGCAGAACCCATTCTTTAACTGAGGGCGATAGTCCAAAAAAGAGTAGGACATGAAGTTTCGCCTCCTAATACTTGTAGCTCTCACAGAAATCATAGCAGTCTCAGCAGTTTAATGATTGATGATATTATATTTTACTTCTGGGGAAACAAAGATGAGGACTTCCAAATCAATGCTCGCTTAATGGACAAAGAACTGCAGTTAGAACGAGGGAAGTCAGCTGGATTCAAGTAGAACTTGGTGGTAGATTTGATCTTATTCCTGCATAATGGAAGCTACAAAAACAAAACAATGAGATGATACTATTGATCGCTTCCAGTTCTATAATGACAATTATAAGTATTTCTTAATGATGCTATTGATCACCAGAAGGTCATCTATCTGTGAGGAAAGCAGATGACATTAAGCTAACATCAGAGATAAATGGAAGCAGAAAGTGTTATGATCATCACCGAGGGCATTGCAGAAGTGGCAGCGAATGTGATTCCAGCAGGTAAAAAAGATGATAAGACACATAAGTACAATATAACATCTGAAGACAATTTTACCAACTTGGAAGTGCAGTTAAGATTCTTAGGAATTTCTTCGAAATTGAAGTTTGCCAAGACAGAATTACCAGCCTAACTTTAAGAACACTGAAAAAGCAGTTGTGACGATTCTAGTAGTCCAAGATGACAAACACAAAACTCCCTCCTCCATATTACAAACCATGCCTATTCTCTCCTGTGAAAGAAAACTAGGAAGAATGCATGATTTTCATTAAAAGGAATTGCGACATGTCTCAATAAACAAGTATGGTCTTGTGCACCTACAAATTGGTAGGATTCAATGGAGACGAAAAATAATTTCAACGCCCCCAAATTATATGTTAAATCATCAAGAAGATAATTAGAAGCGTACATGAATCCATTGAAATGCATAATCGAGGTTTCGATCTTCCACATTTGATGCGGTGTTCTCCAAAAGAGCGAGAGACCCCTTCTTTTCACTCAAAATGAAAAAATGAGGGAAATGAGAACTTCACCGCTTAAACAGGGGACCATGGCCCTTTATTCTTTAATTATATTTATTTTATTTCATTCCATCAATAAAAAATTAAATAGCATTGCCGTTGCCAGGTCCCAAGTCCTGGATGAGAAAAGTGGAGGGTTGCGTTAGGTAGTCGACGGCCAGCGTAAAACTTGTCGAATAATCATGACATGAATCCTTTAATAAATTATGTTAATGCTAGGGCGTTCCCTGGAAGCGACACACTGTATAGCCTGAATACAGTGAAAAGTGTGCAAGGGCCGCTGCATTGGCGCCCAGGTGCAGTGTTAAATAGGCAAGGGTTCCCACATCAAGGACGGATGTGGGCAAAGAAGCTAGTCCATGATACTAATATTAGGATAGGAACTTGGAATATAGGTTCCCTTACAGGAAGATTAATGGAATTAATAGATATTATGATTCATAGGAAGATAAATATTTTGTGCATTCAGGAAACTAAATGGGTTGGAGAGAAGGCTAAGGAGATTGATAGATTAGGATTTAAAGTTTGGTATTCAGATAAGAGTCATACTAGAAATGGTGTAGGCGTGTTTATAGATAAAAGTTTGAAGGATAATGTTATAAATATTAATAGAATTGGAGATAGAATTATGGCTTTAAAGATTGTTGCTGATGCTAAGATTATTAATATTATAAGTACTTATGCTCCTCAAGTAGGTTTGGATATGTGTTCAAAATTAAAATTTTGGGATGACTTAGAAGAATTAATTCAAAAGATACCTCTCGAATAAAAAAATTTTATTGGAGGAGATTTAAATGGATATGTTGGTAGAGAGGTAAATGATTTTAAAAGCATTCATGGTGGATATGGATTTGGAATGACTAATGAAGGTAGTAAAACCATATTAGATTTTTCTTTAGCTTATAATTTTTTAATTGCTAATACCTTATTTAAGAAAAGAGATGAGCATCTCATCACTTATAAGAATGGTTATAGTAAAACTCAGATTGATTATTTTCTTATAAGAAAAGTAGATCGTTTAGATTGTAAAGATTGTAAAGTTATTCCGAGTGAAAGTTTATGTACCCAACATCGCTTATTAGTTTTAGACTTTAAAATGAAGGGACAGAAAATAAAAAATAAAGTAAAGCGATTTTTTAGGATTAGATAGGGGCATTTAAAGAATAGTAATAAAAATATTTTTGAGAGTAAGATTTTAGATTCTAAGATTTTATTTGTGCATGAGGATGCTAATGTTATGTGGGAAAAAGTGGCTAGTGATATTAAAAATATTGCAAAAGATGTGTTTGGAGTATCAAAGGGAAAAACCCCTAATAGTAAAAATAGCTGGTGGTGGAATCCAATTGTGCAAGAAAAGATAAAAAATAAGAAGATTTATTATAAAAATTGGTTTAGATGTAAAAATTCTGATAATTGAAGAGGCATGTAAGGATTCTAAGAAAACAATATGTGATGCAAAGATCTTAGCTTTTAATGATTTATATAATAGATTAGATACTAAGGAGGGAGAAAGATATATATATATATATATATATATATATATATATATATATATATATATATATAAGTTAGCCAAACAAAGAGATAAGAGTAGTAAGGATTTAATTCAAGTGAAGTGTATTAAGGATGAAGATCAAAAAGTACTTTTCTTAGAAGATGATATTTAACAAAGGTGGATGAGATATTTTGATAAACTTTTTAATGAAGATTGTAAGAATACAATTGACTTTAGTGACCTTAGCACCCTAAATGAAAATAAAGATTTCTGTTTTTATTGGCGTATTAGTAAAACCGAAGTTAGAGAGGCTTTAAAGAAAATGAAGTGTGGAAAAGCTGTTGGACCTGATGATATCCCAATAGAGACGTGGAAATGCTTAGGAGATGAAGGAATTTCTTGGCTAACTAAACTTTTTAATAATATTTTGAAGACTAAAAAGATGCCAGATGCGTGGAGAATGAGTGTATTGATTCCTATTTATAAGAATAAAGGTGATGCACAAGCCACAAGATTGTGCGAATTATAGAGGAATTAATTTAATGTGTCACACTTTAAAACTATGGGAGCGAATTATGGAGCGTAGGCTGCGGCGTGATACTAATGTTTCTCAAAATCAATTTGGATTCATGCCTGGTAGGTCTACTATGGAAGCCATACATTTATTGAGAGATTTGATGGAGAAATATAGGGAGAATAAGGAGGATCTACATATGATATTTATTGATTTAGAGAAAGCATATGATAAAGTTCCAAGAGAAGTGCTATGGAGAGTTCTTAAAAAGAAAGGAGTTAATAATGCTTATATTCAAATCATTAAAGATATGTATGAAGGAGCTATTACTTGTGTTCAAACACAAGGTGGTTTGACCAAGTATTTCCCTATTTCGGTTGGATTACATCAAGGATCAGCTTTAAGCCCATATCTTTTCACGTTAGTCATGGATGTTCTCACTAGACATTTACAAGAGGATGTACCCTGGTGTATGCTTTTTGCTGATAATATTCTTCTTGTTGACAAGACTAGAGAGGGAGTTGAAGGTAAACTTGAAGTCTGGAGATCAACCTTAGAGTCTAAAGGTTTTCGCTTGAGTAGATCTAAAACTGAATATATGGAGTGTAATTTTAGCCGTAATAGACCTAGTGAGGGGATTATGACTTTGGGCGATCGAGTCATTAATAAGAGTACACGTTTTAGATATCTTGGATCTATTATTCAGAGTGATGGTGAAATAGATGGGGATGTTATCAGTAGAATTCAAGTTGGATGGTTGAAGTGGAGGAATGCATCGGGCTTGTTGTGTGATAGAAAAGTCCCCCTCAAACTTAAGGGAAAATTCTATAAGATGGTGGTGAGACCTACAATGCTTTATGGTGCAGAATGTTGGCCAAGCACAATACTAAGTTATGTGTTGCGGAGATGAGGATGCTCAGGTGGATGAGTGGATTTACTCTTAGAGACAGGATACGAAATGAGCATATACGTGAAAAGGTTGGAGTAGCTCCAGTGGAGGATAAGATTAGAGAGAGTCACCTTAGATAATTTGGTCACATAAAACGGCGGCCTTCCGATGACCCAGTTAGGAAAGTAGAGGTATTAGATTTGACTTATGTTAAGAAAGGTAGATGTAAACCTAAAAAGACTTGGTTAGAAAATATTAGAAATGATCTTTCTTTATTAGATTTAAAAGAGAATTTGACTTTGAACCAGACACAATGGAGAAAAAGGATTCATGTTGCCGACCCCACGTAGTGGGACTAAGGCTTGATGTTGTTGATGTTGCATCAATAAAATTAAATAAATATTTGACCTTTACACAGGGGCGTAACCAGCCTTAATTTTTAGGAGGGGCAAACTTATAAGTAAAAGTGTATATATATATATATATATATATATATATATATATATATATATATATAATTTTAGTGACTAATGATTCTTTATAGTTAAGTACATAATACATTTTAAAAATATCATCATCTTATATAATGACAATTATTTTTAAACAAAATTTAGGTTGAAGTATGAATGATTTGTTTGCAAAAAAAAATAAAAATGATGTAATTGATTAATCATTCAATTTCTACAAAATGTATGTTGGAGTTGCCTTGAATTTGGCCCGACCCCTATTTGTTTATATTTTTTTATCGTTATACGTGCCATAGATATTTCAGGAGTCCAAGGGGGCAACGCCCTCGAAATAAATTTTAGTTGCAAGAATATTTTTGGATTCTCTTTACTATTTCTCTTTGTATTTGGTTCATCGTTCCCTAACAATAATACATCTGCACAATGTATTTAACTATACTGGAGGCAATTGCCTAAAGACCATAGTATTTTAAAACTTTTAATGAGGGCAATTGCCTAAAAACCCTTATAATAAAGACTAAAAAATAAATTGAGGGAGATAAATTACCTAAAGAATTATATAATAAAGATTTTTTTTTTATTTTTTTAGGGGGGCAATTGCCCCCCCCCGGGCTTAAGATGGATCCACCCCTGCCTTTGCACAATATTTAATTTCATACAAATGAGATGCTATATAAACCAAATAATAATTTATTCTTAAATAGATCACGAATTTAATTGGCTTAATTTTAAATAGCAATTAATGTATAATACTTAATTTATATGTATAAATATATGAGCCCACAAATAGAAAATTTTCCAACAATCTCTCATTTGGGATATATATATATATATACACACACACACTAAATAACCGTAAGAGCTCAATATTTACTCTTTTTTATGAAATAACATCTCTAGATAATCTGTTCTATCAATTATATCAATATAGAATCAAAATGATCTTTGTTATAGTTCTTCATAACAAGACCCATCAACGGTCAGTATAATATAATTAATGATATAAATCAAATATGAATGAGTAGCATGAAAATTTTATGTCATGTGATATTAAAGCATGATTATTTTCAACTAATCCAATATTATAATTCAAAAGAGTTATTACCAAAAACTATTTTTAATTATAACAATGAGAATAGTAACATATTCCTCCTCAATTCAAAATCTCTGAGTTTATCACTCACACTATATTCAACATCCTCAATAAACTTAACATTGTCCATCTTAAAAAAAAAGATTTATTTGAGGAATCATAAAACTTAAAGCCTCTGGACTTTTTAGAGTATCCAACAAAATAATAGCTGATAGTTCTTAAATCCAATTTTCTTTCATCAGGCTTAGCCTCAACTGGACATCCCCATAAATGAAAATGCCTAATATTAGACTTCTTTCTAGTCCACAACTCATATGGGGTTTTAACTACTGTTTTACTTGGAACTCTATTAGGAATATAAACTGCAGTTTTTAAGGCTTCTCTCCAAAATGATTCTGGTAAAAAAGAATGACTAATCATATCCTTTAAAATTCTATTTCATCTCTCAGATACACCATTTTGACTTGGAGTCTCTGTTATAGTGTATTGAGAAACGATGTCATACTCTGCTAAATATCTTACCAAAGGGCCTAGACACACCCGATCCATTATATCTACCATAGTATTTACCACCACGGTCAGATTTGATAGTTTTAATCTTCTTCCCAAGTTAATTTTCAACTTCAGCTTTGAAGATCTTAAATATATCCAAAAATTTTGATTTTTCATGTATTAAGTATAAGTACTTATAAAGAGAATAATCATCTATGAAAGTAATAAAATATTATTGACCATTCCAAGAAGTTATAATGAATGGGCCACAAATATCAGTATGTATTAATTTCAAGACATTTAAACTCTCTTAGGCACCTATTTTCTTAATATTTGTTTGTTTCCTCTTAATACATTTAATACAAATTTTAAAATTAATAAAATTAAGAGAATCAAAAATTTTATCTGATACAAGCCTTTCAATTCTTTGTTTAGAAATATATCCTAAATATTTGTATCTAAAATAAAAGAATTCTCATCAATTAATTTTCTTTTTGTACCAAAATTATTTATATATAAAGTTTCATTTATTTGTAAGGCATTTATATCCAATTTATATAGATTATCAATCAAAAAGTATGTACCAATGATTTTTGAATAACGAAAGAGGCTTAATTTTTAATTTCCAAATGAACCAGAATAATTAGATTTGACCAAACAAGAAATAAAAATCAGATTCCATTTAAATAACGGTACATAAAAAGTTTCAAATAAATCTAAAGTATAACCTCTACAGAGATCGGGTGAAGATAATGTGACAAATAATTTTAAGATAATGTGACAAATAATTGGTATTAAATCACACTATCTGAAAAAAATGAGACTAATACAAAAATACTAATATTAAAATTTTAATAATGAACTAAGGTTCTTATAGGCACTTCTGTGTATTTTATCGAAATCTTTTTGTAATATCCCATTATTTAATATATACCAAGTATATGCTTTATTCAGGGGCCAAAATAGAAGAGAAATCTGCAGTGTTGCATATGGTAGCAGATAGATCCCAAGTCCCAAGACCAAAGGTAGTGAGATCTTCGGCAGTTTAGCCAGTCCAATAAAACAGAACTTCTTTGAATAATCAAACTATATAACCTCAAACAACTACAACAAATATGCTGAAATGAGCATAAGTTTGATACGGCACAATGTAGTCCAAGCTACAGCATGGGATAGTTACAAAAGATATATTTCTAAATTTGATGAGAGAACTCTAATGAAGCCCTCATTGCAAGGTCTAATAGCATTTGTAATAACAAGTTTGAAATTTTGTTCACCTACCTCGTGGATTAACAAGCTGAGAGAAAACAGAACTAGTTGCAGCATCCTCGGCGTCGTTATAACTGGCTGAGTTCATTCCCTCGGCCATGCTCACACTATTATCCAAAGGCTCCAAACCAGGCAGTAAAATACCAGGAATACTCTTCACGCTATTCTCATCTGGATCAGCAAGTGCAGAGGTTTCTTGAAGCTGGAGTGCATATTCTAGATTCCACAGCACATCTCCCATTGAAGGCCTGTCAATTCCTTGCTCTGCTAAGCATTTCTCAGCTGTATCACCATATTTTTTAAGTGAAGCAGGATTTATCTTTCCTACCAAATCTGGATCCATGATTTGCTCTAACATACCCTTCTTCTGCCAGTTCATTGCCCACTCTGCTATGTTAACTTGCTCCCTTGGTAGTACTGGGTTCAGCGCTGGCCTTGCACATAAAACTTCCATTAAAACAACTCCAAAAGAGTAAACATCAGACTTTTCTGTTAGCTGCTGCCTTCTGAAATACTCAGGATCGAGATAACCAAAGCTCCCTTTAACTGCAGTGCTTACGTGCGTCTGGTCTAAAGCTGGACCAGTCTTTGACAGGCCAAAATCCGCCACCTTAGCAACGAAGCTCTCATCTAACAGAATATTGGTTGTCTTCACATCTCGGTGGATTATGCTCTGAGCTGCTCCAGTGTGGAGATAATGCAAGCCCCTTGCTGAACCGATGCAAATCTCAAGTCTTTGCTTCCATGAAAGTGGTGGAAGATTTGAACCATATAGATGGCTCCTCAGCGGACCATTTGCCATAAATTCATAAACCAGGATCATCTCTGAGCGTTCATCACAGTATCCAATCAATGAAACCAAGTGGCGATGTCTAAGCTTCGACAACATCTCAATCTCAGTGTGGAATTCAGCCAGACCTTGCTCAGACCGTGGGTTTCCTCTCTTCACAGCCACCCTATTGCCATCATCCAAAGTACCTTTGTAGACCTTGCCGAACCCACCGACACCAAGAAGCAGGCTCTCATCAAATTTATTTGTAGCATCCATGAGCTCTTGAAATGTAAACACACGACCGAGGTTAGTAGAGGCCAGAGAGGTGCAGCTCCCAGTACCACTTTTGTGGGAAATTGTTGAGACTTTACTGATTGTGAGGGAGTTCCCATATAGAGGAAGAGGCAACCAGGACTGAGTATGAGAACTGGCCTTTGACCTGCGAGTGACAAAGAAGCAGCAGCACAAAGCTATCAATCCCAAAGCAAGAAGGGCACTAATGACAGACCCAATTCTGATGGCCAGTGTATTCTTTCTCGAGGAAGAAGCTTGATGTAGATCTACCACAGAATTCAGCCCATCAAAGCTCTTCATGTCATTGCTGATCTTCATGATCTCAAGCCCATTCAGAATAGCATTGCTAAAGTCAGCCATACTATCAGGACCCACACTTACATACATCTTGCTAGTGTTATTTGAAGAATTTGAAATGAAATCCTTGTAGTAAGGCACTGACAAGTATCCATTCAGCGAAGAGAGGTCCAAACTTGGGATAGCTATATCAGAATTGATGTAGACATTGAAGACCAATGTGTTCATAGCCTTACTGACAATATCACAGAAGTGGAGACGAACAAAATACAGAAAGCTCGGATCAACCGAGAAAACCCATGTGATGTTGAAGTTCAAATCAGTGACATTGGGATCTCCCATTGCATCAGCAGAAGCGTACACCCATTTTGGAGCAGCCTCTAGTATCACCCCATCAGGATAATTTATTGTAAGAGGATCCACAGAAACATTCACAGCTGAACCATTTACATGAAGATACTTTCCGTCATTTTCCCAAATCCTTCCCAAAGTATCATTCTGAGAAGTGAGCAAAGGGCCTCCAATATTCAGCCGATACATTGTTTCAAGCCCGCGCTCAGAGAGGCCACTGTAAGGAGCATTTGGGATTGCTAGAGCTTGATCATAAATCAGTTCATCAGGTACTGAAACGACCTCAATCCCATTCACAAATGAAATTGATCCATTCGATGGAATGAAGGTAATGACCAATGAATTGGAGGTGACATTGACAGAATACTCCTTGAAGAGGTAAGAAAGACTGGAATTCTTGAAGGTGAAGTTGTTCATTAAGACAAAATCATCGGTGACAACAGTTAGCAGCACGGAGCTCAGATCATGGCTGGAGCCAGGAAGTGGGGAAAAGTAGAGGCGAATCCAGTGGCGGCCGGGTTGTTGGAGGTTGAATTTGTAGGAGGCTGGCTCCGAAAAGATCCTAAGGGAGTGGTAGATCGGGGAAGGTAGAGAGTTGCTGGGGGAAGAAAATGCAGTATCTTCTGAGGTTTTCAGGGAAAAGGAGGATTGCTCAGAATCAGGAAGGAAAATCCGGCCTTCAACAGACACATTTTGAGAAGAACCACAAGCTAAGAGATAGTTATCTGGTGGAATGAATTCAGCAAAGGAAAAGCCAAAAGTGAAGGCAGTGAAGGTAATCATTGAGAAGCACCATTTCCATCTCCAAAATTCCATCTTTAGATTAACAGTTTTGCCTAGAATTCCAATTTCCTAAACCTTGTGGCACACAGCTCCTAATTAGATTCCAATGCTAGAAATTTCAGTCCATGCCGTCCCCAAAACGTATCTCCCAAATTTGGGTATTTCAAACCCTAAAAAACCCGTTAAAAATGGCTACTATGTGCGACAAGAACGGAAAAAGTTAAAAGAAAATCTCCCGCTTAGTCCAAACTCCCAAGTTCAAAATCATAAATTCAATGATTCCAATAATAAAGATAACAAATTTCTTGCACACCCAAGTAAGCGAGGAAAGACCCGAAGCGGATCTCACCTCGTAAAACCGAAATGTGCAAAGAAGAAGAAAAGCAAAGCCAAGATCTAAGCTTCTTCAGCAAGCTTCCTGCTTCCAGAGAGAAACCCGCTGGAATGAGTCCACCGGATCAATCTACTGAGTGTTTTCTTCTTCTACTTCTTGTTTCAAAAAAATAGCGCTTTCCAGCCTGTTAAGCTCAGAATGACGATTTACAGAGAAGCAAACAGCAGGACCACATCAAATTCTGGCAGAAAATCATATAATAAGTTATAAAAGGGAAGAAGAAGATAATTATCACAAACTTTACGAAGCCATGATTGAAGGAGAGGTTGGATCTTTTAGCTGGAGATCATGTGCTCCTTTGTACATGCAGGGAAGCTGGCAACAGCTGTGGAAAGATGCGGTGGCTTAAGTGGGATTAGTAGCCATTAAACCTCTCCCATTGAGCTCTCTTTTTCAATGAAAGGATTTCATTTTAGCTCAATGCACGCTTATTAAATTTACATTTGCAATTAGTGATTCACGGAGATAAACGGCATTGACGATGTAACGGTCGTCTTGTATGATAATGACGGACAAACTGTTCAGAGTTCTTCATACTGCGGCTCATTTTTGTTCTGAAATTTTTATTGATATAAGTTCTGAAATAAATAATTTTATAGATATATCAATCAATTCCTTAACACTATTATTATATTTTTATATCCATCTATGCATATTAATCAAATTTACGTTTACCTATGAACAACTAAAATTTTTCATATTTTAAAAACTCACTCACCAAAATTCAATTTTCTCTCTCCTAATTCCTCAATCATCCAAAAAAATCTTTTTTTTTTGCCGAATATTCAAATTCCATGAAAACGAGCTGATCAAAATTTATATAATTGCGCTCAAAATAAAATATTAATTAAAGTTAAGCTTTTGTAAAAAGCCATCCCATCTTGGATAAGGCGTCGGCGTCGGCCCACGGGGTTCCTGCGGGCCCAACAACATGCAACGATGCTGCGAATGGGCCCACAATCCTGTGGCTTCTAAGCCGTCAAAACCATTCATTTTTCTTTTCCGACCGTTGATTTCTTTTGGCATCCGGTGAATATTCCGCCACTGTTTGAATTACTATTTCTGGGGTCAGAGATGATCAACTGCCGACCACTTGCTCAAATTTTCATCAATTATTTTAATCAAATCTATTAACAGAGTGGGAAGAGGTCGGTCATGTGGAACCCTAAAAGAAAAAATAGCGGGCCTACCTTCTACTCTTAATAGTTGGGCTGACGCTGAAGCCCATGTGGAGATCTTGGTTAAATATTAATTAACTAATCTTACTTAAAAGTAATTCATTAATTTCAATAATGTCATAGAAAAATTAATTGACTCATTAGAATAGTTGATATTCTAATATTGTTAATGTCGGTGTAAAATGAATTCAAGAGTAAGATCATAAGATTTTATATTTTTTGTGTATTTATTTCTATCTTAATATAAATTATTTAATTTGTTCAAAGGAAATTATATGTTATTACAGATGATGTTTGCACTGTTGATTTAAAAAAAAATTGAAAGCTTTGCATATACAATAAGGTTTGAATTGGACAATATCTCATTATTATTTTTCTTTTCTAATTTTTTAAGCAACATTACTTTAGCTTTAATTATTTTCTGATTTAAAACTTAGGATTATTTACTTATACTTTATATTATTAATTTTTTGATGAATTCAATACACCTAAATAAACAAAAAGTTATAATTTATAACAATTTTTCATATCATAAAACTTCGAATAAATATCAAGGAAATTTTCTTATACGTTTAAAATAAGATTTTATTTCAAAGATCGAAACGCATTAGTATTGCCAAACATATTTTTATATATATGATTCAACTATAGCTAAATAAGCTTGTCGATTGTTAGATTATTTCAAAAGTTTGCTATCAAACTTGTTAAATTCTAATTTTTTTTCCTTTATATACTCATTTTTTAACAATGTGGTTTTAAGTAGAGGAATTAGGGGCAACACCCAAACACACAAAACACATCCGCGAGACTCAAATTCAGGATCTCTTAGTTGGGAGCCACGCAACCAATCAACAAACCAACATCCAAAGCCTACTTAAACAGTACATTTCAGACTTCAGGTTGAGCGCCATGGCCTTCAACTGTTTCAATTTTGACCAAAAAATGTTTAAAATGCACCATCCTGCTCAGCCTTAAATAATTTTATTTTCAACCAGTAAAATGGCATTGAACCAAAAGGGCATATAAAAAATTAAAAAATTGAATAAAATTATTAAATAAACATTAAAACAAACAAACGATATTTCTCTGAAGAAAAAAAAAATCGAAACAGCTATGACATGAAAGTAGGCTTTGCAAAGATATTTCAATAAAAATAATACACAACAGTGACTGAAACTCAGTTTTGTTAGCAAACAAAAGAAGAAATCGCCATTAAGCCTCTATGTGACTACAAAACATAGTTACCACCACTACTAAATAACGGGAAGGGATACATTAATAGATAGAAACAGGATGCATAAAGCAAAACACTAAGCAGGAGGTTGAATTTGTAAACGATGAATACAAAAAGCCATACCAGATATGTCATTCTATCTGTTAGGCTGCCGACCACCTCGGTCGAAAAAACGGCCGCGGCCTCTCTGATAAGGCCTTCTGCCACGAGACCAAGAGTTTCCTCCATTAAAATGCAGAGAAGGGGGACTCGCAGCATTAAACTGCATGGACGGAGCAAAAGGCAAAGGAGCTTGACCCTGGATTTGCTCATTACCCAGGCCGGGTACCCCTGGCACGTTGATATATCCATTACTAAATGGGGATGGTGCAAAATTATTCTGCCCCAAAGGCTGTAGGATGGTGCAGCACCAGCCCATTGCAAATTGCTTCCTTGATGAGGAAACGAATTGCTGAACCAGCTGTTGAAAGGCCATATGTTGACAAGATTATTGAAATAACATTTTGATTCTGCAACTGCATTGGAAGATCCCCTTGAAATCCTGTATTCTGTAGCTGAGGTGAAAATCCAGGCAGCCATTGAGCATCTTGATGCTGACTTAATAACTTCTGAGATGGATTGCCGAGAAAATTGATTGCTTGTATAGCCTGCGGAAATTGTGGCATTGTGGAGGGTGGTATTGAATCGGCATTTGTAGCACCCGGCGTCCATGCTCCAGGGCATAATGGTGCAGGCTGCGGTGGCGCCAGACCTGTAGGATGTGGTTGATCCTTTGATAATTGTGCAGAAGTTGTTTGTCTTTGCAAGTCTTATGTTGAGCCCTGGGCCCCATGAAGGCATTCCTCTTCCTTTCGAACCTAGCTTCTTGCTTCAGACCTTTAGAATGGTTGATCGCTCTCTTTCCTTCCCGCTGGGATTTCTTGTACTCCAGCTCTTTTTCATCATCGGAGAACTCTACCTCATTATCAACTTCCTCGTCATTGTCACCAGAGGCATCATAACCTTTTTTGTAGAGCTCCTTGTCATTGAAGATTTGACTGGCGAATTCCCCCACAAAAGAGATAGCCATAGCCACTCTGATTCCTGCAGGCACATCCTCTTCAGTATTGTACCTAACTACGTAGTAGGATTCTTGACAGGTCCAAATATTTCATCAACCAGGCCCTAATGGGAGCCGGGTTTCTGTGACCCAGAGAATAGATCCCTCATTAAGGGGTTTGTGCAAAACAGAACCCTCGACAATGACTCTATTGCTAATTATCTGGAGATTTCAATAATCAATTGCTTACGTTAGAGAGCAAAACTGTAAATAAATACTATAAATAGATCAGTAAGGCTAAAAGGGCAAAGCTTTAGATAACTTGCAAATTTTTTTAAAAAAAAACTAATCATAAAATACATACAAGATGGTGAGACCTGCAATGCTTTATAGCTCTAGAATGTT